>LR989992.1:9074903-10274903 GCA_905147175.2 Nymphalis urticae | reverse complement strand
TAAGATATGTATCTTAAACTTTGTTTCCAGTACCTGAAACGTATCCACGAGGCGCAGGAGGCAGAAGCGCGGGGCTCGGGCGAGGCTCGCGCGCGAGCGCTGGCGCAGGACGAGCGTCAGTGCCGCTCCTACCTGACGCTGGCGCGGGAGACCGTCGACATGCTGCAGTACCTCACCGTGGAGATCAAAGAGCCATTCCTTCGCGCCGAGCTCGTCGATCGCCTCGCTTCTATGCTCAACTTCAACCTGCAGCAGCTCTGCGGCCCCAAGTGTAACAACCTTAAGGTGAATCTTTGACCGCAAGCATAATCAAAGCTATATTGCCGAGCTCTTTTACAAATAAAAATGTGCAGGTGCGTCGGCCAGAGATGTACGGCTGGGAGCCAAGGCGACTGCTGAGTCAGCTCGTGGATATCTACCTTCATCTCGACGCACCGCAGTTCCACGCTGCGCTCGCTGCTGACGAGGTACTAATTTTTATGTTTTTAAATATTACGTTTATTACCCATCGGGGCTTAGCTCGCGGGAACTTGAAACATATATTTGTGCGTCTCTTCTCTAATGCTTGGTTAGTTTAATTGTTTATTAAAACGTTAATGACCACATGGGTGCTGACCATATTGAACCATATTGATTTTATTTTATAAAATAGGTAGGCGGAAGAGCATATGGGCCACCTAATGGTAAGTGGTCACCAAACCCAATGGTCAGGGCTTTGTAAGAAATGTTAACTATCGCTTACATCGCTAATGCGCCACCAACCTTGGGAACTAAGATGTTATGTCCCTTGAGCCTGTAATTATATATATATAGAATAGTACTTTGAACGACTTGATAATGTTTTTGTGTTAAGACAATGTTACATTTATTTTGTTATATATACTATACATCTTACAGCGAATGGGTATGATCTATTATGGTTTATAATAAAAACCACGATTCATTTCAGCGATCATTCCGTAAAGAACTATTCGAGGAGGCGGCGTTGCGACTCGCAAAGTCGTGCATCAAGACTCCCTCTGAAATAGAACGATTTAAGACACTTGCGGACAACGCATACCAGATTGCTGGTAAGTTTTTTTTTGTTTAACGAAGAGAGAGAGGTGATAAATATATATATTTTTAATTTGATTAATTAGCTTACTCACCTTTAAAACTGGCAGTAGACATATATCTGTTTTGGGTTGTATGTACCCAGACAAGCTTGGACAAAGTCCTACCCAGTCGAGTAGTAATTTCCTCCAATACCAGCATTTAACACAACTAATAAACTATTTAATTCATAATCAATTAATGATATCCAAATGTTACATTTTATAGGTTGTAAAGTTTTAAGAGTAATGTTATATTTTAGTGTCAAATCAGCAAAAGAGTGACGAATTTGCGGATGCCCCAGAAGAGTTCCGAGATCCACTTATGGATACACTGATGACTGACCCTGTATTCTTGCCATCAGGAAAGGTACTTATGACTATGTTATTTTGCCCGACATTAGCCCACATTATATATAAAGCTATATTATAGTGCAAGTAATTCTTTTATTTTTATCTATTTAGGTGATGTATGTAATTTATTGTATCCAGTTTGACAAAGTAAATAAATAGAGTATTCAATACATAGACAAACTGAGTTTCATATTATCTCTATTCTTATATATTATAAATTTGCTATACAAGTATGTTGGTTACTTTTGTTTTATATATTTTTATATTTCCAGGTTATGGATCGATCAGTAATACTGCGACACCTGTTAAATAGTGCCACAGATCCATTCAACCGACAACCTCTCACAGAGGATCAATTGCGTCCAGGTAAATATTTTGAAATTCACAACATAATTATAAATGTAATTTACGATTTTTGTTTCAGATTAAATAATTTAATCAAAAATTTGTCTTTTTATAGCGACCGACTTAAAAGAAAGAATAATTCAATGGCAACGCGAAAAGAAAGCATCAACATCGTAATTGTATAACTACAGCTAAGTCTGATGTATATAATATATAAAGACTAATGCTGGATTATCCAGCAAATCACGGACTATTGTTTACTTGAATGCATGAGAGATTAGCATGTGATTAGAATGAGATATCTTCAGTACATGAAACTAATTCGAAATTAGTCTTTCAATTACTATGTAAGATATTATCTTAAAAATTTTAACCTTGAAATAAATCAACGGTTCATTTTCGTCTAGTAAATGTATTGAATAATTAATATTAAAGTTTTGCCATGTTTGATGGGATAAATTAAATATAATTGTACAGTTATTGATATTTTTTATTTTCTTTTGCAAATTAGCATTTCTTTGTTATAAAAATTTCAAACTTAAAAACATTAAGTTTGAATTTTTTAGCAAAAAAAATAACCTTGTTACCTTAAATTTAGAAGAAAGGCCTAAATATGTATACCATGGACAACAATAAATGTTTGAAATTACCAACTTAAAGGCTGCCTTTCAAAATTATTAGTGCAATGTATAATAAAAGCATACATGTGTAAAATGTATGTGCTTTTCTTTAAAATTGTTTAATAAAAAATACTTGTATCTCTCACTTTAGTTATGTTCATTAGTAGAACTAATGGAATAAATATAATTAAATAATAATTATATATCACAAGTAGATACTTTATGGAATGTTAAAGACTTTATTTTCGTGCAAAGTGAAATTAATTAAATTATTTTATGGATTTAGTAACTAATTGCACATAGTGATTTAATTTAGTGTATCATTAGCTATTTCATTTTTATATCATTTCTCATTGTCAATGTGATTTGTTCCTTTTATAATAGTTATCAATAAAATATCACTATAGAATTCTTAGAAAATAGAAATCAATAATCATTATGCATTTCTATAATGGCAACAAAAACTAATATTATAAGTACTTTTTATGGTAATGAGCAAACATATGTTAATATCAAGATATCGGAAAGCAACTCCAAATGCTCATAGATTAGTTATCTATTATTATATCAAGTTATAGAAATTTTTATCCAGTCACTGCCAAGTATATCTATTTAGTAATATAGATCAGGCATTCCTAAATTATATACTTCTTTAAAATTTCATGGTCTCATTGTATTATAATTTGACTCTTGTATTTATCTTATACATAATGAAGATTGTATTAAACTTGATGTTGATGTCAATAAAATACATTAAACATTCATTTTGGTATTTTTTTTTATATTTTAAAGTTGTGACAATTTCCACCTTACTATTGCATTGATATTTTTTTCGAATAGTTTAAAAAATAAAAATATTGTAATAAAACGAAATGACTTAATTATTTTTTTATTTAATTTACAATATTAAAATTTCATGTTAATAATTTATTTATTGTCAATACAGATAGTAACAAGTTTCAATTAACTAGCACATGCTATAATATGTAAAAGCCACTTGTGTGTATGATGCTTAGATAAAGAGATTACATAAAATACTATGAAAATCATAAATATGAAACAAAAAAACATTAACAAAAAACCATTCCATTGCCAATTAATGAGGTAGCTAGCATAATGAGATTTCATAATAATTTACTAATAGATGTTCAAACATACTAAAAAGTAATACACATTCATAGGCAGACAGACTGATTTACATATGTATATGAGTAAATCTAAGATAAGTTATCAATAACCTTTATCTGGTTTCACTGTATATTTTTGTATACAACATCCTGCTCTGCTCTGGTTCTTGGTCTAAAAAAAACATTTACATTGTGATATGTCCATAATATTTATTATTATTAGCCTATTGAAGACATTTATATCATATGTAGCTAAAGCACAAAAACAAATTCAACCAGGTAAGAAAAGTATAAATTAAAAATAAAATAACTGCCATTATTGAATCAGTCAGAAACAATCTTTAACAACCTATAGGTTGCTACAAAACAATTTTGGCATAAAATGCCTTGTTAACCAAAACATAAAATATGTAATTCTATCATGCATTTATAAAGAATACAATTAATTTGATAACTTAATAAGTAATATTATATAAATGAAATCTTGAAAAAACTTCAATATAAATTTAAACTGCAATTTAATGATGCTATACAAATATCAGTAAGTACATTCCATTAAAATATTACTACCACTACTTTTTTTATATGTATATTATCTCAAAAGGAATGGTAGTTTATTAGCAAACAAACAAGATATCATGTATAACATTCCAAAATAGAAATTCAACCTGGCAGTTTGTCTGGGAACATACTGCATAGTTTCAGGACATCTAAATCTTCTTTCAATTTCAAATGCTCGAGGTAAAGTGAGCATTGGTAATAAAAACCACAGAGAGCAGCGAACTGAGGCCACTACAAACATGATATATGGAGTAAAAAGTAAAAATGCATATAGCAAATGAGATGCAGTTCTTCCAATAAGAATAGCTAGAGTTACAATTTCAGCTTTACTATCTGCTTCAAGATCTCTTGTATTATTACTATGTAAGATAGCTTCTGTGTTTAATGCCAATGGTATTGCATAGTAGAAAATGGGCCAATCAACTCTTCCCGTCTGAGCAAGAAAAGCAAACACAACAGACACAGGTCCAAATATGACTAGAACTATTATATCACCGAGAGCAATATATTTTAATCCAATTCCTCCGGTGTACAAAAAAGATGATGATAAGCCTCCAAAGTATACCAAGGCTAAATGCTCCATCCTTGCAGGTGACATTATAACCAACAACACAAAAAATGCACATCCAGCCATGTATAGAATAGCTCCAAGAGATACAACTTCATCTATACTTAAAATATGATCAACTAAAGTCCTATCATCCGATTTACGATTATCTATTCCTTTGACAAAATCGAAATAAGTATTAACAACATTCCCAGCCCCATGTACTGGAATGATAGTACACAGAGTGAGGAGTAGCGTAACCCAACTGAATCCACTGTCTCCGGGAAGCCGATATGCTAGCGCAGCTCCTAAGAGAGTCGGCAGTAAGCTTCCACTGAGTGACCACGGTCGAAGTGCCAACACATAAGTACGTACTTTCATCAGGGGGTTTCGTGTTGGAGTAGTCTTTAGTCTTGGTTGTTCCAATAGATTTCCATCGGCTGTCGGGATATCCACATCATCAGCCTTTTTGTTATTTTCCATTTTGCCCTCGATTCAACTTCAGTTGAAACTTAAATTTGAAATGGAAGAGAAGTCACAGGGTAAATTTAGCATTATACTGTGCAAATTGCCATTTTCGTGAATTATTAAATTCTTGATTGTCAAAATGATACAAAATTATTGTTAATGTGTTCTACACTAAAATAAACAGTAACACCAAAACCTAATTTCGTTACGTTTGGGTTATGTGTACACTTAATACTTGTCTTGACACTTGACATAAGCTTAACTGATTAAAGATGACAACAAGAAAATAGAAATAGACTTTAAAAAAATCTATTGATTAAACTATTTAATAAATGAGTCTTGTCCATATAATTAGACTTTGAAGATTCAAATGTATAACTTATTACATCCTTAACTTAAAATATAATCAGAGTTCAATTCGGCATAAACTAGACATGCACACCACTCAGTAAAATAAATAAAATAATTGATAATGTCAAATGTCAAAGTCAAAACGATTAATAACTAATATGCCATGGCATGGAAGATGCTTATTTAGATTTTTCAGTTTCAAATAAAAGTCAAAAGTGATTACGTTTAGTAGCGATAGATATAGAAATAAGTGTTTTTGCAAATTAGTTATTTTATAAAGTGGATAAAATATTGTAGGTTACTGTAGTCATGTGACAAATTAAATTCAATATAGTGTTTGTACGAATTGATTATTTGGTTTTAAAGATTTAAAAATTATAAATATTAAGGATAAACTGTTTAATAGTCAACTATATTTAGTTTAAAATATCAACACAGATAAGTAAGTAAAAAAATTTCTTAAACTTAACCTCAAATAAAAATATTTATGTATATGATTTTTGCAGATTATAAAATGTGTGAATAGAATTTTTATTATTACATATAAATATAACATAAAAGTCATATACAGATTATTAGTATACCTTAAATGTTATTGATTCATTGTATAAAATGATGATATAAAATGAACAAGTGGTTCATATTCTTCTAAATCCCTATAACACTGACGGCATTATAATTAAAAAAATATACACTTTAAAAAAACATTTACTAAATTACTTATTTCTTAGTAGTCATTTATTGTACTATAAAATAGGCATCTGAGTAAAATAAACAGCTATAAAAATCTAGGATTTTATTGAGGGAATTATTTTAGTAACATATATATTGAAGCTGGACAAATAATGCTTAACCTGCTGTTCAAAAGTGTATTGGATAAAATAGATGTGAATCCAATAAATGTAAAGAAATTACATTTAATGGTTTGTTGTCTTTTAATATGACTAATTACATGTGCTAAATTTTTTTATAAATTCTTTAGGTGATCGAAAGCCACTCATTCTCCCAATTTTTTAGTATTTAAGCAAACTTAAGCAACAACAAAGAATATTTATAATTATGCAACTAGCCAGGAAGTAATATATTAGGATAAGATTTTTAATAAATTATACTATGAGAAATAAAAGACAATATAAGGATTATACTTTAATATTTTGTTTGCAAAATATATTGTGTTTAGTACTGTACAGCAATAGACTCTGGTTGAAATAAATGTAAAAAAAAGAAAAAAAAAGAGAAGAAATATAACAAATATTTGGAAATTATATGTATAGAAAGATATATATTTACTGGACATCATTACATATATCTGTCAATATCACAGGAGGCACTGTGTATGTTACATATACTGTAATAAGATGTTGTTTTAATATGTTTTTAATGAACATGATTAATTGAAGTAGCAATTAAATGAGATTATGCAGCATTTAAAACAGCAATAGCTGCACCTTTTGCTGCATCTCCTCCGGATGTGAATTCTAAAGGCAAGCTGTAATAATGTTCCACAGCTCTCTGTAGTACAGCATTCCTTGACAGTCCAGAACCATTCCCAACTATTCTTTTAATATTTGAATGTAGCAAAATTTCTTTTGGCATCATGTAATGTAAATTATCTATTAAACTATCACACAAAGATCTGAACACATGACCTAATTGTATATTCGATAAGTCAATATTTTCCACAGACGCTTTTGCTGTAGGCGCATGTCTTTCACCCAATAATAGTGGACTAATTTTCATATTTGTACCTTCTGGTGCATCTAAACCAAGAGCTATAAGTTTTTCCCATAATTTAGATTGAGGTATTGGAAATCCAAATTCAATCATCCACTGTTGAAGCATTTTTACGAATGTAGCTAAAACATTTCCTCCATTTAATGATGCAGCCACAACTAAGTAGGTGTTGTTAAAATATGGTAAATGTTCAATAGTTTTGCATCCTAAATCACTAATATCATCAACAACAAAGGCTAGTTGAGCTGAGGTAGATATGTTCAATACAGCATCTTGTTTAGTTTCAAGAGTAGCAATAATTGAACATTGTAGATCGCCCATAGCTACACCTATTGGAGTGCCTTCTGGGATTCCATTCCAAGAACTACTCAGTGTTCCCGCTATTGCTCCACTCTTAATAATTTTTGGCAAAAGATTGATTGGGAAATCTATTGATCTTAATATATCTAAGTTCCATTCATTTTTCTCTGTGTTAAAATAGCCCCAACTAGCCGCATTTTGATCCGATGTTATTGGATAGTCTAGATTGCAGAGCATAGCCACAATAAAATCTTGTACAGTCGCAGCACAAGTGAAATTCTTAAGCTTTTCTGGTTTATTTTTAAGCATCCATAAAAGGGTTGCACAGCCATAGCCAGAGTAACATTTTAAATGTGAGTCCGGCTTTGGTAATGTTTCCAAAAACTCAGGTTTGCATCTCGTATCTTGCCAAGTGTATAATGCTGACATTTGTTCTCTGACACCTTCAAAACGTATAAAAACACCATCTTTTTCTACTTTTTCCCAAGCTCTGTAAACAAAAATAGGCTAATTATTTTTTAATTAATTCACATTTAATTACTATTTAAATTACATTAAAACAAAGTAAAAATATAAAGTTAAAAAAAATACCCATTTTTCCATAAAACAACACCATGCATTTGACCACAAACACCAATTTTCTTAACGTGCCGTAAAACATCTTTAGGTAGTCGTGAGACGCAATAATGTACAGCGGATACTATTTTTGGAACATCCTGCTTATTCCCTTCAATTCCTTGATCACTGGGAATGTTTGCTGCCGTATCCTTACTTTGTTTAGCCACCAATTCACTAGTATCGGGATCGTAGACACATACTTTAACAGAAGTTGTGCCAATATCCATTCCCAAAATATATTGTTTTTCTGACATTTTTTCTAGTTAATATTAATTAAAAAACAGCGATCTTCTCATGTACATTAAACTAGTTTATGTGATCGGACGTTTCAATCAGTGTGACAATTGCGAGTCGCGATGCAGTAACTGAGAAGTGGGAGGTGGGTGGCGGGGCCAATCGGTGGCACTACGCCCGCGTCGTCGCGTCGACTGGTATTACGTAAAAGTCTTTAGTAAAAGATATGAAATATATCTCAGCGAGTAGCCGATATGTTTATCACACGGTGGGAGAATTATGTATTTCTAATAAAGGCAATAAATAATGCTTGTGATGACGGCATATAGATAACAAAGAAATATTTATTATAGCTTGATTCATTAATTTCGATATTATCTTCGGTACATTAATATATCATATTATAGCGGAAATATATTAAATGAAATATAATAATGGTCTCACTCGTATTCCCAAGTGGCAATGTAAAATTCATGTATAAATTGTTGTGTTCGTTTTTTGTGTGTCAAAGAATAAATTATTGTTATCGAAGTTTCATACAGTATAGACGCGAGCCAAAACGAATTTACAGCAGGAATAATTTCGTTTTCTATTGTTTATGTTTTTGTGTTTAAAGTCAAGCACAAAGTTTCTTAAGAGAACCAGAGTAATTCATAAAAATGTATTTCAATTACATGACGATAGTCTTGTATTGAATACCGTGCCATATCACAGCTTATTATTTGACTTATTTTAAAAAAGTGAACCACTATTTTTTAGCTTAATAAGGCACACTAAACACATAAAATATCTGGGTCAATTAATTCAATAATTTACACAAAGCGTATGATATATGTAAATTGTATTAAAGAGACACTATTAGACTCGTAGTGATTTATCACATAAACAGGAAATTTATTAATAGTTGCATTTTCGAAGAAGTATTTATGCGTTTGAAATAGAAATACGGATGACCTTTTGAAAATGAAGAATCATAAATGTATTCTGGTATACCAATAAATTAATTACGAAATGATGTCCAAACAATATGTCATTCGGATATTATCACTGCTGTTTAAATATTATTATATAAAATATTAAAGTAAACGTTTTTTTTTATATTAGGTTCAAATACAAAGTTTTATATCAATCTTTAAAATGTACCATTCGATTTATCTGTTTATTTCATCTGCAACTGCGGAAGTCTATCATCAACTAGTGTCGCAAATCCTAGTAACGAGATTCAGCTGTCAGGTTGTCGTACTGTTACTAAACTACAGATATTTGTCAATTGTTTTTCAATCAAGCGGCGTTCCTTTGATGTCAAGTGAACGTAGAACATAATATTAAAAATATTCCATGTTAAAATTGTAATTATAAACTTATATAATCCATTAGTATATGTTAAAATTGTAATTATAAGCTTATAATTATTGTTTAAATATGTTTTTATTAAATATATAGGTAGTCGAATTAGTCACTTGATAGTAAGTGATCACAACCGCTCATGGACATTGGTGCAATTGTGTGGAAATTGTAATAAAAGTGTTTTTTTTTAACCATATACCATTTTTTTATACATCGCCATTGCGCCAACAACCTTTGAAACTAAGATGTTATGTTCCTTATGCCTATAGTTACACTGGCTCACTTACCCTTTAAACTTCTCAAACAACAATAAATTCTCGATTTCTTAGGTATCTGTAAGTACATGTTAAACAATAAAACATGATCTGTTTGTGATTTTCTCTACAGACGAATGCGAGTTTTTTAAAAGTAATTTTAAATATTTATAATAACAATTAAAATGTTAATTTTTAGTGGACTTCATTAAAGAAAAACAACTATTTATTTGAGAAAAGCTTACTATTATTACTATTAAATTAATATAAAACAATAACTATGACAGTTATTTTATCTCTTTTGCTTAGAAATTTAACTTTTTTATTAGATAATGTGAAGCATACAATGGTAACCATATAAAAAAAATGTATATTAAAATCACGTTTAAAACAATATTACTTCTTATTCTTTAGGTTGAAACTACGTTGTAGTACATTTAAGAATGAAATTTGTTATGCACGCCAGTTTTTTTTCAAAAATCCTCTCATCTAAGATGTCTGGAAGCGATTATTAGAAACAACAGGACCTTTACCAAACTCGTGGTACCTACCTACTAAACCCTGATTTAAAATTAATTATGTAATTTACCTAAAGCTTATTCCAATCGAAGAAAGAGTAAAGATAGACGAACCTTAGAACCCTTAAATTCAAAGCTATTTGTTAATGACTCTGGCCCTTTATATTTATTTGTAAAACGACACTATTCCACTTAACTAATAGCTAATTTAACATTTACACTAACACAATTAACATTGTGTTAGTGTAAATGTGTACTAACACAATTAACTAACACAATTAACTTAACTACTAGCTGACCCGTACCCACTTCGTTAGGCGGTAAATAAACATTTTTACTTGTAATCGATTGGCCGAACATAAAATTGTCTCGCGTATTTGATATTTCAAATTACCTCTTACATTATGCAACCAAAAATCAATCCGGCAAGCCGGCAGCTTGTAGAGAAGACTTCTGTGCCAGACCCTGTCGAAAGCCTAGGAGATATCGAGGCTGACAGCCAACGATTCCCCATGCTTGTCGATAGCTTCACCCCAGAGGTGTGTTACGTACGCTAGAAGATCACCTGTAGACCGTTTTGGTCGAAACCGGTAATGACGATCATTAATTAGACAGTGATCTTCTAGGTAATGGATCAGTTGGTTGTTTAGAATCCGTTCCATCACCTTACAAAGTATTAAGGTGATAGCTATTGGCCGATAATTTGCCGGGTCAGACCGATCCCCTTTTTTGGGAACCGCTTGCACATTAGCTATTCTCCAAGCCTCCGGCACACATCCCGAAGGAAGAGAAAGTACTGTGAGCTCGCTAGCTCACAGTCCGCAAGTCCGTCCGGATTTCTGAGCGGTGGCAGCGAAGGTTGGCAAAAATTGTTTTGCACAGACTTGGTCAGACGCCAGAAGCCCCTAGGATGCGAAATAAGGTCATGACCAATCTGGACAATGCGCTGTGCATCCGCTCTCGTGTAAGCCTTCCTACAGGACTTGGAGTTTTTATTGTAGTTAGCTTTCAGTGAGTCAATGTTAGATGCCCCGCTACTGCAGCCATTGATCTACTCGCGATATGCCGCCTGCTTAGATGATACAGCATCGGCACATTCGCGATCCAATATTTACGCGCACCCCTACTGACGAGATCTGAGCTAGGAATGTAGTATTCCATTCCCAACATGATCTCGTCAGCAACAGCAGCGGCACTAGCTGTCGGGTCATTCCCACTGACTTTATAACTTAATCATATATCTCTTGTCGTTAAGGCAGCGTTCGTAAGAAACGTTTACATTCGACCGTTTTTTCTCCAACTTACTTTGCAAATCCCACTACCACGAAAAAGTCTTTTCATTTTTCAGGTTTATATATAGTCTATGACATTCACAAATGATGTGGCTTTTTATTGGTAAAAGAATTTTCAAAATCATTAGATCCAGAGATTACCCGCTAGAACCACAAACTTTACCTCTTTATAATATTAGTATAGATTTATATACCTACTTTAATTTTAATACCATATATAATATTACGTTGAATAGTCTATGATACTCATAATGGATTCAAGAAAATATTGTGTTTTATATGTCAGCGAAGTTGTTATCGAATTTTAGGGACGAGAAAAATGAGTGTCTTAAATGACATCGATGATTTTCCAGGCCGTAATTGATTATTTTTTAATCTTACCTTAACTTTTTTGCTAATGCTAAAAAAACTGTTCTAAATACTTATATCTTTTCTACAAAATATTGAACCACCATTGAATGAAGAATAAACGTTTGTTATGTAGGTGACATAAACTATATCACATTCTATTAATTTTTATGCGTAATTATCTTTACTTAATTATCATTTTACAGCCAGAGTTCTATTTTCGCTAGTCATTCATTGATATAAAAAATAACAATTATCCAATACAAAATCTATAATTATCCATAATCTCAATATAGTTTCAGTATACCCAACTATTACTTTCATGTCGGGTTGTCATAAGGTTTTATAAATACAATATATTATTAAATGTTTTTTTTTTAACTATCGAATTATTTCTACAAGGCACACACACAAGATGGCTTTCTAATTTCGGCGATCGGTTTTCTATTTTAAATTCAGCTTCATACCGGGGAAGCATGACGTTTTCCTTCTTTTTTTTTGTGTCTAAAATTGTAACATATTAAAATCACAATTTCTCTTACAGAGCCATGGGTAAAAAAAATAAAAATGATTTGAAAAATGACAATATCGACGCAAATAACTCGGATTCCGGAATTCAGAAAAAGATACAGAAAAATAAATTAAAGAAGGATAAATCTGAAAAAGCGGCAATGTCTAAAAAGATCATATTGGACAATGAAGCTCAAACATCAAATGAGAAAAATTCGACACAAATGGAAATTAATACTTCAATAATAACAAAGGAAGTGTCAAAAACAAAACCAAAAAATAATAAAAACAAGAAAATAATATTTGGAGACGATGATGAACCGCAAGATGTTTCTCAAAATCGCAATGACAGAAATAGTAACAAAAATATAAACCTCAATCATGAAGAGGAGCCAAAAGATGAAGATATCGATAAGTTTTGTGACGAAATAGATGAAGAGGACAATGAACAGTATGAAAATTGGGTTAAATTAGTTGAGGCAAAGTTGAGTTCTAATAAAAGAAAAGTATAAAAGTTGTTTCAATATAAACATGTGTTGCATATATGTTTATGTATTATAGCATATATCTATTTAATTTAAAATAAGTAGTATTCTTTTCCGACTATTACAGTTGGCGGAAAAACTCTTTTGTTTTTTGCTATTTTTCTCCGAAAAGTGTCTACCGCAACATGAAGTATAAATAATTACAAAATTAAGTAAATAAAATTACAAGGACTCAATAATTTTTATTGAAACCATGTTGTTAGTCAAATATAATTTAAAAACTAGAATTTATTTGTCTCTTTTTTGTCGCGAGTGTAAGCGAGATAGGTTGTGAAAGCATGTTGTATATCTCGACCCTTAGAAACCGTAAAAAAAAAAACTGCTATATGAAAAATAGTACTCAAAAATATTTATATTAAGTATATGAATATGTACATATATCCTCGAGCCAAAGTTATTCTCACATCGAGATGAAAGAGTTATGTTGTAATAGTGTAATACACACAGTGCTAAAAATAAAATTTTGTTTATTATTATTTTCTTACTAATTAGTTCATTTATGTTATAATATGATATTAAATTGTTCATTCGAATTTAACCCACAGGAATTTATTCCTAAGCAATGATTTTCATAAGAAAATGTATATAATACTCTAAAACTACAAACGAAAAAAAATATTCTGAAACATTGTTTTACATGAAATGTAAGTAAAATTACTAATTTGCTGTGTCATGTGAAAGTATGGTGTATTTAAACTAATACGAAAAGTAGACAAGCTAGTATTTGTCACTTTTGCAGATTACGTAGATCAAGTAATTATTTTAATTTTTTTTTTATGGCTATAATGTAAATAAATGTTTACGTTGTAAAAAAAAGTAATATAAAAAAATGCGTACGTATACATTCACAATTTTTTTTTGTTAGGTTAGGTTATATTATTAAAAGTTCATGGTAGCCTGCGCAAGTGATCCCGTGGCGCTCCTCGTTAAAACGGAAAGGGTACCGCTGGTTTTTTAGTGGGTATTCCTATGTTCGGAGCGCACTCGGCGCCTTGGACACCGGCGAGCCTAAAAAACGAAACGTGTAATGCGTTTTTCCCGAGAAAAAAAAAGGTTTATACAATTTAATACAAATTTTTACTATTCATTATAGTGAGTAGCAACACATAATTACAGCAGTCATTTAATTGAATTTGACAATAAATTGACGTTTTTGAAGTTTGGGCCCACATGTGTCAATTGTGTCATGAGTGATGTAAATCGTAAATTCTTTCGAAAATAGGATATGGCTATAAGACATTTTATTCAGATAGTGTGAATTATATTACAAAAAAGAAACTCAAAACAATTTCATCTGTAGGAACATCTGTGTTTGTTGTGAAAATAATATTAAATAATCATTATGACTAGATTTGCTAGAGCAAAAGGTTCTAAAGCTTCTAACCTAAAATCTCCTGAAGATGGTACACCATGGGAAGTGATGAAAGAACATATGTTAAAAGCTAAAACTGATAGCGAAGAGAGCAAAAAACGAGAAGAGGTAATTATGACGATATTATACTTATTACTTTTCAGTTTAAAGATTATTAATTTTCTATATAACTAATTGAATTATATATTGTGTATTTTTCTTATTTATGAAACATTTCCTTTTCAATAATTTAGGCAGAACAACAGAGAATAGAGAATTATAATAACTTTCTAAAGGAACATAAGGTTCAGAAAAGAAAAGCGACATGGTGTGATTTTCCTGAATCTGAAAGTATTTCAAAACCCAAACAAAATAAAAAGAAAAATAAAGAAAAATCGAATAAATCTATTTCTGATAAAAATTGTAATGACAACAGAGAGTTCCCTGAAGTTGAAAATATAAAGGAAATAAAAAATAACAAAAATATAACCTCAAAGTTAGAGTATAAGGAAGACAATGATGCCAGTTTACCATCTGAACAAAACATATCAAAGAAAAAGCAAAAAAAGAGCAAAAAAAAGATAGTGTTATCTGAATCTACAACTGAAATTTCAAATATTACTACATCTTTAACCTCAGATAAGCAAAATGATCAACCGAAAACTGTTAAAAGTCCAAAATGTAAACAAAAAAAAAACCCTAAAGCAATAAATGATAATGCTAAAAATAATAAACCTGATAATATCAACACAAATAATCAAAATGGAAATTTATATAATTCTAAAGTCGTACAGAAAGTGAAAAATAAAACAAAGAATGGTAAACAACAGAGGCGAAAACCTATCAATGACAATAGCTTCCAACTCATTATTAATGGTAAGGAAGTTGAATTAGTGAGATTTGATGGATTTCCTATCATGAAAAAAGATGCAGAAAGACTTGAAGAATTAAAAAAGAGTATGATTAAAAAAGGAATACCAAAAAGTGAAGTACAGAGAACAATGAAACTGGAGAGACGGAGAGCTGAAAAAGCCTTGGCTAGAGTTAAAAGAGAAGTGTGTTACAATTGTAGGAAAGGTGGACATAATCTGTCGGACTGTCCTGACTTAAAGTCAAATATACCGGGTGTTGATTCAGCAGAAGGTGTCTGTTTTAAATGTGGTTCCACTGAGCACAGACAGTTTGAGTGCAAAGTTCAAAGGGACAAAGAGTTCAGATTTGCAACATGCTTCATTTGTAAAGAATCTGTGAGTTCAAACTTCATATTTAACATTATTTGTAGACTATATAATGTAAATGTATGTTACGCAATATATTTATTATCAAATTAAATGTTATGCAAGTAAGTGAATCTGAGATTAAGATTTCAGTAAAACAATAATACTTACTATTACACTGTCCCACATGATTGCACCTGCACAATATGCGTAATCTCATTTATAGCCAAGTGGGACATTTAATCAACACTCACTGCTTTTATTGTTAAGCATGATATCTATCTAAAATCTACTTGTGACTAATTTCAACATAGATGCAAATATTGTACCATTTATTATCCTTATGTATTTTATTATTTTTAAAAACAAAACATATAAGTTAATATATTGGTGATCTACACTAATACTATAAATGCAAAAGTAACTCTGTCTGTCCCTATGTCTGTTATACTTTCACGGCTAAACTGCTGAACCAGTTTTGATAAAATTTAGTATGAAGCGAGCAAAAACCTAAAAGAAGGAAAAATACATACTTTTATGTCTAACACTTGAGCCCCACTGGGGAAGCTGCAGGCTAAACCTTTTTTCGTAATAAAGAAAAAAAAAATGTTATTCTAATGCTGATTTCAGGGGCACATAGCGAGACAATGTCCTGATAATCCCAAAGGTCTGTACCCGAATGGTGGATGTTGTAAATTATGTGGTGATGTAACTCACATGAGGAAGGATTGCCCAACGGTAAGTAAATAAACTCATGCAAAGTGATTAAGAAAACATTATGAATATGCTTATTTAATTATAATTTTCTATATAAAATTGAACTTTGGAAGTATAAGTTAAGATCAGGCAAGTCAACGGTCAAGCGCTTGCCTATTAACGGTTAAAAAAAAAGTATCCAATATTAAAAAAGACAAATTATCTTTGATTTGACTATAAAAAAGACAAACTATTGATTTTTGGATCATTATGATGGATAGTCCTTAGTTAAATGGATTTTGCTTTTTTTATATATTTAAAATCATATTGTACAATAAAGCGCTATTGAATATAATGAAATTTATTTTTTTAATACTTTTCTATGTTTATGCCACATTCATAAATTCATTTATTTAATCAATATTTTAAAAGCACTTAAACAGATAAGATAAAAGTTTATTTTAATATGCATACTTCATAAACAGCTAGTATAAATATTATTAGTGTTTATTGATTACATTGTCTTGGTTGCCATTGGTATATCTTTAAAAAGATAATTTATGAGTATGGTATACTTTTCAAATGTCACTTTTTATAATAAAAAATCTTAATATATACTTTGTTTATATAGTCCAGAGATATAGCAACCCTTTCAAAACTTTTTTAACTTTTAAATATAATTTAATTCCAGGTAAATGACAAAAAAGAAGAGACTTCCATAAAGCTTCAGACTCTTAATGATGACAATATTGAAGATTTAGGTTATCAAGCAAAATCAGTTGCTCAAGAAACATTCAAAAAACCTAAAAAGATAAAGTTTTAGTTACTGTATATTAAAATAAAATAAAAAGTTTATAAGGTATTTTTTTTTTCAATATTTATCCAAAACTTGATACTGTCTTTCATAATTTTTTATAATTTCGGTATAAAGTATGTACACACTTGCAAATTTCACTAAAACATCTGAATGATACCAGAACAAAAAATTGCTTGAAGGTCGAAAATATATATAAAACAAATGTATTTATACAACCTGCAAGTTAAGTAAATTGTAATAGTAAAGAGGGAAAAATAATACTACTCATTTTAGGATAAAATTTGATTTATTTTGATTAATTAGTAGTGACATAGTTATAATATAAATTTTGATACCCGTAACTTTAGTGAGTGACCCTATAAAATGTAAACAAATAATAAGAATCTCAAAAGAACAAATAATAAAACTGTATTTCAAATATATTTTTAAGGAAGAAATAACATCTAATATAAGCAATACACTATCATCCTTCTCTCATCTCTTTTTCTATCTAAGAGAGATTACATTGTTTACTATCTTTAGTTTTTCGCGGAATAAAATATCAAATTTTATTAACTTAAAGAACTATGATATATATTTAGATGAATCAGAGCATTGGTCCATTGAACCTCGAAATCTTTATCGTATGCAATCGTTACAGCGAAGTTAAGCTAGCTTTCAACTGTTCCATAGATTGCTGTGCTATATTACCAGTAATTCCTTCGGGACTCTGTGGGTCTTCTCTAGTCAGTATCCTAGCAGCTTCGGCCAAACACTGCAAGGGTTCCTGCAACCGCTCTTTCAATTTTTCCTGAGTAATTAGACCTGCTCCAAACTCATTCCGAGCCATATACATTAGTGGCGCATGTAACTCGTATAACATCATACCTAAAGAAAAATATTATTCTTATAAGTATGGTAAATTTAAATAGTATTTTTATCACAGTGAAGTTGTTTGTGCTTTTTTTTTTTAAATAATTTTTAATTAAAGAATTGTATAACATGCGATATTCAATCTCAGACCAATAAAAATATGAGAAAGCAAGCGGAAATTCATTAGTTACGGACGACAATGGAGTGTAGACGTAAGAAGAAGTATGTCATAAGGATCTTCAAATGGAAAAGTGTCTATCGATATTTATGAAATAAGCGTACATAAATTGCAACGGATGTCTAAGTTTCTCTAATTCCGTTTTACTCTACCGAGCATTAGCGCGTCCCTTTAAAATTTATCTTCGTTTCAGCAGTACCATCTAAATTTAATACATTTTGAGAAACATTTTTTATACATAAACTTATTTTTTACATAGGATTGGTGTCGCAAGGCACGAATATTTATTTTATCCCAAAATTCGGATTCTTTAAATCAAATATGTTACAGTATCTATAAATAAGTTATTAAAAATAATTATTGCATATTTTCGGGGATTTGTGGCATAATGCTGGTAATATTATAATAACACACATACGCAGTCCTTCATCGTTCATCATTGAGTTATGCACACATGTTAAATTTAGAGTGATTTTAATGAATACAATGGTTGTTGCAAACGATATTTAAATGGATTTGTAAGGACGAAAAATATTGCTATACTAAAGTGTGTGGTTGAAAAGCATAGCAAAATGCTATTGTTATTTGCTCATCATCATCATCAACAGCCAATCATTTTGTCCACTGCTGAACATAGGCCTCTCCCAAGGTGCGCCAAAGCTCCCTGTCCTCCGCCTTCCGCATCCAGTCGGTGCCCGCCACCTTCTTAAGGTCATCGGTCCACCTGGCTGGAGGGCGCCCAAAACTGCGTTTGCCGATCCGCAGTCTCCACTCTAAGACTCGTCTGCTCCAACGGCCATCGATCCTACGACATACGTGACCAGCCCACTGCCACTTCAGCCTACTAATTTTGCAAGCTATGTCGGTGACTCCGGTTCTTTTCCGGATAATCTCATTTCTGATCTTATCCTTCAAAGATACTCCGAGCATAGCTCACTCCATAGCACGCTGAGCGACTTTGAATTTGTGGACTAGTCCCGCAGTTAGTGTCCACGTTTCGGCACCGTATGTCATGGCAGGTAAGACGCATTGACGACGTGAGGACTTGACGAAGGTTGCCAAATGCTGCCCATCCCAAGCGAATTCTTCGATCGGCTTCCTTCTCGAAGTTGTTCCTACCGACTTGTATAACCTGTCCTAGGTAGGTATATTCCCTAACAACTTCGAGAGGTTTCCCTTCGACGTATATCGGTCCCGGCACAACATGCCTATTGAACATGACCTTGGTCTTGTCCAAGTTCATACCGAGACCGACACGCCGGGAAGATTCACTAAGGCTACGCAGCATTCTGGTTAGTTGTTCCAGCGACTCTGCTATGATGACGATATCATCGACAAATCGAAGGTGTGAGATGTACTCGCCGTTTACATTGACTCCACATCCAGTCCAATCCAGCGTCTTGAACACGTCTTTCAACGCGTTGGTGAACAGTTTCGGAGATATTACATCTCCCTGTCTCACCCCTCTGCGCAGTTGGATCGCCTTCGTCTTACAGTCCTGGATGTGGACAGTCATTGTAGCGGCGTTGTATAGACATCTCAGTACCTCGATGTATCTCCAGTCGATATGACATCTCTGCAATGAGTCGAGCACTGCCCAGGTTTCGATGGAGTCGAAGGCTTTCTCGTAGTCCACAAATGCCATACACAGCGGCTGATTGTACTCTTCGGTCTTCTGCACAATCTGCCGAACAGTATGAATGTGGTCCACGGTGCTGTAGCCTGATCGAAAGCCGGCTTGCTCTGGGGGCTGGAACTCGTCAAGTCGTCTGGCGAGACCGTTCGTGACGACTCTTGAGAACAGTTTATACACGTGACTCAGGAGAGAGATTGGTCTGTAGTTTTTCAAGAGGGTTTTATCACCTTTCTTGAAAAACAGTACCACCTCACTCCCGCTCCACGTTTCCGGGGTCTTGCCATGTTGGATGACGGAATTAAAGAGGCTTGCTAGCTCTTTCAGGACCGGAGTCCCGCCTGCCTTAAGCAACTCTGTTGTGATTCCGTCATCTCCCGGAGCTTTGTTGTTTGTAAGCTGTTCTAGAGCCGCCCTAATCTTGCTTTGGTCAACGACCGGGAGCTCCTCGGAGTAATGGCGCGTAAGAGGGGCGCGCTGGTCATCAGGACTGATTATCACAGGTTTATCCGATCTTGAAGAGAACAACCTCTCTACTTCTCCGACAATCTCAGGCCTAGAGGTAACGACCCCACCATTTTCAGTTTTAAGTTTTGTCAGACGCGGCCTCCCAAACTTGCGAGCGAACACTTTCGATCCCCGATTTTGCTCAATCGCAGCCTTGATGGCACGGGTATTGGAGCATCGGAGATCGCGTCGCGTCAGCGTTTTTATTTTTCGGTTTAAGGCCTTATCTGACAAAAACGATGGGAGTTCTCGTCGTTTCCTCATGAGCTCGAGTGTCTCAGCAGAGAGTTTTGGTGCGTTGTCTCTTTTCTGTGGCGGAAAACACTAACGGGATGTGTTTTGCAGTATTTTGACCAGCGTGTCGGTTTTCTCATCAATACTGCTTACGGTTTCCAACGCGGTAAATTGATTTTGAAGTTCCATTTGGAACTTTTCGGCACCTTGAGCAGCTTGGAGCATGGTAGGTCGGAGAGTAGACCTCATCATTTGCTGCTTGCTAAAATTCGAAATGGCCCAGTTTTAAGAACGCGTGAATCTTAACCGATGATCGTGGGTTCAAACCGGGCAAGCACCACTGAATTTTCATGTGCTTAATTTGTAATTATAATTCATCTCGTGCTTGACGGTGGAGGAAAACATCGTGAGGAAACCTGCATGTGTCTAATTTCACTGAAATTCTGACACATGTGTATTCCACCAAGCCGCATTGGAGCAGCGTCGTGGAATAAGCTCCAAAACATCTTAAAAAGGGAGAGGAGGTCTTAGCCTAGCAATGGGATATTAACAGGCTGTTACGGCGGCAAATTCGTTTAAAGATTATGTAGTCTAGTGAGAATCGTAATGTAAAGCCGCAATTCCGCGAGGATTAAGACTCGAAATACTAATGCTTAGAATGTGTTCACCTCTCATTCTGCTGTCTCCTGGTGATATAACTTCTAATGTTTTTAAAATGAGACGACAGAACTCCACTTTTCGCTCTAACATCACGTCTGGTAGTTCATCAATGGTGTAATTCTCTACGCGACCATAGAGTTGAGCTAGGGCGTGCTTTATAGACAAGAGTATTGAGTGACGTGGATGGAATACTGACTTGTACTGAAATATACATATTTTTCTATTAGATCAAGATAAGTATTAGGTCGTCCAGAAATTGTGCCGATATTTGATAAGCTGCATAAGACTGACTATAGTATTCTTGTTGTTGTATGTTGTCAAACAATCACCTTTTATCAATAATATATAAAAATAGCTTTAAATTTAGATGTACAATTTGTATAAAAAAAAGCTTTAATTGGCTGTATTATTCAGTAACAAATATAACAACAGCTAGACTCAGCGCGATGTTAGAATAATAGTTTATATTTTTATATAATATTTTTTGTAACTTTAATTTAATAGTAACATTTCAAAAATAACATCATCCTAATTTAAAATCTCTTGTCTCTATATTTCTGCATATTGTTAGTATCACAACAGATTACATATTAAATCAATAAAGTTTTTGCTTTTAAGTTTCTATTAAAGCAAGCAACATATTACAAAAACGGTTTGTCTTTTTCCTCAGGAATATATTTTTTCTTACCACACAACCACAACATTTAATATGTTTTCGTTTCAAAATCTCCCGAATTATCTGAACAACCTTATTATTTCAATTATGCAACGGATTAAATCATTTCTTAAATATACCACTTATAAGTTAAGTTACTAATTTTCATAAAACGGCCATTTTTGCTTACAGCCATTATAAGAATTAGTAAATTAATTGATTTGAATGTATCGGTTCGTTTCTTCGGAATACTAAACTTGTTTTGTTATTATAAAATTATTAACTTAAGAAATTAATAACGACTTTTTACCTTATTAATTGTAGCTTCCCTAAGTTCAATAGCATCAGGTCCGGGATGGAGCGCGTCGAGCTGTTCCAATTCGGCGAGAACCACGCCTAACATTTTACGCATCGCAGGACCTGTGGTTTTAAATTCACAGCTTTTTTCTGTGCACTTCCATTGTGCTTCATTATCTTAAAATAAAATATGTTTATAATTAATTATTAGCATATTTAAAACGCTTTCATTTGTAGCAACTCTACTACAATATATTTTGTGTATTACTAACAGAGATACTATGGAGAAATCCGAAACCATAGAAGATGCGGAGAATTTGCCGTAAGAAACATTAACTCTTTTTATTCTGACAAAAAATGTGGCATCATAATTATTTCATCTTGTGTTAGTTAACCATTTAAATAATTAAATTGACTAAATATTTATTAATGCTGATGCAACAGACATAGGTAAAATTTTATAAAATATATTTTTTAAGTAGTGTTTTGATTTACTAAAACTTATTTACTAAAAATTAAGTACTGGATTGTTATAACTTACCCAAAGGATTAGTTGAAAGAATTATTCCATTGTCACACTTATTGCACTTTAGAGTGCTCAAATGTGTTCCCAGCTCAGTGGGATCTGCACACCGAGGACATTCACAGTTGAAGAATTTGGATTCTAATAAATGTTCTCGACGTATTAATGTAGGTGATAAGACGTGGGTGTAACTTAAGTGCAGGATTTCGCCGGTTTTTATTGGTACTGCCGCTCGTATTTGCACTCTAACAAAGAATCGTTATTAAATTATAACTCAATGAATGTACACGACTTGTTACACGGTTGCAAAATTTTTGTAAGAACTTACTCGTAATCTTTGTGAAGAATGGTGTGAGTAATATTAGGTACACAGCTGTGGCTAGCTATTGAAAGGCGAGGATACACAGCGCGTATGCTGAAGCCACCTCGCGAAGGAATTTCTACAGCGTTTACCTTTAAAATATAAACTTACTGCGGCTTTAATTATATTTACTATTTTACTGGTGTTATGTCGTGTGTACATTGTGTGCATTTTTTTATGAAATTTAATTGAAAAAGTTTGCAACAACACATTGAAATTGTTGCAGTTTGTTTTTTTTAATATAAATATAAATTGCTGTTGTTTTCTGTTTTCTTTTGAGTGTTAATTAATATTGTTGCTGTGATATTTTTTTTTTATGGAATACAATAATATCATCACAATTAAATATGATAAATGTATGTGCCCTTATTAAAAAAAACACAATAGTTGCTAGGTATACTAACAAAATAAACTCCGACAGATGATTTTAAAAACAAAATGCTGGCGTCATTGACCTTGTAGCTTTGCCAACATTTTACGCCTTCTAGCATAGACTACTAAAATTCATATTCAATCCATATATTTTATGCGTTTATTATTCCAATCAAAAATATTGTAAACAATGATTTAACAAGCTACTTTGATAATATTGGTACAAAATCCTTCCTCTTAATTAAATCATAATTAATCAATGCACATACATAGTTACCTCTAAAATTCCGCATACTTGTTCAACTAATTCTTTAGAAAACCTGTTGCTAAGCTTACAATGTTCAATCAAATAATTTACAATGTTCACTTGATCGGCCTGCCATGTCGGCCTGTTTTTTCGTTCCTCTGTGTGAGTTTCCATAACTTCAACTTCTCGCTTCCATCTTTCTGGATCTTTTTCTTTCGCTAGTAACAATCTGTAATGTGTTTATTGATAGATATTAAATATAGTCAGGGTATCAGCCACTCATTAGCTATTCTATATATTATTCTGGTAGGATAATTGACACAGTAACATGAAACATCAGTCACAAGAGAAATATAACAAAGTTATAAAGTATCTACCATTGGGTTGCCTATAAGATCTGTCATTGTAAATTAAATTAAAAAAAAACATATATTATTTATTGTACACATTAATAATAAGAAAGTACAAAGCTTTTTATATATTAACAACATTAGTGAAAGATAAAACTTACCTCAGGGGAGTTATACAATCAAGTTGGGGAGAGCTTGCTGTCCAGTCTTCTATTGACTGAAAACGCACTTTCGCTTCTGAAAAAACATCACATTCCGACAGATGTTGCGGCGACTGTTCACATTCAGTGCTGCATATTGGCCAACTACAACGCGAACATACGGAATTTTCAACGGGACAGTAACATCCTAGACATAATGGTGACGCATCTAAAAAAGCAATTCCTTATTTGTTTAGCTGGAAAATGAGTTATGAAGTCTGGGTGAGTTTACATACAAAGTAGAATCAAATAAGCCTTGTAATAATTAGGTTAGAATTAGTATGTGCATAATATTAGTAATACATGTTATAATATAAGAAAAGCTACTTTTTTGCATGAATTCAGTGATGAGTTGGAGACATTTGCTGGTTCCTAAATCACTCGACAAAAACCACTTATTAGATACATATGTATAAATAAATATTTAATAAATGCGTTCTGTAAAGTTTCCATGTTAGGTTGCTGTACATTTTTACTATTATTATTATGCCAATTAAAGAGAAAACATGTTAACTCAAATTATATAAGAGCTATAAGCAGTATTAGCTAATTAGAATCTTTATTTATTTATTCTTACGTGAAGTCAGTGTCACAGAATCAGGTTCTTCGAAAAAATTCGGTGTAATTACTCCTTTAATTAAGTACATATAATTAACAAGTATTCGGTTGTGTTCACATTCATTGTGCTATAAACCGAGATAACTTGCACTATAGTAAACTTGCCTGGCTTAGGTCCCACAGCGACAGGTGAATCTGTAAAAATTAATTCGCCACATTCTAGATCCTTGTTCGCGGTCAAATAACGGCCATATATCTCATTTTGTAAAACGTTGTAGTGGCAAATATCGACCATTTCGTATTGTTATAATTAGTTAATCTTAGTAAGCGAAGCAAAAAGTACTCTCAAAGGACGCCGAGCGGAGATTGAAGCGTCTATACATTGGGATTGTCTTAAAATAAGCTAACGTCGACCGTTCGAGATACAGACGAATCGAGAAAGTTTCCTGCTATACCTAAGCATGATATATCATATTACTATTTTTGTATCTAATTATTCGTACCTATGTGAATATAGTAATGTTATTATGTTTTTATCATATTATGTATATATACAAAAAACTTCAAGAGATATTTTAGGACTCTACTAAAGTGTGTGAAAAAAGCCGAGATGGCCTAATGGTAAGAACGCGTGAATCTTAACCGATGATCGTAGGTTCAAGCCCGGGCAAGCACCACTGAATTTTCATGTGCTTAATTTGTGGTTATAATTCATCTCGTGCTTTACGGTGAAGGAAAACATCGTGAGGAAACCTGCATGTGTCTAATTTCACTGAAATTCTGTCACATGTGAATTCCACCAACCCGCATTGGAGCAGCGTGGTGGAATAAGGTCCAAACCTTCTCCTCAAAAATAGGAGAGAAGGCCTATAGCCTAGCAGTGGGACATTCACAGGCTGTTACGGTTACTAAAGTGTTCATTACCTATATATCTTTTCACGCTCGTAACTCTTTTTTTGGGTATCGACTAAGCAGCTTATTCGATTATGAGTTTAATTAAGCTTAGCTTTTTTCTTCCAATTTTTTTTTATGAAATTATTTTATAGAGAGAGATTATCCCATACTCTAACTATGCCGAGTTACTTTCTTTGGTTAATCAAAGGATGCGAGGAATTATTTTAATTCCTCAAACTTCTTATCTGTTTACTCTAATACTTATATACAATAAACAAATAGTATGATCATTAAATAACAACACGTCAGATAAGATTGATCAGCCAAAACATTATTATCAGTGGGTGCATAATATGGACTGTAAACGACTCGCTGTTGCATATATAAATGCAACTTCGTCTCTCATACAAGTATAATATCAAAGATCGAGGACTGTGATTATAAAAATTACGTACCTACTTATTTAAATCAAATGATTTCAGTAGGTAGATACGCCTAAATGGTAAATATTGAATACCAAAAAAAGCCTCATAGATTTTGTTATATTCAAATTATCTAGTAATCTAGCCTGATGGCACTTATGTACATTCAAAATATTATATCACAATTATTTATTTCATAAATATTTTTTCTTAACTATGTCAGTTTTTATGGATTTAATTTTGAAAGACTATTTAAAATGTTTTAAATTTCCAATCGTGAGAGCTGAAGTAACGAGGGAAACAGTACCATGTCTCCGCCCCGTAAGTTATTTATGATTTTATTTTATTAAAAATATCTCATCGTTCGCTCTAGAATACATTAATAATAATTACGAACACTCTTGGAGCTACCTACATATTAGGCACATCGGACGCATTTTTTAGGCATTTAAAATTCAATTATAATTACTAAAACTTTTTAAAAAAAGAATATTTAATTAGTAAATTTTTCAATCATCCAATGTTTATTAAATTATTATTCAAGCACTGGATAACTACTTATGTTATGTACTATGGCTTATACCTACGTATTATTACTATATACTACTATGTATTTAGGATGGCTCAATTGGAAAAATGGTAATTTGTAAAGATGAATCTGGCCATAAAATTGATTGTCCATGTGAAGACGAAGACGGTATTGAAAATGAAGTTTCGAAATCAAAATTATTATGGTGCTCAGTAAGTACCTACCTACCTATAAATTTTTATAAACGCTTTTATTTATTTATTAGTGAAAAGTATAAATAAAATCAATATTCGGTACGAAACAAATTACTATTAGAAAATTTACTTTTGTTAAAAATATCTATGTAAATATAAAGCAAAGGTAATGACTTCCTCTCCTTTCGAGAAGAAGCTTTGGCGCATATTTCACCACGCTGCCTGGTCCAGTGCGGGCTGGACCACAAGACTTTGGTTCGACACATGCAGGTTGATAACTATGGACCGTTGAGCTTGAGATGAATAAACGCACATGAAATATCAGTGTGCTTGGACACTGGGTTTGAACCCGCAATCATCCGTTAAGATTCATGTGTTCGAACCACTTGGTCATATCTCCTCAGTTATATAAATAAATATATAAATAAATTGTGACGACATTATCGTAGGAAACATTTTTATTTATTCTTAATTTTTTTTACTAATGTTAAAACCGTAACAAATAAATAAAATGATTCCGCATCGTTTTCATAATGACCTACCTACGTCAACAAGACTTCTTTTTTAATTTTGCGGAAAAATGAAGAATATTTGAAGTTTTAATTATTAATCAATAATATATGTATATATTTAATTTATTTGTTATAATGAGCTAGTCTTTGAATTCACTTTGTCATATTGATTGAACTATCTTAGACCGTAACAAGGCTGCGTCAATAAATAGTCAAATTCAGACTTATTTTTTCAAGGTTTTATAATATATCGAATAATAATAAATTGACAGCTTAAAGAATAATAAAATATTTATTAATGTGTATAATTCATAATATACATTAGATTTGATAAGTATTAAAAAAAAAAAGTTTGTTAGACACTTATATCAATAACGTTATGTCCGGTGTATAACGCCCTCTTGCCGTTACTTGCGTAAATCAGAACTGTCTTGTGGTGCGGTGCAGGAGGTGAAGTTACTGCCAGGAATTCTCTGAATTCTACGTATTTTATTACATTTAGTGAATAAATACTATCTACAGTAAGTATAATACAACCGTTTTTGCTGTAGAGTTACATCTTAGTCTCAAAATATATTTTCTTATTAGGTTACAAAAGTACGCATAAGCCGGGGAAGTATCTACGTCACACGTGATTTATTAATTATTTTAACAATACTATATTAGCGAGAGAATTAAAATCTACTCGGTTCATTATTTTAAATAGATCTCTTTAGTTTTATATTCATTATCGTTGGAAAAGAAAATTTTGCTGTGATTGTGATATAGTTATTAGCATGTGAATTTCGGCTAAGAGACCAATTTTAGTATCTCTCGGCAAAGGTCAAGTTTAAGGCCGCAATATATTAACAATTCCTGTCCAAATTCCCTATACATATTTCAAATATATAAGAAGGATTTGCATATTGGCAATGTTATAATCCTTGAATGTTATGTAATAACTGCCGCTGTAATGTGTCTTGTAAATAGTATATTGCGAATTCTTTGTTGACCCTGACACATCTGGCAGTATTGGCACTAAGTAGTATTTTTAATAGTGAACCATCAAATACATATTGAAAAAAAAAGATATTTCAAGTAAGTAATTATATTACAACCTAAAGTTCATTGGCCTACGTCCTGTTATAAGTGTTAATATTGTAGTGAAAAAATACGAAAAAGCACATGCTACATATAACGTAATATTTACAGTGATCTATGTATTTCGGTATTATAAAGTATGGATTAATTGCAGGAAATGTCTCCCCCATACTATGCTGATCTTGGGAAGAAGGCCAATGATGTCTTTTCCAAGGGCTACCATTTTGGAGTCTTCAAACTTGACTTAAAGACCAAGAGTGAGTCAGGTGTTGAGTTTAGCAGTGGCATCACCTCTAACCAAGAAAGTGGAAAGGTAAGTTATGATTATGTATTCAATAAAATTTTTATTCACATAGATATATTCCAATAAGATAATATTGCATTGACTTTCTAGAATTTGTACAGTTTAATATAACTGTTCTATTTTCTCATGCCCAGACTTGCATTAGTTTTAATTATAAATTGTGACATTTGTGATTTTTATTTCCTTATCATTTATTAACAGGTCTTTGGTAGCCTTTCATCCAAATATGCAGTGAAAGACTATGGTCTGACTTTCACAGAAAAATGGAACACTGACAATACATTGGCCACAGATATTACCATTCAGGACAAGATTGCTGCTGGTCTTAAGGTTACACTTGAGGGTACCTTTGCACCCCAAACTGGGTAAGGCTATGAAACTTTTAACAAATTTTTTTATTTGAATTTTGTAATTATAACTTTAAAATACATGCTTATTTCCTTTTGCAGAAGCAAGACTGGTAAACTGAAGAGCTCCTTTTCCAATGACACAGTTGCTGTCAACACCAACCTAGACCTTGACTTGGCCGGTCCCATAGTCGATGTTGCAGCTGTGCTCAAATACCAGGGCTGGCTTGCTGGTGCACACACACAGTTTGACACACAGAAGGCTAAGTTCTCCAAGAACAACTTTGCCTTCGGCTACCAAACCAATGACTTTGCTCTGCACACCAATGTGTAAGTATTTTTACATTATAAAATTTTAATAGTAAACATTCATATCACAAAAAGTTTAGAAATTGTCAAATTTTCATTATATAACTTTGTATTTTACCATTAATTTTGTTACTGTTGAGCAGGACTTAGATAACTCAATATCAAGGCATGCTGAATAAAATTCACTACTTTATTAAAAATTATGTTAGAACTTGATAATATCCTGGGACATTATTCACACAGAATAGAAACTAGACAACTGATATACTACATATACTACTTTTCTTTTGTAAATACATACATATATAGATAATTACACCCAAACTCAGGGCAAGCAGACATGTTCATGCACACAAATGTCTATCCTGGGTGGGAATTGAACCCACAACCTTTGGTGTGAAAGGCAAGTATCTACCGACCACGTCAACTGGCCCATGATGGTTTTAAAAAAAACCTAATTAAATTCAGAAATTGTTCTTAAAAAAATTTGTAAAGAATTACAATGTTATAAGAAATCTTGGAAGTTCGACATTCACAATGTACTTAAGTTTTCTTTACATATTCAGTCTATATGCTTGTTCAAACACTAATGAGTATGAGTTAAGTTTTTTTTATTTATTTATTTTTTGTTGTACCAATACCATACATCAATACATGACCTGCAGTTTGATCTACATACATAATATACTACAATCATTAGGTTGATTAAATGTATAAACTCCATATTAATTCACTATAAAAATAGTATACCAATACTGGTAACAATACAATGTAATGAAAAAAAGACATGAATATTCATTTCTGTTATGAAATGCAGTGCCATTTTAGCAAACATTTTGCTAAGCTAATAATTAAAAGATAAAGCAAACACTATCTATACAAAGTAAAACAACACATGATTAACAAGTACTTAAAAAAGTTCTTCATTATTTTTCGGTAATATTGTAACAAGAAGAATTTGACAATTTTGAACAACTGTAACAAGATTCGGAGGAATCGGAGTGTATATGGAGCCCAATTTATTGAGTTCATTATTTCCTTAACAGAGATAATGGCAAGGAATTTGGTGGTACCATCTACCAAAAGGTATCGGACAAGCTGGACTGTGGTGTCAGCATGAAGTGGACCTCTGGGTCTTCAGACACTCTGTTTGGAGTTGGTGCCAAATTCGCACTGGACCAGGATGCCTCTCTGCATGCCAAGATCAACAACAAGTCTCTCATTGGTCTGGGATATCAACAGAAACTCCGCCCAGGTATGTTTAACTATTCTTGACTTTGTCATATATATGATATGTTAGAATCTTGTTCTATTTGATATTTTTGTAAATTGTAATGAAATATGTAAAATCAATTGTTTTTAAAAAATCATGATGCGGAAATATAAGTTTATTTTATAGTGTACTAACATATTATAAATCTTAATTTCTCTTTAATACTGATATTCATAGTTATGTAATGTCTTGTGTACAAGTTTAGTATTCATTAAATATAACAAAGACTTATTTTCTTTATCATATTACTGCATGATCGTTATATCACATTTCATTGTTATCTCAAATCCTGCATTATCTTAACCTGTCATGATTTGATTTATGTTAAACTCTATGTTACATAATTTCCTCTTACAGGCGTGACTCTGACGCTCTCCGCCGCTATCGACGGTCAGAACTTCAACGCTGGAGGCCACAAAGTCGGCGTCGCTCTAGAACTTGAACCCTAGGCATTTAATCAAGCCAGCGGCTTTTAGACTTGTAGATAATACATAACCACTTTAACTGTTACTATTACTGAGAAAGCGTATGTTAATCAAATCATAATATCAAATGCATCTGCTATACAGTATTCCAAGCGTGTAACGCAATATTAATTTTACAAGTCTTTGTGGTGCAATTAAGGAGTGCCGTTCTTCAGTATATCAAAATATACATCGGCAACGAGCGCTCTTTCCTAGTATTTATTAGCGTTCCTTTGTATAATGGATGTTGAAGCATGCTGTACTACGTATAAACCTTTCATCTATTACAAAATAATTTTATCGATTTAACTTACAATGTCTGCTATATCATCTTGTAAATAAACACCTATGGTGTGTATCCTATTGATTGATTGAGAATAAAATGAATAGTCTATTGGAATTATTTTATTTATTGCTGCCAATATTTTTCTTATATTTTAACCAGGAAGCCATATGCTAAAGTTAATAGCAGCGAATATAGTAGGTTATGGTTATAGGACTAAATAAATAAATCTCCTATCGTATTCAATAAGTTCACAAAACCTGAATTTTTAGTCGAAACGAATTTCTTCCTTACGACTCGGTTCCGAAATGTAACTATGTGCTATAGATAACAACGCGGTACCGAGCGCTCGCTCATTTAACGACAATAGGCATGATGGCTGATTTTGAAATAACCTATAATGTAGGTACACGTCTACTATTACTGAAAATAATTTTATTTCAGTAATAAACTAACTGTTTACGCAAATAATTGCATTTTCATTTACCTATTTTAAATTTCGCTCGAAAACACCCGCAGGTGTCAGCGCCTGTCGTGACGTTACGCCTCAGAAAACGACAGTAAACGTATTGTGTCTATACTCAACGAAGAAAGGCAGAAAGTATTGCGAATTTTCTAAGGTTAAAAATGAATTTCAAAGTTTAACAACGTGCAATACGATGCAAAATTAATTTTGAAACGCGTAAACACAACTGTTCAAGAGAAACGGTTATAAATAAAGAGGCGTGACGTCATTCGCTCTGATGGCGGATTTCAAATAAAATGGCCGATTGCAGAATTTTATACTTTCATTTTATTAAAAATCTTAATAATCCTAATGTATATTAAAATGGGACCATTTTTTGGAATCCTTTTAAAATAGTTGCTTCTCTAAAATCATTTATTTTTTAATTCTTTAATACTGTCATCATGTCTATTCAATAGGATTGGTAAACTAGAACCCAGTTCCGGGTGCAGTGGCATCGAGCGTTTATATTCCGTCAAATAATTTGCGGCATCTGGATTTGTTTTAGTAAATGTGCTTGGCAGTGAAACAATTCAACAATTTTTAGGAAAGTATTTGATTAATGTTTGATCAACTAAGAACGAATGCTCTTACGGCAATTTTCGGCACCATTCTCCTTTTGATATAAACTAGATACTAACCCTACGTCGACGTGCAAACTACGTTTTACTCCGTGATATACAAGTAATTATATGTTGAAATTTGTGTTGAGTTTTGTTTGTTTATTCACTTAAATGTACGCAAAAACCAGTTCCGATTGATATCGAACTTCTATATTTGAATTAGGCCCTACTAGTATGTTAATATGTTTAATACTTTTTGAGGTAAAGTTTCATAGGCTTTCCCGCTTCGAAAGCTGTTAAAACTATAATTCACGAAAACATTGCTTAACAGATTTGTACGTCTCCAAAATGTACAAAAGTCTCAAACATTATATATTCATCTCTTATACTCGACAATATATATTTTTATGTTATAACGACAACTTTCTAATTTAGATTAAAGGCAAAAGATGAACGCGTGACAAAAGACCTGGAACAAGTTGTACAATGTAATAATGCATCGTACAACACAGTACGTGTGAAAAGATCGGTATGAGTTTTCTCATTGCTTAAATGATAGCAAGGGGTACAAATCTTTATTTTATCTGTACGAAATCAAGACGGGCAACTCGTACCATTTTACCGCACGCCCTGTCTTATGTAATATCTCTAAAAATAATGTTGCCGGAATATTTGATTGCTCGACAGGTGCATATGTAAAAAAATCTTAGGAAAGTTTGCGTAAACGATTAAATACGAAATTATAAAGGAATAAATAAAACTGGATCATTAGATGTTAGAAAACGTTCTATTCGATAATGTAACACTAATTCATTAGAACCCGAAGAGTTAACTCAATATAAAAACTTATTTCTTACATTTCCGATCTGGATTTGATGTCTCACAGATCCAATCTGAATATTTTCTGAAAATATCTCATGAATTTAACGTCTCGTAAATAAAATTTTTAAATATACCAACCAAACAGAATAAATAAAATATACTTTAATTTTAATGGTGAATAGACATTTCATTGCCACAATATGGAATCGAGAGTTTATACAAAGACAAACCTTTTATAAAAGTAAAATAAATGATTAGCGTTTGTAATTAAAAAAAGCTAAAGTAATTTATTTTATATAATATACAGATACAAAGATTATGTTTTTTACTGGATCATTTCTTCTTCCATGAGCTTGGCCATCCATTCAGGTTCAGCGGCGGCTATCTTTTCAATTAGGCTGTTAACTTGATAGCACAGACTTTGAATTTGCTTGTCCCACTGTGGTAAGATCTCACGTGCTGAAATAATACATATTATAAAAAATATATTTTATATACTAAACTCTTAGAAAAAACATCCGATATAATTCAATGTTCTTAGAAAACGTTTGTGGTAGAAGTGATTAAACATTGAAAAGAAAGACAGTAAAAAATTGCAGCTGGATTAAATATTCAAAGTTATTCAAGGGCGATCCCTGATAGCTGTTACGACAGATTGAAATATAATGCATTCTGTGAGTAGACTAAGTAGGTAGTTAGGCTGTGCAATGTCCTCACTCTCGAAGTGCACGACGGCGCTGATCTGGTCGATGTAGCCGTTCATGCGCGCCTCGCTGATCATGTGCGAGGCGATGCGCTCGGCGCGCGCGGGCGGCGTCTCGAGCAGCGCGCCGAGCTCCTCGAACGTGATGTTGTTGTACAGCTTGCTGGCCGACAGCAGGTTGTGCTCGAACACCGCGCGGTCGAGGATCGTCGACCCGTCCGACGTCGTCGCCTACCGTCCACCCGATCGATTATTATTCATACATATGTAGTTTCACGAAAATATTATTTACAACTGTCTGTGTGGAAAACTATGTATATCTAAGCAACACTGTTATTGCATTTTAATAACAACACAATATTTTTTTTTAAATCATGTTTTTTTAATACATAATTATATTTTACTATAAGATTTCATGCGTTAATTCAGAACGTATGCGTCCAATGGGACTACCAATCAGTCTTTTATAATGCCGCAGGAACCATTCGATTCTGTCTCTATGATAAGTAAGTTCCGCGTAAGCTAGTAAAGAGTAAAATGTAATAATTTTAAGTAGATTGTATATTTAAACAAATGGGAAAAGAATTACTAACTTGTATACAAACTTTGAGGCCCCATTTAAATCTCCTAAAAATAGAGTTTACAAAAATGACTTCTATGAAGATATTTTGTGCAAGATTTGCAGTCTTATACTGAGCATTATATGTCCATAGACAGTCAGTTAGTTGCAGAGTTTTATTTATGAGATTTTATAGATTAAAATTACTTAGATACAACATAAAAGTTCAGAGATCGGTACCTTCTGATGAGTCTGCATTAATGCTTCAAACTCATGTAGTTCAGAACGGCGAATGATGCGATCCAAATACATCTTCTCCAGTATCGAGTAAGCTGGTAGTTGCTGACAGCGCTCATCCTTGAACAGTGTTGCTAACATTCTAGATCTTTGCTGCCCTGGAATTTCCCTTTTATTTACTATTCATGCAATTCTAACCTATTTACTGTTATTAAATAATGTAGTTTCATATAAAATTAATAAAACCTTTTTAATACTTGATAAATTCAATTAATCAGAACTATAATTTTGAAATAGAATTTGATAAAAAATAAAATATTGTTAAATTTAAATCAACATAGTATTAATTGATTTAATAAGTAAAAAGCTCTTGTATTAATTATATGAAAGGTCCCGAAGATGTTTCGTCCTTTGTGCCTGTAGTTACACTGGCTCTCTTTTACAATTTAAACCGAAACACAACAATTTACTAAGTATTGCTGTTTGGAGGTAAAATAAGTGATGAGTGGATAAAGAGCCGGCCATATTCGATACAAGGGCCATAGATTCATAATAAAATATAGATTCACCCGCAGAAGCAAGAACTGTGCAAATAAGTGCATTCCGGAGACAGGTCATCCTTTCATCTTCGTGTATGATATTACGGTATGATAACTCATTGTACCTCTGTGCTGCTTCTATGAATTTCCTAGAATGAAACGAGATTTAAGTTATTAATAGAATTAACGGAAATTATATTTATTTGATAGTTGTATAGAAACCAAATATAAAAACTCCTGTGACTAGACATATACTGAAAGACGACTTGGGCCCACAGTAATTACCGTTGTGAAATCATCTTCCTGTTACAAAAGACACATTACTTTCTAACTTTCCAGTTTTGTTGGATAGTTTCAGCCAGCAAAGCCTCTTGATCAGTGTGGCTATTCTGTAAGAACAAACTTGAAACTCACCGCAGAAAATGGTTATGAAATGTCAGAGCATGAAATGCAACATTAACCAGAATAATTATAACATTTCAAGAATACACGAATCAAAATACTATATCACCATAAGCCGATTGTCAACATTTTATGAGTGAGTAATGAAACGAGTTCTTACAGAATAGTGCAATACCCTCTCCACTGCAAACACCTCTAACCAATATCTTGGTAATCCAGATACGGAATGGATTTTATTAGTCACATCATTTAAATTACGTGCCTTATGTGTAATTATGACTGTTATTGTAGTAATATTGTAATCAGAGTTATTTACCTCCTATAATCTAATACTCTCGCATAACAGACTTTGTAATATATTTGTAGCTGTTCATTTGTTGTCTCTGCTTGTAACAAGGATGCCCTGTTAACAAATGCTTCAGCCTGCACAGGATCATCAACTTCTAAGTAAAGACGAGCTATCTTTAAATATGTCTCCAGCTTGTAGTCTACAGAATATTGTCTAGAAATAAAAAGATTAAAAATTAACATCAATATCATTTGTTGAAGACATATATCTATATTCAAACCAAAGAACAATACAAGAATTATAAAAATATAAATACACATTCATATATATTCTGATATATCAGTACTACTGGGTAGTATACATATCAGGAGTCACCATAAAAAAGGTTTAACTAGATCTTCTTGTAAAAGTAAAAAATATAGTTTACATAACGAATAACTTCAGGCGGATTACATACTTTTGTCCCGTCTCCAATGGAATACCAACAAGAACATTTGCCGCTTCCTTCCAATTCTGGTTTCGTTCATAAATATCTGCTAGATGCTGTCTAATACTCGCCACCTGTGAATGATTTGAAGGTTGGTTTACTTTGGTTTTTTAATTTATCATATTACTTAGAAATATGTTTGCCGATGTACCCACTTTACAACATTTCATATTGAATGTCGACGGCGCTGGTACGGTAAAGTAAGTATAACTGCTTACCTCCAATAAGTTTGTGTTTGCACCAGACTTATAAGTGTGTATATTTTATTCATTTAATAATAAAATAATATTAAAAAACAACAACACTTCCATTAAATTTCTGGGATATTATGAAATATGTTTAAATTTTATATAAATGAGTATCATGTTATTAGTGTAAATTTAAATAGGGTGAAACTGTAATGCACAGCTACTTATATAAAAATATTATGTCACACCAAATATGTTGCATTTTCTGGTATGTTTTATGTATATTGGTTTAATTGTTTTTTCTGTAAAGCATTAAAAGAGTTCATAATAAAGCCTCTTCATGTGACAAATTTTAATGTCTAGTTAAGCAGCTATTTTAATCTTCATTATATTTTTTTACAATATTAATAAAATTCGTTTTTAGTACTTCAAATATTTTTTGTATGTATTCATGTATGAAGAGAGTATGAGTAAAGTTTTTAACCACTTACATTCATTCACTCTTCTTTTGCACACCTTCATACAATTCCTAAAGTTAGTACAGAATTCTTTTAGCATTAAGTTCGTCTCTTATATAATATATTTTTGTTGTGCAATAAAGTGTTTAATAAATACATAAAAGTATATTTAAAAATTACCTGTTCTTCAAACGATATTACTCTTGGCTGAATCACATCCAACGAGAAGTGTGACACCTCTTGTGAGATATTATCGGGCAGCAGAGCTAAATGTGTACTAACATCTGTCAGGAGCTGTCTTGATATCACTAAGCTAACATTTTCATTTACGACTGAAATATATATATTATTTTATTAATTAAAAAAAAAAACATTTACATTACAAACAATCGTAAAATTAATAGAAAGAAGAAAGTGATTAAGTATTACTACTACCATATATAGATACAAAGATTGAGAAATATTCATGTATTAAATATCTTAAAGCAATATATATCATTTAATTATAAATAATCATGTAGAAATATTTTTAGGGCCCTGTGAATCAAGTAAAAAACTTTTTGCTTAATTCATATTTTAATTTTAATCAGCTTAACTTAGAAGTTTAGTATTAGTCTTTTATTGTTATACAAATTAATGGAAACTTTATTTTTAAATGTTCCATTTATGTACAATTAGTTATTAAGGTTAAATATACTGTTTGTTTCCCTTAAAAAAATATTAATAAACACAACCCAGTTTTACTAATTACTTTAGCAAATTATCAAAACTCCAAACATAATCGCGGCTAATAAATAGAAAAATGTACATTAGAGCTTAACATACTTGCTTCCACAAATACTTTTAAGCATTCAGCCAGTTCTCCGTCCGTGTTTTTAAGAATTTCCATTAATACATTACGATATCTGGAATAAAAATAACAATTCAACTTCGATGGTTAACATGCATACGAGGTATACACATTTCATATTGTAAATATGGGAAGTACTCACTTTTCGGCTTGGTCTTTATGTAATCCTCCTGAATTTCGAAGCTCACTCAAATATTGGCGAACGCTTTGCAAATTAATAAGCATTGTTGTTTTTATATCGCATTTACTTAATAAGGGAATTAGTTAATACTTCTTTCTTCAGAATTTTCTATCGAATTGACATTGACAAGCTGCTCAAAGAGTATATAAACAGTGCTTTATTTTCTTAGCCTGACAGATTTATCATTTTGCTGATTTCACATAGACTCAAAAAATTAGTTAATAATTACTTTATCATTTAATCACTAAAATGAAATGATAATTTTTGGCATGGATAGAATTCTAGTGCACAGGTGTCAAGCTCTAAGGTAGCATCAAAACAATATAATTTTTTTTAATTTATTAAAGAATTATAAATGAATTAGACCTTAGAATAAGAGTTTTTATATGATGTTCATTAATCTCACCAAATTTTGTAGTTTGTTGTAAGTCATAACATAAAATATTGATTTATTTCTTTGTTAAGAATATATATGAGGATATAATGATTGTATTAGAAGACTTTTGAAACATATTGTATGAAATTTCATCTAACATGAACGCATGAATTAGACATAGATAATTCAAATCTTCAGGTTGGCACCCTCTATTTTGATTTTTGACATCTAAAAATTGAAACAAGCGCCATAATATTTTACACGAATTTTGAGTTGTTCTTCAATAGAAAAACATTCAATCATTATTTTTTACTGTGCTAATGCATAAAATATATTAGAATTATCTTTGGAAAATATACAATTACTTTATATGTCAGTGTTTTTCTCAATATTAGTGTTTCGTGTTTAAGACAATTTGTTTTCAACCGTGGCGACCTGCGGGAGAGGCTGGGATTATTTGACAAGTTAAAATGGCGGCCTCTTTTGAACTCAAAAATCTAGTGATTTATAATGATTTCTTTGATTGAGTGCCTTGTAAAATACTTCTAGAATTTAACTTATATTGTAAATAAACAGTTAACCAACATGGATCATAACTTAGATGATTCTTTGAATTTGGAGAGTGATATGGGTGTATGTATATGTGACTTATTTAGTTGTTTTTATGTGTTATTTTGGTTTCCAACTAAGGGATACATTAAAAAAATATGCCTTTACCTTTCCTAATTTTAGTAAATAAAGGTTACAAATTATATATTACTTTAAAAGTTTTATTGACACTTACTAAATATACTTTATATCATTTTGATGTACTAAAGGTTGATTTTGAACACTCTGAAGACACTGTGGTTAGCCAGGCTGATATAGTCCTAGAACAACATACGAGTCAAGTAGAAAACATACCAATGGAGTTTGCTCACAATGAAGATCATTCTATGCTAATGGATACTGGCAGTGAAGAAATTATTGGTAAAATTGAAATTTTACTTGTAATTATACTTCTTTTACTAGTATTTAGACTTCATCGACTTGATAAAAACACAATTTTAAAATTTTACTTTATCAATTTATTTATTCTGCAATATACATAAATAATGGTATATTTAATTGAAAGAAATTATCATACAAATTAGGGTTACATGCCCATAATCAGATTATAATAAGAATTTTTCTTGTTTACATTTAAAACAAATAAAGCCATACATTATATCAGTTAGCAGTTTCAGATTTTATGGGAGATCAGTTCTCACTTCAGGAATATTCGGTACAGAGTGACCAAACTACCGGACTAACTACAACAGTGGAATCTAATGTAAGTGATTTAAATTTCTGTCATATAATTTATCTTCTAATTAATTTGTGAGTAAAATTATTTAATATTACACTTATACTTTATAATATTAAACTATATGGAATAATATAGAAAAAAAAAATGTTACAATATTATTATGTTTATGTAAATGTATATAATTTTTTTTTCCTAATATTGCAGCAACAACACATGCTATCTACTCAAGGAGACACAATGATAGATTTAGCGTTTCAACCGCAGATGGTGACAGTAAAAAAGGAACCTGTACAACGTAAAATTATTGCAGTAAAGGTACTTATATTATATTTTTATTGATTATTTCTATGTTTTATTATAAAATCAAATTAAGATTAATTGTCACGATTACCATAAGATTCATATTTGATGACAAAACCTTGTGTACATTTTAGTTTTCAAGGTAAAATGTAAATTTGCGGAATTAAGAAATCCGTCTAGTTATTTCTGTATAATGTATTCAGTATGCATAATGTTATGTTTTTATATATATTTTTTATAAGTATTTAATAAACCGGCCAGTTTATTTATTTTATCGAAACAATTTTAGACAATGTCTCCAATGCGCACATCAACAACTGTGAGGAGGAATGAGACAGCAGTGTTAACAACTGCACCCCGTCAAGTGGCAATTGCACCCAAACCCCCTAAACTTGTGGCAAAGACTTACACAACTAACAAGCAGCTTGCCATCGCTCCTAAACCAGTAACTCTAGTTGCTAATCGTAGTAACAGCTTAGTGAAGAAGGTTTCTATAGGAAATGTGCAGAGCAATACAAAAGGGAACACTGTTTTGAGTGAGTTTAATAATTTTTTATTACATACTTCATACATAAATATATTTTACTTTTTAATTTTTAAATTAACTTATTATTATTAGAATGTAATGTATATTAAATACAATTATATTTTTCAGCACAAATTGGCAAACAGTTCCAAATTATGGTTCCATCTTCAACACAAAAAATTAAATTGGTACCCTCATCAGGAATGAATACGGTTCAGTATGTTCGGAGTGATTCAGACCAGGTGTGTATAAATAATTTATTGTGTAAGTTATCAATTTTAGGTCAAAATTAAATATTTATTTATTAGTTATAACAGCTGCTTATTTTGCATGGTATCACCCGCATTATATTTTCCTGCTCCGCCTAGCATTGGCAGGAACCTCATGTTAAATAGCCTATATCTTCCTTATAAAATTTTAAATCAATTGAAAGAAAATATTTTTGCATTTAATAGCATTTAATTTGCATTTATAGCTCCAGAGTTTAGAACATTCACACAAAAAAACAAGTTTCACCTTTATTATACCTTCACCTTATATAGAATATTTAGCGTTTGCTCTAATGTGTCACAACATTTCATTCTATTAAATCTATAATTTTAACTATTTCAGGGACAATTAATTCCAACAAAGGCTGCCAGTGGATCACAGACAAAGCCCGTCATGACTAGATTTATTTCAATGCAAGGTATTATAAAGTTTCAAAACATATCTTTATATATTTGGTATAACTTTGGTACAACTTAATGTAACCGCGTATGATGCGGTGCTTAGGCTTTCGTGTATTATGTGGGATTATAAATGAAGATTCTACTGAAGTTTCGAATTTAAAGTTAATTCCTACAAGTATAGTAGCCTACATCAGGTGAGCTGATTATTAAGCTTTTCATTGCATTAAAATTTTTGAAAAGATCATTTATATAAATAATAATCAGAAAAGCCGACCCTTGGACAAACCCGATCTTTGAAGGACACCAATTTTTAAAAGATAAAGTAATCTTGTCAAATACACTAGTGAAAACTTGTTGAATTCTCGAAGGTATTTTAAAATAATACACTTTAGTATGTAACAATATCTTAATACAAACAAAAACTTTTCTTTATAATTGCTTATAATGTTTTCTGCTTTTTATATAAAAGCCCTTCGTATCTTACACAATAGGCATGTTGACAGTATTAAAGAATTAAAAAATAAATGATTTTAGAGAAGAAACTATTTTAAAAGGATTTTAAAAAATGATACAATTTTAATATACAAATTGAGATCAATAAGCTTTTTAGTAAATTAAAAATATAAAATTCTGCAATGGGCCATTTTATTTGAAACACTAATCAGAGTGAATGACGTCATGTCACAGTATATATAACCGTTTCTCTTGATCAGTTGTTGACTTTACGCGTTTCAAAATTAATTTTGCATCATTTTAGTAGTCGAGTTGTTGGTTATTCGCGTTTTTGTGAAGAAAATAAAACATCCAAGATCTATCAATGATGGAACAAGATTTTGTTAAGGCAAATTCCTCTAATTTGCCCAGGATTTGTTGATGTTAGGAGAGTTTCTTTCATCAAATAAAGACTTTTGCTTATCTGAATTTCGAAATGTGAAACTTCCTTGTAAGTACATTTTTATTTATCTTTAGTGTTATCATAGGTTGACCGCACCGCACACCACTTGTAAACTTTGGAATTCATTTTTAACCTAACCATACTTTATGCCTTTCTTCGTTGAGTATAGACACAATACAACGTTTACTGTCGTAATGTGCTATGACACCTGCGGGTGTTTTCGAGCGAAATTCAAAATAGGTAAATGAAAATGCAATTATTTGCGTAAACAGTTAGTTTATTACTGAAATAAAATTATTTTCAGTAATAGTAGACGTGTACCTACATTATAGAAGGTTATTTCAAAATCAGTCATCATGCCTATTAAGCTTTAGAAATTATGATCAATATAACACAATGTATTAATTTAACGATATTATCAATGCTGTAGTTATTGTAATTTGATGCGCGGGTTCATGGCAGAACCGGAAGGAATATTAATTCGTTCAGATAAAGATGGCATTACTCGTTTGATCGGGTTTCCTAAATGATCGAAGTTAATCCGGATACGGTTCTCGTTTATTGTCACTTAACCCGAGCTTACCTCCCCGGCAATTCCAATGATTTCAGTTTGCTAGTTGTTCTCTAAAATTTTATCTTACCTATTTACCGTGGCTTTCCTGCCTGACCTGTCCCCATTACTCTCCGAGTCTCGACCCGTTGCTTCATTGAACCTGACACTCGGTGGCCGAAGGAGAAGATAAACGAACTCCTGAAGCCAAGCGGAGTATCGGTATTTACGTGACGAGTGTTGCCGGCAGGCGGCGCGGCGCAGGCGGAGGGCGAGTCGCCGCGCTACGTGGCCGTCCCGCACGGCGCGCTGCCGCTCGCGCTCGCCAACAAGGTACCCTTGCATGTTACATCGCGTCCTGTGTCAGTGGTCACCACTGTGCTTATTCAACGGTCAATGAGCCGCCAACTATAGGATGATACGTCTCTCGCCTCCGTGCCTTATTACTTTTTTAGTACTGTTTGGTGGAAAAGTTGCACAAAACCCAAAGACAGTTATTCGGCTCCAATCAATATAAAATATTTTGTTCCTCGCTAATTACATTATTAAAAAGGGTCAGTATAAAAATTTCTTCTTTTATACACTCCGCATTTCCATTATGTTTACACATATCGTTGTAACATTACAGATGTTATTGGCCACACCGAGTAAACAAGGAGTCAAGATAGCCAAGAAACAGGAAATCATATCTCTAAAGTCGCCGACGCCCAAATTGATGCCCGCACCGGCCCTAAGTAATTATAATGTGGTAACAAATTTATTGGTATATGAATATTTGTATTTTCTTAACATATATTTTAATTGAATGTAAATTCATTATGTCAACATTAATCGTTGATTTATCCTCAATGTAAATAACCATTTGCAGATGTATCCTCGAGCACCGGGACGAAACAAAAGGTGGTCATTTCGGCAAATCCAATGCAGAATGTTATATTAAAACCTTCCGCACCTCCAAAAACGACCCAAGTAAGTTTAAATGTAATAATGTCTATTACTGATTGCGTAAATTGAATTGATAGTAATCTTTTGGACCAAATCTTGTATTTTAGAAGCAGGAATATATTTTTATGAGCTTACTTGATTCTTATTAATATAAACCATATTGTTTAGTTATCATGACATGATCAGTTCTGTAACATAATTTTCAATAATTGATAATATAGCATAAATAATATGTTGTTTTAAAAGAAAAAATATATATAAATAAAAAATAGCTTTTTTGCAGTTTAATTGTTATTATTAATAAAGATAATCTCATACAGGGTGCCAAAGAAGCTAATGAACCGCAACGCTCACAATTGCATCAAATCAATGTACCGGGCAAAGGTGTAAGTGTTACTTTTGTTATTTATGGTGCAGGGCTTCTGAATCGATAATAAATTCTATGATATCAATTATTATTATTGTTAGAAGAGCTTCACCAGAGCTTGTACTCATTGATTAGTTAATTTACTACCACACAGCTATAATTTGTATGACAGTATTATGTTTTTTGTTACCATAGAGCTTAAAATGTGCCTACAATGTTTCAGATTCAGTACATTCGCGTGGTGACGAACTCGTCTAAGCCGCCGCCGCCAAAACCGGTGCTCTCGTTGCCGCCCAGGACCTTCATGCTCTCAGACGGTAAGGGTCACCTGATTGTAACGGACCGTAGTTGAAAGTGGACCTCAATGACATTGATGATGACTTACATTCTGTAATTAAACTGACTTAGTCAATATACATCTACCATACTAAAATACAACATAAAATTTGTTGACTAGTGTTAGTCTGTTACATTTATAATTCTTAACAATGTTTTTTTTTATATTGAATGATTTTACAAATGGTTTTATTTATATATTCTGTTTGTTAAAATAGGTGAGTAGACTGGCAAACAATCCACCTGATGGTATTTGGTCACAACTGTCCATAGACATAGGAAGATATTAACCATTACTTATATCGCCAATGCGCCACCAACCTTAGGAACTAAAACATTGTCTGTTTTGATTGTTATTCCTTTAATGGGTGGCCCAGATAATAAACCATTCAAGAAATGACTTTGAATGAGGCTTCCAAACGTATTAAAAACTATTAATAAAAAATCCACAAAATTTTAAATAATAACTATAAAGTATGTTGTAGGTAATCTAATCCAGATGAGTGGTGAGAAGATCGCGACCTCGCTTGTCGCAACTGGGAACACGAATACACTCCCTAAAGGTAAGCCATACAATTTTCTGAATAAATTAATGCAAATCATATCGTCGAGTATTTTGTTAGGGTCCAATGGCACCTAAGATAATCAACTTAGATCTTTAATTGACATGACTTATTTGGTCGAGTTCTAAATATAATATAAATAATCTATGGCGTTGAGTATAAATAATTGACGAAATGGCGCTTTAAATGACGGCGAAGTTTTCATCGAAAATCTATTAACAAAATCAAAGTGGATATAAGCAGTTAAATGGAATAGCATTGTATTATAAATAAACATTAATCAAGAAGTGCATAATATAGCGCAACTATGAGCAAATCACATGTTACATGTTAGTCTATGGTTTGTTTATCTTTACTACTTCGATTGGAATAGACTATAGACGTGCATCCAAGGTCATTGGTATTGTGTGTGAAAGTGAATTAGCATAAGATTAAACCATTTTATTCTTGTAACTTCATATAATCATTCAGGTGAATTTGAATTGAATTTGAATTGTGAGTTTCAAATACAAGAAACTTAATGCAGCATAAGTAGATATCACCTTATATCAATGTAGTAATGGATATAATTAGTAAATATTAAAGTATTTTTCACTATCTATATGTTTTGTGTTCTGTGGTTATAATGTATTTGCTTTGCTGTTTCTTTTATTTTCTCTAACACAGACAAATAATAAAATAATGATGTGTTAATGTTACCATAGTAAAGTTAACATAATGCAAAATAATTCACATGTTTCATAACGTACTTTTTTTTGCTTATTGATATGGACATTGTTTTGCAGTGGCCCCTAAACCTCCACGGAAATTGGTGAGGATAGCACCGGTCGTAAAAACAGCAGCAGTCACAGTAAGCAACTTTTATTTTTAGAATGCTAAATAAAACTAAAGTTCCACGATTACTAAGTAACAGTAGTAATTAAACAAAATATTCTGAGTCTGAGAATTTGATTGATAAAAGTATTTGATCTCCTTACAGCAAGCTGGTCGCTCGTCGCAGAGCTTGCTGGCGCCTCTGTCGCCACCTTCGCCTCCCTTGGCGGCCTCGCCAGCCTCTCCCCCATCGCCCGCCTCGTCCGCCTCGCCCACTCCGCCCGCCTCTCCCGTGCACTCGCAGGACGAGGACTCCAAAAGCGAGCTGCGAGCGCTCATTGAAAAGGCGGTCGCGGAGGGCAACGTCAACGAGGTCGAGGTGGAGTTCAATCGTCCCGTGAGTTTGCTTCGAAAGACGTTCCTTTCGAGTTCGTTGCTTTGTTAAATGTTGCCATTTATTAAATAAATTTTTGAGTTTATTATTGGTTAAAAATACCTATTTACTTGATTAGAGTGCTCCTTTTTCTCTCAGTTCATAAATAAATCATTCATTATTAATTAATTAATTATAAAATCAATCATTATTTTAGTTAAATAAAAACAACAAAAACGTTTTTACAGAGTCCATCACAAGAAAATAGCACAGATGGTGTGGGGCGCCACGACGCTAGCGGCAGATCAGATGAACATCCTCTAATCGTTATTCCATCTAATTACGATGAATCCGAGATTGTCGTCTCGGAGGGACAGAACACATTAGTAATTCCCTCTTATATCTTTATACGTTTTTTAAATTAATTGATTAGTTTTAATTACATCTAATTGATTTATATTTAATAAAGTTATATAGTTATTTGTTTAATTATTTTTATAATAATGTCACAGGATAATTCACAAAGGTCAGACAGCATGATAAACATTGAAGGAGACTCAGCCAATACATATCAGTCCCCAAATACTCCAGCATTATCTGAAACAGGTATTTATGAAAAAGTTTATATAAAAAATGTATAATATTTCTTTACGCTGATATACTTTTGTTACTTGAATTATAATAATAATTCATAAACCTGTATGCTTAGATATCTCAAATGGCTAGAGTTTAAATAAATAAGATTATGCCATACAATAATATATGAAAATAGTTTCTTTTTTATTATGGTTTTTATATTAGTATTCCAGAAAACTCCACTTTTATGTAATATCTAAAAACGTTTATTAATATTATCATTAGTAAAGTATATAAAAAAATATAAGTACAACAATTTGGTTGCGGCACTCACTTCAATTAAATCCAATATTATTATTTTGTACTTATATTATTTTTCAGATATAGCAGCTACGGATCTAGGTCTTCGACCTCGTAAAGCCTGCAACTGCACAAAGTCGCAATGTCTCAAACTATATTGTGACTGTTTCGCAAACGGCGAGTTTTGTAACCGCTGTAATTGTAATAATTGCCACAATAACTTGGAAAACGAGGAACTGAGACAAAAAGCTATAAGGGGATGTCTAGACCGGAATCCGAACGCTTTCAGGTTATTCATTTCTTATAAGATATTTAAAATATTCTACAAATACTCTCGTTGACATATCAATTGCATATATCCAAATATAAATTTTATTTACAGACCAAAAATTGGCAAAGCCAAAATTGGAGGACCGGAAATGATTCGGAGGCACAACAAAGGGTGTAACTGCAAAAGAAGCGGCTGCCTCAAGAACTACTGCGAATGTTATGAGGTGATACTCGGCATACTTTACTAGTGGTAGGGCTTTGTGCAGGCTCATCTAGGTAGGTAACACCCACTCATCAAATATTTTACCGCAAAACAGCAGTTCTTGGTATTGTTGTGTTCCGGTTTTAAGGGTGAGTAAGCCAGTATAGTTACAGGCACATTACATCTTAGTTTCTAAGGTTGGTGGCGCATTGGCGATGTACGTGTTGGTTAACATTTACACTTACCATCAGGTGGCCCATTTGCACGTCTGCATAGCTATACTATAAAAAAAACGGTCATTTATTTATGTTTCCTCGACGTTTGTGTCCATCTACTCCCAATATTTATTCGAATATATACTATTTGACGGTGCTCGTAATGAACTTCACTGCATGTCTGCGCAGGCGAAAATAGCGTGCTCGTCGATTTGCAAGTGCGTGGGCTGCCGCAACGTGGAGGAGACGCTGGAGCGCGCGCGGCGCCGCGACCCCGCCCGCGCCGCGCCCGCGCGCCCCGCGCCGCACTACCGCCCGCCGCCGCAGGCAGAGGCCAAGTGCGTACCGCCCGCCCGCTGCACGCTGCTGGCTGTAGTGCGCACCCTAACCGACACGTGTCGCCCCCAGGCAGCCGTGCAGTTTCATGACGACGGAGGTCATCGAGGCTGTGTGCCAGTGCCTCATCGCGGCCGCCGTGGACAACAAGGACGACGAGGAGCGGCAGGAGGCGGACCCCATGCGTGACGTCATCGACGAGTTCGCGCGCTGCCTGCAGGACATCATCAGCGCCGCGCACCAGAGCGCGCCGCTCGCCTTCGTCGACGAGGTGGGTACTGCGCATTCACAATTTATTTTTATAATGAGGTATCATACATCTTGTTTTCTATTGATTATTTTAAAGAATGTTTAACATATTATTTACGCTCTAGGGTCCTGCGTGATATTCAAAGAATACTGGCGATGACTGGATTTTGAAAAGTATTTAATCTGCAATATGTTATCTGTGGGTGATATCTTTAGAGTAATATATAGCTCCGATCGTTGTTAAGGTAAAGGTGCAATTATTATATTTTTATATTGCTATCTTAAATGAACATCTAGTTTTTATCTTATGTGGGTATGAAAAGACTGTTGACATTGATATAATCACTAATGTTTTAAATTAATGCTTGTTTGTTTGAATGCCAAAATAGATTATTTTATTGTTGTAAATATATAGTGAATTTTTTAAAAATGTTTTATAAGTTTTGTAAATAAATGTTGTAAATTGCATATTTTACTAGTCATAAGTATACCTTTTTATATAAGGTAAGAAATGTAAATATGGAGCAAAATGATTAAACAAATTTTTACCCTTCACGTTTTATTATTTACCATTATACCTCAGTCACAATTGCTAACATTTGCAATTATATAATTATAATTTTGCCAATATAAATTTAAAATTTTTACTCAAAACAAAATATTCTTTTTCCCGTAGCCTCATAAAAGCACTTTTGAAATATGTTACTATAGTGAATTTAAAAGCTACCACCGGAATCGAATGTAGATTCTACGGTGAACTGGCAAGAACTATTTTTTTATTCTTTTCCACCAATTTACATATATATATGTTAATTAAATGCAATTAAAAATAATAATCAGTTAATTAGCATTTGTTTATCCAAATGAAACTTTTTTTTATATGGTGGCAAGTGGTCCCTACCGCCCAATAGACATAAGCACTAAGAAATGTTAACCATCCTCACATCGCTAATGTACCACCAACCTTGGAAACGAAGATGTTGTCCCTTGTGCTTGTTACACTGCCTCACTCTCCTTTCAAATCGGAGCAACTATACCAACGATAAGTACTGTCGTTTGGTAATAGAATATGTGATTAGGTATTTATACCTTCCCAGGCAGATTGGCATAAATGCTCTTCCGCCAAGTAATATTTATAGTTTTATTATACTGCCGTCTAATTTATAAATCCTGAATCATGGAAGGGCTATAATTTAAATATAAACATACTTTTAAAAGAAAAAAAAGTACACCATCCTTTTGTTCCGGGTAAAGAGGTATATGTGAAATGAGAAGAGTATAAATAGCGCACTACGCTTCTATAAATAAAGCCCACTATTCAGTTAGCCGCATGTTTGCTTCGATGCAGGTTGTTTTATTAATCTAATAATTTGATGATTGCAAAATGAGCCTAAAATACGAAGTGAAAAGTAATGAAAAACTAGGCAGGTCGGTATGCTTTCAAGTTTATTAATAAAGATTGTTAGATTAATATATATTTCATTTAAATAAGGTACTATTTTTTCAAAATAAATAATAATAAATAAATAACATAAAATCGAATATTTTATTGATATTTATAAATGTAAATCTAGATATTTAGTCGCTGCAAAAGATTTAAAGCCAGGAGAGCGGATTCTCTCCGACCAGCCTTTTGTATTGGGACCAAGTAGTGATACGTCGTTGGTCTGCTTCAACTGCTACCTGCCTCTCATTAGCAAGTTCCTCGTTTGCAAGAACTGTGCCGTGGCGCCGATATGCCCAGGAGAAGGATGTACTGATCAATTTGCAAGTATGAAATGCAATTCCATCAAACGAAACTTGTTAATAGATTTTAAATAATGATCGCGGGTTCAAGTCGGATTTGAAATGCATTATATTGTGTTTGACTGTAAAGAACAACATTGTGAGGAAATCTGCATGTATCGGATAAAATTCTGCTAAACTTGTGTCCGATCAACAGTCAACCTGCACCTGCACAACGAAGTGAATAAGCTTCAACTTTTAAGTCTTAATTTGGGGGCAAGGGCTGGCTATCTTATTTTTTATAAGCCAATTGTGAAATGGGCCAAGTGGCATAATGATTCAAATAAATATTTCAGAATGGCACTCACAGCAAGAATGTGATTTCTTTCGAAACCTCAAACTCAACAAAGGGACAAATCCTATGACAATGGTGCAGAATGTCGGATCTTTGTTGGTTCTGCGAGCGTTACTAAAGAAGGATTTTAATAATCAGGAATGGCAACACTTTATGGAATTGGAAATGCATTTAGACCGACGAAGGGAGAGTAACGTTTGGGAATTCTACGATAGCACCGTGAAGGTAATATATTGAAATTTATCGATGCCAAATTGCATTTCATGTAATAATATAGTGTTCGATTTGTATAGTTTGCCTTCGGTAATACAATGGACAAGATTTTGAGACATGGAGAGATAGACTGATTTGTGTCGTAATAAACAATGTAAACTTATAAAATAATCTTCATTTCAGTTTATCCAATCCCTGGGTCTTCTCGAAAATGGACAGAACAAAGACCTCGTGCAGAAGATTTGCGCGGCCATCGACGTGAACAGCTTCGAGGTGCGCGGGCCGCCCATCCCGGCGCTGGGCTGCGCGGAGGTGCTGCGCGCCGTGTACCTGCGCGCCGCGCTGATCGCGCACGACTGCGTCGCCAACACGCACGTCTCCATCAACGACAGGAACGAGCTCGTCTGCCACGCCAGTCGGGATATCAAGAAGGGAGACCCTATCTATTATAACTACACTGACCCTTTGAAGGTTAGCGACTGCTCAGACATACCTGACTAGACAAATACAGGGTTTCTCTTTTAAATTTTCAGAAATGATTATGTTCATACCACTGGGCGAACACTCGTTTAATTAATTTCTCGCACTGATTGAAGTATGCTCTACTTTCTTTTCTGCATATTTTCGAAACATCAAACATCACATATGTTCATTTGGATATTGTAGGAATTACAAAAGGTGCTTTTTACAAACACATGAGGGTTAATATTGTGTGCAACATAAGATAGTTAATTTAGTATCTTTTTAATGTTTATTTTTATTTCCCAAGGGGACATCTTTACGACAACAACATCTTATGATAGGCAAGTACTTCAAATGTACGTGTGCGCGATGTTCTGATATCACGGAGTTGGGAACATATATGAGCTCAGCTATTTGCCCGCAATGTAAAACTGGATATATATCGAAAAACGCTAGCGTTTGGATCTGCAACAGTTGCGGAAAGGAAACCGAACTGTCTCTCATTGAACATAAGATTCAATGTTGCTCGGATAAACTTGAAGTTATAAGTATGAATTTGGCCATTATTTAAAGCACCAGTCCGAAATATTTTCTCTTCTTACATTAATATATATTTTACAGACAAAAAAGATGAAAAAGATCTCGAGGAATATATAAAAAACGTTTTGTTAGTACTAGCTCCTAACCACTATTTACTTCTGGACGCAAAGCAACGTCTAGCGGGCGTTCTAAGGGATACTATCAATAGGGAGCCGAGACCTACTAAGAAGTTAATGCGACGGAAAATAGAACTGTGTCGTGAATTATTACCCGTACTTGAAGTACTTAGCCCGGGGATATGTCGGACTAAAGGTTATTTTTCATTAAATTATTTAATTATTACAAAATGTAATATTATATAAGATTATTATATTAATATCACTATTAGGTTTATGTCAAAACAATAAAAAGTACTAAAAATTGTCTATGATCTCATCTTGATATCTTACAATAAGTATTGAGCGGCCGCCTTAAGACTGCGTCTTAATTAATACGTTAATAGTACATAAGTGTATAAACAGATACTAAAGACCAATTATAACAATAATACAATTACGAGAGTAAATTATCTTAAAGATTTACCCTAAAGGCTAATTATGTGTCTTGTGTACCAGCCTTTTTTTTTCGAACCGCTGGATGCGGTGCCTCTGACACCTTATGCTTAATGTATAGTAATACAAAGCTTATCAATGATAGTAAACGGTCCAACTATACATCCTAAAGTTCCTTATTTGAAAAATAAATTAAAAGACTACATTATTTCAGGTATCACTTTATACGAATTACATGCAACGACGGTGCAGCTAGCGAAGAAAATGTTTGATGCGCGTGAAATATCAGCATCCGCATTCGTGGTATGTACCCTACGTACGAGTTATAACATATAGTATGTTTTTATTTATTAAAACAAATAAATAAAAATAATCATTGCCAAGATAAACAGACTTGAGACTAAAATCGTTTATAAAATATTAATCATAATTTGTTAGGAATATGTAAAATTTTTAAAAAGTACTAAATTGTCTATGTTGTCATACCAATGATCCATGATTCTAGTCCGCCACAAGGCTACGTGTGAGATGATTTATTTTTATACTAATTATGAAGCCGAGATGGCCCAGTGGTAAGAACGCGTGAATCTTAACCGATGATCGTAGATTCAAACCCGGGCAAGCACCACTGAATTTTCATGTGCTTAATTTGGGATAATAATTCATCTCGTGCTTTACGGTGAAGAAAAACATCGTGAGGAAACCTGCATGTGTCTAATTTCACTGAAATTCTGCCACATGTGTAATCCACCAACCCGCACTGAATCAGCGTGGTGGAATAAGCTCCAAACCTTCTCCTCAAAAAAGGGAGAGGCGGCCTTTAGCCCAGCAGTGGGACATTCACAGGCTGTTACGGTTACGGTTATACTAATTATAAATTTTATAGGATGAACTATTGAATGCGGAGAAATATTTAAAGCGATCACTAGAGATGTTAGTAATCGAGCCGGGAAATTCTCCGGAAGGCGAATTGTGCGCCAAAGCTTTGGAAGAATACAGAGCTCTAAAATTATCAATAGCAAAAGTTTTGGATGGAATTCACGCACAAGGGAAAACGTATGAAAGCGAAAGTATATCTGAAGAAGTATCGCTACATCCTGAAGTGGACTAAACTTTTATAAAAGTATGTAGTTAATAAGTATAAGGATAAAAAAGGTTTTAAATAAAGTATTCACCTTTCAAATGGCTCTTTTATTTTCTTTTAACAATTGTATAGTTACTAAAAATAAAACTTTTACCTTCATCTTAAATACAAGTATTTAGACATACATATATTTTCTTAACTTTTGACGAACTGACGAAGATTTAAATTAAACAAACATTATGTATAGTCTAATTTAAAAATGTTTGTTTTTCATAATGTTAATAATTAATTTTCAATAGACAGAATAGCCAAATTATGCAGCCTGTCTTGTTACATCGCTTGTATGAAAGATTGGTGGCTTTAGAATGAAGTGCTATAGAGGCTGCTTGGAAATTTTGTAGAATTTTGCAATGAAAAGTATCACTAACTCGTCTGCGCCACCAAAGTATCGCGACAAAAAATTAAACAACCGATGGATGAGTTCTAAAATTAATTGACATCCTTTTCTTATGAATGCGTTGAAATCTTAATAATTTATTTTAATTTGTTATGGTCTTTAGTTATGTCTAACTTTAGTTGATTTTAAATACTTATATAACATTTATAATTTTTCTAAATTTTGTCAAAAATGTTAAGTTACTTCTGAGCTCGCGTCCCCTCGGACAGGGTCGGGTCGGGAGCCCGTGGCATTTTGCCAGCCCTGCCACCATATTTTTACGCCACTGATACCTACGGTAGCATGCTAGATAGAGTGAAACCTGGTTAAGTGGGATCTGGATAAGTGAGAAACCTCTATTATTGAGAGTTGCAATGAGGTCTCGGTTCTTTTTCATTAAATTACCTCTGTTAATGGAACTTTTTGAACCTGGTTAAATGATATTTGAATTTTAAGACGTTTTCGATGTTTACCTCTATAATTGAGACTCTGTAGCTCAATTACCTGTATAAGTGAGACATATTAATCAGGTTTTAACAAGTCTTGACATGTTTGTTTATACATTTCGCGTCGTCTTTCGCGCATGCTTTGTTTGTCAGTACTATTTCAGGTTTTGACCTAAAAACAAGGGAATAAAAGTGTACAAAATGTCCAAACGTAAGTATAAAACGTTACCAGTATCTGAACAATTAAAACTTCTATCAGATTATGACTGTGGAAAGTCGCGTGATGAACTGTGTAGGGAGAATAACATACCAAAGTCAAAATGTGTAAAATTATTAAAAAATACAAATAACGAAAAATACGCATTTTTATTAACATTTGACCTCTAAAAATGGAATAACAGCACATTTCGACCTCTGTAAGCGGGGGGCTCTGTAAATGATTAACCAGGTTTCACTGTATAATAAAATAGGCGCAGCGCTAGTTTTGATTCATTATCAGGATAAATCGATGATGACCATAACACTTAGGGTGTTAAAATTGATGTATACATAACGGTATCAAAAACATATTACTAAACGATTGAATAGGAATTCCATTTTCAAATTAATAAAATGCTTTATTGAATTGAACTTATAATAAAATCTTAAATTGTATAATTCTATTTCATGTATCTTTAAACCTGAGCTCGGAATGAATTTGCGATTTCTTTGTAATTTGATTAATACGGAATGAAATTATACATGTAATAAGAAGTATATTATGTACACATTGTCAATAAGTTATGACTTTCAAGAGTTACAAAAATAAGTTTTCATTTAACATACAACCTTTCCTTAACGCTGTTGATAACAAGTAAAAATAAATAATTGTGTATGTCTGTGACTGACTATCACCGAGTACATATCCACAGCCCACAAGTCACTATAGAAAGAGTGAACCTTATTACCAGCAATTGTTCATTGATAATTTAGACACAAAACCTTCTTATGGTACCCTTCAATAAATATTGCACATCGACCATTGAAAAGAGACATTATAATTATGAAATGTATAGGTAATTTGAAAAGATACTAATTTACCATTTAAAACAATATTAATCAAAATATACTGTAAAAGTGGCCGTATGGTGTAATATCCATGCCATTACCAAAACGAGAGAACAAAAAAAAGTAAGCTGTCAAAAGCTTGTCATTAGTTTTTGTAATTTGTATTATATTGTATTATGATTTAAGACATTTAAATACAATAATCGGCAATAAAATTTAATGTTCCATTGCTGTAAATTTAATGTTAATTAAATGTTCTAAGCACACAGATTTCTAGATCTCTTATTCGCTATAAATAATAGTTTCCTAAGTTACAGCATTTTAATACAACAAAGTCATCATCATACCTTTAATAGTGAGCTTTCATTTAATTTTTTTGAGGTAAACGAAGTTGAAGAAATGACGTAAGTATACCATATATAAATATATATATTCCTTATTTTAGATACTATGTTGTAGTCCAGTCATGGCGGACCAGACATCTATGTTGGCGATTATTATATTGGCGGTTGGAGTGTCTGTACATTTTTCTTTACACAAAGTAGAGGAAGGATACGTCGGAGTTTACTACCGAGTAAGACAATTTTGTTGACTTTTGTATGTATTTCGAATTTAGAATTTTATCTATTATGTGTAATTATTTACAGGGAGGAGCATTGCTGCCTGTTACTAGTCAACCTGGCTTTCACATGATGATTCCAGTGCTAACAACTTTTAAAGCAATACAGGTATTACTTATTTATTAATATAACATTAATAATCAATATAATTAGAAACAATGTGGTTGTTTTTTATAGGAAAGTCCTAAAAATATCCTTATTGTTTTAGACTACATTACAAACCGATGAAGTGAAAAATGTTCCATGTGGAACAAGTGGTGGAGTCATGATATATTTTGAGAGAATAGAAGTTGTCAACAAGCTTGATCCTAGCAGCGGTGAGTTTATTCCTTAAAATTCCTTTTTTCATTCCTTAAAATGTCTACTTCAACAATAATGAAACATAAAATAATTAAATTGTGAAGTTTAACGCAATACTAAAAATTTGATGCAATTTATTGCAGTATTAGAGGTAGTGCGCAACTACACAGCAGACTATGATAAGACGTTGATTTTTCATAAGGTGCATCATGAGTTGAACCAGTTTTGTAGTGCACACACATTACATGAAGTTTACATAGATTTATTTGACCAAATTGATGAGAATCTAAGTACAGTAAGTAAAATATAACATAGCCAAATTTCATATTATGTATTTTCATAAAAATTGGTTTATATCTGCTTAAAATCTGTATATGTTTTTAGTCTCAGTACCTGTCCAATATTTGTGTGTTAGACCAAAGTTTGATTGAAAAAATTACTTTTATGTCAACGAAACTTTGTATATTAACTGTATTTTTTTTGTTTTTAGGCTCTACAAAATGATCTCAATGAATTAGCTCCAGGTTTGAAGGTAAATGGTGTTCGTGTAACTAAACCAAAAATACCAGAGGCTATAAGAAAGAATTATGAGCTTATGGAAGCTGAGAAGTCCAAGTATCTTATTGCAGAACAACATCAAAAGGTTCACTCATCAATATTTCTGCTCAATTACTTTTACATTTTATTATTTGGTTTATTGATTTTGTGATAGCATGCATATTAAAATGAGTAGCTTCTGAATATCTTGTCATTTCTTATTGCTAGGATTTCTTTGTTTTAGCCAGTGGTTAACTATACATTTTATTTTGTGAAAATTATGATGCAAAGTACTTTTTAAACCTGCCTGAATTGAAGTTTTCTTGGTATACTTTAATTAGCCAAAATATATAAATTACTTAATTTTATATAGGTTGTTGAAAAAGAAGCTGAGACAGCACGCAGGAAGGCAATTATTGAGGCGGAAAAAGAAGCCTATGTGGCTAAAATACAGTATGAACAGAAGATTATGGAGAAGGAATCTCTGCAAAAAATTGAACTTATTGAAGATAGTATCCACAAAGCCAAGCAACAAACCAAAGCAGAGGCAGATTATTACCATTTGAAGAAACAAGCAGAAGCCAATAAGTTACTTTTGACTAAGGAATATTTAGAATTGAAAAAATATGAAGCACTTGCATTGAACAATAAAATATATTTTGGAAATGACATTCCTAAGATGTTTTTGCAGGCAACTGTTGGTGACAGTTTATCTAAGAATGTCCAAGTTGAATGAATAGTAATCAATTTTTTTTAGGGCAGAACTAGTCATTGAATAGGGTTTTTTTGAAAATGTGGTTCAAAAACATTTCGTTTTGTTGTGTAAATGTGCTCTGTGGTTTTTTTTACTTTAAATTGTAAACTCTATCAAATTCATTAGGGCTAAGAATAATACACATTTTTGTATCATTTTATTTAATGATAAATTGTTATGTATGTTTTTAAGGTGTTCATAATGAAACAATAACAAGACATAGGTTTAAGTTGAATATTGTTGTAACTGATCTTTGTATTTATTACATTAAAACACTTTTTTATATAAATGTATTTTATTGAAAAGATAATTTAAGATGGCATGACTTAGATTTTATTGAAGGCAGCAATGTCAACAGACTGGACGAAGTCTTCAAAATCTTGAATTTTTTCTGTTAAAAGGTCTACAGATACTTTGTCATCCTCAATGACACACATGATTTGTAATTTGTTAATACCATAACCAACTGGGACAAGTTTAGAAGCACCCCATAGTAGACCATCCATTTCAATTGTGCGGACTTGTTTCTCCATTTCAGCCATGTCTGTTTCATCATCCCATGGTTTTACATCAAGGATAATAGAAGATTTAGCAATAAGGGCAGGTTTCTTAGATTTCTTATCAGCGTATGCCTTCAAACGTTCTTCACGGATTTTGGCTGCCTCTGCATCCTATAGAACAGACAAGAAATTTAATTTGCTTTTTAGAAAAAAGTATACCTTTAATGTTCAACAATAAGGGCGAATAAATTTCCTAAATAATATGCGTTTTAGAACCAACAAACCTCTTCTTCATCTCCTGAACCAAATAGATCGACATCATCATCGTCTTCCTCTTTCTGTGCGGGTGCGGCAGCTGTCGGTTTAGCACCAGCATTTAATGGGCTTACTCCTGCGGCCCATGTCTTGCGTTCGGCGGGGGTATATGAAGCGATCTGATTATACCAGCGAAGTGCGTGCGGCAAGCTGGCAGCCGGCGCCTTTCCGACTTGCTCAAATACTTGAACATCAGCTTGAGAAGGTGTGTACCTAAACAAGATAAAGTTCTGTTGTTATCGCATTTTCGCTGTCAAGGTCGTGTCATTGCAGAAGTTTTGGTGAACATTTACTGTTCTAAAATTAAGAGGTTAACGGCGGTTGACGTGGTATGGGACAGTTTCCATCCGTATTATTTTAACATACCCTGATAGATAACTCTTCTCAGCTAAATATTTGTTCAAATCACCGAGTCCTTGTGTAGTCTTGACGTCTCCGATAGCCATTTTAATAAATAATATTAAATTTTTCGCACAAGTACCAAACCGCACACCCGGATTTAATTGAGTGAAAGAAAGAGCATGAAAATGTCAAAAAATAAGGAATAGTTCTACAGAGTATAAAATATTTTTTTCAAGTATTTTTTTTTAAATAATGTAAAATAAATGAACTAAAATTATAGTTTAGTTCTTAATCGAGTAATATGCAAAGAAGAGCATACATGTGGCACATAGTTCCTATTAATTGGTATAACTTGAATGCAGTAATATTGACGTCAAGGTATTGACATTTAACATGGCAAATTGACAGCTTTCGGTCTGTCTTGTCATTAAAATTTTCAGACTCAGGAATACTCTTTTTAAGTACGTTTTTTGCTAATTTCTTTTATTAATTAGTGGTTGAAAAGCATCGTACATTTAATTCACTATTTCGCGATTTTGTTTTAGTATCTATTGATGTGTTATATACTTAATTAGGTTAGACAACCCTACTTATGTAACAATAACAAGAAGATTTACTTTTATATATCATTATTTTATCAATGTTAACGTTAACAATTCATTTACCATAAACAAGTGAGATCATCTAGTTGTATAGTTTTACAGAAATTGTAATGATAAGTTGTTTATATATGTGTTAGAGTCTTCTTATTACGTTTTGTGGTTGCTGTAGAAAATGCTGCGCCAGCCGCTGTCCCGGGCGCTTGCGCTATCTCCCAGCCGTGTCGCACCGTTAGGGGTTCGTAAATTCGCCGATCAAGTTCAAGCGCAGCCCGATAAAGTTGAGGTTTTCATTGATGACAAACCAGTGTATGTACCACCTGGCACTACAATCCTACAGGTAAATTTAGCAAGGCCACTTGTAATATTGAAATATATTTACTTAAATGTGATTACTGTATTAAGTCAAATAATTATCTATAATATATAATTATATACTTATTATAGACAACAAGCAAAAATAGTCTGCACATTTTTTTAATTTATGATCTAACTTTTATAGGCAGCAGCACAAGTAGGTGTTGAAATTCCCCGATTTTGTTACCATGAGAGATTAGCAGTCGCAGGGAACTGTAGGATGTGCTTGGTAGAAGTGGAGAGATCACCTAAGCCTGCTGCAGCTTGTGCTATGCCTGTGATGAAGGGAATGAGGGTGAAAACTAACTCTGATCTCACTAGGAAAGCCCGGGAGGGTGTGATGGAGTTTTTATTGGTGAACCACCCCTTGGATTGTCCAATTTGTGACCAGGGTGGAGAGTGTGATTTACAAGACCAGTCTATGGCTTTTGGTTCTGATAAAAGTAGATTTACTGACATTCACTTTTCTGGAAAAAGGTTAGTTTGAAAGTAATTCAACTAAAATAAGTTTTTAGCTAAATGTTCAATACAAATTCAAATCTTACATATACAAGTTGTGTTATATGACTTACAAGTAAAAGTATGAGATAACATTGATTTTAAAAATATAAAGCAAAAATGTAGACTTTTAATAGATAATTCATTATGATTATATAGGGCTGTGGAAGACAAAGATGTAGGTCCATTGATAAAGACTATTATGACACGATGCATTCACTGCACACGGTGCATTCGCTTTGCATCTGAGGTGGCTGGTGTTGATGATTTCGGAACAACTGGCAGAGGAACTGAGATGCAGGTAAAACTTAAAAGCTTGGTTTAATAGTCTATATCCTAGTCTATATACCTAATTTAAAAGATTTAGTGAAAAATGGGATCATTGTTAATGCTTTAATGCTGAAATTTTGTAATAATACTTAAATTTTGTTTAATACCAATACAATAAAATAAAATATTACATAGTGTTCAATATCTTAACAGCTGCACTGCATTTATTATGTTGTATCACTGTATTCATTTATGAATATAATATAATTAATTTGTGTAATTAATTCTTCTATTGATATATATCAGCTTATCGCCGTCCACTGCTGGACGAAAGCCAACCATAGAATGCCCCATAGTAACCCCATAGTAACTTACCTAACCCAACCATCCCAATTGATATTAATTGCATATATTTATTCCATGTTTTCAGGTTGGAACATATGTTGAAAAAATGTTTTTGTCGGAATTGTCTGGAAATATTATTGATCTATGCCCAGTTGGTGCACTCACTTCAAAACCTTATAGTTTTGCTGCTCGACCCTGGGAGACCAGGAGGGTAAGTTGATGGTAAAATAATTATGAACATTAATAAAAGTTTATTTGGTTGAATAACATTTTTTTTTCTTTCTAGATTGACTCTGTAGATGTTTTGGATCCTTTGGGTAGCAATATTGTTGTCACAACACGAACTAATGAAGTACTGCGTATTCTACCCAGAACAAATGAGGTATGAATAAAAGCATATATGATTAATATTTATATATATTACATAAAATTCACAGAGTAGATTTTGAATCAATGTTTATTACGGCAGGAGATTAACGAGGAGTGGTTGTCTGACAAGTCGAGGTTCGCATGCGACGGTCTGAAGAGACAGCGGCTGGTAACGCCCATGCTGGCGGACAGTCGTGGCAATCTCACGCCGGTGGAGTGGGAGGACGCTATGGTGACTGCCGCCAGGGCACTACGGGACTGTCCGCCTGACAAGGTACAAAGATAGTCTCAATATATAATAGTCCTATATTGATACTACATCTTCTCTTATCGCATATAAGACAAAATATAAAGCATTGTTTGGTAATACAGTATGTGGTACCAGACAAACCCATCGGTACATTAGGCCTCAATTAATTTCAACAAACCTTCTCAAAACACATTTTACATAAATATTTGACATTTCGAACTTCCATTTAAAAACACGTTGAATAATATACTTACATCACGGCAAGTACCGGTTATTTTTTTTTTTTTTAATGTTATGTTTTACAAGATTTTATAATGGAAAGTGGTCATTGTTCTTTGTGAAACAGTTTTATTGGTATTGGTAAAAAACTAATATCTTGTCTTTTTAAATGCAGCTGGTTGCCGTAGCGGGTGAGCTAGCGGATGCGGAATCACTTATTGCTCTGAAAGATCTGCTTAACCGTCTCGGCTCGGAGAATGTGTTCACGGAGCAATACTTCCCGCTGGAGGGTGCTGGCACAGATCTGCGCTCTTCCTATCTGTTGAATACCAAAATAGCCAGTGAGTATTCTTGTTTTGTTAAAAAAATATATTAAAGGCAACACTGCTAATACACTTCTCTTATGCCTGTAATTACACGGGTTCAAACATTTCTGACACCAGAATGTAGCAACACAATGCTTTGGTGTTGTGTGGTAGTGTAACTGTTGAATAGGTACTAACCTCACCTAACCAGGTAGAAGGTTTTTGACTGCCTGTTTGTCTTGTGGCTAGATATAAATCCGTAGATAAAAAGTTATTTGGTTTTTCTGGCGAAAAATGTCAGTAACAGTCCTGAGTCAGGAATTTGGAAATGAGTATTGATTATGAGAGTGAAAAGTGTATGTTCTGTGCAGTTTTCTTATCACTCTTGAAATTGGTCGCCATTACCGAAATCGGTCAGGCGAGGTCAACATCATATATCCAGGCGGCGGTTTTTAAGTCATGGTTTTTTTAGTTTAAAATTGTGTCATAATAAGCAAAATAATAACATAATAATGTATTCGCAAGCCAACAATTATAAGATACAATATTCCGTTCTAGACGTCGAAGATGCCGACTTCGTGCTGTTGATCGGTACCAACGTGCGCTTCGAGGCGCCGCTGCTGAACGCACGCATTCGTAAAGCGTTCGTGCACAAGGAAACGGACATAGCGGTCGTCGGACCACAAGTCGATTTAACCTACGATTATATGGTGAGTATTGTTATAAAATTATTATAAACGATTATAGTAATTGTAACATTATTTTAAATATTTGTTATCGTAATTAAATCACAACAGCATGTAGGCGATTCAGCTTCCATCGTCAAAGACCTCGCTACCGGGACGTCGTCGCATGAGGTCATGAAGAGGTTGGAGAACGCTAAGCGGCCCGTGGTCATCCTGGGAGCCGATCAACTCAAGACCCCTGAAGGAGCAGCTCTGTTGGCTTACACCCAGGAGCTGGCGCTGCGTCTGCAGGACAAGCTCGTGGATAAAGAATGGAAGGTAAAAATAATCGTGTCGAAATATTTTTACGAGTAACTTCTAGTGGATAAATTATTCAAAAACAATTCATTTAGTCAATCTCATGTTAAATATTTTCATATTTACAACGGTGATAACGTACTCGAAATCATATAGACCTGAGTGGAGCAGGCAAGACAACTGAGCTAGATGTTTATGTAATATTGTTAGTTTACAATTATCACTAGAGCTGTGTGAGGGGTGTACTGCGGGAAGGACGACTCCTCAATTTGTAACATGACTCGGTAATCTGTAAATTTGATTTATATTCGCGCCTCTTGAGAAAAATATTGCACATGCTCGAACCCACGTACAGTGAACGTGAGCACGTGCGCCGTTGGCAGCGTGTAATATCGCGTGCGCTGTGCAGGTGCTGAACGTGCTGCAGCGCACGGCGGCGCAGGCGGCGGCGCTGGACGCGGGCTACCGCGCGGGCGCGGGCGCGGCGCTGGCGGCGGCGCGCGTCGTGTTCCTGCTCGGCGCCGACGGCGGGCTCGTGACGCGCGACGCGCTGCCCAAGGACTGCGTCGTCATCTACCAAGGTACCGACCCACGGCACCCGCCGTTTGGCTTCGTACCGAAAAATTAACGGAATGATTTAAAATATGCGGAATCTGTCAGTAACATTAATGCACGGCTGCATAGCTGGCTTGAAAATTTTGGTACTTTTTTCACTTTTAGGTTAATGGAAAAACCAAAACATGTCGATGTTCAAACACATTTATAATAGTTTTTTTTTGTTTAACTTTTATGTTATATAGGTAAACACATAAATAATATTATAGCACAACATTTCACCAATTCACGATCATCGTGTCACATAATATGGACGATTTAATGTCACGATGGCATGCTGACGCGATGTGCCCGCAGGCCACCACGGCGACGCGGGCGCGGCCATCGCGGACGTGGTGCTGCCGGGCGCCGCCTACACGGAGAAGCGCGCCACGTACGTCAACGCCGAGGGCCGCGCGCAGCAGACGTGGCCCGCCGTCACGCCGCCCGGAAAGGCGCGCGAGGACTGGAAGATCATTCGGTACTAACGACACACTTCTATTCGCGCAATATAGTTACACGTTCGCAGTGTCCGATATGTATATTTTACTAGAGTTGGACACATATAACAAGTAAACTTCCTCATTCTATTGCTAAACTTTTTATTAAATGCCCGTAAGCGCCAGGCAAATCGAATGATGACGTACGATATGTAAATATAAACTTTTAACACGTTTTCTATTCCGCAAACTCAACATATAATAAGTTTAAAATTTGTATAAATAATTCAAAAACGAAATATTCGTTAATCCTTAAAGATACATAATTTTACATTTAATTGTTAATGAGTAACCACTAAGATCCGAGAACATCTCATCATCATCGGTAGAATCTATATTCCGTTACTGCGGTAGCTTTGTAGCGCCGCCTTGAATAAAGAATGTTCAGATTACGAGTGACATGTGTGGTGTGCCCCGCAGAGCGCTGTCGGAGGTGGCGGGCGCGCGGCTGCCGTACGACACCATCGACGAGGTGCGCGCGCGCCTGGGCGAGGTGAGCCCCACGCTGGTCGCGTACGGCGAGGTGCAGGACAACAACTACTTCGCGCAGGCGCGCTCGCTGTCACAGGTTTGTCTCCTATTTAATTCTCTTGCATAATCGTTTTTCTCCTATAGAGCTCGTCTCGTTTGTCACATAACTTTGCCACTCTGAAACCAGCGTTCGCAAAAGTTGCGCAGTTTAATGGAATCGAAAACCTTTTTTTTGTTAATTAATTAAAGGAATAACTTACTTATTTCTTACTTACGTATTAAGCAAGCAACGAAAATAAGAGACTGAGAGAGAGTTATTAGACATGAACAGAGAGGTTGAAAGTTTTTTATTTAATTAATTACATTTTAATTTAAGATTTTTAACATATTTAATTGATTTTAGTTTGTTAACATACCCTTATATAACAGTTTTAGTAATCATTTTTATTAATAATTAAAACTTTCAAATGTAATCTCGCAGAGCCTCCAAAAGCCTATATCGGGCAAGCTGGACGTGCAACTCAAGAAATTAGAAGACTACTTTATGACGGACCCCATCAGCCGCGCTTCGCCCACTATGGCCAAGTGCGTCCAAGCCGTTCTCAAGCAGAAGCAATCACCATACTAAACTAAAGCTATCGATACACGAATTCTTGATTATCTCAATACAACTATTAGAAATTGTATGTATACTATAATTGTATGTATACAACTTAATGGAATGTTATCAAAGAAATTTGAACATGAAAAATCATGAATAATATTTAATATAAAATTAACGTAAAGCGTTTCACATTGACACAAATATGAAAAAAAACTCTTGTATATGGGTTTTACTTCATTACGAATTAAGATCATAACGAATATTGAAGATATAATGTGATTTTCAAAGTATTCGTGTTTTATAATAAGTGAAATATCTTATTCATAATTACTTTTCGTAGAATGATAATTTCTAAGAAAAGTATTTATGAATTTAGTTTAGTTATTAAATTTTGCCTATCTGTAATCATTTTTACGAAGGAAATACTTCAGAAATGCACCTCGTACAGTCGATCGCACATTCCTATTCAAATATCTAATTATCATAAATCCTGTAGAACGTTCGACTGTACCGTAATGTTGTTAACGAAGCTATTTATTATGTTTTTTTTTTTATTATACAGTAGTAGCGATTTTTCAATTATTCCATCTTATAAATGTATTAATAAATATAATGTAAACGAGACAGTAGTAGCAAAGGAATGGAAACAAAATGCAACATTTGGATGTAAGGACGGGTTTTGTAAATATGCGTCTTGAATAAAATAAAGTGTAGTATAATGATTGTCGAAAATTTACTTTTATTTATTCACAACCATCAATGTCATTTGCGAATTTGATAATTACGAATAGAAAACGAGTTCTCTTTTAGGCAGTTCATATTTCTATCATCCTGAAATTCATATTCATCCTGAAACAGATACGATAGGCGGCCCGTAATTGTCCCTCATAGTCCGCGTCAAGGCCGTTTCGCTTGCGACAGCGGACGTAGTCTCTGCGCGCCCGGTTACACGTCGCCCGAAGCTTTGCAATTTTGGGTGACCAGTAAACCTGACGACACGGTGGTCTGCGCTGGGTCCTCAGTATAGCCACATCGCACACGTCCTCTAGAGAACTATGCATCCTGACCGCCATATCCCCATCGACACTAACGCCCTCCCACCTTCCCGACCCGCAGGAGATCCTGCTTTATAGGTAGTCAGAAAAATTATTAAATGAAATGGAAAGGTAATAATGATAACAATATATCAATAATCGAATGTATATTTCTATCTTAATGCTTTTCCAATTTACAACTGTCATTTTCCGTTGTTATGGCCACATCATCTCATCCGTTATTTTGGTTGTCATTGCAACATTTTTGTACAAAAAGAAATGACGTTCCGAAAGGAGCCGATCGGGTATTAAGTTCTGTTGTCACTCAAATGTGAAGCCAAGAATGGTTACAGGCGGGCTTGGTGGACAGTCCTGGCTTTAACTGTCGTGGCATGGCATGGCTTGGCTTGGCTTGGCTTGGCTTGGCTTGGCTTGGCTCGGCTCGGCATGTGGCGCGGCGATATGTAGTGTGGCATTATATAGCATGGCGTTATGTGGCATGACGTTACATAAATAAATAAATATAAGTATGCATTTATTTAATTTAAATCGTTTAATTAAATTAATTGGATATCTATTTTAAAAGTAATTTTCGAGGAACTTCAGCAAAACGGCTTATGACGTCTCCCGTGAAAGAATCGCCCAGACCGTATACAAGTTTTTTTACGTACACTGAGCATACAAAGTCCATTTAACCTGTCTTCAATTAATGATGATCTCAGATATGTTATGTATGCTACCATAACTTTTATCGCCAGCATTAGTTACATAGGCATATAAAATCCAGGGTGGGGGGCAGCTGCTCTCCCATGCCCCTCACTGGGCACGACCATGTCGTGATATCATAATCGCTGAACACATTCTTACCAGCCTTGCCCGACCATAACAATGAATTAACTACCATTACTGTTTAACGTTACATAAGAAAAACCAACGATCAAAGTTTGCCTTATTTTTAAAAGCTTGAGTAAATTGTTATATGCATTTTCAATCAACACCTACAATTATAAAATATTTCTTAGTAAAACTACACATGCATAAAACTTACTCTAGTGAATACCAACCAAAATCAACTGAACACTTTACAGGACGACCACGTGAAAGATACATTGTTTCCAAGATAAAGCTGCTTCTGATCAAAAACGCTGTTTAAAGTACATGACTTACACTGATAATTCTGCGTGCCATATGTTTAAAACGACACTGTCGCAAAGTCTCGCCGGCGTGTTGCGCAAACTATACATGTATACTGGCATTTTTTCGCGTTTCTTAAGATCCTCTGATTTTTTCGTTGGATGAGAAACAGCTTTATCTATTATTAATTTAGCTATCATATTGACGGGTCAGCATTTTATAAATGGCGGAAAACTTTCACGTCAATCATCGTCAATCGTGATAACATAATATGGTCACTATAATAACATCATTACTATATATAATGTTTATATCACTTTATCATTACAAACGATATTTGCAAATTATAAATACTATATTACTCCTTTTTGACTAGCAAATTCAAAGTGCTGTCCATTTACAATGCGACGCTAGCCAAAAACGATGGGTAGTAGACGCAGTCTTTGATGTTTCATAAGTGCAAATACCGCTATACATAGTGTCTGTCACATGAGAACCACTACAACCACAAAGGATTCCATATTGGATATTTTTTCGTGAACAAAATAAAACTAATTTACGTAACTTGAATTGAATTGTTAATCGGTCTCCATAGAAATTAAAATGTCCTGCGATGTGGCTGAGATTTCAAACCGGGACACAATAATACAAAGTGTTGTGGTAGATAGGAAGCAACTACCATTTAGTAAATTTTGATTTTGATTTTCTTTTGTATTGCATACATTTCTTTTAGTTAACGTCAAAAATTGGACATTGGATGTTTAATAACCATTTTTTTTATCCGGGTATTGAAAAAATTGTATTTTAGAGATTTAATAATTAAGAAAATAATATGTCACTTTATTAAACGTATTATCATGATTCCGAATGTCATTCCGTGTCCTAGTTTGCCAATCTTAAACACGTTGTTGAAATATAATATATACTGAAATTAAAATAGTGAGTATCGGTTTATACCGTATATTTATACCGTAACTCTATATTCACGTAACATCAACTTTGTTTTTGGTGTTTTATGTATATTTATAAATAACTGCACAAACTTTAATATAATAATAATACGACGTATATTTTACACTGATCTCAATTATTTAACGTTGGTATAAAGGGATTCCCGTTTAGTTACCTTGTTTTTAAATCATAAATCAAGGATTTAATTTGACATTTACGCCCGTTTAATTTTACCTCGTTAGGAATATTAATTTATCTATGTAGTGAACATCGTGATGGTTTCGGTATTTTTCTTTTGTAAGTTCCTCTTCTTTATCTCTCTTCGTTTGAAGTTTTTCAAATTGTTTTCTGTAGGCTTCATATTTGTTAATTGGTCGCTGTTTTTAAATTTACCTTTGTAATTTTCAATTTCTATGTTGTATTAAATTGTATTTACTAAAACTTTTTTTTTTTTTCAGCCTTTTGCCGTCCACTGCTGGACGAAAGCCTCCCCCATAGAACGCCAACCATCCCGATCTTGGGCAGTCCGCATCCATCCCGTGCCTGCCACCTTTTTTAAATCGTCGGTCCATCTTGTCACAGGGCGCCCTACACTACGTTTGCCTAAGCGCGGTCTCCACTCTAACACGTGTCGCCTCCATCGGCCATCAATACGTCTGGAGACATGACCAGCCCACTTCCACTTCAGCGAGCTAATTCTCCGCGCGATGTCGGTGACTTTAGTTCTCTGGCGAATGTCCTCATTTCGGATTCTATCGCCCAGAGAAACCCCAAGCATCGCGCGTTCCATCGCTCGCTGAGCGACCTTAAATTTGTGGACCAGTCCTACGGTGAGTGTCCACGTTTCGGCACCGTAAGTCATTATAGGTAGGACGCACTGATTAAAGACCCTGGTCTTAAGCGACTGTGGGATCGAAGTTTCAAAAATATGACGCAACTTCCCGAATGCCGCCCAGCCCAAACGTATTCTTCTTTTAGCCTCCTTCTCAAAGTTGTGCCGGCCAAGTTGTATAGTTTGGCCCAGGTAGATATATTCCTGCACAACTTCAAGTGGAGAGCCATTTACGACCACTGGTCCCGGGGATACATGATTGTTTGCCATAATTTTGGTCTTTTCAATGTTCATCTTCGAGACCTACTCGTCTCGAAGAATCGCTCAGGTTGTTTAGCATCTCTTCCAAATCCTGCAGAGTCTCCGCCATGATGACAATGTCGTCGGCAACTAAAACTATTAATTTTGAAATAAAAAGTATACATATATAAGTAAGTTTCAATTGGCTATCGATCCCGTCTATTTTTTGAAACATAAATATATCATTTGTAACTTTATTCGTTTATTCATTTGTGTTTTAAAGTAGTTGAACTCAATTTTACCAAAATTAAAGCCGACTATTGTTTTTACGAATCGAAAGAGATATGCGCACAAATTAAAGTCTTTGAAGTTGTAATAAGGTTTATTTATTAATGTAATGTGTATGTATTTTTTTTTAACTTTAGCCTGCTTGGCATTAATTTTAATTGAACACAAGTTCACCGTACTCTTTGTTTCTTGATTTAACTGGTTAATTCCACGAACTCGTCTAAAATCATTTAATTTTTTTCTTTTTCTCTTTCCTTTACCATATTTTCTCTCTTCTTTTTAGCCCTAAAGTATTATAAAGTAAAAAATAAAGTCGTTCAATGGAGACGTCCTACGACGTCCTACGACGTAATTTTTGTAGAGCCTAAATTGTTTGAAGGTACTTACATCGTTTGATTAATTCAAGCTACGTCTAAGTCTCTTTGTTTTTTGAGGAGTTCTGTTTTTATTTCAATTGATTTCATTTTATTAGAATTTTGTAGAGATGATGCCTGCGACTCATTAAGTTTTTGAAGATCAGCCGTTTGTTTTATAATATTTCGAAATACTACCTGATGTTCTCTCTCCTCAAGCGTTTTCGATTCTATCAATGCACTGAAAATAGTAAATATAAATATTAAGGTTCTATACTACCGTAGTTTGAACTAAAATAATGCCCCAGCCTCAATGAAATAACAAAAAATTAAGCGTAAGCTTATGAGAATTCTATTTTTACAACATATAGGTAAGCATTAGTTGTACTCCAACTTTACTATTTATTATTTACAAAGTAATTCATTAAAAAAAAACATCGTTGCGCTGATTTTTGGGATTTGGGCTTATATAGATCTTTAAGAAAAAAAAAACAGTAATGTTATCTATTGTAATTTGGTTGTCGTTTTAGGCTCATACTTTTTTATTATTATTTTATTACAATAAAAATAACATATTATTACAACAAATTTGGATTAACCTTAAAAGCTGACGACCGTAGCAGCTATCTTCAAAGATCATTTCTCTGGCCTTTTTAATAGATTCCAGTTTGATATCTTGTTTCTTTCTAGAGAGGAACTTTTTTACGGACTCTATTTGTTGAGCGTGTTGTATTTTATTTTTATTTTCTAGTTGGTAGACATGACCCTAAATTCAAATATAATATCAACATAAAGTATATTTGTATAGGATGGATATTACTATTTTTATTTTATAAAAATATTTATACCTAAATGATACAGTGAAAAAGCTATGTTTTTAGAGAATTACTAAAATCATATATCAAAGTTATAAAATGCATATAATAACTAATAGCTGCCCATTGACGTTTGGATCAACAGAAATTCTTACACAAATGTTAAAGCTTCTGATTAGTAATAATATTATTTTTTTATAAAACAGTGACTTTATTGTCTAATAAAAAAAATAATGACGAAACGTAATTATTGTAGTAAAATGAGCAAAGCTTAATGTAGTAGAAAGTTTGTACTGATATTCTTTTGTTATTTAAGGAAATACACCCTTATATTTTTTATATATTAAAAAGGCAGAGGATTACTAAAATCATAGGGATGTTCACTGTCAGTTAAGAGTAAAGTTTGAGTGCTAAGAATGGGTATCATAAAAGCCAAAGGTGTTAGGATCGAACCTGCGACTTTTACATCTCTAGGCAACGATATACGTTGAGCTTTTAAAGTTTATTAGTTTGTTTTCTTTCTCTTACTTTACCTGTACCGTATCCGGCCACATTTTAATCCAATTTTGAGATTGTTCAATAGAAGACTTTAAGTAATCAATCTTTTCCGATTGTCTTTCATCAGGACTTTTCCGTCTTTTCAGACGATCCCATTCAGTTTTATGTATAATCAAATAATGTGATCGACTCATAACAAAAACCGACGTTTAATGTTTGTACAATAACATAGCAATAATAATTATATGTCAATTTATCAATATTGAAATCTATACGGCTATAATACTTAGGTATTTAAAACGATGTGGTGACGTCAACTGGTTGTCGTCTAACTTATATTTTAAACAATTTGGAGGGTGTTACTTGTCGTAAAGGTTGTCCATTGCCGTACAGAGTAGCAATGCGGCCTGTGTTATGGGCAGCTTTGCGTCGGGTAGGGATCGGGGGGACTTTTTTAAATTCGTTCAAATTTTTAATTTTAAGTATGTGGATTTAATAGTTAAATTTTTAAATTGTTTGCAATTTTTTTTTTATAAAAGTAGGTTTTTTATATTTGAGTAATTGATTGTTGATTTCCATTTCATCATTCCATTTCACGGAATAAAAGATTTGGAGGCTAGTAGGTACCTATATGTATTTTTAAATTTTCGGCTTGAACTAAGCATATCGATATGAATTATAATATTCTATATCTCGTCTTTTAGTTTTACAAATAAGTTATATTATAGTTGTTTTTAATTAAATAGCGATAAAAGAAATGGTGCACGGCGAGTACGCCTCATTTCAAACGACTAAGCTCATCCGTCATTGTCGTCCCGCCGTTATTTGCTGTATATTTTTGCATAAAAATAACTTCTACCCGCTGGAAATGCACGGAGGTAAGATAAATAGCCCAATATGTTACTAGTTAAGATATAAGTTGAATTAAATTTGAATTTTTCTGACGTTACTGTTTCTTCCACTTTTTTTATTTGATTATTTTTTCTTTGATGTTAAGTTGAATACAACAAGCCCGTTTGAACAGGTACCACGATTTCTACCGTCAAAGAGCAATAGAAACATTGCTGTGTTCTAGTTTGAAAGATAAGTCAACCAGTGTAATAACAGGCATATGGGACATAACTTATATTTTTCATACTTGTTTGTCATATAGAAGGTGTAAGGCATTGTTAACAGCCGAGCCGAGCTTTCTTAGGATTCGATAGGTTTCTTAAAGTGTTCTTAGTTAATTAGCGGTCTTTTTTGTGACCGTGGATGCGTGAGGTGGGGTCCTCGCGTGTTTTATTTCAGACGGCCCGGAGGAGGGTGGCAGCCGGGTTGTCCTCGCGCTGCCGTACGCAATAGAGGGGAGTGCGGGGGGACGAGATTACCTTCGCCTCCTGAGGAGAGCTCCGCCGAGCCACGAGCTGAGCAAAGCACGGGAGAGGCCGCGGATGCGTTATATAAACATGATCCCGCAGCCTCTCCTATCCATGCAGAGGACGGCCATCGCAGTGCTTTTAGTGGGTAAGAATACCACATAACCGAGTCCCCCCCCCATGGGAGCTGGGTACCTTTTTGAAGGTTTCCACTGCGTGAAAAAAAAATGATTGCGGTCTTACACACTATACATCCATGATACTTAATTCGGGTAAATTATATAAATACTAGTGTAATTGTAATAATATCGAGTCATTATTATTATACCGAAATATTTCGCTTTTGAGAATCCCCCGTCTCGCAATCTATGAAGTAAAAACTGAACGAAATGACTCTTCAGAGTAAAGTGCATGCATACTTGACAACATGTTTCACAAAACACTTGACGTCCAGGTAGCTGACCCACACTAACGAGAAATCAGCAGAATACTTTGACAAAGTAAAGTTTTTGTTCATTTATTAAAAAACTAATATGGTAAAGTTATACTATCGTAATATATATTTTTTATTAAGAAGAAATAGTTTTAGACTAGATAAAGTGCATTCCTCAATTTGATTGTCTAAGCAATATCGTTTTCGTCTAAATGATTCAATTCAATATGTCAATTGTTGATTACGTGATAAATGGAATATTTACGTCATTACATTTGCTCTTTTTACGAGCTTTTTACTTGCAATTTACAATGTTTGTTAGTTTACTTAGATAAAATCTTGCAAGCTGTATTAAAACCACTTCTTCTTATCTTATCGAGTTGTAGTTTAACATTTAGGTTTAGTACCGACGACAATTCGTTTTAATGGTAAGAATATTCTTATTTGACATTCAGGATTGGCCGCAGACGAAAGACCTCTTCAACGGTCAACAGCATAGTCACGAAATTTTGTATAGATATAAAAGCTTGTTTTAAAAGTTTTTTTCGCCATTAATTTATCTACAAACGAAATCGACAACCGCTGTTTGCAATTGACTAAGGACGCTCTCTGCTGGCCCGACTCTGCTATTGAAGGTACATTACAATAATATTAAAATTATCATTAAGTTTAAATACAATAAAGTAAAATTTAAAAATAAATTTAACTATTTGGCAACTGTGTCACTGGGGCAGTAATGTAAATGTAATGTAACGTTCAAATAACAATACCCAATAATTGAACCTAAGAAGTTACTGTAAACAAGGTTTTATTGCAAAAAACAATCAAAACACTTGATTTTTTATATGTATATTTGATCAATAATTAAAACTGTGATTAAGATTTTTATATTTTCATTTTTAAGCCACATCCGGTTTTTTGTTTATCCTTTCCCAATAATCTTGACTATTAAATAACAGACACTCATCTATCTCAAAAATCATTAGCATATTTTCTATGCAATGATGATTTCTTCTTAACCAATTTGCGATCGGAGACTTGTCACCTATGCAAAAGGTATTAAATGCGCACAAACTTCCATCTTTCCTTTCATGCGCCAACTTTCAAACTTGGCAGCTCCTAAGAATCTAGCCAGAAAAACTCAATTCTTTATTGACCCGACCCGGGGTTTCAATCCTACATCATCCTACATCGAGGTAGTAAGGCCAGGCCTCACATGATACTGATATTATGTATGTAATAAACACATAATTTCTTATTTCAGGTGTTCGTAAGTAATAAAAACGTACGGGGGAGCGTCCAAGTTGGAGAACTATAAATTTCACTTTGCGTCGGAAAACTTCGTATCGGTTCTTGGTAGCGGACTTAGTTTGATGTAATTGATAGGCGATTTAACTTAAAATATAACTCTTTTTGCAACTGGCGACGCTTTCGATAATTTGAGTTTAAGGTTTTAAGTGGAAATAATTTATTGCAGTTTTTTTTTGTTTAATGAACTTTTTGTTTAAAACAACCAAATACTAATGTTTTCGATATACATACTTAAATATGTAATGATTGATTACTACTGTTTATATATATCAATTATTATTATTTAGAGTAATATATTTGTTAAATTCATCATCGAATCATCATCAATCAAAATACATTTTTATAGTGGCCTTTATTATGGCCAACAACAAAAAAAAATTGAGGGTCACATGCAGAAGAAAGAATAGAAGAATTGAATCCGTTTAATTATTTAAAATTAGCATATGTTTTAAATTATATTTTTTTTTTAAATTTAATACATGTGGTTGTGTATAGTAATGAGATTAAATTTGACTTAAAAACGTTCAGACCACACATGATACTTTTATTTATTGTCCGCAAAGATTTTAACACTTCACTGATAACCCAGACGGCCACATCTGTGCACCGTTTAAATTAAAAGTAATTTTCTTATGCAGAATTAATTAATGACTAACGAGCTCAATAGGGTTCATCAAGCGGAAGCGAAAAAGAGGGATAGAAAGATATAAATAAGCTTTCGTAAGAAAAGGACGAAGTCTGTAGCCTGAAGTTGAATGAATTTATGCCGGTCTATTTAGTAACGCGTCAATTTGGCGCGAGTAAGGTTGTGGGAGAGGTGGCGATCTGACGTCATAAAAAGCCCGCGAAGTGCGTAGCTATTTTACGGATTATTTGTTATTAACTATCTGAGGTTTTTGTTTGTTTTTTTTCAACGAAATAATAAAATGTGATAACTTTATTTGTATTTAAAATATTAAGTGTTGTGATTAAGACATTGTTTGTATAATTTATCAGGATATTTAAGAAAAATATAGGTAAGTAGTTATAAAGATAAGACATGTCCGGGAGTATGCTTTGAAGTGATATTTGAGAGTATGAGATGAACGTAGCCGAAAATAACTAGATATTAGAAACACCGAATGAATATTTTGTATGCTTTGATGATTCTATAAAATATTATTATTTAATTAACAGGATAAATATTGCTTTATTTAGATTTTTTAAAATTAAATATAGAAGCTACATTGTAAATCATTTAAAAAGTACTTAAATGGTTATAACAAATATGTTTAATGATGTAAAAAATTATCTCAAAATTTCAAATGCCTTAATATCGCTTTTTTAAATTTAATCTAATTGTTTATTTTATTTTAATTTAGTTTAAGCATATTTTTGTTCAAATCATCGGAAATATACAATATTCGAAATGAAAAATGTTTCTATGAAAAGTTAAAAAAACGAAACCTCAAAAATAAAAGATTTTATAAAATTTTGTTAATTTATGTCTACTTTATTAATTAAAATTTTGACTGCTTTATGCGTTAAGTTTTGATGGCAAACGGCAAGTAGAAATTTCCGCTGTTTATTTGTTGACGCATGCTGTACAAATTTTATGCCTTAATTTCCTTAAATTAAGGTGGCGATCCCTGTTAGCTTATGTGAAAAGTTTTGGAAGGAAATGGCAAGATTTTACACTAACTAACTTTTACACTAACTGCAGTCACAAGGGAGAATTTATATTATTATGTTTTATGTGTAGTAGTGATTACTTACCATCAGGATGTGCCCATTTGCCTGATCGCCAACCTTTTTTTCTGACATCATAAAATATTATTAAAACATTTAAACTAACGAATGGTTGAATTTTCATATTATAATATTTACTTACACTTCACATTACAATTTGCAAAGACATGTACATGACAAAAAAAGTAAATTTGCATAAAAGCTGCACCTTCTTCTTTTAAGAAGGTTTCGAGCTAATTCCATCGCGCTGTTCTATGTAAATTGGTTAATACACTACACACGTGGTAGAGTTTCATCCAATATAAGCGGGTTTGCTTCACCACGTTTTTTAAATTTACGTAGTCAAAATTAATAATAAAAATTAAATTATATGTATATTGTTAAAATCATATTAGGGTAATAAAATATATATTTTGTTAAATAGAAAATATTTAGTTCAATATTTAAAATTAAAATAACATTACTATATTATTATACAGTTAAATTTGATGTTTTATTTAAATTCGTGTTATTCGGCAATCAAAAGATAAATATTTTATTTCCTGAACTGGTTATGAGAATTTTATAACAGCAAAAGTAATGTTGCAGTAAAATAATTTCACAACTGTTTTTCGTCTGCCGACTTTGATATCTACGAGTAGATTACTACTGTTTGAACTCGCTAGTAATTAAATCTAATGTTTGGATGAATCATTTTGCAATTATTAAACACATATGTACAGATATAGAGTAAAATAAAAAAAATACTGTTATATTTATATAAGTAATACCCTGATTCAAAATTCTAAAAATAAATAACTATGGTTGATTGTATTAATGTGCTTATATGTTTATAAAATTAATATTTATATATTTCAAATAACTTAATATAACCCAAAAACACAGGATCTATTTATTTTTTGCGTAAAAAATGTCAAGCTATTTTAATAGTAAATTGCGAATTATTATTTTTGTACATTACTCATGATTTTAATATGTTTTTTGTTTTTTCCTTAAATATTGTGTATTTTTTATTTTAATCTTTATTCGAACATTTATGTATATGCACATTAACAATACAAAAGCTAAAACTACTATTTTGTAAACGAAGCGACTTCTGTGATGGTAGAGTTTCAGGTAACACGAAAAACCACTTAACTGAAACTATTTTCCTGCTTTTCTAGAGCAATTTACGAAGAATGTAAAGGAACGAAAAACATTTATCAATGTCAAGAGAGAGCCAAATTATTTGAATTATTTAGGAATGGTAATTATGTACGTATGTTCTGCAGACCCATACTCATGAGTATTTCAAGACATATGTATGAAATTTCGTCATGTTGTGTTTCATATGACCAATGACAAAACGAGATGATACTTAGAACTTATAACATATAATTATCTAAATATATTATGAGAGTATTTCTTAATTGGCTTATTACTTAATGTAGTATATACAATCATAGAAGATAACATATCTATTAAAATTTAATAGCCTCCTTCTTCTTCTTCTAGTAGTAGGCCTTTCGTCAAACATCAACTTTTTTAGGATTCGGACGACAGAGAAGCAAATGGGCCACCCGATGGTAAGAGCAATACAGTGTATTGATGTTTAGCAATGAAATAAGTAATAAGTGGGTGGTAATCATCAAGACGAGCCCATTGTATTGCTGTATTCCGGTTTGAAGAATGAGCGAGCCCTAAGGCAAATTATCACATATTCTAAGTGACTGCTTTTGCCTTGTCAGGATCTAGTTTATGTTTGGAATTTAGTTATTTCTTTCCACCAATGAATAAATAGGTAAACAAAAACTTTCAGAATTCATACATATAATCGTGATGAAAATACATTTGGAATACTTTAGTGGCCTTAGTTAAACAATGTTGTGTCTTCTTTCGAGTGTCAAGCCAATAAAGACAGGGCGAAATCAGCGTTTAACTAAACAGCCACTAATAGTAGAATAATAAATTATAGAATTATTCAGTAGCATTGCAAGTAAAATGAAAGAGAAGGTTCGCAGATTTTCTACAAGAAATTAAAAAAAAAAGCATTGTCTAGAAATCTATTTGATTTACGTTCAGCAATCTCCCGCCCTAGGCTCAAATCTGCTCGTAAATCCGCTACTGAGTAAGCCAGTATAATTACAGTAAAATAACATGGCATCTTAGATTCCTAGGTTGGTTATGATATGCCAGTGAGGACCACTTATAAAGTGGCCCATTAACCTGTCTGTCTTTCCGATGGAAATAAAAAATTAAAAACATCTAAATTCTTCAAAACTTATATAGTTCTTGTTTTGCAGGTGGAACGAAGGTGAAGAATAGGGATGTCATGCAAATATGGCCAGCAGAAAGAGAATAAAAGCAGAAGATGGAAGTTGGTGGAGATCAAGGTTACTCTTCGCAGCTATCACTCTTGCAAATGCTAATGCCCAAGGTACGGTATGACAATTGATAATTCCAAAATTCTTTAAATAGACTGTATCTTTTCTGAGGATTTGGCGAATAGCTGAAATAATTCTAAAGGGAAATAAGGAAAAAAAAAGATCAATAATTCAATACTGGAAAAACCCTTCACTTGATAAGGAGGCTTACTTAACTTCTCTATCACGTTTTTCTTTCCACAGATTGCTCAGAGATAGACATGTCTCAGAATTTCTTCCCTCCAAAGTTATAACACAATAATCGCTTTTTAGCGATAAGTTTTTGGGTCTACATATTATATACCCTTTGTTATATATTTATCTCTGCTTTGTGTTGTATATATTTTCCTTCGACGTATTCGGCGTACAGTATAATCATATTGAAATAATAAAATCGAAAACACAAAGCAGAAGTTCAAAAAATAAGTTCAGTTTTAACAATAAATAATTAGTGGGAAGAAAGTATTCTCCAATAATAACTTTCAGCTTTATATAATTTAAGCTTTCACAGTTTTAATATTTATTATATATATATGTTTGTACATCGATTATTCTTGTTAAGATCTTAATTAAAATAATATTTTATAGGATTTATATTTTTCATTTAAATTGTTATGGATAAGGTTCATCTTTAGAAACGCCTAATTTTTAAAACTAATAATATAATCTGCACATACGAAAAAAAAAACCTGAAAATTTTGTTTTTGTTTTTGAAAGCCCGTCTCCAGAACTACCAGTCGGATTTCAAAAAATCTTTTGCATATGATATCCCAATTCTTGAAGAAGGTTATTTAACATCACGCTGCGGCCCACGGGGGCGTTGACAGGAATGGACGCGGGTGCGGCTGGTATTGTCGTAATATTATCTTCAAATATAATTATTATGATTCGTAATTAATATTATCTTTATTTGGCGAGCCGATATCAAAAAATATTTAATTTATGTTATGATAATAGTACAGTTTTGTCGTGTTGAATGTATATCATAAAGATAATAAACTTGTAAGTAATAGTTTATATTATCAACGTTTTCAGACAGGGAACTTATCAGACGGCGGAAGTAACATTTATAATGGAGTCGAGTCTAATAATTGACACATTATATTACGCGTATCTATAAAACAATAATATGATACTTATGTAGAATTTTAAAATTGCTCCTAATATTATCTTGTATTTGTAAATAGGTGAAGACAACAACAGAAAGTTTTACGGTAGTTAACAAGTCTTATCGTTAGTACTATGAAAAAAAATATTGCAAATATGTTTACCTCAAATTTTCAATAATGATCAACATTTGATTTCAACCACAGGGCGAACACTAGTAAATAAAAAAGTGTGTTGTTTTGTCTTTTTTTTACGCAATAGCGGATTAATCGATCGATGATTTGTTTTTGTATGGAGATAGTTATAGTCCAGACAGTTTTTATCATAATTTTAAAAGCGCCTTCCACATGGATTCTGATAATAAAATTTGTAGCAATAATTAGTTCCAATGATTCAAGCATACAATTTATCTTACCTCTTAGATTGTTGAGTATGCTTTTATGGATGTATGTGCTAAATGGTGACCTCATATTAATGGGTCATTTAACGTCATCAAATCAAAATTTAGTATAGAAATTGGTTTTAACATGGATTGACACTCATAAAATTTTATATTACTGACATTAGATATGTACTATTCAGATTTCTTTAACTACAAGCTAGTTACTTAAGTAGCTAGTTAAGCTAGCTATCCCACCCGCTTCGCAGTGCTTGCAGTATAATTTACTATTTATCGACAATATTTTACAGTAATTTACTTCAAGAACTCATAGATAAAATATTTGACCTTGAAATATACACGTATATACCTATATACGTGTGTTTTTCAAGATATTTAAGTTGAAATATTTCGCACTATTGGGATTTCCCTAATATCTTCGAAGTTCATCTACAGCGGATTTCTATATAATAAAGCAAATATAATTGTTTCATGTTATGGTTATGGATGAGCTAAGATTTTTTTACAAAAATATTTAACGCAAACGCATTTAAGGTTACACATTACAAGTACTTCAAGGGAAGGCTAAACTTTTTTTTATATAAAATATGTAGTCAGACATGAAAATCGGCCACGTGATGTGATATTTTTGCCCAAAAAAGGGGGTTAGCTAGTGTAAAAAATTATTGTGGATCAATAAAAAAAAAAATTATAAAAGATATATTATTATAGTTAAAAAAAACATATTTTTTCCTTTTCCTATATCTACGTTTGTTTATTCATTGCGTCGCAAATAGATTTTGATACACGCAACAACTGTATTACATTGCTAGAGATATTATTAACATTGAACAAAACTATATGTAGCTTTTATTATTATTACCATAAAGATCAAATTGTATTGAAGGAGGAGTATCCAGTGATCCATCGCCTATGTTTTGCATGTAAAGCGGGCGCCGCGTAAGCCTAGCCATTAGCTTAATACTTTATAGTAAGCAGCTTTATGGAATATCACTTTGCTATCCATACTAGTTACTGTAATCGCAGCTGTAGTATCGTGTCCCCGACAATCTATGAGGGCTGCTTCCTATAATTTTGTTACATTGAAATCGAGCTGGAGGGAAAAAGACATAAGTTTTATACTACCGTTGAAGTGAATTTCCATCAAGTGTTTTCACTATAATTTTTATATTGATTATAATGTGGACACTACGATATTACAAGTTTTATCTTTCATAAATTCATTCTAAGTCATGGTTGTTAATGATAATTTGTTGAATATCTTAAGCATGAGTGATCAATCTCGTTTTGCCTTTTCTATATAATTTATGCTCGTACGACTGGCGTAATTATCACGATTAAGGAGATGAAAATAAGCCATATTTGTTTTTTTTAATTAAAAGTGCCGTATATGCTTTGATAAGCAATTTATAAGTTAAAAAAGAAAGATTGATGGCATATATTAATTAATATAATTATATGTACACCTATAACCGAACATAAGCTGCACTGTGTAGTCTCGTTTTATAAATGAAACTATTTCTAGATAAAAAAATAAAGTAATAATAATTGAAACGTTTGACGCCTGTAAGTCGTGTGAGCGCCTCGCACGTTTGTAATAAATCATGTTTATAATAAATCAAAGCGCACCGTTGCGTTAAATCAAATTAGTTAAAAGTAAACACTTAACTTAAACATTAATCTGGAACGGACTTTTAAGTTGAAAACCGTGTCATAACGACTCACATCAATCTCTTCTAGTCTTTAGTTAATGCGGAGAGCATTTTTTAATTACTAGCATAACTTTTCTTAATTTCGATCACTTTTAACGGTCGAATGCGCGCCGTCGTTTACGGAATAGATCAAAAGCTTTATGTCGTCATATGTAACTGTCGCTGGTACTTTGTTGTGGTTGGCCCAGCTGTTGCTTTCCTTTCAGGGTAAGTAGGTACGATCATTTCGAGACTTATTGTGGACATTTTTCATTTCAGATATATCGGCGTGCTGCGATAAAGCCGTGGGGACATGTCGGAGTGTTTGCGAGAAGGTAAGTTATTTATGTTGCTTTGAAAAAATATTATTATTTTTCTATATTCTATATATCTTATTAGAATGTTGTGAATTTATTAATTGAAATGTTGCGTATGAATAGTCTATATTTTGTTTGCCTATTGTACAATATGTAAAAGCTTGGCATTACAAACATAGTAATTAAAATTCAAAATAACTGCCTGAGATTTATCATACAAATAATTTAACTAAGCGTAGTTAAATTTAGCATTTAAGTATGTCGTGTTCGATACATCAAACATTTGAAGCAATCGTCTTTTACAATAAGTAATATTCTTTGATGTTAATATTAAACCAAGAATTCAGCTTTGATATCCCGCTTGTATCCTCAGGAATGAGTTATCGATGAAATTCTCTCATGTGCGGATGACCAATTCATCGAACACGCTTATGTATTCCCGATCGGCGATTAGACATTCCTGGTTCGTAGTAACCCTCTTTGAATCTTAATGCCATCTACGACACCCAATCAAAGTTTTCAGTCAAAAACTAAATTGACTAATTAAACAGATTTATTACTTCCGTAACTTCGACCGGAGATATTTTTGACGCGTGCCCGCATTAAGGTCATTCGATATTCGTATGCACAATATCGGAACCAAACTCGAATGGTCTTTGATTTTTTCATAGAACCGATATATTCTTTGATCCGTATTAAGCAAACAAATAAAGGATACGTTGACGTGTGAGATCGACTTTCTTGTATCCGTTCCAGCCGTGGAAATATTATAGTAGATATTCGAGGCACCGCGTCGGGGCTAATCAAGAATCGCGTCACATTGGATAGCGTTCCGAGAAGGCGCGTCGAGTGAATAAAAGGAAAATTATTGAAACTCGTAAGCGGAGCCGGGTCGAGCACTAATACATTCGTATTTAATTCCGTCTCGTTAGAGAACCGCGTGACGCTCGCTTCCTCTCCGCGACACTCTTTGAATAATATTGAATATTTTTAATTGTAGAGATGATAACCATTTGTTTGTTCTGCAATTGCTTTTTACGTACGATGTTATTGATTGACGTTCAAATATCTTGAACAAAATCAAATATAGAAACTCGGGCATTTCTTTTCGTTAATCATATATTAATGTTATATACTATATTAATTCCAATGAACTTTGGAAAAATACAATTTGTGATTACATTTTAATCGACATAAAATTATTTAATTTCTCCAAGTGTCCATTATTCCAAAATTATATCATCATGAGAGAAAAATATTTGAGTACAAATACTAGAGGCTACAATATATTGGTAATAACAGTAATAATAAAATTTCACACAACACATTCGTTTGTAAGATACACTCATTATTTTAAAAATAATAGAATAATTAATATATCTATTGAAAATGTTAAAAAATTAATTAATTAAAAAATATAGGCACAAAAATTAATGTACATTACGTAAAATTGTATCAATAATGTTAGCTGTGCTATATAACATAACAGTTCCGTGCAAAAAAAAAAATAAGTCGGCCGTTATGATATTATAATAATCTAAAAGTAATAACTTCTTTAACACTGTGTGTAGAATTTAATAATAAAATCCGTTATGTAATATATAAGTGTGCACAGAAGATAATTGAGAGTCAGGCGACCATCGATCGTACCGATAGTACGCAGCCCTAGCTCATCCGGTAATTTTAATAAAGCGGTGCAACAGAGAGACAATCTAAATAAAGTGGTGCCTTGTTAACTTCCCCATTAAGGAATTTAACCCCGTCCACTAGCGCTTAACAAGACGTTTATCGAACTGCTTTCTTTCACCATAAATAGAAATATATATTTTTAAGTTGTCCATATAACATTTACAGCCGAGCTAGCTCAGTGGCAAGAACACGTGAAACTTGACCGAAGGCTGGGGGTTCAAACCGCCGAATTTTCATGCGCTTAATTTGAGTTTATAATCCATTTGTATCATGTGAGTGTCGGATGGAATTCTTCATATGTTGTGGAATAAGGTCCAAATCACCCCTTAAAAGGAGAGGAGGCCTTGGCCCAGCAGTGGGATATTTATAAGCATTTATAACATTTAAAACTCAACTAAAGCTTGAAATGTATTAATTTAATACGATTCAGTCATTCAAAATTGTGGGTTTAATTTCGTTCGTAACAAATATTAGTATTTACTATTGGCTATAGCGAATTTATTGACAGTGTGGGTGTTCCCCCCAACCATCCCTAGAATAGTGCATTAAAACGTCCAACTCGATTACTGTCGTAAACACCCGATAGCAATTGTTACTACTACACAGACATACATTTAATTATTTTAGTTCATAGTTTAATTCTATTAGTTCTATTTTTATTTAAGATAAATTATCTCAAAAATCGGTATTGTCTTTTTCAGTTAAACAACTAATAGATTTAGTAATTTAATGCGTATTATTATTATCAACCCATTTCACTATAGGTAAGCGTGAAATAAAATTTAATATTTAAAAGCATCAACATATACTATGGCGTCTACTCTTGAGGCTTTTATGCTGCTTCAATGCGGGTTGAAAATTCATAACAAAATCCGTTCCATGGTGATTGAAAAGAACAAACAAACATCATTTCATATAATATAATTTTAGTAACATAAAAAACAATTTCATCGCGGTCTGACTATCATTACATTTTACATTACATAAGTATTATTTAAATAAAAAACCATTGGACAAAGAACTTATCGCTATTTTCGATTCCCTTAATCATAAACTACTAGAAAACGATCACCTTATTGTAAGAAGCTCTATGTATATTATATTGTGTATTATTTGATACCGGTCTCAGTTGCGACAGTGCGGTAATGACAATGGCGTCGCCAGCCAGTCGGCGGTAATGACACTATAATAACAAGCTTTTCAGTGTTGGGGCTTTCCTGAATCTATGAAATTATCATCAAAGCATTCTCAGTTAATTACTAGTAATTATTCTAATGACGATTAAAGTGCTTAATTATTCCATTATGAATTATCAATCTGGATTATTGATTCTAAGAATCTATAGTGAAATGAAAATATATGCCTACATGAAAGGGGCAATTAAATTCGCAAACGATTAAAAAGTAACTCGTCATTACTCGTTTTATTTGGTATAAAATAAATTAATTAGAGGATAGGAATTAAATTTATTAGAGGTTTGTTCATTGTAACATTTTCACAAATACAATTTGTAACTTTCTTTGAAAAGTCTGCAAATAGCACCTGCGACCTCAATTAGAGAACAAAGCGAATACTGTATTATTGTATTTTTTACCTTTTACCCTTTTTACCTGTCTTTGAGGTTGACATATTGTTATTTGTTTTGTTTCTTACGGCCTCGTTTGTGTAGAGGTCTTCGAACTCTGTATGCAGTATACAGCTGGAGATCTGGAGGTCCTAGGTTGGAGTGCTGGGCCAATCAAGCCAATTGTGCCAGGCAGTGTCACAATCCCGCGCCTCGGAAAACATGTAAAGTCGGTGGTTCTGTGCTTATCTCACGCAGATTTTTTCGAGATTGAAGGGATAGTGTTTTTGCATACATGAGTTAATATATCTTGTCCTATTCTCCGAGATTGGCTGCCGTGGCCAAAAAACGGCCAGGATGATAATATATAAGTTTCGACAAGTTTGAATCGGAAACAGATATCATATTGATTTCAAGAATGAAGAAATGTAAACAGTTTAATTAACGAAATGAAAATTAAAAAAAAAACACTAACAATCTTACCAGATACATTTAAGTGAAACAGAGCTCTCCGCTTATACGTCTTGCAGTATTTATGATGTGCCAGCGAAGTTTAGTAGAAACACGACAGACGATGAGCCGCGAAAAACATATCGTCCATGCAACATCATTCTATCTAGTTCACGTCTTGTAAACATTTAGATATTATGCATAAAACACGCCGTTATCACCTCCGCGAGACCAAGTTGCTAGCGTTTCGGAAATGTTTATGAAATTTATGATGTTCGAAATACCTAGTTGTATTGCTGATTTTTACATTCGAGAAAGATAGTACAAAATTTTCATGAAAGTACTTAGTAATTTATTTACATAAAAACATTTCTATTTGCTATGTTTTAACTAGTATTCTATTAAATTTTTATATTATATAAATAGCGTATACATAGTTTTATTGCATAAATATTATAAATACACCTTATAATTTAAAAAATAGAGAATACTTATAACTTAAATATTAAAGTCATAAAAACATAATCAAATATACAAAATATAATGAGTTAAATTAAAAAAAAAACATTCCACATCAAAAAAGATTCTATGCCATTTAATTTCAGTAGGTAACGTAGCGGTTTCAGGCGGCTAGGTCAAAGCCCGCGGCCGCTTTGATGTTTCTACGTACGTATGATCTAAGTTGTCGCGGTCGCAGCTGCTTCTAGATTTATTAATATACATCCTTGTTTACTTATAGTTCGCCACTCCAGTTATTTGCCATTAAAAATATTCTCACGATCTGAATGGGTTTTTATTACTCTACTTAACATTGCAATGCATGATAAATAGTATATATATATATATATATATATATATAATTCTTCTGTACGTGTGCATGTCACTGAGCTCCTCCTAAACAGCTGGACCGATTTTGATGATCAAGTAACCGAAGATTACAGATTCAAACTCAGGCAAGCAAGACTGAGTTTTCATGCATAGTGGTGAAGGAAGGCATTGTGCGGAAACCTAATGTATTATACGCTACTATAGCGTCGTTATGCAATATTCTTTAAGAAAAAAAAAGGTATCTACCTTTGTATAGTTTATATTTTCTTCAATCACCTTAAATGAATAATAAATTTACGAATACATAATAATATTGTCATTATACATAAAATATGTCTAATATATTATTAAAAAGACTAACAATCATGCTTGACTTGTTAGGGACTTAACAATGTGTTTTTTTAAATGAATTATATTCATTTTTAATAACATTTCCTTTTCTAACCATTCATTACAATTGTGTTTAATGTCTCTCTGCCCACTTTTGTATTTCTAAGCTGTTGACAACTTAATGTCTTTATTTAATTAATTTTAACTGCCTGTTGCTTGTTAGTATACGGTAGAAAGTTATTAGATATAATAATTCTATTTCGAATTTTAATTTTTGAAAGTGTCGTGCGTGTTGATTGAGCTAGTATAATAATATATGTGAGCACAGGTCTAAGGGACATAATATCTTATATCCAAAGATTAGTGATATATATTGGCGATGTAAACTAATGATAAGATATTGAAATTGTAATAAATATTGTAGGTAGTGAAGTTGTTTGAGAAAAAATGTAGAACATAATTTGTTGGTGTATTCATGTAATAAATGTATACTATAAATAATGCGCACCGTAATTATCAACATGAACATGTTATTCAAAAGAATTCATTTCTGAAAACCATAAAACATTATTTAAAATATTTCATCAATCGTATTTTAAGCACACCGTCATTGAATATAAAAAGTCGAATCCCGTATTCCGTGTAACAGTTGTGACAATTGATTACTTGGATTACTACGTGACAATCACGTTTACCGGGTATTCGACAGGCGTGACGCGGATCCGGGATCGGCGGGATTCCAATCACGTACACACGAGTTTCGGAGCGTTTACCCGAGTGCTGCGTTTTCACGAGCTCGCTCCAATGTAATACCTTATGGGTGGAATTTTAGTTCACGTTCGAGATATTTTTTGGGAATTCTTATTTATCTATAATTTCTGTATCTTTTTTATCCACGAATTTAGGAATAAGCATTTTTAAAAATAGAAATGCAGGTAAAACAGCTCGTAGTTATTATGGATTGAAGAATGTTTCTAGTGAATTTATATTTAATTTATCTATATATAAATAGGCAAATACAAAACACCTTCAGTACATTTTTCTTCAATTTTTGCCAAACGATCTTCTTTTTTTATATTTGTGGTTATCAATAAAAAATAGAAGTACCGAGTAGATTTTTTTATCGAAACATCCTAATCCAGATGTTTTCTTTAAAATTTCAATAATGATTATGGTCGAATTTCGACCACTTGGTGAATACTAGTATATTTAATAAGTTAAAAAGAGTTATGTCGGCCCTTTTTTGACGATATTGGTGGTTGTTACAGTAAATAAATATATATAAATTACATTATAGAATTAATTCTTATTTGAATTAGCAAATTATATTTTGAGCTATTCATAATATTTAAGATATAGAGTATGTTTGATGAGAAAGGAAATTTGATTACGCAATAACCTAAAAATGTTTTTGAAGCGTAATATTTCAAATGCTATTTATTACAAAACGAACTAATTTAAAACATCAAAGCAACTGTGTCTTTTATTTTTAAACGTTATCTTCGTTTTCTTTGAATCTTGTATTTTTAATCAAACGACAAAACGTTATTTTTTAAAACGTTTTTATCTTTATAAAACCTGTTACATCGCTCGTACTAAACTAAAGATTCTTGAATTATCTATCAAAACAATAACAATACATAGCATAATTTTATAGAAAAATGATAGAGAAAACTCTTCAAAAGACACTTTTCAAACTTTAGTTAAAACTAATGTTAACTCCCCTTCAACTTGAAGTTGCGAAAACAAACAAACTAATACTCGGGTCGTTCAAAGCGAGTGAAAATAGACCCATCTGAAATCCTTTCATGTCTGTCGCGTCCGTCCCACTTCGGCGACACCGCCTAACGACTTTACCTTTATATTGAAATGCACCTTTGATGATCGCATGAATAATGGACCAAGTGTGAATGATGTGTTAAAAATATGCAACAAATATGTTAATTTATAGCCACTTACAATTTACTATGGTCAATATTCCTAAATGTGAAATATATAACAGTCAAATATTCTTATTTCAGTCGCTTTTATCATACTTAGTACTCAATGAGTATTTTATATTTTACTTTTTTAAAAAGGCTCTATTCCAAAATCTATTATGTTTGTGTTTGTGTGTATTGGCGATACAGCACAAGTATATATACCTATATGTGCGCAATCGAAAGCAATTAGGCACGACCGGCTTTGACGTGCTTTCCGAGACGTGGAAGTGTAGACACTGTCAACTCCCGTATTTGCAGGATGCATCACGCTACTAACAATACCTTGGCAGCTAAAACCTAATTACGTTTTATGGGTCGACTTGGCGTTTTAACCTGGACCCCTAGGATCTGCAGATAAATTATTTTTTAATGTGTTATAATAATATATGCTTGAAGACTCGACGACTCTGTTACTTCCTCTCACTGTATCAACGTCAAACGTCAAACGTCAATAAACTGTGGAAGCCTCTTGAGTTTGTCAACGTTAGTTATAGTCGCATTGTTTTCGGAATTATTAATATTTAAAGCAATATTAATAATATCGTTGTCCGCGAAATCATTCAACATGTCGCAATTGTGAATATTATGGCCGTCTTATCGCTTCCAAGAAATGCGCTACGGCTACAGACGGGGGATCACTTGCTTCTATAAAGGTTATGTTTCCTTCTTGTTCGTTTGATAATTATTTCATTATGATATTATGGAATAAATTTATATTTTAGGCCATATGTTCTTTCTTAATATATTGTTCTTATATTATACATTAATCTCATGTTATAAATACGTATTTTCCCATGTTTGTTATATAATAACATCTAAATAACTGAACCGCTATTTGACGGAAATGAAACCGAGATAAGGATATAGAAATATAATTATAGGATTTGCGGAAGAAATAAGAAGAACATCGAAGAGCAGTTTAACTATTAATTTATGTATCAAGAGCGTAAATATCGGTTCAAATCTGAGAAGAAAAACGTAACATATCATTAACATACGATTCTAACGCTGCACTTAAATTTGACCTTGAAATTTTAGGTTCATCGTGCCCTAAGAAATTTTACTTCAATAGATAATAAGATAACTGTCATTTCGCTTTAACTTATACGTCAAATATCGAAAAAGACGTTGGATTTTAAAAATAATATAATATTTTAAAACACTTAAAACAAAGGGAAAATAAAATGTTAGCTTTTGATGACTACAAAGTTTTTTTAGGAACGCAGTCACGGTGTCTGTATGGATACGACTTTAGTCATTAATCAGTTCCTTGTCAGCGTGCCCGTGACGTTTTGTCTGAACTCTGAAGTTTATCGCTCACAAGAGTTTACTGAATAAAGATGTGCGTGTTACGCTCATAAAACTCTGCTCGTTGTAAATTAAAATTTCGACTAAAAAGTACTCCCGAATACCTCTGATTCGCTTTGCTCGTATATTTAGTCCGGCGACCTCATATTTTGCTTTAATTGAGATATATGATCGACTTTACGAGTCGTAGCATTGTTAGAATACTTTTATATGACAGGTCAGATGAAATTATTTATGTAGTCAGGACAATACCAGTGTTATTTTTTACTTTAATAAAAAAGGTAAAACGAAACGTAAATGTAATAAATTACTAAGATTAGCGCACAAATAGATGTGATTTCTTGTTAAATTGGAATATTTATATAAATAAAATTTTAATTAATATATTGAATTAAATATTGAATATTTGTGACATAAAATAATTGTAAAAGTAATTTAAAAAGAAACAACATCAAAGCGTTGTCGCAGGCGCGATGTGAATCTGTCCTTTGATTACCGGCCGAGTTCGTCCCATTCGCTATTTTCAACCCGACACTACGTACTGATACAGGGTTAGCCATAAAGTAGTGATTTACTGATAATTTCCATTTCCATTAGTAAAAAGAGTAACTTCTTATGATGAATTTTGGTCTGTTTGAAAAACCTTTTGACTGCTTCATTTATAAAATATACATTAAACTAAATCGCCATAGTGATAACTGTCTTGACAGATTTCGCTCACTGCACTTTAGTCAAAAACGCAGTCAATATTATAGTGCACAGGTGTATGTGTAAACATAGATGCATCGATTCCCTAACTCTTCTAATCGAAAAGATGTCAGATTGTAAAAGGAATCTGAAATGATCGGAGAGTTCAGGCTCCGGACCGAAGGCTTTATGAGCTTGCAGCACGAAAGTGTTCACACTGTCAAGTTCTGCACTCATTTGGAATTTCTTACCAGAAAAAAACCAAGGATTACATTGGTAAATGTTTACGTAATTTGGTTTTAACATTATCAACGGAGGTGCTATTCTTATTAATATTATTTAAATCGAATGATAAAACTGTAATATCTTCCTTAGTATTTAATCTTTGAATATAAATTTATTTACATGTACATATATTTAAAATACTATCTATTGACCTGCGGCGAGCTAGATGAAATAACCTTTTCTTCGCTTTTTTTGCTGTTTTAACTTTACCATTAATAATAGTTTTTTGTTTTATCTACTTTTTAATGATCTTTTTGTGAAAAGTAAAGTGTTTAATCAAATTTGATCAATAAATATCTAATAATCAAAACAGCTTGATAACATATAGACAAAAATACAGTTTTTTATTTAAATATTGAATATCGAAACTCATCTTTTTTTTTTTTAATTTGACTTTAATATTTGTTTTAAAAACTGTTATTGGTTAAGTTTTATTAATATTCTTATTATTATTATATACATATTCACACTTCATATTACAGTTGGTTAATATATTTTAAGCTTTCGAGCAATTAACAAAACAGAACTGCTTATTAACTGTGTTTTTGAAGTAGGCCTGTATAAAGCAGTGCCACGGCTGTCGGTCTCCCGATGCAATAATTACAAGCGGGCTTTACTAAACTATTTAGGGTAGCCAACGTACTCGGCTACGTTTTATTATGTCAACTGAGTCCTTTGTGTTTTAATTAGCACTAATGTGTCTGTACGCATGTACTACTTGTATTGAGTATATATTTAAATGTGTTTAAAAATTTTTGTAGGAAAAGAAATATTTGTACGCATTATGAAGTACTACACTTACTTTCTCGGTCATGCTATAAATTGTGTTTAGTTATATTTGTTATGTGTATGAGGCTAAGACTCACTCATCTAATTTACGAAAATGCTTTTGGAGCAAATGCATCGGAGTGTCGTTAAATTTTATTAGCTCCATTATAATGTTGGTCTACCTTAGCGAAATGGTTTGAGGTTGTGCGCCTCGAATCTTAATAGATTCATTGTCATAGTCTGATGTGAATGTCTCTATATGTCACACAAAAAGGTTCACGACCCTACTTTCGGTTACCATAAAATTTGAATGAAACAAAATATATTTCAATACTTTTTTTTTTAATAAATTGAAAACCACTTCTCTTGCCGAAGGTAAACCAACTATAGTTTGAGGATTTGTTTGCCTTTAGAGATTTTAGTGCAATTTTATATTCCTCTGGAAATCGCTCTATTATTTCTAGTAAAATAACGTTGATATGTATATTTTAATGGAAATACATACCGCAGCTTTACATAATGTAGCAAGAACGTGAGGATGCAATACTTCCAATATGCTTGGCACATGAAGAATCAACGATAATAATATGGCGTTCTAATATTTACAAAGCGTATCCATATCCCGCGTTAGCAATAGATACATTGTTGTAAAAATATTTCCTGGAAGTATACGATTGTTGGGAATACTTGTTAGATGCGTGGCACGTTTCACACAGGACGTGTTGGTGGCGAGTCAATGCCGCTGATGTCAACCAACCCCCGATTGTCTACATGCTAATGTCATGAGACCACCTTCTATTGCTGAACAGCGGAACACTTTTTATTCTGACACATTGATAAATTGTTGCTGCGGATTGAATAATAAGAAGCTTTTTTGAATGCCATCGCACTTAATAAAAATATAGCGTCGGCTTTTATGACGCATCGTATATGATTTTGTATATATAACCAATATAATAATATCCTGGGACATTATTCACACACGGCCATCTGATCCCAAATTAAGCAGAGCTTGTGCTATGGAAACCAGACTACTGATATACTACATATACTACTTTTCTTTTGTAAATACATACTTGTATAGATAATTACCCCAAGGCTCAGAAAATAAACCGATGAAATATATAAACATTCGTCAACCGATTTCTTCCACGATATTGTGTTAATTCATCATACAACACACACTGTAATGTTTCTTTAACTACTAGTCGAATTGATAAGTGTAAAAAGCAATATTTATTTAGATAAGACGCTTCAAATGAATATGTTATAAGGATTCTTACTTATTATTTTTAAACATAAACATGGTTACTGAAAGCTATTTACAAAAGATAGCTCTATATATCACTGACTTTTTTATAGAAATTTTCGTGATTGACAAATCTTTTATACATATTTTTCGTGCATCAGTAATAGTTTGGGCAGACTCCGCTTCGGACGCGCCTGGCCAATTTTCACTCCGACTTCGACGACATATTAACCTATATCTATAAATATGCTTTATAACATACATATAGGGTGTCTAACCTGACCTAAAAGTATAAACTAAAATAATATGAAAGTTTCATATCAATCGAATAAGTAGTTTTTGCGTGACACAGGAAAAAAACAAACAAACAAAACATGCCATTTAATAGTATGATCTTAAAGTTTAAAAGTACTCGTTGCAATGAGGTCTCAAATAGTAACTTTATAAACATTTTTGTTTATAAAATAGTTTTTACAACTTTACTCAAACAAAGGAATAAGTTAGATGCACATAGATAGTAAGAAACAGGCCAGTTATTTATAATTGATTCACAGGTAACTCAATAAATAAACTAAATAATAAATTTGATAAGATTTTTCTTACTTCCATGCGATAATTGCATCGTTTAAATAGACATACCAATAGCTCGCTAATATTTATCATAAGCCATTATTAACGATCCCCTAATAACGCAATACTATTCAAAGATTCTTTTGATTTATATTATTGAGAACTCCACATCATAGTTTCTTGTAATGAAGTTCATAACTTTTTTTTTGACGAATTTTAATATTGATATTATAATTTTTAGTCAGAAAATTTAAAATTTCATTTTTTTGTTGTTCTTGTTCTTAGATTATTTCCTTATTAGATAAATTAGGTGAATGACCAGTTTTTATAGTGGGCATGTGGAGCGGCATAGAGTGGGACATATGGCTTCGTTCGGTTCACACGCTTCCGTCTAGAATACTGATTTTCGCAACACGTAAACAATGATCTAATCGACTATATAATCAATGATCTGAAATGCGCAATAAAGTTGTGCATTAATTTTTATTTATATTTTTTACATAACTGATGTACTATATGTACTGTTTTTTTTATAATAAATAGATGATTGATTTTTAGTAAAGTAACTTTCTGATAATTTTTTTAAGGAAAAATGCTTGGAGCTTATTCCGCTACGTTGCTACAATGCGGGTTGGTGATTTCATATATCCAGTCTATTAATCTGTTTCTCGACTAAAATGCATGATTAACAAATTGAATGTAATTTACACAATTTTATATATATTTTTAAAAGTGTAACTACTGCGTGTATTGTCGGCTATTCTCCGTAAAATCTAAAGTCCTATCTACTATTCCGATGATTGAATCCTACTAATAAAAGTATTCGTAAAAATTTATTTGAATAAAAATATTTTGATTATGAATGTTTCTGACATGTGACAGATTTTCATCCGACATATGTATGTATAAACGACACGACAATGCAGCGTGCTTGGCCGGGTTTGAACCCAGATTTGGTTAAAATTCAGGTGTTCTAATGACTAAGCCACTCGGCTATTCGAATTTTAAAACAATAATAAAATTAAAGATAAAAATCTAATTAACAGTAACAAAAAGAAAACAACAGTTATAAACGTTTGTTTATTGTATTTAGCTATGAATAAATTCCTTGCCCCTCTATGGAGGAGAATAAATATTAACTGAAACGCCAGATAGCAGTGATAAGATAAAGCTATTGGTTGTAGGCAGTGGTCCTGAGACAACAAAATAATAGTTATCAGTAGCATATTCCATGATAGAAAATAGAAATCCTAAATTATATTTCATTTTAATATTATATTTAATTATAAAAACTCTAATTATAAGCTATCTTTAAGAAATAAAAAAATACGATAAAAAATATTTTTAGAAATTAAATAATTATACGCTAATTTAGTTTTACAAGAAGCCGGAAAAATTAAAACAAAAAGTATATATTAGTTTTAGCGTGAGGATATCGTCTGCGTGCGGTATAAATTTGATTATATATTTTTTCACGTATCTATTTTACATAATAAATTACTTCGGTGCAATTTCGCAATATCATTCTGAATAACTGATTGTTCGTAGTGTGGGCCGATTTGGACTTGTTTTAACGACATCTGATTTGTATACAATGATCATTGTTTCGTTCCGTGTAAGCTACGACTCCGTGGTTAATCGGAGAAGACAATATTATCTGAACTTAATATTGACTTGCATCGTTTTGATGTATGGGTAAGTTTTGATGTGTGTGTATCGGAGTATAAATATTCTATGTAGCACTTGACATGTTTTAAAAATAAATGTTTTTCTAACAGAGCTATTTAAATAAAGCGCGTTGATTTAATTATTGCGTTGACGCGTTTCCTGTATTTATAAATAAAAGTTCTTACAAGGTGTAAATATAAACGTCGCAAGTTTTTTATTTGAGCTATTGTCTGATAGAGTTCTTTCTTTATTTAGTTCTTATATTATAGATATTGCATCTCGATACTCCTGCTCAATACATTCTGTATCACGGATGATGTGAATGGCGGGATTGATTTTTCAGGGTCCAATACATGATGATATCAGTTTCATATACATATAATATTATTATTGTTATCATATTGTTCTTATTCTATTTCATAATAATTAAACTAATTACATCGTAGGTATAAACGTATAATATTTATCTAACGATAAGTAAGCAAGGATATCGAAATGAAATTTTGTAATGTACAAACAGATTGATAGATAGTGCTTTAAATACTGTAATGAAGAAGCAACAGACGACTCAAAGCGTTAAGTAGTTTAGAAGAGCAGTATTATGCAAATATCAATAATCCATTCATTACATATTCATTATGATAATTTACATATATATCATGCTAGTAATAAAACACTAGTCCTGAATTTTTCGTTTGTACTTGCCTACACGTTTTTCTTATTCGCCTGCTAAGAACCGAACTACTACCACTTGTATAGTTAGTTAAACAGTTTTGTATCAAAATATTGCTACATGTAAATATTAAAATTTAGACTTTTATCATTTGTTTATAATTTTTGACATTTCGCTTGTAATACTGCCTGAAAATAGAAATATCCGAACCGAATAAATAATAGAAAGATACATCAAAAACACAAACAACACGTATGTTGAAATTTAAATTAAATAAATAATAATTTTGGTTTGTCATTCTTTCTATCGTATTATGTGTACACATTATATCATACTTTTCTATGTATAATATGTAGCTAAAAATGATCTCCTAATGACAGTCTCGTAGGATAATCAAAAATACGAAATCTTTTTAAAATGTTTTAATCTTAGTTTATTTAAGGAACTTTCAGCCATACTCTTCAACTAGAAAGTATAATACGATACTATCTACTTATCAAGTGAGGTTTAACAGTCTGTCATTCATCATGTATGTAGGACGATCCCAGATAACCTTATTAACACAGCCAGATAGTGAAGAGCTAAACATATACTTAATTACCCGCGCTCGTGTGATTTAATCACTATGTAATATGCTCTGAGTCAGGCAGAGCATATGATTAATATTCATCGAATAATAGTTTTGCATTAGGTATGTTACGCACGTGCCTTTCTGTGGCGAGATTTATTTTGAAAAAGCTTGGGTATCTTTATATGGTGTTACGTCTTTGAAAGGATACTTATATAGATAATTACACCCAGACTCTTGACAAATAGACATGTTCATGCACACAAATGTCTGTCCTGGGTGGGAATCGAACCCGCAACCTTCGGCGTGAAAGGCAAGTTTCTACCATTCACACCAACCGGCTCGTTAATAGAATACGTCTTATATAATTGAGCTAGTATATACGTATAAGCACATGATGTATATAACAAGACATTTTATATATTTACACTGTTCTGTGAGCAATTAGTATATATTTGATATAATTATTAAAGTTTTCAGATGTGACAATAAGCACATGTGGTTATGAGTAACATTGAGTTACTTTGTATATCTTAATGCTAAATATATATCTTGTTATGTATTGGAATATAATTAGTGCGAGTACTAAATAATAATTGGCAAAATGCTAGGAAGTATGGACGCTTTGGAAATAAGTCAAAGCTATATTAGTAACCGTCGTCATCAAAATTAGTAGAATACAGTATAATAGGTGTTAAAATAATGTCTTGTTTGTACTTTGTTTTATTTCATATTTATGTAAAGTGATATCACAATCAAGTAGATTACTCAAATGCTATGTGATCAAATGAAGTGAAATTTGACTTGCAAGATACAGGTAATCGCCTAGTTTGAAGTTAATAGAATTATTTTTAAGTGTCAACTATAATTAGCCTACCACATGTCATGTATCTAGTTTTTATATTATAATTGTGTTTTTATTTTTATTTTATTATTATTATTTTTACTTAGTTATATAAAAACTCTACGTTTATGTGTAAGGCTATGTTTTTTCTAAATAAATTATTATTAATATTACGATAATTATTAAAATTTAACTTATTACATATTATTATATATCTCTAAAAATAAATAGTTATAAAAGAGTAACAACTGAACGCCATGCCGTTTCGTCTTGGTAGAATCTACATTTTGAAATACATTTAATTAATTTGTAAAATTATGATTCTTAGATTATACCCTTGTTAAATAAAGTTACACAAATGATTTCTACATCTCCTATTTACATGTGAAAAACATAAAAGTATCTGTTAAATTATTAATATATATATATATATATATATTGCCATTCAGTGGGTCAATACAAATTATTGCCACAATTCCATGCGGTCACGTTTGTACAAAAGTAGTACAAAATATTTTTTATGAGAAAAAAGTATAGCACTTTCAAAAAACAATTTCCCATAAATGTTATAAAGTTAACACTGCTGCGTGGTATATAATATACATAAATATATTTTAATATTGTCAAAAGTTTTATAAAAATAAAATTGTCTCAGATTGTTCGAGTAATGAGATATTTTAGAAGGGGCGAATGGGAGACGCGGACGTTCGTTCGTCAATTAATTTCATTAGCCCTAATGCTCCTAATAAAGAGTACAACATGTGTTTATTTCGACGTACACTCAATGCGTTAGTTTTATTGCAGCTTCTAAGATGCTGGTTACAAGATTTATTGGATGTAAACTATTTGTGTGGCAGTTGTACTTAGTTCTATCATGCCTCACATTAAATTAAATGTATTAAGATACGGATGAATGGTCTTTACTAATAAATTGCGTATGTTGCTATTGATGTTATAATTTTATTTAGTGTTCTTAATATGTATGCGTGTTATCTTATTATAAAGTAGTTCAATCGTTTCAATTATGGAACAATATTATTTTTTCTCAAATGCAGAAAAAACTAAAAATTTACTATTGTTCTTAGAATTTCATAGTATAAGAACTAGAAACTCGATTGATTACCTAACACAGTTTTGTATATTCCATGGCTAAACTATACTTATCTCTCCGTCTGGTGTTTTGGAATTGCATTTATTGAGAATACTCAACAATTAAGTAATATAACGCTGATTTATCTTAAAAATTAAATGTGATCAATGAAGCAAAACATGTAAGCAGTAAATAAAGATTTTTAATCGCAATTTAGGATTTTTCGGTTTCCCGTTTAGAAAAATATTTTTGCCTCCTTGTCCTGCTTTCATTTATATACAAATGGCAACCCCATTCTGCATAAAGAACACGTTAAAATGTGTAGTTATTCCCCAATGTAATTAATATTATTTTTATTTTGTTTTAGATGTCCCTCGTGGAGATAGCCTCGGACTCTGCAATGCGGGAAGAGAGAATTCAAAACATTTATAAGTTTTGTACGCCCCCGCATTTGGTACTTACATTTTTATTGTTTATGTTACCATAACTTTTACATTATGTTTTATTTAATACAATATTCTAAGGAAAAAGTTAGATCATTAATCTGGTGTACAAAAGACGAGCTTTGCAAAGATGAACTTTTTCTCTAATAATAATCGCGATAAGTTTTTCCACAATGTAAAGAGTTTTATACATAGAAAGTCTCCTTTGATAGATTTTATCAAAAATTTTAGTGTTTCTTACAAAATGTGTTATAATAAGTATATATTACTTATCTCAATTATCAATTTCATCTTTATTTCAATCTCACAAAACTGGCTCAAAGTCTCGAAGCTTAATTTCTTTAGCCAGTAAGATGATATCATTCATTTACAAATGGTGGCATTTATACTAAATCTTCCTTTACCGTCGTCAATAAACCGCCTATCGCATTGTATTGTGATTGGGGAGGTTTTGAAGGTCTTGAGTTACTGAGCTATCAGATTACATACAAACAATAGACAGAGAAATCATTTAACAAAAGACAAAACTAAATAAGTCTTTAACTACTTCTACGATTATATATTTTTCGTTTCAGATAGAATTCTGGACGTGCATGAATCAAACAATTCAAGGTATGTTATTGTTTTTATATATAGTATCGTTAGTCTAGATTAACATTGTTTTGACATTTAATCGATAAATCACGATAAAATTAACGATGATTGAGAACAATGTTAAATATTATCTGCACTTGAGTGGTAGCTTCCATTCCTACTCGTGAGTATTAAACAGCACAATATCCCATCGTTTTCATTACAATTACATATATGTATCTATATAAAGGCAAGTACTATCGCAGTACTTGCCTTTTACTGCCAAGTAATCTTGATAAATCTTAATGAATCAATTTATTTATTACTAATATGATACTCATGATGTTCATTATACATAGACAACTATAGTAAATATCGATGCAATTAAAATGTGTTACGAATTTACATCACGATTATCATATTTTAGTTTTGAAATTGAGACAGCGATCACAATTAAAAACTGAAAATTCATATTTTTTATGCATGTATGTGATGGATATGTGAGTTTGTACATATATTTATTTTAATATTGTGTAGCCAATTGGCCTCGACTAAGTCATTTTTATAATAAACAATAAACATAATTTCAATTTCATTGAATAATCATTGTTATTATTAGAGCAGCACCTACCTCATATCCTATGAGTTATCACTTACTCCGTTGGTTGCCTGGAAGAGATCGCTATGTAGCGATAAGGTCGCCAAAATTGTATGCTACTTTTATTTAGGCTGTATCCATGTTTTGTATTTTTTTGTGGTGGTAGAAAAAGTAAAGTAAAAAAAGTAATGTTTTGCAGAGGTAGTGTCAGGATCAAGTTGGTGGGGACGTGCGTGTTGCGCATTAGGACATTCTTCGCGCTGCCGTCACGCGTGTGCGACCGCGGCTGATGCGACAGCTTTGGCGGAACCATGCCGTCGTTCCGATGAGATCGCTTTCTTTGACTGCGTACAGCGACAGCAGGAAGCGCAGTGGTGTTGTTGTGAGTTTTCATTAAATTGTCTGTTTTTTATGATATCTTAATTAGCTTATTTCGAAGATGATTTATTTCTAAGATTATTTATTCAAGCTTATATTATTATTCTTTATATATTAATTTAATTTCTTCATGTTAAGTGCGTTAGAGGTATTTTTTATTTTATTTTGTATAAGATTACTTTTCTAATGAATTCTTTACAAGTAAGCTGATTAAACCAAGATTAAAAACTGCAAACTGAATCTTAGAATATCGGTTAAGTGATTTAGTGAGTGTCTTCATTCTAATCGCAAGGACGGGCAAGTCTGTCAGGTCGAACTATGTATATACGCTTAAAATTTACATATCTTATATTCTTACGTTAGTTAGTAAGGTAAGACCTACTTTAGTCTACCGACGCATCTGTTCATCGAGTGCTGTAACTGCATAATCCTTATGGATGATGTAGTTTGTAAATCAAATTTAATAATTTTGAAAATGTTGATTTAAACAACGAGTAGTTTGAGTTTATTAAGCGATAATTTTTTTTAAATAAAAAGCAAAACTGTACCAGTTTAATGGCATAAATATTGATAAAGAATATAAATAACTCATAATTTTTTAGCCCAAACTCAATCATTAAGTTGTCACGAGGCCTGTCAACGTGCGGTATGGCGAGTAAGTCAGACACGAGCCGACAGCGGTGCGAGGGAGAGAGCAATAGAATTGTGTGAGCAGTCGCCGCCTTTGCTTCACTGTATGCGAGATTTAACAGCATCCACCGTGCACACAGATACTTCTAAGTGTAAGAACTAATTAGTTGTTATAATTTCATTGATTTAAATTTTAGAAGTATTCATATATATTTTCTTAACTTTTAGATTTACCCTGCTGTCACGAATCTCCAAGTCAAGAATGTCGAAGCACCTGTGAATTAGTGCTCCGTAGAACTGGTGAATCTCAGGAGATAGCAGAGGCATTGTCTCAAGAGTGTGGAGCGCCAGCCATCCACGATGGCATGTGGCAATGTTTTCTCAGAAAGGATGCACCCCCCGAAACCAAAGATGTCATACCTCACGATGTAGCTAAGCTTCATTGTTGTCAAAAGGTATCAATTATTTTTATTTCCATTCTGTCTATGAATATGGGGAATATTAATTTACAAATTTATTACAATGTAATAAATGTGTAATTTATCATTTTAGGGTGCCACAATTAACTGCAGGAGATTGTGTTTTAATACATTTAATAACGGCTGGCAGTTGAATTGGCAGAAGTTTTATACAGAGTGTCTTGGAGATCCTCAGGAAACGGAAATGGCAGAGTGTATAGAAGAAGGTAACTTGAATTATATATTGTTTGTATGAATAGCAAAAAAATATATTACTTACCTTTAACGAAATAAGTTCTGAAATGTCCTAATATAAGCTTTCCGTCAGAATAGAACACAGTAAGTAACTTATAGATAATTTCGCATTGTATTAGAACCTTATTGGTGTTGCGCTAAAAGTGTAAGCCTCAGACTCAGTAGTTATCAGTTTAGCCATTTCGGGCTTGAAGGATGAATAAGCATAACACATATAACCAATTCCAACCACAACAGGAATAAACCCAAATAAACAAACTTGGGCGGTCCCAATGATCGGTAACATTGGTCACCGATATCAATTGACGCGATATCATTGGTCGAGATATTGAATAATCTATGATATTCACTATAGATTCGCAAAAAAGTAGCGTTTTTCAAAGTTAAATTAATGTGGTTATAAATAGTTAAGTGGAATAGTGTTGTATTATAAATAAAGGTAAATGAATCAAGAATAGTTTATAGTGCGTAATACAGCAGAACAATTAGAAAATAGCATGTAATTTGTAAATCTAAGGTTTGTTTACCTTTATTCCTACTCTGATTAGAATAAGGTATAACATATTACTCCTCCTGAGTTGGAGTATAGACGGTGCGCCTAATATATCTTTAGGCGGTGGTGACGACATTTCATTAATCATTCAGTGGTGTTCGGATACAAACTAAAGAAAATAGGTTTCTTGAGAAATGTCATAATATTAAAATTCTTCTTTTTTTAAGTGGAAGCACCATGTTCACTCGGCTGTGGAGGTTTAACGTACTGCAGTCAATTAAACAACAGACCCACAAGTCTTTTCCGCTCCTGCTCATCTCAGGCGGATCTTGATGCCCACCTGGCTGTAGCCGAACAAAAGGGCAGTGGGTAAGCATAAAGAATATTAAAAAAAGCTTGAACACAAAAGTGCCCATATATAATTGTAATTTATGGTAATCGCGATTTCAGACACGTGACGGTCGCAGGAGTCCAGTTACCATTAAAAAATTCGACTCAATGCACCGCCGACGTATGGAAGAGTGTAGCATGCGCATTACATGTCAAACCTTGTACAGTAAAGGTAATTGATTAAATTGGAACATAGATATTTTAAGACTTAGACGTAGCAAAATTTCATCAAATTATTTTTAGATTAAATTTTAGTCAATAAAAACCTCTGAAGATACCAATTGATGGTAATAATTAATGTGCTGTTGTTTTCTTGGGATAAAAATTTCGGGTCGCAATAAATAGAGTGTCGGGCACAGGGCCACAGCAGCCTGCTGTGCAGCGAGGACTGCAAGCGGCTGGTGTCGTCGTGCGTGGAGTGGTCGCGCGCGCCGCTGTCGGGCGCGGCGCTGTGCGCGCGCCTCACGCCGCGCAGCGACGCCGCGCCCTGCGTGTCGCTGCGAGACTTCATGAGCCCCAGTGAGAATCGCCAAATTTCCTTCATTCCCTGTTTTACGATGTGTGTGATGTCGTGGAAATAAGTTTCTATAATATCATTGTAACAGTATAAATAATTAAAATATACATATATGTATATACTTTTTTCAATCACATTAATTTTAAAATACTATAAAAAAACAGAAATTTACTTCTACTAGAACGTCTCAATCTGTTTTGCTGATTAATTATAAACAGTTTTTATGTATTGTATTTGTAGGTACCGAACCTCCATTGCTCTCAGCGTTAGAAATGATCTCATCCCCATGCGCTGGGTCTCCTTGCAACGCGACTCAGGTGTGTGTTGTCAACAGGAATTGCCTTCAAGGAGGATCATGCTCAAGATACAAATGTGTGGATGGCTGTCCGCTTGGTAAGTGATAATATAATTTGTTGTAGTTTTTATGAAATAAAACTTAAGAGGGTGGTTGGTCGAATTTTAAGGCCCAAGTTTCTACATGTAACATTTTAAAATGAACCATTTCTAACACCAAAAGAAGTTACACTTACGTCTCATGACAATCAATCTTCCCTTCATTCTTTTGTCATAAAGATATAACACTTAAAATTACTGTAGTTGTAAATTATATTTTATAGTATGTACATATACATATATGTCTAATATTGAGTTAAAATTTATATGAACGAAGTTTTATTTTAAGGCCCCACTCGCATCAAGCGAGTGGTGTCTAGATCCCAATTAATCCGTTAATTGTTCGATGTTCGCTCACGTGCGGTTGGCACGCGCCTATGTTTATGTATATTGTATCTGTTTTCCTTTAATATTTTAGGTTCCTATTTTAATCTTTTCGAACATACTACATTATTTACGCTGTGATTAATACACATAACTTAATACTGATTTACATACATTTTGATTAACATATGTAATTCATTTCTTTACAGGTGATGGAAGTACGTACGTGGTTCCCATCGGATCCTGGGTCAGAGTTCCCATGCCTTGTGCATCGCAGAAGGTCTGCATCAAAATTTGTCGCTGTAGCAATCGAGGACTATCCCACTGTCAGCCTTTGCCAAGTGTAGCTTTGGATAATTGTCGTCTTCACGATAAAGTTGTTAAACATGGTAAGACATGTTTAAAATATTCTTTATTATAGTTTCATATTGTGGTTACTTGAACATTTTTTTTGAAACGGTTTGTTTGTTGTTTTTTATCTATGGTCAGCGTTTCTCCACGTAAGCGATGTTCATGTTAATTTGTATTTTACGATTATATGTTTTGTAACACCGCTGCCTTTTAAAACAACCTCAAATAATAGTCTTCCAAAAATATTGAATTTAGAGTGTGATTGAATTATGTTATATAATATGATTCAATGGTTTTTCTGTTATACTTACCATCTTTCTATCGCAAAAACAGCACGATCTATTATGTACCTTTAAAAGTTCTAGATAGCCATAGAGGTTTTAAAGGCTTCTGATTTCACGAGTACGTATTATAATGTGGCACGTCTCTAGCGTTATACCTACAGATGGATGGCTACTTGCTCGTATTCATTTGTATTACCAAATGACAACGGAGCAGTTCTCTGAGAGTGTGAATTGTCAGGCGAGAAGTACTACATGGAGTGCAACGCGTGCGTGTGCGTGGCGGGCGAGCGCGTGTGTGCGCGGCGCGCGTGCGGGCGGGCGGCGCTGCTGACGGGGCTGCCGTGCAACTGTCCACCGCACCACCTGCCCGTACACTCGCCCGGCCGGCTCTACCCCAACGCTTGTCTCGCCAAGTTAGTACCGACTCGTAATCTCTCTCCCAGTTTCGTGTGGGAGGCGGGTACTCTTTCGAGATGGAAATGTCGATTGAGTTTTCCCTTTTTTACACGGAAACAACTCGATAAGGAGTACGCTAAACTTCTCCAAATCATTATGATAGTAAAAATAGTTAACTAGCTAATTATATAGTTTTTACTTTGGTATAATTTGTTACTATATAAAAAATGACAAAATGCAAATGAAGTTTAGAGATATGGAAGTATGAAGATTAATACACCGAGCCGTGGTCGCAGGTGCGCGGGCGCGACGGACGCGGAGATAGAGTTCGGCTCGCGCGGCGCGTGCGCGGGCGCGGCGTGCGCGCGGCGGCACGCGTGCCTGCCCGCGCGCTCCGTGTGCCTGTCGCGTCTGCAGGCCGCCTGTCCGCAGCACAAGTGCGGTGAGATGGCAACACCTCCTTACGATTCACTATTTTATTATTACATGTATACACATCATGGATGCTAAGATTGACTAACGTGCATTAGCTACAAAATCGAAGCAAGTAAAGCCTGAACGCGCTGAGCCTTGCGCCTGAACTCAGCATTTGTGTTTATGTACACACACTGCGCTATAATGTATTCTGCGCAGTTGGCTAAAGAGAGATCTCTATAGATTGGCCGAAATCCATCAGAAGGACATCATCAGCTACAAAAATATTTTACTTACAATTTTCAATTTCACTTACATACTTACATACAAAGAATACTTTCCAGTTAACAAATATTAAAAAAAGAATACATATTCAGTATCTTGCATGCTGCAAGAGTTAAACGTTATTAATTTGTTTAAATTTCAATTAATTTCAGTAAACACTACAAGCTGCAACTCTCAGCCCGCAGCGCCGGTGTGTGACACCGACGGACACACGCATTCTAACCCTTGCCATCTCGTTATGAGTGGAAGAAAACTAGCCTACTGGGGACAATGCTTAAGAGGCTGTTCATCGGTAAGTATTTATTATAATACATCGGTACGTTTTTGACAACCAGTATTGTTTTTAAAATTATACTTCTTTATGCACGTTCGCGTTGAGAGGAAAATTTTATAATGGAACGAAAATTTGATAAAAAAATGCCCCTACTAAGTTAGTTGAGAAAGTGAGCTAAATATTTATAGAAAATAATCGAAAGTAAATTACTTTATTACAAGTATAATATTAATTATATTATTAATAATTATCTATATTCATTATAGTATATTTTTACAAGTACACGCATCTTTATTATATAGAAAGGAACTGTAAATTTTGTGTATTGAAACAATTTCATTCTTATAACGGTCCTTAATTCCAGAGTGTTACTGTTTGCGGAGTAAACGGCGTAACGTACTCGTCTGAGTGCGCTGCGTGGGCTGAATACGTTAGTGTTGATTATACTGGACCTTGCTATGCAGTTGGGCCTATCTCAGACCTCATGGAACCCAAGTGCCAATTCGACAGGATCATTTGTCCTCCATTAAAGAAACAGGACTGTTTAGGTTTCACCGCACCAGGCGCTTGCTGCCCAAAATGTGGTGGAGCTTTAAGAATACTTTATTCGAAAAAGCAAATAGACAGAGCACTTTACGGTACCAATATATCCGCAACAGTCATTAACTTACACAACGTATTATCAGCTCTGGATAGACACGTCAAAGTCGCTGAATGTGCTTTAAGAGGATATCTGACGATCGAAATGGAAATATTTGTAACTGTTGAAACGATTTTAAAAAATCCAACCGATCTTCAGTTACATGTGTGCGTTTTGGAAGCTGAGAAGTTGGCTGATCTCATTAATCGAGAAAGTGCTTTAATAACTAGTGATTTAGGATTAAGTGCGTTATCTTATGCCCTAACTGTTCACACGCATCCAACGCAGGGAGCATCAAGTATAAGTATATCTTTTGTTTTATTAATTTTATATTTCAGCGTATTATTACTAAGATAAAACTTAACGATGACTGTATATAAAGTTATATTGTAAATATAAATTGTAAATATGGAACGTTAAACACCAAATATATTAGTGTTATCGTAGTATGAGATTATAATGCTTTGGTCTGCTTTACCTCGGGCACATTCGATGTTATAGAATTTTAATGTTGTGAGTTAAACGTGCCATTTTTAGTAGTTTTATGTACGACTAGATGCCTTTATTTGCAATTTTATTGTAACAATACATTCTATAGACTGAAACAAGCATTTGTAATAAATTTACAAAAGACATTGTATGAAGTAATATAGTCTTTATACCAAATATATGAAGCAGTTATTTTTGTTGTTTTGTTGACATTAGTATTTCGATATAAGAGAAATGTATTTATGCGCTTAGAACTGAATTAAAATAATAGTCGGTTCATGATATAGTAGTTTTATTTTACGCACAACACTTATTGATCAGGGAATATAATATTATATGTGACATTTACAGTATCACAATTGATTAATTACTTATATCTAAATTCAGTTAAGTCTTTTTTATCGAAAAATATGTTGATTCTATCGAGAAGTTGCGGTTCGGTGACTGTTTTAGCAAGCTGGAGAAATCCAGTCTGTAATACTGGATAGATGAGTTGGAACCGCTCCAAAGGAAATGTCAGCACCAATTCTAGATATGCCATCAAAATGTTCTGGAAACAATTTCTTTGTACTTCCATGTCCTGAAAAAAAAATTATTATAGGTTGTAAAGGCATTAAATGTCAAATAACGGGAGCTTATGATCATTTTATCATACCTTATTTATACTGAGAGTCCTTTGTTGTTCGATCTCAGGTGGAACAGGCTGCGGTGGAATTAACGGCTCAATACTTTTAGCCTTTTCGAATGTTGGTCCATCGCATATAGTAATATTAACTTTTCTGGCACCATCGTTATTCTCTGACGCACATCGTCTTTTAGTTTCAACTGGACTACTGTCAGTTGGAGGGTAATCTAGTGATTTACGATATTGTTTTACTTCCTCATAGTTATCTTTTAGAATATTTGTATCAGATTGATTAAAAGAGGAATGAGTATTTTCATGTTTTTCTGTTTTGTTGTCATTTGAATTACATAATGTTGGAGAGGAGGTTTCATCGTTAATTGTATTAGCTTTGAAGTCAGCAAATGTGAATGGCTTAGGTTTTTCGACATCCTCCGACGAGGTAAACTTATTATCTTCTTGTGCAAGATTTTCATTAGTTGCGTCAGTTGGCTCTTGAGAGAAGTAATGATCATAGTTATTAGAAGATGAATCTGACTCTTCTGAACTGCATGAGATTCTATCTTTAAGATGATCCAGGTCATCGAAATCAGTAATGTTTATCAGGTGTTTTACGTAAGTGCCACATAGCAAATCCCAAGTAGCCTTTAAGTCAAATATTTTCATGACAAATTGATCGTACTCTAAGGTCATATTTAAAGTAGTCTTGTAATTATTTAATAAAATAGATATATCAGTTGACTTCATTTTAAATTTCAATACACCACTGAAAAATATTTCCGTAAGTGCTATTATTTTAATAAGCCAAGATGAAGAAGTTTGTTTATAAAGGTTAGCCGCATGGTCTAAGTTTGATACTTTTTGGACTAGAAATTTTAACCCCGGCCTTGAATCAAACTGCATTGCTCTAGAGTAAGACAATTCCAAACTTCTGAGCAAAAGATCGATGTTAGTCTTATTCAAAAAGAATTTGTAGTTACAAACATTTGTGCCACTCTTAAAACTTTCCAATAGTATACTGTTGATTCCATGAAAGACATCTGAAGATGATTGTATCAAAACTGTAGCAATAATTTGCACAAGTATTTGATGAGCAAGCAATCCGACGACTAATCCTCTATTAGGTATCCTTACAGTAAAAAGGTCAGGGTTAAGAGAATTAGCGGACTCTTGAAGATAAATGAGAAATATGTAGCTTCGATCATCAATTAAGTTTTGAGAAGAGTTTTTAGCTGCTTGTTTAACTTGACTATCGCCTCTTAGCTGATCAGTCAAGAAAACCTGTTGTGCCATCGCATGTAAACGTACATTATCATTTACAGAACAATCTCGTCTCGCTGCAACTTTTACAATAGCCAAGTCTCCATAAAAACTGTTTGAATTTTCTTTAAAGGCATAAGTCAATTGTTTAAGTGGACTCAAACTAACATTGCAAGCTCGATGTAAACTAGTACAAACAATTTCCCACTGATTGTCTGTTAAAAGATGTCCTGAAGTCAAAATGATGTGTCGTATACACGACGCTCCTAATCTTGCTATTGGTTCTTGTGGCTGAGCAATACATTCTACTAAGATAAGCATTATTTGCTTTAAAGCAAATGTTGCCTCGGAGCTTTCAATTGGTTCCGTTAATAAATCTTTACCCTTTTCATTAGTAGTAGCTCTTTCAATATTAATTTGTTGCAGTTGGTGTAAGTATATGACAAATGTGTCGGTAGTCATGCCACAGCATTGTTTGAAATTTGGCATTATACTGTCCCAGTGTGTATTAACATTTGCTATTTGTCGTAACCAATTTTGTACGGTCGGTAATAGTAAATGGTTTATACAATGCAAACCAAAGTGGGTTCCAGGAACATCAGATATGTTTTTTAATAATTTGAAAAGTGTCTCCATAGCCGCTGGTTGATTTTTTTTGGAACAGACGACAGTTGCTGAAATTAAGCCGTCAATCAAAACGTACCAGACTTTGAGGATATTGCTAGGCTTATCCAGTTTTAACAAACAATTATTTGTTGTATTCGATGGTGGTAGACTTGTTGACAACTTTCGGTATGACAATAATTCTTCATCAAAATTTCCATTAACAATATATTTTGTTACATCAAGCGAGCCACTTGGTATGATTGGATCCACAACACATAAAGGTAAATCACCTTTTATTCGGTTCCCTGTATTAAAAATTGGGCATTTCGGCATATTATACATCATGGTTAAAATATCTGCACAATTTTCCAAATGATATAACGCTTCCCTACACATATCAACGATCACTTTTTCGGATTTTTCTTCGTTAAGAGGAATAAATTTACTGTTCTTAGAGAACTTAAGGCTCAGGCTTGGTTTTGGCTGTTGTGGCGCTGTGGCCTTTTTTGGCTTAGCTTCATTATTTTGTGTGTCTTCGTAGTGAAGTCCTTTTATATGACTTAAGAGGCACAGTATGCAGTCTAGTGCTGCATTGGCGAATACTAATGTGTTGTCTGTATTGAGGAATACTTTGAATATTTCAAGAATAGCTGAATATTGGTTGGAGTTATTAGCGGCTCGCAGTGTATTAAATAATGGACGCCAACCAGATCGAATTTCCATTCTATTCGTTTCCACGAATTCACAGATGCATGAAATTATCTGTTCCTACAATGAACACATTATAATTATTAATTGTGTTAGTGCAATGGCCATTAATTAAACTTACAATTTAGAATACTGTAATTGCATTGTACCTGTATGTCATCATCACACAGTTCCAGACAGAGAAGATTTTCGAAGGGCTTCAACAAAGCTTCATTAAAATGGAAATGAGGAAGTTCCACTTGCTGATTAAGTAAGGCAGTTGCGCAGTCATGCAGACATTGTATAGCTAAACTTGATATCTGAATGTCCTTGTGGCACGCTGCCTATGGTTGACAAGTTTGTAAATTGATAAAATATAATTGTAATTAATGAAATAAAAGTAATTTGCATTGTAGAATTTAAATGTCGTCAAAGGTAACAAAAAAATTTCACTTCGTTCTTTAGTTTTTTATATACCTACCTGCATGAAGTGCGGTCCCACAACCGTCCATATAGCCATGCGGTGCGCAAGTGGCCTCGCGGCGCGCAGGCAGCGCAGCGCGACGTCCCCCGCGCGGCACAGCGCGCGCGCCGCCTCGCCCCCCGCCGCGCCCGCCCCCGCACCCGCGCGCCCTCGCCGCCACCACGTCGCGTTGTTGTTCGCCAAGTCCGTCTCCCAGGAGGAGAACAGCTAAATTAAGTGTAACAGCCTGTAAATATCTCCCTGCTGACCTAAGGCGCTTCTTTAGAGGACAAGGCTTGGAACTTATTTCACCACGCTGCTCCAATACAAATTGGTGGAAAACAGCTGCCGAGGTAATAAGGCTATATTATTGGGTGTACTGGAGGAAATTATTAAAAATATTTCACAATTTTGTCATTTTAAAATTCAATGGCACCGATTCTTCCTCGTACCAGTCTATGATTGTGCGCCACGAGTCGCTGCAGCGCCGCTCGCAGTGCCGGCAGCGTGGTGGTGGCGGCGAGGCGTGTGAACAGCGCGTCGGCCGCCGCGGACAGCGCGCAGCACACGCGCGCCGCACCTGCGCCCGAGATCACGTTACCGCCCTGAAACAAGTAGCCAACCGAGAAGTTAATAGAGTATACAAGACAAATTATGTTGATGGGACACCACGAAGTATATTGGTATTTTTTTACCTCTTGTCGGCAAGTTTCCACAATCATCGCAACAGACATGTCGTTGTTTGAATTGTTCTCGAGCACCGGTTGTAAAAAGTTGAAAATATCAACGCTATAAAGGATAAGATAAGCAAACGGTTAATAATAAAAAATACTTCAACAATAACCAAATTTTTGTGTAGATTTACGTAGCAATCAAGAATTAACAAAATGTCGATACAGTTCTCACTCTTTGGATATTTTTTACCTTATGAGCGGTCTGTCGTCAAGTCATCGTTACAACAATTTGAGCTACCAAGTGATAAGATGATATATTCGGACCCACAGCTTCATAGTGCTATGTTCTCATATTTATAATTATGTATTCTTTTTCTATTACGCGATGTACTAACCAGGTTTCATCGTCTCTTCCGTCCAAGGTCATCTTTGCATCAGATTGTAGGATGGAGACAGTCTTGTTCCTTCCTGTTTGCATCGTTACTATTGGCGTTGCGTTGTTACCTTGCTGACCGAACAAGGAATGTTCGAAGCTTGACACGTACTGACAAGCTGCGAATATATGCTCCCAACATTCTGGTGCCTTAGATCCCAGTTCTAACCCACCTGAAATATTTGGATGATTAAAGATATGATAGAAACCTTTGTGTTAGTAGCGCAAGAAAATAGTATTGTTTAAGAGAGATTTAGTGCTTTTTTAAGACGATGTATTATGTACGTCAAAATATTGTTCCCTTGAGTAAGGTAATTGCTAAAATTTAAAATATACTATGATCTAATTTCAACTAAAGTTAAAATACTGAAATTAGACTTACCTGAAATCAAAATATCGAGTGACAATGCATGTGTTGACAAAATTTTTCCGTTAGCTGGTTGGGATATAGCTGAATTAGCTAAAAGTGCTAAAATGCTGCTGCAACGATCTTGAAGGCTCAGAGTTGTGCTTATTCTAGCGGCCTAACAAATATAGCAATTACTTAGTAAATAAGAATTAAATGATTCAACACAGTAGATTACCTTTAAATCAAAGATGTAAATTACTATTTTCTATGAATCTTTAAGCGGTATTGGTGTACATTTTTAACAAGATTTATTTATTTTAACATATGGGAATGAAGTCTTGAAATCATGTCGTCCTGTGTCAAAATCATAAATTTTTACCGCACTAATCTGTCGTATAAATTACCTTATGCAGTCCCTCCAAGCACTGTATCGTCAAGCCTTCCCAAGCAATGCGTTTTCTTTTACCGAAAGTATTGATTTTCGTCGTTATTATTCCGTGAAGTTTATGTTTTTTATTCCTGTACCCAGTCAGTGGGCCGCTCAACACTATAACCATGGAATCCCAAATGCATGTCAAGATTCTAAAAATATAAAAAATAGCTTTTAGCCATTAGAAAATAATTAAGATTAAGAACATTATTCTGATTCGGCTGAATAGCAATATCGGTTGTAAAAACATTTTGAAATAATTTCATATTATGTATTAAATTGTCAATGGTGTCCATTAACGATATATTTTACTAATAACATATTGTAATGCTGGAAACATTTGTTTTTAATCCAACAACCCTTTGTGCCAAAAATGTCATCATATGGTAATAATAAAAATAAATCATACCGTCTAGCCCAGCGCAAGCTAGCCCGGTACTCTTGAGAATCGTTTATATTGTTGTAAATCATGGATACTTCTTTAAGCTTCTGCCAATCTGACATAACTGGATTCTGGTCTAAGCCTCCCAAATCTGTCAGAAAACAAATACATGAATATCAAGGTCTTTTTAGATATAAATACCAAAAAAATCTTTTATTACTTTAATAAATCTAGTTCTAAAACGAAGACCAAAAGCAAAAAGTGATCTTATTATACTACGTGATATCCGTGATGATAATATACGGTCGACGGCGGACAGTGAATTTAATTTGTCCAGAGATACCAATAACAGTACCTGATAGCAAATGTATAAGTGGGTGCTCAGCTGTGGGCACATCCTTCAACAGATCAGTTGCCAGTACCTGCTGGTACAATTCACGCAGCCATGTCGCTGATAAATAGACCAGCACCCCGCTGCCCTGTACTTCGTCTACGAACTCGTCTTCTGTTAGAGGGACTTGAATTTTCTGAAGTAAGAAATATTCGATTCATGTATTAGGGTAACGTTAATCGAGAATCTATAAAGTTTAAATACGCAAGGAAAACTTTAGACACAAAGGAATTGATTGTTTTTCGGTCTTCTCAGTGGAATCTACATTTTGAACCTGTAGTAACTTTATATTTGATTAATAAATCTTGTTTAACGTAGAATGAAAAGTGTTTGTAAGAGCGTACCTTGAAAAAAGTTTAATTTTATTTTTGGTGGTACTTACAGTGCTGTCGCTGTAGTATCTAGTGCGTCGTTGTTTTAGCGTAAGGAGCAGTGCAGCGTACGTGGCCAAATAAACGCCGTCCGCATTCATGATGCAGACGGTGGCAGGAGGTTGTGAGGCGTTGTGTTGACAGCATTTCGAAGCAAAGTCTTGCATTGCTTCGTCCACCTTTGTTTACCAGAAGCATGTGAATTATTTGTTAAACTATTTTTTTTTTTAATTTATCATAATTAAGATATTTATTTCGTGAAAAAAAAATTACATATACAAATATATAAAAAAGCCAACGTCCATTGGTTAAAAAGTGTGAATCATAACCGATGATCGTGGGTTCAAACCTGGGCAAGCACCATTGAATTTTCATGAGCTCAATTTGAGTTCATAATTCATCTCGTGCTTGACGGTAAAGGAAAACATCGTGAGGAAACCTGCATTTGCAAAAATGAGAGGAGACCTTAGCTTAACAGCGGGACATTCACAGCCTGTATACAAATACATGTACTTTACGAGAAAGTTAGGTCTTAAAAGAACGTTAACAACTGATGTTTGTTCAGCTGTTTTTTTTTTAATTCGTCACTTTTCTAAACATTTTCTACATAATACAAAATATATAGACTTCATTACGATTATAATTTCTTACCTCAATGCATGTCCTAAGATTGATGAGTTTAGGTAAAAGAGAGTTCTGTAAAGTCTTGACAAATTGTCTCGCGTTATGTCTTTCTAGATCAACATTGCATTCCGTTATGGTGCACCTGGAAATATATTTCAATGTACGATAGGTATTAAACAAACATGAACACATTTTCTATGTAATTTCAGATATATTTATAATGAAACTTTATATTTCCTTTGTGAAAACGTTTCTGTGTCTTTAAGCATGAATTTTTACTGGCGTTGGTGGTTGACGTTGGTGTCCACTTGCCATCAGGGGGTCCATATGTACGTCCGCCTTTATATATAGAATATATATATAAAAAATTAAAAAAAACCTTTAATTTAACTAAAATTAATTCTAGTTATTATATTTTATATCTTGATATATATTTATTATGTGTCGTTGTAACAAGTACCTCCCAAGATTCAATGTTTTTGGTATTGTTTTAGTTTTATCAATAAAAGTTTCTTTGTGTGCGTTTTTCGGCGAAGAAGGGTTGTTCGCTCTTGATGGTAGAAACACATTGTCAGCATCTGAATCCGCTTCAGCTTCGCTTCCGGAGCTGATGTTCTCTGGCCCAGATGTATCTTGAGTAAATAAATATAAGATTAATAAAAATAAAATAATTTAATGACTTACTGCAATTATTCTCAATTAATTTTAATTACCGGAAGAGTCGTGATCCTTAGATTCATTACTTTGCAGCACAGCAACGACGTCACTGAAACATTTGGACATAACGATAGAATCTGTTGCGTAATAGATCAAAGGACGCAACATGCACAAAGGGGCAGACAAAATATTTAAAAGGTTTACAGCATTTAATTATTTTTGTATCCATAATAAACGGTATCCGATATTTAACAAAATGCAATCTTTATGTGAAAAATAATTGAGTACATACTATACATATGAATAGACAAAACACCTACCGATATGGACTCGGCAGTCTCGCCAACGTCTGGTAAGTTAAAGGTCCTGTATAGTCAGCGTCCTGCAGCTTGGGCCAGTGATTGAGGATCAGCGTGGTTATATCGATCGTCAGGTATTCCACAGATCCAGAGCAGAGTTTCTCTAGTGCATCGAGGAGTGAGAATACGCATTCTACGGCTGCGGCTACCACTTCTGGGTTACCACTTCGGCCACATTCTTCAATACCGTCCATTATTCTGTATATAATATTATTAATTATATAATTAGAACATTTACATGGATATAATTGGATCGATCGATTTTAGAATTTAATTTATCAGTTGCTAGGATAAAACACTTACAGTCTTATAATAGCCATATCATCGCTATGACGTTCAGGATGATCAGCTCTCTTCATGAGCACTAATTGACACAATCTCTTTGGATTATGAAGCATTTCGCGAACACTACGCAGAGGTTCCACGCGGTGTTGTACGGGTGGGTAAAGCAGCATTCTGTGGTACAACGCTTCAAGCACCGGCCGTAAGTTTGATGTGGAGCCCACGAGACGGACCAGTTGGTTGGCGATGCTGAAGATATATCATTAATAATAAAAATCACATATGAAATAGTTAACAAGTGTAATAATTTACTTCTACTATAATCTTACTGGTGTTAGGGCTTTGTGCAAGCTCGTCTGGGTAGGTACCACTCATCAGATATTCTACTGCAAAACAGCAGTACTTGGTATTGTTGTGTTCCGGTTTGAAGGCATCACCCTTGCATCACATCAACCAGTGTAAATATAGGCACAAGGGATATAAAATCTTAGGTCCCAAGGTTGGTGGCGCATTGGCGATGTAAGCGATGGCTACCATTTCTTACAGTGCCAATGTCTAAGGGCGTTTGGTAACCACTTACCATCAGGTGGCCCATATGCTCGTCCACCTTCCGATTCTATAAAAAAAAATCTATCGTTTATAAAAACCTAATTAAGAAATAGCTTGTTGTTACTCAAGCAGTTATAGAAGATATAAAAGCGAGGACACATACACACACAAAAAAGTCACGATTTGTAGTTGCAGGACAGTATATACATAATTGGTTTTATTAGTGTTGTTTTAGCATTGTAAACTTCTATGGGCTTATCATTATAAAACTTTACTGTCTATGTTAATAGTGTTTGATAAATCTTTGGAATGTAGAAATAATAATGTTTTACGTCCTTACTTTACTGTATAAGTAATATGGACATTCTTTTTATCTAAATGTTATAGATTAACTTAATTAGAATTGTTTAAAAAGTTATTATTTTTCAGAATTCTAAACATGTACCTGTAAATAGCTTTTGCTTGCTTGCTGTTAAAGCTGGGAGCACAAACTAATGCACCAGATCCTCTACCAGAGTCATCAACTAAGTGACCATCGTGTTCTCTGCAATCAAAAGAATTAAATAAATGACAAATGTATAATAAGTTGTAACAAAAATAACTTCTAGATTTTTTGTTACACTGTGAAGTGATTTTCAAATTGACCTAAATGCCTGACATACCATATCTCATGTAAATTAAGATTATTTAAATCACAATTCTTACTTTAGTAGATTCTTATAAATGTTCTCAATTAATATAGTTCAATTTTTGTGCGTAATACGTGCCTTTTACTTTATTTAAACGTACAACTTTTTTGAGCTTCTAAAAAAGTTGACGGTAAAACAAAATAAAAAAATAGGTTCGTTATGTTACCTTGATTTTATATTCTTGTCGACTCTCGGTGTACCCAAGAATGATATGAGTGATGGACAAAACTTTTGCCAAAGAAATGTCGTGAAGTGCGAGTTCCCACTCACTCGTGCAGAGAGACTCGACATCAGAGTAAGCAAACAATCCAAGAAAAACAACGCTAGTGGATTTTGCTTTGGTATTCTGAAATTAGGTAAAAAAAAAACATTTATATTATCAGAAAATGAATCGAACAAACGATTTTTATAGTGGATACTAAAACTGACAGCTGTGTCTCTGCCAGTCTGCTGCATAAATATTGTATGACCGGTATCACTTCGCTGTAACATCCCACTGCCACGATGTGGTTTCTTCCGAGTGGTGACCCTTCTGTTAGCAGCTCTTGGCATTCTTCATCTGAAAAATCAAAACGTTCTTAGAATACAATTTATTTATCTATAAATTAATTAGTTTTTTTATTAAAAATCGGGTTCAAACTTTTTTTCCATTTATTAAAAGCGGTTTTAATAAGTATTAAATATTGTTTTTCTCATTAACGCTTGATGGTTTCTCCTAATTAAATAAAATTAAGGGGCTGAATATTAAGTGTTCATAATAATATATTATAAAACAATGCATATGTATAATATTTTAATTATTGTATATAAATTAAATTCCGTGACATTTACCCAGTTGAGCGCAATAAGCTCTCAGCATTTGCGCGGCGGCGGCGCGCGCGGCGGCGGCCACGTGCGGCGCCGCGCCCGCCGCCTCGCCGCAGCGCCCGCACGCCCACACGCACAGCCGCCCGTTGAGGGTGCGCCGCGGCGACAGTGCCATCGACAGGTACATGCGGAATATTTGTACCTGATCGAAGGACTACAGTTGTACGATCTATTTCATTGGCCAATTAATATTAGGAGTTCATTCATTATTCTTAGATAAAATAATCATAATTAAGGTCGTGACGAATCACTAAACGAACGAGCTTCCATTATTCTCTACAAAACGTAATAATTTGGACTATTTTCTATTATTATAAAATATATATAATTATAAATACATTTTTAAGTCGATTCCGAATTGTTTCCATAATTAAAATCAATGTAACATTAGCGAAACTAATAGTATATCGAATACATTATTAAAGAAAACTGTTAAAAATAATTACAATTTTTTACTCTTTTCAGTATTGTTAATAAATATTATATATTATATTCCGATAAAGAAATTAAAACCAAACGGTAGTCTAATGAAAAAAGTATTTTTCGTAAACAATAATTAGTTTGAATCAATGTATAGCTAAAATTTGATATTATTTGTTTACATCAATGTCCTAAATAATTGAAAATGGCAACGTTCACTTACTTGCGTATCTGGTAGATGGTACATGACAGATGTCGTGGCACATAGCAACTGGGATGGCATCCATAGCGAATCATCTTCCGGCTCAATGCCTCGGTGGAAACGATCATCGCGTAGTATTTTCTGACAAACAAATTAAAATATTAGAAAATCAGATTAAATGAGAAGAAAACGAGTGGATTTAAACTGATAACAAGTCATTGAATTCTAGTTATCAGTACACAGTTTTCACGAGTTAATTTTTTTCATGATATTAAGCTCGTCGTTAAAAGTGTAAAAGCATGTGTACAATTTAATTTAGGTTTTGATATAAAACACGCCTTGAGGGTAGGACCAAATAAAATGAAGAATATAATTATTCATTATTTTATTTTATTTACCTTGTTGCTGTATATAATTAAAACAAGAGAAATTTATTTTATGTTTTTGTTTACTACTTACTAGTTTACTCAATATTTATTTGTAATTTAAGAAACAACCATCAATTTCGATGTTTTATTTTTGCCATGCTTTTTTAGTATAGTAGTGTCATCATTTAAGTACAATTATATAGCAATGTTCTTCGTTATAGCTATATATATAGCATCTTCTAAATAGTAAAGTAACCATTAAACTAGATAAAAGAAATAATACCTTATATAAGCATACCATACACAGTTTCCTTTTTCATTGGGTAATATTTATGACGTCAGCATTCGTATTCATATAAATTGTTTTAATAATAAGACATACATGAAAGCCCTGGAGAGCGAATGCGACTAGGCGGGGGCGCTTGGTCTCTAGCGCGATCTGCAGCGGCACCAGGCACGCGCGCCGCAGCTCGTACGACGCCCGCCGGCTGCTTTCTTGCGTACATAGCACTTCTGTCAAACGATTAGACATCGAAAATAATTAATACCTAATTATAAAAAGCCAAACTAAGTATAAGCAGAGCTGTGTTACGGTTTGAAGGGTGAGTGATCCAGTGTAACTGGCAGGCAAAAGGGATAACATCTTAGTTCCCAAGGTTGGTGGCACATTCTCGATGCAAGGGATGTTAATATTTCTTTAAAACCAATGTCTATGGGCGGTGATGATCACTTACCATTAAGTGGCCACTTGCCAGTCTGTCTACCTATTGTACTAAAAACTAGGCACTACAAATATACAGATTTAATATAGTATGGCTTTAATTATGCCCTATAATAGGCAAAAAAAGCATGTAGTGATTGTTTAATCAATACAATCCTTAAATTTGAATTTTGAAACTCAAATCAAATGACAAATAAATAGTAATAGCTTTAACTTATATTGTAACTTTAACTTAAATATTTGTGACATCATTGTTTCAATATATTGTGACGTCTTAATTCAATATGGAGGATGACCGGATGAAGCAAATGGTATTCATTGGTATTTATTACTCGTAGATTTAACTGTGTGTTTAACTAAATACAGTAAAATAAAAGAAATAACTTACCTAATGCATCCTGACATGATTTTTTCAGAGAGTTTAACTTCGGGCCAGTAGCTTCTCTGAAGATATCCTGAAGGAGTTCTTCCATGTCAACCGTGATAACAAAACATTTTTATTCACTTCGTAAGCGATTTTAAGCAAAACAGGAATTATTTATAGACGTATGTTGCAGAGAGAAAGATGTACGATGAAGGGAATCTCTAGATTTTAGTAAACTGCGTATTTTATAAGTTGGCGAGTGGGTGTTTCGCTTATCAGTCGACTCGCGCCGCGGAGCATGCTCAATGCGAAAATCAATACTTTAGGATGTGTTTTCTTTTTAAGTTCTTTTATTTTAGTATCAACAGGTGGTACAATAATTTATATTAATTTATGTCATATATTCTTATGTCTACTTATATTATATTGTATGTTCCCAGTACCTCCTACATAATATAACTTTAGGTATTAATAAGTCAGAAAACCAATTATTTAACGGAATTTTTGTTAATCTAAAAGTAAAATGGAATAATATTGCAATTTATTTGCGAAAATATATTTGCAATTGCGAACAATGCAAATATGGTTTCGTTTTTAGTATATAGTTTTATATTTTGATAGTGGACCTCAATTAATTCTGAATTCTCTGATTTGAGCTATGAAGATATACCTATATATTTTTTAAACATTCTAATGTATATAATAATATAAGAACACACGTTTTCTTATTTAGGTTATGAGTTATAATATTATTCTTAACCTTACTTTTATTTCTTCTTGAAAGGTTTATCAAAAATTTAATTAAATTTTATATTATTAAGTCCACTTTTAATAAAATAATCAGTATTATAATATAAATATTAATATTTCTTAAATACAAAACACCTGTAAAAAACATATTTTTGGATTCATCATTTTTGAACGTTGGAGCAATCTCTACTAAATATCGTCAGCTGTCATTGTCATTGTCAATTTGTTCATAATAAAAATGGTGTCCTGGAGTGGTTTAGGTCGATCTCTCGGCACAAGCCTTTTTAAAAATAATATTAAAACACCATTTATACTCCAGAATGTGAATTTTTCCGTAGGAAAAACATTAAACTCCGGACATGGCCATAAAACTATGGCATTGCAGCCATCAAGGTATATTCAGTTACAGTGATTACCTAACCAATTTACACATTTTATTTTTATAAGATAATAATATTCTTTTATTTAACATTTTAGATGGCAATATCACAAATTCAAGGATATGTTACACTACTATCTTATGGTTGGCCTGATTCCTGTCGGAGCCATTATTTTCTATACAAATGTCTTTATTGGTCCTGCTCAGCTATCTCCAATTCCCGAAGGTTATGAACCAAAACATTGGGAATACCATCGGCACCCAATTACAAGATTTATTGCTCGTTATATTCATAATAATCCTCAACAGGTATTTATTTTTTAGGCTTGATAATGTGATCAACATGAAATAAATTGTTCAAAGATATTTAAAATGTGAAAAATAAATATCTTCTTAGTTTTACGGTTCTACCATACCATTTCACATATATATATATAAATTTTTAAAGTTTTATAGTTTTTAGCATTTGTAAAGTTAATATCCTCATAATTTAAAACAACTTATTAGGACTAATAACTATAACTGTATTATTAATAACCGCATTAATAAATTTGCATTGCGTTTAAGGATTATGAGAAGTTCATGCATTATATCGATGAAGAAGCTCAAAAAGCAAAGGTGATAGCCTTGGAAAAGGAAATTCGTAGAAAAATGGCTGAGAGGCAAGATTACCAAGCATATTATTACCGACCTATGGTCAATAAGTATCACAGAATCAATAAGGAAACTGGTGACGAGATGTTTGATCGTATCGGAGACGATGTACAGGATTAAGTAGATTTTCTTAATTGGAATTATAATCCGTTTAGTAATCAATTGTATAGTAACATATTTGAAGTAGATAAGCATAACATTTTGAATTTAGTTTATTGATTTTCTTAATATCATGATTTAAAATCAGTGCTTACTTTGTAAACTTATTGTTTCAATAAATTTTTTGAAAATATTGCAGTTGTTTTTAAACTATTTTAGTAAAATCTTTATATAATTTACGTGTTCATAGAAATTGTTATTAGACCTATTTTGTATTTAAAAAATTGTAATAATAATATCCTTACCTATTTCCACCATAGAGCAATGGATATTGTGTGCAGTGTGACCAAACACATGCAAAACCCTTATTGTTCAATAGAACAGAAATCACACACCAAAAACAAAATAAGCATATGTAATAGCTTTCAGGTTTTCGATGGCATGGGCATGTTTTTTTTTATAGAATAGGAAGGCGGACGAGCATATGGGCCTGATGCCTGAGGTCTGATGCCTGATGGTAAGTGGTCACCAAACGCCCTTAGACATTGGCACTGTAAGAGATGTTAACCATTGCTTAAATCGCCAATGCGCCACCAACTTTGGGACCTAAGATTTTATGTCCCTTGTTCCTGTAATTACACTGGCTCACTCACCCTTCAAACCGGAACACAACAATACCAAGTACTGCTGTTTTGCGGTAGAATATCTGATGAGAGGGTGGTACCTACCCAGACAAGCTTGCACAAAGCCCTACCACCAGTTAAAATGTAAGAAGTGGCATAGTGTTCAGGTCTGCTATATTATACAGTTATTTCTTAACAATAAAAATTGTTGTTTGAACCCAGATAGCCAGCTAGTTTCTACTATTCTTTGGCTATTTTTAAAATGTTTGTTATAAACTATATACAGTTTCATCGAAAAATTCTTTAGTAAAGTTGTATCGTTTGCAAAATGGTTTTACAAATATGACATATAGATTGCATTACCTTAGTCAAATAGATTACCCCTTCATATAATTAAAAGACCGAGTCAATTAAGGGCAGTCAAACTATGGTACAGACACTGACATCAAATCACTTACTAATTTGAATAAAGTCACTATAATTTTTACAAACATTTTTTGGTAATACACACCAAACCAAATTAATTCTATTTATTACTATAAATGAGTTTGTTTTGAATTTAAAATGTGAGCAAATGGATTTTATCTCTTTCATTTGCAACATGCCTTTTGCTTTATTTACCATTCAATAAATAAAAGATACATTAAAGAAAAAATAATTAATTTATGACAGTTATAAAGATTATTATTAAGATGAGTGGAATGTATCTAAAGACTTGTTAGTGGTAAGTGTATATGATTTTTGTATATTAAGCTTTGTACAGGGATAAGTAAAAAGTATTAAAAATTATATTTCCAGTATGATTTGTAATTCACAAAACCATTAATTCAATTTAATTCAATGAAGTTATATTTCTGTAAAAAAAAAAAACAAAAAATAATAATAATTGGTGAAATTTTTTCTTCATATAAAGAATTTATAACAGACTTTTTTTTAAGTGAATTGATTTTAGTTGCCTCGTATACATTTTATTTTATTATATAATACGTAGTTCGTTTAATAATAATAAAAAATAGTTTAGTATAGTAGTAATAGTTCGTTTATATGATATAGGTAGTTATTTTTTTTCAGAGTACATTACAATTTTCAAACAAAATTTGTGAGCTTTAGAACTTTTTTCTAAATTCAAATTTTTCGAATAACTTTTTGCAGTAGATATTATTAGAACCAAAGCAGCCGAAGGTAGAATAACTGGCACTTTAGGAATTAAAAAATGTATAAAATAAGCTGAATAAGTCTTATTATTTAGCTGTAATGTTGCTGTATTATATTAGTACCTAAAAATATAAAAACATACTGAAAGGATTTAGTTAGTTTATAAATTAAAAGTCTTATTTAGGTAACATTGTTATTTATTTTACAGGAAATTTCTAACGATTGACAATAGATTTCGACAAGGAAAACTTATAAAAGAAACCTTAACACTTAGGTACATAGTTTAATGCTAAATCAACTTGATATGACTCTACATTAATTTATTTATAAATACACCTTGTCTTGAATAGAAGCAGAAAAATTCTAAAAAAAATAACTTAACATTGGTTTTCCCTAGTCTAGGGTTATGTTAACTACCTGTAGTTGTGCAGATATTCTGCGGAAAGCGAAAATTTATTAAAATAATATCTTGCATATCTATATTTATTATTAAATTAATAACGACGTATTGAAATGGGTCGGATCATAATATGATCTTATAAATAAATTCTTTGGCAATACAATCATGCACAAAGCTCTTAACTACAACACGTTGTTACACACAAGTTACAAAACGATATGATTTCAAAATCTCGTTCGTTCAGTCTTCGCAGTTTGTAGAGTTCCAACTAGACCCAATATCTATTTATTTAAATTGCTTTAAATAACATTTGTTTTGAACAATGTATATTTAATATCGAGTTATATTTTATTGGTGAAAACATTAAGAAAAAAAAAACAATGATCTACTTAATAAAATAATCACTCTAAATCTAAAACTATTAACAATATAATATCTATTATAGTCTTAGCGTATAAAATAATATAAAAATGATGACAAAATGACCTGTAAAAAATAGAAATTAAGTCATGCTAAGTAATTACAATAATTTATTTATTTAATTTACAATACTCATAAAATTTTATCCTCCTTCGACAATAACGACTTTCGAATCTAGTACCTAAAGACGGCTAAAAGTTTCTACGATGTAAAAATTTTAATGGTATTATATTATTTACTTTTTTCTTTTTCAGCTTGTGCTGCCATTTTCGCCTCTTTTTTGGCTTTCTTCTTTTCTTCCTTTGCCAATAACTTAGCCTGTCGTTCTTCTTCTTTGGCGAGCAGTTTAGCTTGTCTTTCTTCTTCCTTAGCCAGTAATTTAGCTTCTTTTTTGGCTTCCTTTTCTGCTTTAAGCCTAAGTTTCTCTTCTTTCTTTCTTTCTGAATTTTCATTTTTTTTGTTGTCATTGCTTTCGTCCTTTTTATTTTTATCACATTGTTTTGTGTTTTCGTCGTCTTTCTTTTTCTTCTCCTCTTTCTTAGGTTTCGCTTTGGGGTTTTCTTTTTTCTTATCAGTCTCATTACTATGATCTCTTGACTTTGGCGGGTCATCTTTGTTCGTCGGCTTAAGAGGTCTGAAAAAGTGTTGCTTATTCTTCTGTGGAGATGTTTCTAATTGTGTAACAATTTTTTGCGCACATCTGCAAATTCAAATATATGAATGAATAAAATTTTGTAATATTGAGTATACATTAAATTTTCTTAAACCTTAAGTAAATATTATAACTACCTTATTCTAGTTGATGCAGATGCAGTAGCTGCACTCTCTCTGCGGCCTTCTCGAAATTCTCTTTGAAATTCTCGAATAGGAGGCAGTCTGCCAGATGGTTCTCCAGCAGGCCCGCCAGTATAACTATGCATTTGATAATCTTGCAGACGAGCCTGTTTTGAACAAATTGTACATTTTATTAAGCATTATAAGATATCTCCTAAAGCGGATTTAAATTTATTTTGGTAGAATAATAAGATAAAACCAGTAGTGTCGTAGAGCATCCGTTGGAAGCTTTATAAAAGCCACGTTAAACATGTACCTACTGATAAAAAAATATTTCAATTGGAACTTAATTATTTTTAAACATTGTATAAACTAATATTTAACTTAATATTGACTTAGCAAGAAAATATCTATATATATGTGTAATACAAATATAATAATATTATTGATATTATACTGCTGAGCAGGCAGCTAGAAATTAGTCCAATGTCGAGTATAGGAATCAATGGTACTATCTCAGCACTCGAGGCGACGTTTTTTACACAAATCACAGCGCTTGCATATCTGCCTTTTCGATTTTTTATCACGATAATTTAGAAATTGTCTGTATGGTACAGTATTACATTTTATTAGCGCCTAGTGTATTTATCATTGTGTTATAAATCTTTTGAAACCCGTAATATATCGGAAATGTTCGATTGATTCGTTGACCAAAAATCATTTAATTAATTATTCATTCAGTCATGAGCGGGCTTCAAACCCCCGCATACACTTGTCGGGAGTGCGGCCGAAGGATCCTCTCTCGCATTGAGCTTTTTAGTCATGAACGCAAGTGCCTTCGTGATGCTGCTTGAATCATCTGTCAGAGATGCAGAGGCCTATATATAATTCGACTACTGAAAGACGATACTTGTAACAAATGACTTTTCTGTCACTATCCAGGGGACCAGTTCTACTAATATATAACCGATACGATAGGTTCTGATTGTATTCCGATCCAACTTTGACCGAACGCGATTGGATCGTTGTGTTAGTAAAATAAGAAAAAGTGTTTGACCAGAAACGTACAAGAATAACGTTTTGTAGTTATTATCACATTATAATTCCAAAAGCTGTAGCTGCTTTTCTGGTAATAGCTTGTCAATCATTACCACATCGTATGTCATCTATTCAGATTAAACATACGTATATTTGTATGTCTTAATAAAATATTTCTTAGTTTCACCTTCATGCTATGGTGTTGCGATCGCCGCAGGGAGTTTGAAGCTGGCTGTCGAGGTCGAGGCGGAGCTGATGTAGCTGGAACACGAGGTACTGCTCCGAGACACGCTCCGCCGCATTTGGCACCGCCACATAACTTCGTGGAACAGCCAGCGTTGCTGACATTGCCTCCGCTATTTGAAGACACGGAAGACACTCCTGTTAACATTAATATAATATTTATTTAAATTATTTATTAACAAATAATTTATTATTTATGTTTTCTTCTAATTACAAAGTTAGTAGTTATTAAAAATAAATCGTTATTAGAGATTGCTTAAAGTATAAATACATTAATTTATACCGCTGAGCCTTAAGGAACTGCTTGTTTACCTGATAATGAAGATTCACCACTTGTGACAGAGTACAAAGAGGCGGAGGCAGGCACCGAGCGGGCGCCCACTGAATATGACGAAACTGACCCCGGCACGCCCCATGACTTTCCACTGCCGGTGGATACCTGTAGTAGATATACTACACGTTAAGAAATTATAACGGCAAATACTTAGCTTAATTTGTTTTATATTTGAAAAACAGCTATTGTTATTCTATATTTTTATATTAAAATAGTGTAAAATTTTGTTTTTAAAAGCTTGTAATCCCCACCTGCCAACTTTTACTTGTAACAAGTCGAGGCGCCTGCCGCAGTCGCAGGATCTTGGCTCGGCAGATAACACAGCGGAGTGGTAACAACCTTTGGCTCACAGCCATCTGGATGGTCTTCACGAAACACCGTCGGCACACCACACGATGTCCGCATGGCGACGTTTGCATCGTCGCTTTCGCGTTCACGCATATTACACACTGAAATTAATTAATTTAGTTATTTTAAACGTAACGGTGCGTGGCAAATTTTCAGTAGAATTATATAACAAGATAACGACGATTTTCTTCTTCAAATATATTAGTCACGTCACTAAATTTAAATAACATTATGAAATAATAGACATTAAAAAAGAAGACTGCCATACTGGCCCCTGTAGCTCGGGGGCCCCGTATCTTTGATACGGCTGATACGGCGGTACTTGCCCTTGCTGTCGAGGTATTTAAAAGTTATGATGGAATGTAGAAAGTCGTTAAAAAATTGCAATATATAAGCATGTTGAAAAAATAGATTTATAATAAAAAAAATTAAGTACTTTATACCTATGTCAAAGTTTATGTGATTTTTAAATTTAGAGAAAAAGCATATCAAATATATAAGATATCTTCGGACTACTTTTAATAAATTATATTGGAATATACTTTACATTTACCACATTTTATTATATAAATCAAAGTCCGATTAAATATGACAGATATAATATATCATGTGCAATACAGATATCGCGCTTGGCAACAGTTTACATTTACGATGTTTATCCAAGTTTCGTATCTTAACATATACTTTATTCAAATGGCAGGAGAAACAAGATAAACAACCCTTAGATTTACATATTCCATGCAATTTGGTAAAAGCATTGCTATTTTATACACTACAATTAATAGTTCTTTATTAATATATCTACATATAATGTAAGAATCAATCAGATTGTAATATATAATATTAGATACGAATAATTATTAAATATTACTAAAACATACCTGTAATTATTTATAATAATCAATAATATTCTACATTTTCAATCTGGCAACAAGAACATTGACAGATAATCATCATGGCGGGAAATTGCTTGAAATGGTATTCAAAAGTAAAATATATTTTATGATTGCGAATAATTTGTAGAATCATTCATTCATTTCATCAAAAGCTCGTTATGTTTCTGAGTTAAGATTATTTCAATAAAGACTTATACATCCAAAAAAACAATCGTCACATTTGATAACAATTTGGCCAACATTCAAGACACATTTTTTTACAATTCCATAGTAAACGTTTTAAATTAATATTAAATATTAAATCTTAACCAATTATATCGGGTAAATTCAAGGTCAAAGTTGTTTATTTGTCTTTACTCCTCCTGTCTTTGGAATCGGCCGTGGCAACCACCATGCCCACTTAATAAATGTCAAGTAATTTTAATTGTGAAACTTACTTCTTCTTCAGGCGATGTGGCGAGTTCAGGTTCATTTTCTTCTAATTTATTGAGCAATTTGTCCTGTAACAAAAAGCGATGCAAGATTTATTGGCCACTGTTTACTCAAAAGAACTTCGAAAAGGAAGAAACGGCAACGGTTAATAATTATATAAATACATTTTATTTCAATTAATCTATTAAAATCCTATTTTGAATGGTATGGTATTATGAAGGTATAATTTATTTCATTGAATAAAACCCATCTTGGTATCCCGTCAATGAGAGAGTTGATATAATTTGTAGGTCAAATAAAGAGTAGGTAGTACTTATAGTTAAGCAGTGATTGTAGTTTATCTCAGCAGTATTGTATATGTATATAATATAATTAACGCTTACAGAAAATATCTTATAAATAAATTCTAGGACTGAAGCTCCGCTTGTTATGGTTTACTGGTGTACCTTGTGAAAGCTTGTCTAGGTAGGTACCATCCAATCATCATACAATATTCTACGGCAAAAAAGCAGTACTTGGTAACGTTGTGTCTCAGTTTGAAGGATGAGTGAGTCAGTGTAATTGCAGGCACAAGAGGCGTAACATCTTAGTTCCCAAGATTGGTGGCCCATTGGGAATGTAAGCGATGGTTAACATTTTTTATAATAACAATGTAAGAAATGTTAACATTGGGCGTTGGTGACCACTTAACACTAGGTGTACAATTTGCTCGTCCGTCTACCTATACTTTATATAAAAAAGGTCTCCTTTGAGCAAGACTATTTGAGCTACTTAAATCTCTATATATAGCTGAATAATAATATATTTCCATCCTTTTAATATACCTTTATGTGGAACCCAAAGGCTTTAGACAAGAGTTTTAGAAGGTAAATATCTAAGCTTATTCAATTAAATTTAATGATACTATGAATATTGTTACGTCGCGTTGTTGAATGTATTAATATTGTGGTGTAGATAGTAATTGGGTTTGACGATTTTTGAAGATGAGTGAATCAATTTATAAAAGAACTAGTAGTGGGTAATTTTTTAAGTGTCAGAAGCAATTGCCCTTTATCCGAAGATCTATATAGAGAGACTAGCTGAACTCTTCTTTGCCGACAAAGTACAACTTTTATTTAGTTTCTTGGTAAACGTTATCTGTGTAAAACTATGTTTTAATTTGTATATAAATATTGAAAATTTAAATTTCAAGGTTTTTTAAATATAATTGCGGTAAATTAACTTGATGTTTTATGTCCAGTTTTTTTATTAAATTAAGAAACACCTTACAGTTCGTTGACTTTTATTAAGAACAATAATACTTGCTCCTCTCCTTAAATGTAAAGAAAAAACGAATTAGTTGTTTTTTTTTTCATTTTCAAAATATTGCTTAATTATAACAAAATAGACGATATAATTTTACACATAGAAAAACTTAAGTGAATCAGTAATAAAAGCTGATAAATCTATGCTTGGTAAATATTTATTTGAACCCCGTAAGAAATAGTTTTACGTTATATAAGCTTCGTATTTTATTTCAAGGACAGCGAAGACTCGTTTTGAAACACTGTTAAAGAGGGCAATAACGACTACTAAATAACGACTATTAAATTATGTTATTAAATTATTATTATTAAATTACCAACCTAACCTAAAAATGGCGATCGATACTAGAGAAAAGACAGACAAGTTACCTAATCCAGAATCCCACGAAGACAAATAACACCCCAAACACACCCAAGAAGAAGTCTCCATGGGTGTGTTTGGGGTGTTATTAACTGGCATTCATTTTAAGACAATGAAGAAGTCAGACTCTAAAACTTCTAATGCTAATTTATATTTATAGTGCCTTTCAATACCATATTTCTATCAATTAATAATCCTAAAACTTAGCTCGTGATGCTGCCTAATAAAAACATGCACGCACATTAAAACAACATTAATATAAATACACCAAATGATATGATACACCAAAGGCACGGACAACTTTTGTAGAGATATAAATATAATAAATTAATTAAAAGAATATATTTTTTGTTTTCCTGTTTTTTTTTATTTAGTTGAAAATAAAATCCTCATATGTGTTTATCGAGAGAGAACGTGAAGAACTGCCCGCGCGCGCCTTTTCCCTGCGTCTGGAGACCTTCTGCGCGCTGGGTAGATGATTACCTACTAATATATATTTGGATTCTTTATAAAATTCCCTACAGATTAATATGTAAATATCTAAAGATTTTTACATACACGTTGATATCATTGGAAAATAAGTGGGAAGTAAAATTTGTGTAAAATAAGATATATTTTAAAATTAAAAACTGATAAAACAGTTTTTGCTTTATTTTATAGCTAAGCTCGTATATTTACAATTTCAGTATAACTACACACGTTTCAATTAAACAAACATTAGCAAAAAACCAAGTGTTATTTGAATAAGAGTTTAATTAAAAAGTATATGTATGAGAAAAGTTGCCATTTTTGTCATATATTTATTAACGAAATCCGTTTTTTGGAACACTATTACGGATAACGTAATAATTACTACAATTGTTTTTACACTTTTTTTTCAATTTATTTTAAATTTTTATCAATTCCATCGATTTGCGACTAATGCAATGTTGATTACTACCATACAAATAATTTATTACAAGTGTTACAATACACGTGACTGAAATTGTTTTTAATTTACTAAGTGTAATTGTTTTTTACCTTACGCAACTTTGTTTGTCTAGTTTTTTTATAAATAGAAAAACGACCGTATAAGATGTCTCCTTGGCTTGACTATTTATGAAAATATAGGATATATTAATTAGGACTACATAAGATATTCCGTAAAAAGACCGATTTAGCGAACTATGAGAAATAAAAAAATTGCTAGTCATTATTATCTATACAGAATCTGGATACATAGTTATTATATATTTTATCCATGCATATATCTAAAAATTGCGCTAAATACTAATTATATTCAAATGTAAGTGCATGCCCAAGTGTTCCCAGAGGATTCTACCTCCTACCATACCAACTCTTATCTTCAAGTCCAATATCTACGCGAACGAAATCATTACTTAATAAAATTATTAACGTACCGTATTCAGATCATTATACTTATTATTTTATTTTTTAAGCTTAGAAAAAACGCTAGCCACGAATTTGATTATCGATAAAATTAGTTACTACTTTATTCTTGAGTTAACCAATAGTAAATCCAATTATGTTGTTCTGCAATTGTGTCTTTGCACTTTCGAGTCGATTCGTTAGAGCAGTTACGTCCGGTGGTTCCATAGTTAATCTGGTATTATTGGAGGCTACGTGAAATATTATAGAAACAATTGCATAACTCTAATACCGTGACAGAGCGCTACACGAGAAGTAGGAAATTAGTTAGTAAACGCGCCTCGAACGGACAATAGATTCAAATTCAATTAATTCAAACAACTTAATGTGGTGAAGTCGTTTGTGCGGTTAAGGTTATACTCATGAAGATAATGTAAAGAAAATATCGCCATTAAATAATTCTTTATATACGGCAGACAGTCATGTGCGATATCAGTGTCATGCGAGTATGAAATCCCATGTGTAGTGTTTTTGATCGAAGAGTATCTTGTAAAGAGGTTTTATGCATTGTGGGACGTCTTCTGTGACCAATTACTGGAAAATGTATCGTGTGGTTTTAAGGCGATATCTCTTACGTTATAGGTGATATGTTTTTCGCAAGCATGCTCGGTACTTCGACGGCATGTCGTGTGGCGTCTTTCTTCATTGGTAAGCAATTGTTTAGCGATATCTACCCGCATATCTGAATCTGAAACCACTAGGAATATTGCCGCAATTACTAATACCAATGATATAAAATGGTTTTCGTGTCATTACAGTTCAGTCGTGTTTATTTTACGTTTCACTTAAATGTGTATGTTTACAGTTTTAAAGTAGCTAACTAATAGTCATTTAGTTTCATTCGAAAAAATATAAGAATTATTTTAGGCGCGCAACGTAATGTTTACATCTTTATGTAAATGTATAAATATTTAAAAAAAGTAAAAATAACGCATTTTATATAGAATATTTGTTGTAGTATAGTTATTATAGATTAACTGAATCTAATAAATAATATTTGCATCAGATTAATTCTGATTTTGATACTTTCATATTATGTTTCAATTAGGTTATTCAAATTGTTTCTTAGGCAAATTACGAGTTTCGTATGCCTGTTTTTTATAATTGGAAGTTATTGTAATAATAATTTTTGATAGGTCAAATATGATAGTTTATTAATTTTCACGTTTCGAGATCCCAAGAGTTTGTGTTTTATGTATTGTGTTTGGGTGTTGAATATCTGATGAAGTTTAACAATGTACTCCACAGTGAGAGCTTAGTGTATAAATCACGCGGAGATTAAGAGAAACCAAGACTTTAGTTTTGAAGTATACCTTCTTACCTCGTGCTCGAATAGAAAATACAGCTGAAGCCTTAACAGACGCTTGACAGTTTATTTGATGTAACGATTTTAGCTTGCAGGCATATTTTGTTTTGATAAAAGCAGTTTTTTGTTAACTTTTCCCTGTTCATATTATATTAAGTTGCACAGGTAGAGAAGGCGATAAAAATATGTTGTTAAAAATCCGTATATTTTAGATGTCCATATAAGGAGGAACAAATAAATTATTTGTTTATAACACAGCATTGTTAAAGGAAAATTGAAGTAGGAAATAAATAATGGTAATATTTACCTACAATCTGTTTAGTATGCAACAGGTACTTCTATGAATGTATGTGTTTGCTGAAGGACAGTCTGAGATATTATTCCAATTTATTTCGATCAAACATATTTTTGTAAGTGTTTCTCTTATGGTGAAAAGTATTACAATTATAGTTTACAAATAAGTTAGTTATAAATAAGTTGAAATAAATAATTCAGTTTTAAAATGAAACAATTATTTATGGATTGAATGTTTTTTTATTATTTTTCATTTATTATACATGTCATAACATAAAGTTATCATTAAAACGAAAATACTTCTGTAAATTATTATTATGTAATGTCGTTTTAGTTTTAATGATTTAAACCGAAAACGCGAACGTCGTGAAAAAACATAAAAATTAAAGGTTTTAAATAACAAAGTGGTGCTAAGATATGGTGCTTAATTTGTGATTATAAGTCATCTCGTGCTTTACGGTGAAGGAAAACATCGTGAGGGAACCGGCATGTGTCTAATTTCACTGAAATTCTGCCACATGTGTATTCCACCAACCCGCATTGGAGCAGCGTAGTGGATTAAGCTCCAAACCTTCTCCTAAAAAAAAAGAGGAGAGGAGGCCTTTAGCCTAGCAGTGGGACATTCACAAGCTGTTACGGTTACGGTTACGGCTACGATAATTCATTATTTATTTATTTAATAGGAACACTAACAATATACATATTAAATGGTAGCATACATAACATCCAAAGAGAAAAAATCAACTTCTGATGTGTATATTGATTACAAAATATTGATAAAAGTAAAAGTTTTTATAGTATCAACTAATTTCCTATTAAATAATAATATACTAAACGTTCTTCAGATAATATTATAATTGGAAGTTTTTCCGTCTAACGATGCAATCTGACCTTTGCAACCCGTCGAGGTTTTTTAAAGGTTATATTGATTACCCACCCAAGGTAAAAAGTTGAATTTAAGTTCAATTCCTTACTCGTTAATTGTAAACTCTCTATAACTGATGGGCTTATCTCTTCTGAAATAGATATTTTTAAATAAATTTATTGTTTGATTTCTTCCTTCTCAATTTATAGCTCCGCTGTATACTTGTTATTTATGTAATTTATTATATATACAAATACCTATTTATATAATTGAGTGGCTGAGATACATTTTTTGTGAATATTTTACACGCTTGTGTATTTGTAAAACAACCGTGAATTTAGGAAGAAGGCAGATTCAACATGCGGCCAAATTTTCCTTCAACTTCAAACACGGGATGATTTAATATACAAAAAAAATGGAAAAAAACCAGTGATTCTTATACAGATTAGATCCCGTGATCATCGGTTATGATCCACGTGTTCTATTCACTGGGCCATACCGGCTCTCGTACTTGTATGTCATGACTAAATTGTTATTTTTAATTAAAAACTCATTACTCAATTCAATTTGTTTCCATTATAAAAAATAATAATTATGCGTGTATACCTCGAATTTTATGGTAAATTGTTTTTCTGTTTCCAAGAGTCAGATAAGATATTAAAATGAATGGAATAAAATTAAAATAAAATCATGTGATTTTATTTTAGTTTTTACAGATATATTCTTGCAAAAACATAAAAAAATGCTTATTTATATACGTATATTAATTCAATTTTTATTAAAAGTTTAAATAAATGTTGGAATTGTTTATTGAAATGTTCTCTTGCTGTTAATTCTTTTATCATACAATTGCTATCTAAAGTTGTTGGAAATAATTAAAGAAAGTGGATCTCGATTATTATTTTCTTGTAAATAAAGGTGTAAATGTAGTAAACTAAAGTTTATATGTAATCGTTTAGGTATATATGTCTCGAGCTAAGTTTATTATTATTAAAACTGAGGATTTAAAAAAGAGCGCGCCTAAAGTCTGATCTGGCACAATTCTTGAAAATATTATGTAGTTACAATAATTTAGTCAATATGTAGACATTATAAAAGCTACAACACAGACCTCCATAGTCCAATGTTTTAGAGATGCTGAAGACCGCATCAAATGGAGACACATAGCTGGGGCTACATTAGCCAAAAACGATGCGTCATCGTCAACAAAGACAACTCAGTCAAGAGCGAACGACTGATGGCGGGAATAATTTAGTTTTAATTTTGAACTGGATTTATACATACAATTCAAATAAAAGATTAGCAATAGCATTAACACAGCTGTTGGCAAATTGAACGGTTTTTTTCTGTTTGATATTCAAGCGTTAAATGCTCTATGAATCGAGAAGTGAATAAAACTATGATTGATTCATTTGTTTTAATTTGCAGTCATCTACATATAGGTAATACGCTTAAAGTGACAGAACTCATCAAGTCATTTCCGTGTTACAGGTTTGGTTGTATTAATTAAACATCACTTTTTATATATTATATCCATTCTTACATTCTTCACTGTACAATCACGCAATAAAAACTTAATTCAATAGTCTCAATTTGCAAGCTAGCTATTCGAAGGAGACAGTAATAAATTCTAAACGCAATCCAAACTGTTCTTTGGCGTTGATAACCAGGATCTCGTTATTTTTTAATTATAAAACATTTGTGTATTTGCTTCATTTCATTGTAGTTTTAATTTTTGTATTTAGGTATTACACAAGTATGTTTTATGCCTGCACCCGTGGGCGACTGCAAGAACTGCTGTCCAAGGGATGATAGGATTGATATACAATATAAATTATTTACTAGGTAAGATTATAAAATATATTTTTTTATTACAATTAAGTTCTTGGTTAAGCGAGATGAGTAGTGATTTGGTTACAAGCATGTTAACAGTCGTGTGTTCGAATCCGGATCGAGCACAACTGTATTTTTCATATTATGCTTCGTGTTATTTTTCGTGCTCTGCGGCGAAAAACATTGTAAGGAAATTAAAGTCAAAAATTCAAAGTACATGACTGCATGGTGGTGGCCTTGTGTGAGATGAGTGGGTGGTACCATCCTGAAGTGCTTGCTTACCAGTACTCTTATCACAAATTCTATCGCCAAGCAGCAATAGTTAGTATTGATGTGTACCGGTTAGTTGGTAAGTAACTCCGGGCCTTAGGGGATATAACATCTTAGTTCCCAAGGTTGGTAATATTTATGGTCAATATTTCTTACGGTGTCTAGGGCGTCAGGCCTATTTGTCCGTCAGTGTACTATAGAATTTAAAAAAGTCATCATCATTAAGAGGCATTTGTTTAACAGTAATTCTTTATGAAGTCCTTGCAATGACATACATACAAACATTAATATAGTGACATCATAGTGTGGTTAAGTCTAAATCTAAAATAAATAATTTAAATCTTTACTTGAATTAAACGTTGAATAGCAAATAGTATTATAATGTTTATTTATTTACAATTGTTTGTATATACTTGCGAAACATTATAAATATCGTAATAATCTTTTTTATGCTACACGTTTAAATAAAATAAGCGATTAACAAATTAGTTTTTATCACACAGTAATATGAAAATCTTCAGTAAACGAAAAAAGGTTGCAAATGAACTCTAATCAAATATAATTTGATTCCTTATAAAGTCACCTTGTTTAGTACTATTATCGATTTCACTTAATTTTTAAATTGACATTAGTTTTGCAATGAGAAATCGATTTTGAAGCATTGGATTTGACCACAATGACACGGACAATGACATTAATATTGAAGGATATTGTTTCATTAATTATATTTCGATTTGGAACATATTGTAACGTGCAGTTTCGAAGCTTTTTTTTCTTTTAGATAAAATGGCCGGTGATACACAGTTTTTGATAAAGTATTTTCAATTAGTTATTTTTTTTAAGGGTTTGAGATTTATTTTCAACCTACTATGTAATAAGCAAACATTTTGTTCGTGTAATAATTTATGTATGACTGAAAATTTAAAACAAACGAGCACCAGAAAAATGGGTCACATTATGCTACGTGGTCACCAAAAACCGCCGCCGTAGATACTATTAAAAATATTACGCATAGCGTCATTACGCCTTCAATCACACTGTCATACCTATTAAACCATTAATAAATCAAAGTATTGCTGTTTGACGCTATCACATTTTTTTTATTCACACATTTCTTTATTTTTTTCCTTATGTATTACAGATCTAATCAGGATTTCTTCGATATTATCGAACCTGGCCGTCCGGATGGATTATCCCGTACTCGTTTTAACGCAACGAGACCTACTGTCATATATTTATTTGGATTCTCTGAAGCTGTTACTGGTCCAAGTACAACAAATTTAAAAAATGGTAAATATTCTAATATTTCATTTGAAGTGTACTATTATCACGAAGGTTTTATTACTTACTTATCTTGCTAAGATGCCTGTTAGCAATTAATTTGTTTCGTTTAAATTGTGATGACATTTGAAATTAAATCAAACGTGGTTGATTGGCCAGTAATTACTTCTTTGATAAAGATTATAAAATGATTGTTCTTATTTTTAATTAAAATCTTACCTCCAGTTTCCGAACTTTGATCAAAGTCTGAATTTATAATACTGAACGATCATTGGTCAGTGGCAGCCGATCGCGTCATAGGCGATCGCGAAATGAGCGTTCAGTGTTTAGCCCAATTGGTTAAACTGACTTTATTCATAATTTCAGAATCTGGCGTAGAGGCTATTTTTCATATATGACAATATAGGGTAGTGATTTATTTACAATGCAATTATTAATTACATCCGGGAAAACTAATAAATAATACAGCATTATGGGGAATAAAGAAAATCATGGGTAAAGCCAGCATAACAAAGAAGATTAATAACGGTTATACGAGTATTGAAAATGTATGATTTTAATAAAATGATACAGATAATTTTAAATGTTACCGCACTCTTTTGAAGTTGAACGCCAATGCTATTGTATCGATAAAATATTACGCAAAGCCCTCAGCGTTGAAGTCGACGATTCAATTGTGTTTTATTGTATTAAGCCGTTTTACACTTTTCTTTTGTGTAAACTTAAAGTCAATATTTACTAATATGAGATAACTTCTTACAGAAAAAATGTTTGGAATTAATGCTTTATTTTTTTTTGTTATGCTATTAATATTAATTAAATTCATAATTGTCATCTATTTTATAAGATAATGAATTTTTTTTATATAGAATAGGAAGGCGGACGAGCATATGGGCCACCTGATGGTAAGTGGTCACCAAACGCCCTTAGACATTGCCTCTGTAAGAAATGTTAACCATCGCTTACATTGCCAATGCACCACCAACCTTGGGACCTAAGATTTTATGTCCCTTGTGCCTGTAATTACACTGGCTCACTCACCCTTCAAACCGGAACACAGCAATACCAAGTACTGCTGTTTTGCGGTAGAATATCTGATGAGTGGGTGGTACCTACCCAGACGAGCTTGCACTAAGCCCTACCACCAGTAAATTTATATAGTGATCCTTTTTTCTTTGATTAATATAGTTGCCATATGAAATAAGGGATACAATTAAGATTGTATTTAGAAGACTATAAATAAAATATATTATTGATTGCTTGATATGTATATATATCACAAAAATCTCGATGAAAATTAGAAAGCATATGAAAAATTGCTTACTGTTCAGTAAAATTGTATATTTTCGTTTTAGAATAGATTTATCTAATTCTGAAGACATTTATATCAATAGTTGATTTATCGACATCATGAATCATGTCGGTAATCTTTTTGCTAATTATATTGTATCGCTAAATAGACGTTTTGGGCAGTTGGTTATTACATCTTGAAGCTGCTTATCTCTATTATATAACAAAGTACTTTATTATAACACTAATATATTAGTGTAAGTCTTGTTGGCCGATATGTTATTTCATATATGTTGCTAGTTGCAAATTATAGATAATCCTGATATTGATGATTTAGTTTTTTTATCATCATTGAGTTTTTGTCAAAGATTCTCAGTACCAGCCCGGAGTTGGGAAATTGGAAGTGTGTACACTCTCGCGCCTCGGAAAGCACGATAAGCCGTTGGTCTTGCGTCAGAATTATTTCCGATGGTGTCGGATTCCATTGGATTATCAGAGTAAAGAAATAATGTGTCCTTCGCAGTTGGATTATATTTTTTTTATACAAAATAGTTAGGCGGACGAGCAAATGGGCCACCTGATGGTAAGTGGTCAATTCCGTCCTTAGACATCGGTGCTGTAAGAAATATTAACTATTTTTTATATCGTCACCAACCTATGGTTGGTGGTAGGAACTATGATTTTTTGTAGATTGTGCCTGTAGTTCCACTGGCTTACTCACCCTTCAAACTCAAACACACAAACATTAAGTACTGCTTTTTGGCGTATCTATCCAGATGGGTTTGCACAAAGCCCTATCACCAACTAAAGTTTCATCATCATCGTCATCATTATCATACAAACATTTTCATGGACACCATTAAACTGGATTGAAAGCGACATACTTAATACACATGTAAAAAGTAGATCAAGTGAATTTGAATACGTGGTATTTCTATTCATTGAGTGTAATTAAAAGTGATTTTATTGCAGCGTTCCTTGCACAGGGTGATTATAATTTCATCGCTGTCGACTGGTCCAGACTCATCGTTTTTCCATGGTGAGTGATAGGAAATGTTAACTATAACAGAATACTCATATCAATATTATTAATATTTAAGTATAGAATAAAAATAATATTACTATAATATTGAAATTCAAAGTGGATATGCTACTATCATTCTAGTCACCATTCCACACGGTCACTATTTTTACAGCAGCTATTTGTAATTGTTATTTGTATATATGTATATTCGTTACGGCTTTAATGTATTAATTATATTAAATAAAATTACATTATTATTATATTTAAAATATATTATTATATTTTATAGTTGAAGATTGAATTTCATGAAACATTCCCATGAGTGGGAGGTTGTCGAAAAGATTTCGCTATAAGCAAAAACCCACCTTTCCATATACAATGTATTTATACCCTAATCCAAATTATAATTATGTGACACGAGCTTCCGTGAGGGTTAGGGAGCAGGTGTCGAGTATTAGCCTATGTGTTAAGTCGGGGCATAAGGTATCTCTATTCCAAATTTCATTCAGTAGTTTTTGCGTGAAATGGTAACAGCGGTCTATCCACATGGATAATCTTGTTTGCAATAAAGTTTGTCTATTAAGTATATTCTATTGTAAATAGAATAATTAGCAATAAGACATTTCAAAATTTAGCTTTAATAATTTTATCATAACGGTTGTTATATATTGTGTTTGTTGTTTCATAACAAATTAATTACATAAGGGAATGTAATTAAAAAAATTACATAATGCTAAGACCGTCTTATCATTGATAGTGATCTCTTTCATACAATTCTTATACAGAGATTAAAATTAACAAATTAAAAAGTCACTAGAGCGCGCAAAAGTGTCGTAATAAAATACTCCCTAATATTGTAAACTTAATTATATAAAGATTAGTTGTCGCTTGTTTGGCTGAGATGGAATATCATGTTTGAGTAGGTTGGCGTTGTTGGTAGATACTTGCCTTTCACGCCGAAGGTTGTGAGTTCGATTCCCACCCAGGGCAGACGTTTCTGTTTATCCTGAGTCTGGGTGTAATTCTCTATATAAGTATGTATTTACAAAAGAAAAGTAGTATATGTCTGTATCAGTAGTCTGGTTTCCATAGTACAACCTCTGCTTAATTTGGGATCAGATGGCCGTCTGTGAATAATGTCCCAGGATATTAGTATATTAAAAAATACCAAAAAAAAAACTTAGTACATATTATACTATAACTAAATATTATACTAACTATCGTAGCAGGAAATAGTATTACATAATGACTTAAGTATTAGTTTATTGGCGTCTAAGCCCTGAGGGGTTTAATCGTAAATAAAATATATACATATAAATACTTATGTAAGTTATTATAAATAGTTCATTTTCGTCCACAAGGGGGGGGGGGACAGATGTTAATAAACGCATCAAAATCGGTATAGTAATTTAAAGCGTAGACAGACAGAGGCCGAGTTACTTTCGCGTTAATAATATTAGTATACGTTATTCGATACGACTCGCGTGCCATAAGTACGTTGATGGTACAACGCCAGAAACCTTCACGTACGTGCCAACAATAATTGTACAAAGTTTAAATTGAATTGGATAAACGATGCGTGAACGCATATTCGTTCAAAAATAAGCATTAATTTTTACATAACGACGACGATATGATAACGTATTACCAAAATAACATTTTTATCACAAATACAGATTTGTAATAAAAAAAGTAGTTTTCTACCATCCCATTACATTTCAATACATTACAAAATTACATAATTCGATACTTGAAAATGAACACATACTGCTATTATTATTTATCAAATCTACAAAACCAATAAACACTAAAGAAAAATTGTACTCGTCTACCTAGTATCTTAACGGGTGTACCCCCTCACGCACAGCTCGTATTATAGTTGTAAGATGACCATATACTATGTACCAAGTGTATATGTATAATAGTATGATTATAACAGCCTCGTTCGTGCAGTCTCTAGAGGCTAACTTAGGTCATGGGTTAAAATCTCAGGTCGGACCAATTTTATGAATTCGGTTTTAGTTAGCAGTGTTTTCGCCTAGGTATACCGTGAAATACATACATAATTATATTTATATCTTTCAATACTCATTACATATGAGTTTTATATTTCTCAAAAATATCTGTAGAAAAAAAACGGAATCAGATAAATTTTCATAATCATAATATATTTTCTCAAGGTCTCATTAAACTTAAAACATTAATTTATTGACCGACAACGTAATTTTCTTTCGTGACAATTACGTCGTAACAAAAAAGCTTTTACGTTACATATACAACAACTTTCTCTTTATGATATTAGAGCGATTGCGAATTACATTTTTAGTGTGTTGCAATTTTAACTAAATACATTTATCATAACGAAATATATAATTGAAACAATTTTCAACTACTGTAGGTATTAGTTAATCTTTATTACGTTGAAGGACAAAATAAAAATGACAAAAACAAAGTAAAAATGTCGTTTTGTTGGAACCTTCTATGGTTTACTCAGAACAACTCACCAAAGTTACATCACAATTAGATGAATAGACTAGGGACGCTAAGAGGACGAACATACAAACATATTATTTATATTATAGATGCCTCGTTGGTCTAGTGGCTTGATGTAAGGCCGCAGACTCGGAGGTCCTGGGTTCAATTCCCAGGTCGGGCCAATAAAACGTTATTGGGTTTTTCTGTCAGAAAATTCTCAGCAGCCCGGAGTCTGGAAGTTGGAAGTGTGTACACTCCCGTGCCTCGGAAAGCACGTAAAGCCGTTGGTCCTGCACCTGAACTCTTTCCGGTCGTGTCGGATTGCCGTCCCATCGGATTATGAGAGTTAAGGAATAGAGAGTGCACCTGTGTTTGCGCACACACTTGTGCACTATAATATCTCCTGCGTAGTTGGCTAATCTCTCTTGAGATTGGTCGCCGTGGCCGAAATCGGTCTGGAGGACATTATTATAGATAAACATGCCTATATTCCCGACGTAAATTTAAATATGTAACTATGTGAATTTGAGTATGCTTGTGTGTTTAATTAATGTAAACAGTAATTAAATTTTCTATTGTTTCCTTGCTTCTAATATACTCAGCTACAAGTGTCCGTTGGAATATTAAAACACTTAATTGAAAGTCATCAAAGTGCATAACCGTAACACATGGCCGAATTGTACATGTGTGTGTACATCAAGCAAACAGGTCATGTAGTACACCTGACCTAAACAGCATCTCATCAACATCACTTGCCTGAGTCAGATAAATTATTCATTTCAACAAATCTGTTCCAACATCACAGTCGTGTTTTCCGTTTCAAGTGTTTTTGAACTTTGATGTTGAATTAAGTTCGAAGGAAATGTTAATGCAATGTATGTAACGTTAACATTAAAACTATATAGTCTGCTAATTATAATCTGCTAACTTTAGTTACAATTTAATGTAAATACTTTAATAATATTAAAATTATATAAGCCTGATGCATTAACAGGTACATATCAGCGGTGAGGAACACGCGGTACATGGGACAGCGTCTTGCTGATTTCGTAGAATTTTTAAATTCTTCCGGTATCCCAGCTGGTTCCTTGCACGTTATAGGGTTCTCGTTGGGCGCAGAAGCCGCTGGATTCGCCGGAAAAGCTCTTAATGCAAGGGGATTAAGATTAGGAAGGATAACGGGTAAGTTATGTTAAGCGTGTTTCATCATTATTTCATTAACGTTGAAAATTTAATTTCACACTGGATTAAGATACTGCCAAATTAAAAAGTCTTTGTTGGTTCTTGGTTCTGTTTATCTGATGTAATATTAAAATGGTGACTTTATTGTGTAATTTACGGTTTCAAATACATTTGTTTAAGGCCTTATATACCACCACGTGGTGTGTACCTGTTTCATACAATTTATTTTATTAGTAAGAGTATATGGTTCGAACTGGTCTGAGATTCGCGCAAACAAAAAAACTTTATGCCTTTTTTAATAAAATTGCTATAGATATTTACTAAGAATTTAAATCATGCATCGAACCTCCTTGCGAAATTAAATCCAAATCAAGTTACAGAGCCGTGCAATTTTCGTATATCTGCCATTGACTATCAAACTTAGAGACAAATAAATTGGTATAGAAATTAGACCCTCGAAACGACCTTCCTAAAAATATTAGATAACCGATAGACCAGAATTCTGTAAGAACTCACTTTGCGTCACTCGTGAAATATCAAAAAGTTACTTGGAGTACTTACTACGCTGTTTTGACGCGTCAAAACAATATATATGTATTTCGAGTTTATTTTTACAGAATAATTCTACAATTGACATTTTTTTAGGTCTCGATCCGGCGTACCCTGGCTATAGTTTAGGCGGGAAAGACAATCATCTCGCAAAAGGTGACGCATTGTTTGTAGACGTGTTACATACAAATCCTGGAATATTCGGGTTCCCGCAGGCGATAGGTGATGTGGACTTTTATCCTAACCCGGGCATGTGGATCCAGCCAGGATGCTGGGTCGACGAGTTGCTGAAGAATAGAGAGTTAAGTTATTTTTGTAAGTAATATATTATTCGTGCCATAACAACTACACAGTTGTATAATATTCCTAATTTTGTTTATTTCTTAAGGTCAGTTTTTTTATATATGTCATTAAATATTTGATGGTTAAAAACAAAAATTAACAATAAATATTTGTATCCTATATTATGAGATTATATTTATGGAATATTTATGAGTCGAGATAGTCCAGTATTTATATTACCTGAATCCTAATTAAAGATATTGAGTTCAAAACCGGGCAAGCACAACTGAATTTTTAGGTGTTTAATTTGTATTTATAATTCATCTCGTGGTCTAACTCCGCATAAAACCTTCGCTTCAAATGGTGTGTCGCTATAATGGCATTAACAGGCTTTTACTTTAGTTTTAAATAGTATTTTTTTATATAATCTGATTATAACAATTTTTTTATTACAATCACGCTTTTATTTTCAAACCAACATCAATTGTGTCAAATTTATTTCAACGAAACTATGGATTTATCGTTTTGAGTAAAACGCGATATTCTGATTACATTATTTTTTTAAAGTCAACCATTGCGTGCCTTTTATGGTTTAGGGAACAATGATTTTGCCTCCCCTCAGACACATTTTTCGGGCGATCGATACTCTGACGTCATCGCGGATGCTGGGAACGAAGGACAAAGGGGGAAGTTACCTCAATTATGCCCAATATTTTCGTCGAACATTTTATTATTAGTACGTTTTACGCGTGAGATAAGAGTTGTTGCAAAGATAAAAGGAATGCTTTTGTGTATAATGTGTTGATACTTGAGTTATCAATTTAAATTGTTTTTGTTTAGATTGATTTAAGCAATTTTCGCTTGATGATTGTTGATAAAAATGTAGAATATATATTGATAGTATTTAATATGCTTTTTTATATTTATTCGAAGGTTTAAATTAGCATTTTACTAACAAAGATATTCCATTTTCATTTCTACTCCATTTGACAAATATTTCCATCGATAAAAACCCAGGTGGTCAAGTGGATAGAACACGAGAATCTTAACCGATTCTGGGTTTCCCGGGCAAGCACCACTGAGTTTTCATGTGCTTTATTTGTGTGTATATTTTATCTCTAATAGTTACATGTGTTGCATGAAATTTTCGCTTAATAAGCTACGAATTCTTGTCGTTAAGCGAAGAGGGGGCTTTTGTCTAGCAGTGGGACATATACAGGCTGAGGCTTTTTAAATAAGAAGTACGTCCTTACAGTATACAAAGTAAAATGTTGCTAAACTGTTTATTATCCATCAACACAATAACTCTATATTATTATTGGCATATAGTAGTACAATCAATTTACTTCTATCAAAAACATCAGTAGTAACTAAATCTTCTTTCATTTTAAGGCTCATATTACGTCATATATTTGGAAGCAAAATTGCCGAACCAGTTGGCCTGCGTCCAAGGATTGATTGTTATGTCCAAATGTCAATGAAGATTTGTTATCTCAGCAAGATAGCAAATACAGGGCGTGCCTTAACCCCTCATGGCAACCCCTTTAAATATATGTTAGAATACAGTTACAATTTATGATCGAAAACGTTTTCCTGTTACATATATTTTTTGGGAATCTGAAATATGACATAGCTTTTCGTGTGTTTTTATTATTATATGGAAGTATATTTTAACAACATAGTGTCTTCCATATAATATTAATTTTACTATTTTATTTAGAAAAAAAAAAGAATTATTCTTTTATTTTTTTGTATGATTTTTGAACCTGTTTTATTTTGGAACGTACAATCATAGTTTTAATGTAATCAAAACTACGATATAAGTATAAAATGTATTTTTAATTAAGAAAAAAGGATAATATGATTGAAGCCAATGGCATGGATGGCCGTATATTGAAGTAAAATAGTAACTAAAAGAGTATATATTTTCATTCCAGACGGTTGCAGTCACAATCGTTCTTGGAGATTGTATGTGGAGTCTATAAAAAATCCCATAGGCTTTCCAGCGACGTTATGCCGTGATTGGAAGAGTGCCACGGCGTCATGTCGCTTCGAGATCGACGGATACATGGGTTTTGGGGCTCAGCCACCGTAAGACGATAATCCTTTACTTATTTATTTTACATAAAATATGACGTTCCACGCTTACTAATATTATAAATATATTTGTAGTTTGTTCGTCCTGGTTTTTTCGTATAAGACGATGTTTCTTTATTTCGATCCATACCTGAGCTGAGCAATGAGAGCGTACCAATTAAAGTAACTATTTGCATATTGCGTGGGGTTGTACACCTATTAGTCTTTGAACGAAAATCGTTATTGTTATATTTTGTTTGTATTGTTATTGTTTTTATTTACACTATATTTTATGATTAGAATTTAACAAAAAAAATGAAAACCAAAAATATTTGTAACACTAAAGGTTTACTAGCGATTTATTCCAGACAACCTTTGGGCGTAGGACATTTAAAAATTAAGACTAGGATGGGCGGTGTATTTAATACCAATAAATATACCCAAATACTACACATATTATCTAAAATATGGAAAAATAAACTTATATTTCTTGAGTAGTCTGCATATAATACATAGTTTGATGATAGTAATGAGTGGACGGTACCTACCCAGACGATCTTGCACAAAGCGGTACCAGTGAAGCTGTTTTAGTTATTATAAAAAAAAAAAACATGTTTTTGTTTTAGTGTGTATGACATTTTATGGACGTAATGTGATTGCTTCTTAAACGCCTCACAACGACAATGTTACGTCGGATTACGGATAAGATATCTTAAGCCCATAATCTTCTTGGGTATCATTTGGTAAAACTTCACTTTAACAAAAAGTTGGGTATTTAACATTCGGACAAACATATATCTACCATTTATATAGATTGAATTGTTATATAATATATTAATGTTATTCATAAATTTTCTAGTGTGATAATCATACGACTATATATAAAAAATATCTAAGGCTAAATACCTAAACAAAATAAATAAAAACATTAAATTTAAATATCAGTAGTCGTTTGTACGAGCATTTTGTCAGATTTAGCCTTATTATATTAGTTTTCATGATATTGGTACTCTCTTGCAAAGTTCATACGGACATATTTCAAGTTGACATACGGTGACAAACGGGACTAGTCCACAAATTCAAGGCCGCAGCAATCTATGCTCAGCACTTTTAAGGATAACATCCGAAATGAGATTTACCGGAGTGAAAACAGAGATACTTGATAATGACTATGCTATGCTATAAAATCGAAATTATTAGGATTATTTATTAAATTGTCTTATAGTAACAGCGTTATTAAAGCTAGTTTTTTTTTTTGGTTATAACAAGTAAACTAGTGTATAATATAGCGTAGAATAGTTTTTTTTTTACATAATCATTGATTTAAGTAAATAATACTGACGCTTATTTATTTTTTCAGGTTGAATGGGAAAATGTATTTGTCCACCAACGAGAAACCGCCATTTGCAAAAGGCCCATAAATAGTGAAAATGTACGACTAATAATAATATAAAGTTATGAAATAAATTGTGTATTTATACAAATACTGAAAATATTTTTAAATGCGACTGAGAATCGTCAATAGTATCTTTATAGTTTTATTTGAAATTTATATATTTTTTTTATTTAAACTCTTATAATGATTTATTGATATTAAATCACACAGCTTCATGGATGGAATGAATCTAGAAACGTATTATTTTTTAGAAGAAAATAAATCTCCGACTCTATTATTGGCTTCTTCACCGACTTTTGTTTCCTAGTCTTTGTCTATTTTTTTAATAATTACTACGCATAATTTATATAAATCAAGTTTAATTCACAATCAAAATATAATATTAAATAAGAAAATACCTACCAATAATTAATTAAATATCTAATAAAAGAACTAGTCATTTATGAATAAACAGTATCACCGCAAATACATCATACATTTCGTAAAACCATACTGGCGTAAGTATAACTAAGTAAGTATAACTAACAGTTGATGATGATGAAATAAGTGATAATTTCGATACAGTCTTTTTTTATATATTTTGTTTCTCAATTATTCCTTTGCGTCCGTTAGTATTAAGACTTTTATATAGATAGGATTTTTCTAGTCAACAATTCTAGGGTCAAAAGGTTTGTGGGTTGTATAAATTATAAGGATTAATAAAAGGATATATGTTGTACGTTTCTAATCATATATATTTTTAATATGTAATTTTCACGAAACGATAACTAAAGAGTCCAAAAAAAATATTTCCTGAGAATTGCTACTTCTTAGTAATGCTGTTAAGTAGTAGGTACTTAGTACGGAAATCAATAAATATATTCGAAAACTGCAGCGTTTTCTTTCTATCTTAAGCTTAATTTGTACAATTGAAGTTAACAATTGTTTAAATGAAGATAAATTGCAAAATCCAACTTCCAAGTGAACAGATACTAAGTTACGAGATACAGTATAAATATACATATATTTTCTGATATGATATGCTTTCGAAACAGAGCAATCCAATATCCGATATTTTCCTTTCTCTTTCGTTGCAAATATTTGAGGATGGAATCACAATGATAGGTTTTCCTTTATATTGAGAAGCGCCACACGATGGAGGTCTAGTAAAAGCAAGAACTAATTTCGTTTATACTTGTTTCAACCTGCATTTGCCGTTCTTCTTTTATCGTCCATTCTTTCAAGGAATTTTGGAAAGAATGGAACATAAAAGAACAGCACAGCCATTTGAAAAAAATTAAAAGTTGGAAATATACAATTTACAATGAAACCCAAAAATCAAATAAAATTTAGATTTTTTCCTGTTCTAAGCTCAAATATAAATTTGATTTTTCTTAAGATATTGGAAGAAAATAATGAAACCTACAAATACGTTTGCTTACGTCACGCTTATTTTCACTTATACGATAGTATAAGTTAGATCATTTACGTGTGGGTTTGGTCATGGAATGACGTGAACACGTCTACGTCAGAAGTCTATACGTAATGAAAAACCTTTTAACATTTATTCCAAGGTATACCTACCTAGGATATGATATATAATGACATTAGAAAATTTACACCTTTTCAGAAAACTAAGGTACCTTGTTTTTGAGTATTACATTTCTGGGTCTTTTTTAATTTGTACTATCAATATTAGTATTCCAAAAAATATATAAAATTTTGACAATGTCGCTATGCTTTTTTTGGGTATGCTTAACTTCTTTATTAAATATTACGTGAAATTCCATTCTTCTAATTACTGTATAAAATAGTGCATGCTCATCGTTATAATTACGTAAGTGTCAATATCGCTGCGAATAAGAGTATATCTAATTTAATTCTAATAATTGTCGAAAAAACTTTAAAAAAAAACAAATGATTGTTATGGTTACGTAGACTCACGGTGTAAATCAGCTCGAGTTAATTAGTACGATCGTCGTATTCACAGACTTTGAACTATCGTTTTATCTGATTCCGATAGCTGACATCATGATTGTTCGTTGGATAAAATTGGCATCTGTTCGAGTTGAATTTGTCCGACAAGTCACAAAACCAGAATCGAGATCGTGTTTACTGATACTAACGACGAGGTTATTGGTGTATTCATTTGCTTTAATTTGCCCAGATCTATTGTGGAGTAAGAACAATTTTGTTTCCGGTGATGAAATTTAATTTTAATACTAAATGTAGAACATGTTATATTATGTATCTGCTATTGTGCATTATATAAGAGCTTGATATAATTAAGTTTAAGATTTATAAGTAAATAAAAAAATAAAATAACATGTCGTTCGTTGTTAAAATATCTTATCAGCGATGAGCGTTTGTAACAAAAGAAAAACAATTAACAATTGTATTTACGCGTGCTCGATTGTGAACTTATTCGTTTTCATAAAAAAGCTTTCCAATGAGAATCTAAAATGTTTTAACAACGTGTGATTACGATTGTTACCCGACTGTAATCGGATAAATGGGACAATCGAATAATTTGATTCTTTTTTAGTAACAATCATCCATCGTTAAATCTGTTTCCGAGTGTTCTATAACAATAGAATCGCGTAGAATTTTGCCAGTGATAAGCAGGTGATTGATATATTTTTAAATGTAATGCATTCTGTCAACAAAATAGAGAAATTATTTGTTTAAATATCAAATACTCGTGATCTGTGATCGATCACTCGAATAAATTATTTTTGAATACATAATCGAATGAATACAATCCATTTTAGCGTTGAAATCTCCCATATCAGTTTTATTGTCATAAGCTTAAGTTAAATGTATAATTAGAACACATAACAAAAAGGTTTTCTGTATAAAATGTCAAAATTTTTTTTTTTTTTTTTAATCATAATAATAATTGGTCCTATATTAATATGATTTATATATATAATGGCTGGTTCACACAAGTCGATCAACTGCTAAATCGAAAGCGAGGAAGCCAAAAGTGTGTTCAGTATTTTCAATATTAGTTTGCATTATTGCAACTTTGGTTAATTCAATTCTAATTTTTATAATTTTTTCTTTAATTTTTGTTGATCAGCTAAAATCTAACCGAGGAAAAGCACAATGTAATCTATATACAATATCTTGCCATTGTATGTATAAATATAAATATACATTTGATATCTGAATTATTTAATGGCGACAAGTTGTTCATGTTCACAATGTTCACTGGTGGTAGAGCTTTGTGCAAGCTCGTCTGGGTAGGTACCACCCACTCATCAGACATTCTGCCGCAAAACAGCAGTACTTGGTACTGTTGTGTTCCGGTTTGAAGGGTGAGTGAGCCAGTGTAATTACAGGCACAAGGGACATAAGATCGTAGTTCCCAAGGCTGGTGGCGCATTGGCGATTTAAGCGATGGGCAACATTTCGTACAATGCCAATGTCTAAGGGCGTTGGTGACCACTTACCATCAGGTGGCCCATATGCTCGTCCACCTTCCTTTTCTATAAAAAAAAAAAAGTAAATATTGCCAACAGTAAATGTTTGGTAATGTATTATTAATTTCAAAACAATGGTGATATTGATAAAAGCAGACTATAAAGCAATGATTACTTGTATGAAAATTTTATGAGCCATTAGTTGATTCATAAAGATCATATTCTGATAATCTCATAAAACGTTTAACGTCCCATACACTACGTAACTATTCTCCGTCAGCCTTATTAACTGATTTATAACTGGCATCATAGGTTTTACTCTTTATTAAAGGTTTATGCTAAGATATACTAGTGGATTGATATCTCAAGCGAAGTTGATTCGAATCAATCTTGGTAAGCAGTATTATTTAAGGGCTTAATATTTTTTCTAAGCAAATCATCGTGAGGAAAACTGCAATTCTGCTACATACATCCACAAATCCTCAATAGAAGAACGTATTGATATAAGTAATCCAAACTTTCTTATTAAAAGGTGAGAAGCCTTTTGTGCCATAATAATGTTTATTGTTTTTACTTGAGGGTGTCGCTTTTAAAGAAATTTACCGAATAACTACAACTACAAATTTCAATAATCGTCAGAAATACGTTACACAATAAGCTATTTAATAAGCATTGCAATAACATTTTACAATCATTTTCTATTTTTATTACACAGTAGAAATTCCTTCAATTAATTATATATTCATTTTATCATTTTCTCTTCTTTATTAGTCGGCAATGTTTTTATTTAACTCTGATAAAGCAAAGTGTAAACAAGGCTATGAGTATGGTTTGCACTTTTCTAGTATCAAATATTTTTTTGGATGATTAAAATCAGTTTTTGCCACTATTTCGCACTTTTCACGTTCAGCGTTCATGTGTTCTTGATACCAGTTTATTGCTAGTTCTTCATTCATTTGTATATTGGTGATAGCCAAGTCCATTAGCTTTAGTTCACGAGAGTGTAGATGAGGTAAGTTAATTATATCACATATGCCTTTGTTGCTTAACAAAACATTAACTCCGATGAACCTAAATGAAATAAATACATTGTAAAAATCATTTTCAGAATAGAAATGATATTCGTTATAATTATGTCCTAATGTTTATAAAAGGACTTTGTATTCCATGTAAAATCTATAGTGATTTGAAGACTAACTTTAATTTATAATCATTAAATAAAAATTGTAATAATTTATATTGTTCTAGATAAATGGTTGTTTTAATTTTACAAGTTAAGCTAATTTAAAATGTATTTTTTGTCTAATCAAGGTCATCTTGCCAAATTAGTGAAATCAGGTTGTTTGTTTTTTCTGATAATTGTTCTAAAAGAGAGAGATGTTAAATTGAAATAAAATACCCGTACGAAAATAACAAAATTTAATAAGAAAACCACCTACAAAACAAAACATTACCGAACAAAATCAAACATTTAAATTATAAGTTTGCATAAGCGCAGTCTTCAAAGTGTTGATAATATTTTGGTATGAAGAATTGTAGTTGACAAGCGCTTAGATTACTGGAAGAACTGCAGTACTTGCAATACCAGTTCTGCACCATATTGGACTTGCAAAATAGTTCATTGAATGATAAATCCATGCGTTTCATTTCATGATCTGTCATCTTAGGAATGCCTAGACACTTTATGATACCACTGCCATTCAACTCAACGGGACTGGCTATAAATCTGAAGATGGAACGGTTGTTGTAGGTATCTTCTATATCTTTAGTATTGTAAAATTAAACACTTATTCTTTTGACCCCGATACACTAATAATTCACCGAATTACAAAAAAAGTTTGTTTACGCAAAATTGATCCCTTAAGACGAAAGTATGTTTTGATTTATTATTCTAACCTGGTTGGTGAAATCACTTGACTGGCATCTATTTCAACGAATCCTGAAACTCTAGGTACATCTTTGCATAATAGTGCCCATGCTACTTTTGTGACTAAGCCTGCTAAGGCGTGTGCTTCACTAAGTTCAGCAGATTTGTTACACTGTCCGTCACATCTGCCAACCGTAATTGGCGCGCATCGAACTGTTTGAGTCATCAATTCAGCATTTTGCTGCAAAACGAATTTCATTGAAATTTTAAATAATATATGGGCTAACGGTATCTAATAAGTATCTACTAAGATACTTATTTAACATATATATTTGTGCAATGTCTGTTTTCTGTATACATGTCTGTGTCTGTATACATTTTTATAATATACCTATATTGAAAACCAATTTCATTGGTCTATATTTTATTAAGACATTTATATATATGAATTAAGTTATTTTTTAAAGAAAATCTTTAAAAAAAATTATATCGTTAGTTAATTATTATTTATCTGACTAAAGTCTAAGGTAAAATTACCTCACTGAAATCAAAATATTCCAAGGCTTTAGAAAATAATGGCACTAAAGACACCCCTTCCGTGCCCCCGACGCAGGGCACGTGAACGTAACACGGTTCCAGACAAAGGGCTCGGGCGGCAAGGGTACTTGCACGCATCTCGGGAACAGCTAGAGAACCCAACAACTTTCGTGGGTTGTACCAACCTGTTTCTTTAAGCGTCTAGAAATAATCAACACGATCATATATTAAATATATTTATTAAAATTAACTTATTTCGGGTTGAGAGTTTAAAGTAAAATATTTTGTACGGAAAAATGTTGAAGTTGAGTCACTCCAATAAAAACAATCTTAAGCTACTTGCGTAACGGATGTTTACTCATGGGGTAACCGTAACAAATGATCGAACATTGTGATTTCTCAAGAGTCTTATCGCGTTGTAAAAAGGTTAATTCCATTAAAGAGATTCGAGAGAGTTAAAAGTTTTTTTTTTAATTTCAAGAGAGTTAAAAGTTTTTTTGTTCTTTGTATGTTAAATAAAAAGCTATTTGTCTATTGTGTTCAAAATTTGTAAGTTTATTGTAATAAATATTGAATAGCTAAATATTTAGGTCGCTACGATCTATAGTTGGAGTCGTAATGTGTTAATATTCCGATAATGCGAGCTCATAAAACTTTTAATATCCCTGAAGAGCTGTAACATGTTGTGGCAAATATAAGGGAGCTATAACGAGGGAGGAAAGATGGTCACTGATGGACGTAAAAATGTTACGCTCGTTAAGACGAAAGTGCTTTTAAAATGCCGTCTGTCATTAAATTTTGTATCTTTAAAATATACAAAACAGACAAGTAACACGAACAAAGGCGCTCAGAATAAATTATTTTTCAGAAATAAATGTCGTAACCGCAACAGCATGTGATTGATCCCACTGCTGGGCTAAAGGCCTCCTCTCCCTTTTTTGAGGAGAAGGTTTGGAGCTTGGTGGAATACACATGTGGCAAAATTTCAGAGAAATTATACACATGCAGGTTTCTTCACGATGTTTTCCTTCACCGTAAAGCCGAGATGAATTATTATCCCAAATTAAGCACATGAAAATTCAGTGGTGCTTGCCCGGGTTTGAACCCACGACGATCGGTTAAGATTCACGCGTTCTTACCAGTTTTAAACTAACACTTTTTATATAATAATCTATGTTTATGAAATGAGAATATATCGAATAGCTATAATTTTAACAAAGGTCAATTGTCAAAGGGCAAATGTTTTGCAAATAGCTAGTAAAAAGGTTAAAGACCTGCGTATGTTGTATAGGAAAAAGAAAATGTCACCTCGGCGATTAAGGGCACCATACAATCGATTGGTGAAGTACACACAATTATGAAGGCATTTGGACATTCTTTGGCAATGAAATCAGCGTATCGTTTTACGGTCGGTGCTTGACACTCGAATCTCTTCTCCATTTGCATATTCATATTTACACAAGCACCATCTAACATCAATACTATATTTGAATTCTGAAAATACATAAATGCTATAATTTTTAGTATTTAAATTTCCTTGGCAATTAAAAAGGTCAATAGCATTCAACGATTCTTGTGTGAGTGCGAGGGCGCAGTAGGATGTCGCGTGACAGAACGCTAACAAGCGAATATTAATTAATGGTGCTCTCGTGCCAATAGATTATATACTTATAGTCTTCTCGTCTGTGCGATAAGGTCACGGTATCTTAAGTCACGTCAAGTGTAATTTGACATAGTTGTAACCTGTTTAAGTTACAGACTAAATCATATATTACAATTAATATATTTTTATACCCTAATGTTATTTTTGAAGGAGATAATGTAAGATTTTTATTTTGTTATCTGTGGTAAAAAAAAAATACTTAAATAATACTTCGATATAAACCTCTTTACATTTACTCGTACGATATGTTGAATTTAACTTTTGTAAAAAGGAAACAATATGCAATTATGTAAATGATGACGGATTGGCAACTATAATGTTGATAAAATGAAGTATAAAATAAAATATAACATTTATAGGGAATGTAATCACATAAATAAGGTGCAAGATTTAGTGGGTGGCCGTTTGCCGTATTGATTGGCAACAGACTGAGGTCGACGCCACCCTCACTTACTTGCAAATACCAAGTAGAAAACGAATGAAGCCAACCCCAATTGATACTATTGTGTACGCCAGATTGCCTTACATTGTAAGGCTACAATGAGACATCGAATGTTCATCATATATTTTGGCAGAATTTTAGCTTAAAACACTCGATATAGTTTAATATATGCAATTTAGATATATGTTTTCTAAGTTAATAAGCGATTTTTAATTTATTTTAATACTACATATATCCTACGTACATTTTTAACTATATTATATTTTATTTACATGCCTTTAATATATCTGAAAGTGGCTTAAAAAATAAGAATTACTAGAAACTATCTATACTGTGAAAGTACGAGAATAACGATTCAAGTTTCAACTGACGACAGCTTATAAGTTTAAGTGCTCTTCAAATTGTGCAAAAGTTGACTATCACCGTGAAACATTCCACATTAAGGGCTGTTCAGATTATAAAACATCTTAAGTGCTTGCAAAACAATTAAAATATTAAACAGGAAACATTTAATGCAAATATACATATTTATTTATTACACGAACTTGGAGACAAGGCAATGAATGTTTTTCTTTCTAATAATATCTTCAGTTACTATTATTTATTATATTTTAACGTATTTGTTAATTATATGACTTAATGCTAATGTATTTTTTGATCTATTTTACTATATTTATATTTGCTATCAAACCTGCAAACATCTTTCAAGATCGTTACAAGCGCAGCTGTACGCTTCTACTAAACAATTTGTGTCAATATGTTGGAGATCTTGAACAACATTACATAAGTTACGAGTACACTCAGAACTTTCAGTATCAGTTGCTTCATATAAACGTAATCTGAAAAAAAAATACATTATGCAATTCAAATTGATTGATATTATTCCATACATATAAACATTTAAATTTTTAACATGTAAGTGTATGTAAATGTCATGTAATTCGCTATCAAGGACAGTAAATGTTTAATATATAGTAGCAATCATAATGTACTGACAAATCTACTTATTCTAATGGTCACCCAGTGGTCGAAACTCGACAGTATTTACTAAAAAAAATGAGGTTAAACATTTGTAGAAGTAAAAATTTATCCAAATTTTCATTTTCTTTATATTTCTTCTATGCCTTAAATTTAGCTTTGTGCACTTCCAATATAAAATGTAATCACGTATGTCGAATCTAACGCACCTCCTTCCGCGCAATATGCTTAAGAAGGGGTACAAAGTTTTATCTTCATGTAATAATTTATAGATAACGGTAGCAAGTAACCAAAGCGTGGGTTCGTTATACATTTCTTAAAAGACAAAAAATAGAAAACACAATTTGTTAGAGGAGAATAAAAGTAGTTTAGGCTATCTTTTTGTTTGCTCGTCTGTTACCATCATTTTACTCCCCTCACATCCCTCTATACACAAATATTTTCTACTTTAGCTGTCATTATGCTAGTAAATAAGTGCTATGAAAGTTTGGTTACCGCAAGTCTGTTATTGATATTTTAAAAGCCACAACAATAACAATGATGTAAACGCAGATATTTGTTGCTTACTTAAGATCTTTGAGCCAAAGGGTATTTATGATTTTAGTTTTTTGTTCTTCTATTTACTAAATTTTTTAAGTCGAGAAAATATGCAGGATGTATATAAAGTTGTTTTAAAAGCATCGCTACAAAGTGAATATGAAATGATTGAGCGAAATGATGATGATGAAGAACAAAAGATTAAATATTTGATAGAAGACTTTAGCTGCTAGGAAAGAAAAAGACAATATAATCAGTTTCCTAGTCGTAAAGTCTGTAATAAACAGCGTCGGTCACGACTCATCTCATAAAATCCAGACTTTTTATTACATTCTGTGAATGATTCGTATAATAGCATGTCTAAGGCTTCTGTTAAAGTTTGATGTGCACCTATTTCAAATGCCCTAGCGAGTTCACGTACTACGAATTGGATTTTTTATGTGCGTGCTGGCGTCTAGAATGAAATAACGGAACCTCGGCTTCCGTTTATTTTCCCAAAATGCCCGAAATGCTTCGAACTTGTAATTATTTACATTATTAGGGATATTTTGTTGCTCGCATTTAGAAGGCTGTTTATTTTTATATATTTTTTATGTTGACTGAATTTTAGTATTTATCCAAGCTTTCTTCAATTGAATTCTCTCTATGTCACACGCTTTAAAAACGATTTTAGATGGATATAAGAGATATAGTTTTTCAACTTAAACGGGCCCATTCAGGTAAAGTACCTACTTTTCGATCTTTTGTCGTCGATTCTACGGCTTAAGTGTGCTTTCAGGCTAAAACGTCTATAGAATTTTAAATAGAAAAAAGGCAATTTGTGATAATTTTTTTCTTAGACGATGTCGAAACATTTAAAATACAGGATGGAATTGTACGTAGATGATAGCATGTTGTGTAAGACACTGCATAATACTTATGGTACAACAATGCATATTTTCTTTATTATTTATTTGAATCTGTTATATTATGTTGATATCTGATCCGGTTCTTTTTTTTATAAAATACTTTTTTTTGTTTTACTTGTAGATAAAAAGCTATAGAAGTTTGTATATGTCCCTTATAAGATAATCTATCACCTAAGAACAATTCATCGTATAGCTCGGTTCAAAAATGGCAGTAAGCAAATATTTTATTTAGTTTTAAAGCAGGCATATAACGTGACTATAACGTGATTTTATTTACTCCAGGTATTAATACTCCAGGTACTAGTACCCTAGGTACCACGAGTACATATGTAAGGTGGGTCTGTATATTTGTAGTTTCGATGTTAAATTGGAATGGAATTAAATTACAAATAGAAATAGTTATAAAAAAATCCCTTTTTTTCTCGTAGGATTTCCATGTACAGAACAGATTACCATAAGAAAAACTATCACGAATTTCGTATCATTTATACACAAATGATGATTTATACGCAGAAACACTTTTAATATTGTATTCTTTATAGCTCTTAGTGGAATAGAAAACTCGAGTACAATGGATGAAAAGCTACAAAAGTCTCGAACGAAAACTTGTTCCATCATAAAAGTTGAAAAATTCAATCTTTTCAGAATAATGTAAGTAAGGTAAACACAGCTTGAAGAATAATTGATTTTGTCTTATAAAAAACAGTACAGATTTCAACAGAAAAGAGTAAAGTAGCTGCCTCTAAGTAGTACTCTAGGTCTCGACTCATTTTGAGGTGAAGGTTAGAAGCTAATTTCACGGCGCAATTTCAATGCAGGTTGGATACACGTGCAGCAGACTTACATCCGACATTTCGCCGGCTAATATCAAATGAATTATGATGCTTAATAACAGATTAAGCACATGAAAATCCAGGCGTGCTTCTCTGGGCTTAAACCCTCAACCTTACGTTAAGATTTACATGTTCTAACCACTTGTCTATTACAGCAGAACATTTTTGTATCTAATATTGATACAAAATAATTTATGAAGTTTCATGTCCATATTAATGCCAAAAATATATATATTTATAAAATAGGAAGACGGTCGGGCAAATGATGTAAATGTTAACAACCACCTATAGACATCGGCACTGTAAGAAATATTACCCATCCTTACATTGCCAGTATGCCACCAACCTTCGGAACAAAATTACACTGACTCAGTCACCCCTCAAACCGGAACACAACAATAATTAGTATTGCTGTTAGGCGGTAGAATATCTGATGACTGGTACCCCAACAAACGGGCTTGCAAATTTCTTTATGCTTCTAATGAATTAAGCCCATTATTATGTTTATATCATAAATTCTGTTTCTTTATTAAAATCATATTGGAATAATTAATCTGTGAAATTCGTTAACTGTAAAACTATATATATATATAAATATAAAGATTAAATATAATAATTGAATAAAAAAAAAAAAAAAAATCCAAATAATATTATAGTACCCAAGCCAAACCGATGGCCGAAGTCAATCAGGCATATAAAATATAATATTTTAATAATTATTATAAATTTTTGGCCTTTTACTTCATTTCCTCGATCTGACTTTGTTTAAAATTAATACGTTAATAAATTTGATACAATCAGATTTATTATGGTTCGTCCCTTATTTCCCTGAACTCCGATTTTCGTAGCGCTCATGTGAATAAATATCATAATTTAAACTCATGTTTTGACGGAAAGACGAAAAGTCCCTGAGGGAATGTACTGCGGGCCGTTTCGAATGACGTCACGATCCGCTATAAACGAAATCATACTCTTATATTTAGGTCATATATGTCTCATACGAAAAATGGGTGTTCAAATGTCTTGACAAATGTAATTATGATAAGAAAGAAAAAAGACAATAAAATAAATCTAAAAAAAACACATAAAAATTTATTTGAAAGTAAATATGTCGTTTGGGTATAATTACTGAAACATTTAAGAAAGTAGCGTTTTGTTTTAAGTCTTAAAAGGGAAACTAAGCAAGATAAACGTGGAATATAACGTGGAAATCTACCAGTATTATAAACAAATAAATAATTATATTAATAATAATAATAATAATTACCAACAAAGGCATAACTTACTTCTTAATGCACGGGCATTGTTTAAGCAACAAAGCTATGTATTGACCAAGGCTTGTATCGGCACCGAGTACTGCAACTTGGACACCTGGTCTAGGTGGTGGTAGCGACGGCAATTTTTTAGGGGCAGCTTCCAACGCCTTCTGTTCAGGTACCTTAACCTCTTTGCACACTTTGTCCTTACATTGGAGATTACGAAATGGAGCTGTTGAACGTTAGACACATAAAAACTAATACAATAATAATAAAAAATAGTTAAAAGTAATTATGAAAACATCGTTGGTTCGGATACAAAAAAAATTGACACAGAACTTTCCTATTGTTTTCGTCTAATAACTAAAAGATACTAACTTCCAAAATTTGTACCCCCTTCGACGATTTTTAATTTAATTTTGTGTAAAAGTCCTTCTCTCTTTTTCTTACGTCTCTCACAAGGCAGAGGACAAACAGGATCTACATCTATGGGAATATCTACACATGCTCGTCTGCAGTCATCATTACCCTTTTTAGCGTATCTTCGATGAGAAATATGAGTACCAACGGCATAAGTTAATACTCTGGATGAATCAAACAAACTAACCCATACTATTTTTGATTTTGAAAATACGTTTAAAGGATTCATCTTAAGTTTGTAAGTGAACTAAAGCTATGAACCATCACCGATAATACTTTTTTAGATTATTTTTACTTGAATAATTTTAATGAGAATTGAAAAGACATTTCCACTTGGTTTTTTGTTTTTATATTGTGACAGTTTGTTGATTAGCGTTTAAGTTTTGTCGTTGTATTTATTTTTTCATTAGAAGAAGTTTTAATTGGAATCTTTTATCGAGTCTATTCTTGAAATGTCATTGTGTGTAGAACAAGCAATTCCTGTGAATGCTTAGCTGATTATGCTTATGTTAAACAGCTATAGTGGCACTATTATTCTTAAACAAAGAGAAAAAGGCAATTAAAGTCTAGTCATTGATGAGTTCGTGCTGTTGTTAATGAAAGTCGTTCCAATAGCTTCCGACATATTTATAGCAAAACAAGTCGAGAGGGAAAGCGATGAGGGCGGGCAACGTGCTACCTTGGCACTGGCGTATTTATAGGATACTCTAGATTATATTTAGCCTATTTAGGAATATTATTTTTAGCGGTTTGTAAGATTTAAAGCGCAAAATTCAACAAGTCTTAGTCAAACATATCTCATATAAAGGTTTTTACTTCTACGCCATAATAATATTATAAATAAACATTGTCGCGATTATAATATTAAGGGCACATAATCCGCTGTGCGTTTCACCATTTATTCCATATAGCACATTATACTTAGAAACATTTTTTTATTTGAAAACGTGTAATTTGCATAAAATATAACCTATATTTTTTATGTATGTCAGCGTTGATTAAAGGCAGTATTTTTATATTTTTGGCTTTGTAAGTTCAGCAATGCCGTGTATGTTTCAATCCAGAGAACCCATGCTTACGCATTGAATGCTGATAGCTCTCGAAATATTCAAAGCATAAGTACAAATGAAAGGCTTTTCTGATGCAAAAGGGTAATGGAGATTGAATCGGCACGTGATCGTATTCATTTTATTCTTATTAATATATATATAGAAGATATTCAATGTTCTCGTTAATAGATCTTTGATTTCCTCTTCATAAATACGATTTAAGTTACGAGTCATTTTTGTATGTGTGGTGTGTATGCTTGAAAATGTCTCTTTAGATTTATATAAAATTTTCAAAATATTTTCTTTGCTTAAATAGTTTGTTGAAAGAAAGATTTTGGAACGTCACACTAGGATACAGTGGGGAAGAGCCGTAACATTTATCGACCAAACCACACGTGAAACCACGCTCTGCAATAAGTGCTTGTATGTATACGTAGTTTAAATGTTTTAATTGTTTAATATGCATTATATAAAATTTTATGTACAAAATAAAAGCAAAATTATAAGTATGGTTTTGACTTGGATATTATGAAGATATTTTTATAATTCAAGTTTCATCAAAAAGAGGAAATAAGACCTATGTTGGCAAAAATGTGATAAAAATAAGTACTTGTGAGGAGATCTTACTATCTTGTTGGATTGGATATTATCCAAATAATAAGCAAATCCTTCTAAAATTTATTTTTGTGGTATTTGGCAAAGGAGATGACCATGATCATATGACCCACTCCAGTAAATTGTATGTATAAAATGTAAATTAAGATTATCTTTTTAATTATATTTAGTTACAGAAAAAAAACGATACAAAACATTTGCAATTTGTCTTACATACAATAGATCAATCATAGATCATACAATAGATAGATTGTAATTATTATCATTAATATTTTTAAATGTCTGCCATTGGGTTATATAACTTATATTTTATGAAATTCTTTATAATAACGATTCATTTTTCAAAAGTGTGTCATGAAAAAGTAGAAAGCGAAACGAACAAACGTCTCTTTATAACTCGGCTTAATTTTTTTTCATTGCGCTATGAAAAACTTATGTTCTTTGACCTTTAGATGATATTACACTATTTTTAGAAAAAAAAATAATATCTTTTCACTACAAAGTTTTAACTGACCTCTCGGAGGCAGTGAAGCCTTTAGTGACAACGTCATAACGAGAAGACCAATTACAGTTGAGTGGGTCGACCCGCTTTAACCCAAAGAATATCATTTACATCAATCCTGAGGTGAAAAGTTCAAACTTTAAAATTGCGGTTGAGTCGAAATAAAAATTATTGCTCGGTCTCAAATTTCTGAACCATATTCATAGTTATCGTAAAAGCTCAAATTTTGTTTGTAAATACGAATATTATTTGAAGCTGCGATCAAAATAAATCATTTATTTAGTACAAACTTTTTTGGACGGTACATTGTTTTCATGGACGATGGAAATGACTATTTTACTTTCTCATTCCCATGATAAAATGTAATACTACACGTCAAGCTGTCATCATGCCAATGGATTGAAGTTGATAGATGGACCCAACAGTTTAAACACAAAATATTCTTAGAACATCTTCATAATAATAATTGATCACTTTATCTTTTCTAATTTGTAATCACTTGATGAAATGTTTGTGATCAGTATTGAAATGAATTATATACAACGAGAAATAATATTTTATACCTTAAAAATTAAAAATCATACATTTATAGCCAGTATCACTCAAACTGGTGTAAGGATTCTAAGGACACAAAATTTGTTTAGGCGTTTAAAAGTTATTGTGGAATAAAGAAACGTACATGAATCCTGAAAATATTACACTCCTTTTTTGGTATACACTACGTACACCCTTATCAATATAAAATAATAAATTGTTACAAGTAAAGCTCTTTCAGGTAATTCTTCATGACATCTTGTCAAGAGAGGTTATCGCGTGCTGAGCATCGTAAATCCTTAGGGATGATTTGATAATGTAGAATGTTGCGTTTGAAGTTTAAATCATAAAAGAACCAAATCTACTTCACGTATAACGTGTAATTTCATTAATTTTATAATAATTACTACAACATCTTTAATAATTTCTATTCTCGCATATTAAATTTGAAATATAGAAAAAATAAATACTATATTCAGTAACATTATGGTATCATATCAAAATCATAATTATTCAAAGTAGCATACATTCACACAATTGTTTTTTAGCATATTAAACTAGAAGTCGTAACAACGAAAATTGTTAGTTAAATATACCGGAGTTTTTAAAAAATCATATAAATTACATGTTGTTTATTTTGGTCAATGTATTCAGATCCGAGAGCCGAGATGGCCCAGCGGTAAGAACGCGAGAATCTTAACCGATAATCGTGGGTTCAAGCCCGGGCAGGCACCACTGAATTTTCATATGCTTAATTTGTAATTATAATTCATCTCGTGCTTTACGGAAGAAAACATCGTGTGGAAATCTGCATGTGTCTAATTTCACTGAAATTCTGCCACATGTGTATTCCACCAACCCGCATTGGAGCAGCGTGGTGGAATAAGCTATTCAGACGGTTTCAGTGTAATCATTGACGAGTATGACGTGTGTTAACATCACGGCAACATTACGTAAAGCTTTACTGACGTTTATCAAATAGGGCGTGTAATATACATGAATGTCACGAACCTTGATCTTGTTTAATGTATTTACAAGTCCAACACTATGAAGTCATACAATGTAGGAAATTACTTGTCGGTCTTGGATTTTAGATTGCCTAGGCAATTGAGCAAAATAAATATCATAATACTCAATATTTTTTTTCTAATCTGTTGTAATTTTTTTATTTATTTGATTTGATTCTGATCTGATTTACAGGAAAGAAAAAATAATACATATATTCGAAACATTCAAATTTATATTTATCAAGCATATATATATATATATTCATCTCAGTATTTTTAAATTTAATATTTGCATCAACTAAAATGGACACCATTATGCTACCGTATAGAATAAAGATTTCTAAGCAAATTTAGAATTTTTTTACATAACGTTACTCGTATGATGCTAAAATATAAAGTCCTTTCTTCGACTCGCAAATATCGATTCGTTGGTCTATACGATTACATAAGTCGTAAGCCCTTTGTATCTCACCGCGCACAAAAAATGGTCTGATTTAGGTAACATTTTAAATGACAAATGAAGAATCACTATTATATTAATCCACTCAGTATAATAGTTACACTAAGTTAATGTGTATATTGCGAGTTTTATAACAATTAGAAAATTCAGCCCTAATTTCAACATTATTAATTAATTGGGCTAGGTATTACTTAGGTATATTAGATGGGTATTGTATTGTATTGTATAAGAGGTGGACGTATAGTCAAACTCTGTATAACGGTAAACTTTGTTTTGATATTAAATAATAGTTTGAATTTAATAAAAAATATTAAGAATATATTCGAATCTTAGAATAGAATGAGGAGTCATATGCCATCCATCAATTAATTATTGATTTAATATTGTCTGTGTGTAAAAAACAAATGAAATATATAATTTTATATATATCGAAACCGAAGACTAAAATGACAATAAAACAAGAATATCTTAGCGTATTTCTTTAAAATCTTTTAGTTTGTATGGGTCAAATTGTGCAACTGAATTTTAAGCTAGTTCTACCCGGTCGATAAGCTAAAATAATGGTCACACTTGTAGTTCTGGTGATCACTACATATGGAATCTTGTAAAATTCATTGTATTTATTTTAGTACATAGATTAATTTAAAGGTTTTTTTTTTATTCTTGTCATTTTAACTAATCTTATTTAAGTAAAAATTATATTTGTATTTTTGTCCTGTATGCGTTCCTGCACCATCTCATCTCATGGATCTGGTATTGAGGATTATATCTTTCCATATTTTTTTGAAAACCTAACCTAACCTCGGTTAGCACTACTAAAACTATATTATATACACGTATGTGAAATAGTTCTATGAAATTAAACATAAATTAACGTGAATAAATATTGACCACATTTTTCTAGAGAAGCTTGAGTCATGGAAGGCCACACACCACATCGCGTGCTACGGCGCGCCCATTTGTGTCTACGCAAAAATGACCATTATTTTGCGTGATTTGCCAGACGCTTTTGATAAATGTTACTCACTTATAACTATAACAAGGCTTTATAATAAATATGATATGTATGAAACAGTTTCTTGAAGAAATGGCGGTTTGGTTAAACCATTGAATATTACATTACAATAGAGATTTAAAACTGATATATATCACGGATATACAACACGGAGTATATGCGCACACACATATACTCCGTGTTGTACACATTAACTTGACATACATGTTACACTAGCTCACTCACCCTTCCAACCGGAACACAATAATATTGCTGTTTGGCGGAAGTATATGTAATAAGTCCGTGGTACCCAGAGGTAGTTACACAAATTAAAGATCTGCTGGGTTTTAGGGCTACTATCAATTAACTGTCAATCCATTTTCACTCAAAGGTTCATGTGATATTACTATTATAATAACAATAAACAAAATCATATTTTTCTTAATTAATATAAAACTAATGACTATTGATATTAGACTAGCATTATTCGTGAAATAAGCTTATTTATTTAAATTTATAAATATATTTAAAAATTAATTTCTTTTTGCCATCAAAATTGGCTTATAAGTCACCTAAAATTGTCATACAAAACTAGTTTCAATGATCATCATGTACGATACATACATACATATATGTACGTAAATGCACGTTTGCGTTCATCCAATTATACAGTAATCGTAGAATTTGTAAAATACCGTTTCGTAAATATTCCAAGTTTTTAGATGAAAATAAATAACAACTACTTGACCTAATTTTGCAAATTTTAAAAATCGCAGTGCAAAGTACACTCAGTAGCAAAAATACTTACGATTTTAGTGTTGAGGTGCATAAGCTCCCGCTCGGTGACGCGGCGCCGCGCGGTCTCCATTTGCTGCTGTCGGTATTGGTTATACTTGTACAGCAAGTACATTCCGGGCAAAGCGAGCACCACGAAAGGGCGCATCAAGCTGGACGATGACGAAGCGCGTTGCGGCATTTTATTAACATTTCTCAAATTTTAATTCGCAACACTTTTTCCCTCGACAGTACTCGATGAGATAATCTTCAATTTATGTAATAGAATTTTCGCGGTGCGGACCTTTGAGATCATTTTGCACAGTTTATTTTAAAGTTATTTATACTTTTTAATGGAAGATACTTTTATTTAAAAATAACTATGACTATTTTAGCACTTTCTACAGCGTCCTTAATGGGGTTTTTAGTTTATATTATTGCTTTAATAATAGACCTTATTTACATAGCTCTTCACAGTGTTACGCTTCGATCTGAAACAATAGAAAAATGTATTTATAATAACACAATACACAATATAGTAGCGAATGCTTTGGCTGATTAATGTTGAGTTTTATTATACAAGTCTAACAAAAAAAGTATTTAATTAATATTGTTATAAAAATACTACTTATAGTCAATTGTATGTGTATAGTTTAACTTTTACTACGGTGATATAATTGAGGTAAACTATGAGATTAATAGGATTGGCGTTTTAACGGTAAATATGAGCGTCGCAAGTTTCAATCAAGCAAACATCAGCGTCGTCGGAGCAATCGATTTAGGCGGTAAATTAGTTTTTAACAAAGTTGCCGTTCGAGGGTAATTGCTGAAACCCAAAATGGAGGTAATAGCACGGGAATAGGTTGATTGATCGCTTCCTCGGGGGAGCGAAATTGACAGCGTATGTACTTATACTCGTGTGAAAAACTATAACTGTGTTAAATACGGACAAACAAAAGCGAACACATATTACATTAATAAAAAAAAATCTATTTAGATTTACGTCTATTAAACTATATTTGTAGTTCATTGAACCTTATATTTTACTTACATAAAAAAGAGAGAGGAAGGTAGATAAATAGACAGAGAGAAAAAGATTTAGAGACAGTGCGCGATTCAGAGTCGACTTTGAGTGATAAGATTAAATTAATAAAATTCAGATAAATCTCGAAAAATCGTTATATCTATCTATATGTAGATCATAAAACGTACCAAGGAAGTCGTAGGCTGAATCTAATATTCAATAAGTAAAGTTATACCTTCCAAATCGAAGTTGTAAATGAAAGAAGAGACGTAAAAGGATGCCGGTGTTGTAAGCGGATAAATAAAGTTAGAGACAAATTCGTTTTGTATTCATTATTATTCGCCTTTATGTGTTCGTAAAAGAGAAAATGGGTATTTCGTTAGCATACCCAATGGAATATTTGATCAAATCCTTCACATTAAGCTTTATAACCAAACCAGACAACGGATCATCTTCATCGCATCTCACTACTTACTTCGAAACCTATTTTGCGAATGAAATATTTGTAACTATTCATCGTTTTCGCGACCATAATTGACTTAAGCCAAATGCCGAACTTGCTTCCTGAATACCATTAGGTTATATATGAAAGTGAAATTAAACTGAATTGAATTGAGTTTGACCTTCACGAGACAGTAAGTTCCGAAAGGATCCCCGAATAACATGAATTGTAAATTGAATTGACCTTGGATTACTTGGAGAAAGTGATGAAAGGTCTCGATTTCGAGAATTAAATTAACCTTTGATGATGATGTTATGTTCTCATGACAAATTGCCGCCACGGCTTGCAATTTTAAAAGGGATTAGATAACTGTGCAGGATAAATTATAGTGGACAAGTGTGTGTGTGCAATCTATTTCCTTACTTTTATAATACGATAAGGACGGATTCGAGGACAAATGGCTTACGTACTTTCGGAAGCACGAGAGTGTACATACCAAACTACATGAGAGTGTACATTCCGACTACCGAAAAACCCAATAACATCCCCAACCTGGGGAGGTTGGGCCAACAAAAAACTCCAGGATCTTGAGATCATCGGTTTAATTTATAGCCACTAGACCAGAAAGAAAAAGCCGTGATGGCCTAGTGGTTAGAACACGAGAATCTTAACCGATGATCGTGGGTTCAAGCCCGGGCAAGCACCACTGAATCTTCATGTGCTTAATTTGTGATTATAATTCATCTCGTGCTTTACGATGAAGGAGAACATCGTGAGGAAACCTGCATGTGTCTAATTACACTGAAATTCTGCCACATGTGTATTCTACCAACCCGGATTGGAACAGCGTGGTGGAATAAGCTCCAAAAACCTTCTCCTCAAAAGGGAGAGGAGGCCTTAGCCCAGCAGTGGGACATTAACAGGCTGTTACTGTAGTCTGTACACTAGACCAGTGAACCAGGTAAGTTTTCAAACTTTCTCCAGCTTTATTTATACTTCAGTGTATGAAGCTAGAGTAAGTGACTTGCTTAAAATTGATGTCCTGTGTAACCCCGTGCCAGTTCGCGAATCTATAAACTGATGCGGTAACAATCGATTTGGTCACGATACTGTTTCATTGTTGACAAGTAAGTATTTCTAAATGTTATATTATATATCTGAATCCTTATAAATATTATATTATATATGAGTTTGATATCGAAATATCTACTTTGAGAAACCTGGCGCTGTGATTACATAATGAAATGGATAATCCAACAAAATAATCCAACAAAATCCATTAAACTCTAGGTTAAGGGCATTTAAAGTTAACATGAAAAAAATCTTATCCTACTAATATTATAAACGTGAAAGTTTGTATGTGTGTATGGATGTTTGTTACTCTTTCACGCAAAAACTACTGAATGGATTTTAATGAAACCTTACAATAATATAGCTCATACATCAGAATAACATATAGGCTATAATTTATTCAGCTATTGATTAAATTGGCAAAAATATAACAATAAGTGTCACGTTAGTCGGATCTGCGAGCCATTCTGGCATGCGCTGTAAAAACCGTAAGAGTTATACGAATATAATGTATAGCGGATATGTATCTCTTAAATAGTTCTACAAAAAATAACTGTTTAGTTGAATTTGTTGAAACTTTAGCTACCTATAAATGATAGTCTGTAAAATGATGATGATTGAAAGTTTATAGGAACAAAACAAAGATAAAAAATCAGACATTTAGTACTTCCAATGTAAGTTGAACTCATATCAATACGATCAATCATATTAAATAGTATTTAATATAATCAATCGAAATATTTAAATCAACATATTAAATAGTATTTAATATGATTGATCGTACGTTGTACGTCGGTTAACTCGCCCATGCGTAGATACTATATGTCTATCTTTAAAGGTTGACTATAACTTTTTGTATTATAGTCAACTTTCTTCTAAGATAATGCACTATTTGCAAATTCGTTTTTATAAAATATTAACTCTTATGAAAGATATCGAAATAAAACTGAAAATAGACATAGACAGTTTTTATTACTTTTTATAGTTTTGACATATTATTACAACGGGTAGTTGAGTAGGTTGTTTGAAAGTACTCATATATATACATACGTATTTATTTTCTTGAATAAATACTAATATCCTACGAAAATAAAACAAAAAATTTTATATATACTGAAGTATTATAAGTCTGTTCTTAGGGATTTATTGAAGTTACACGCGGGTGAAACCGCGGGCACAGCTAGTATTTAATAATACTGAATTCGTCAATGTTGCATGTTTGGAATATTTTTTTTACTCTTATTTCCATATATTTTTTATTGATAATATCTTGCTTGTCAATATTTTTATATTAAAAAAAAAACGAAATTCGGCGGACATACAGATGCGAAAAATGTATTGAACTGTTTTGTCTTCGCCTATTTATATTTACAGATTATAGCGTATTAAAATAGTTTGTAAAGAAAAAAAAAAATATTTTGTCAAAAAATAACAAAGTACTTTCTCTATTTGGCGTGGAAATTTCGAAGAACACTTTTTAAAATCGAAGTATTTTTTTAAACTTATATTTAATATATTTATCGATATCATTAGGGGGATTTATTACACTACAATTGTGATGATATGTATGATATTTCCTTATAAAGAGATGTATTTATCTTACATTTGTATTATTGGTTTGACCTTTACAAACTACAAAGGTTAGATCACTTTCGTACTGTTAACTAGAAAATACTGATAAAAAGTACGTGGCTTATGTGACGCAACATCACTAGACAAAAACAGCTGGAAACTTTGAACCAATATTTTAAAAATAGTTCGTGCAGTTGCAAAAATTCTCATACTAACTCTATACATAAAACGGAGTGGGTTTACTTAACACTTATGTGCCTACAAACTTGGACTGAACTGTTAGCGGCCTTAACTCCTAAACCTACCTAACTTTTAATTATTGTTTTTAGTAACTTCTAGTAATTTACAAATTTTTAACAATTGTCTATTCGATTTATGTTAAGAGTGACGTCAACAGTATATGGGATCAGAATCGAACCCGCGACTCAAGCCATTAAGCCATTGTATGAACAAAAGCTTGAGTTGAATAGATAATAAATGATCTGGTAAAATGTAGTGACGTATAAATATTACCGAAATATCAAAGTCATCCGATTAATATATGGAATATTGTATACGAATGGGAATTGAAATGATTACCACAATAATATTCTGTTAGCTTTGCCAATATTAGGAATATATTCGAATTCCATGCAGAAACAATGATTTTTTTTAGAAGGTCCCAAAGGCGAACGCTGAAACTTTTTCATACTCTATAAAAAGATGCCCAGAAGAGATAATTACTGATTTATAAGCAACTCTTAAAAAAATACACAATTAAATAATATAACTATTATAATGTAGCATACAATATTAAGAAACCAAAAAAATAAATCGTCGATTTTATTACTATGAACATTTGTAAGCAACATAGGAATGCTTATATTTGTTTTTCTTTTGCTGTAAAACTTCTATATCTAGAGCATAATCGTTAATGTAAGTAGGTCTGCCGGTAACAGTTTAGAGGTTATTGACCCAGGTCTTGGCGCTCATTTAGTTATTGATTAAATGTTTACAAATTCAACCAATTAAAAAAATTGCTTTATTTCAGTATGAAATTTACACGAATAAGGAGTTAGTTTTTGCTCGATCTCGTATAGACAATTAACCTGTATGTATATGCATTAATGAAAGATGCTGTTTATTTATTATTTTAATAATAGTAATTATAATACAAAATTAGGCTAAATGTCAACAGTATTATGCTTCTATCTTAGGCAATATTATGAATGTGAGTGTTGCTTATAATAGATATAGAACCGTTCGTGTTTAAACCATTCAAAAGTACTCGTAAGCTATTATTTTAAAAATAATTATTAATTTATTTACGTAAAAAATATTTACATCGACGGCTAAACAAATCAAAACTAAAAACAACGTACAAATCTCATAACGGTTATGATTGGCAAGGCTGTTAGCAGCATTTTCTTCGATCCTTATTCGTCAATATAAAAAAAATTAGCATGTTAGCTAACTATTGTTGTCTAGATAAATACATAAAGTCTTAAAAACACTATTCATTGTTTATCATTACTATCAAATATGGTTCATTTATAAAAATGAATGATATATAAATAACAAATATCTTATCTATTTATACATCAATGGATCGGAATAATGTTTCTTTAATTAATAAACATAATAAAATTATTGCGGTATCGTCAACAACAATATATATTTGAAGTTTATTTGAACATACAATAAAAATATTTACTATCAACATTTATCACACTACATAATCTTTTAATACCTATATCTTACCTTGCATTGTAATAAAAAGATATATTTTTATAGCAGAGGCATTGTAAAATAATGCAATATTCTTTTAACAATATATTTAGTATATATTGTATTACAAATGCAAAAATTACGCTGCCTATTTGTCAGTTATGCTTTTACCCATAAAATACTGAAAAATTCGTAAAAACGTTTCGTAAAAACTAGTATATGAATAAAAAAAAAATATTTCAAAGTGTACGATCTGACTTGAGATGAGCGCACCGAGATCGTAATTTTCCGCATGACTTACATAAGGAGAGAGAAAACAAAACAAAATAATCTCACGAGAGATATTTTACCCGTTCGCGCATTTTATTTCATGATTCCTGATTTCTAAAAATACTCTTTTATGATTTACCACAATAACACTTATGATCTCGCTATAGCGTTTAAATATTGTTATTTATTTTTTTTTTTTTTAATAAAATAAAAAAAAACTTCATGTATGTGCGCGTATGTGTGTGCGAAGAAATTATGAACACAAATTAAGCACATAAATGCTTCCCTGGATGTAATTGCGCAATATTTAGCCATCTCGCCTCACTACTGGTCCAACTCAACTTGAACCCACGTCCTTCTGTTGTGATCTGTGTATTCAATTAAGGGAGCCGTCTTGACGCTCAAGATTCTTAAAGAAGAAGTAGGATACAATCAAAATAATTGATCGTACGAACAACAGCACTTCAAATAATATGAAACAGCACTGCAGTCTTTAATCTCAAAACCCTTGAAGCGAAGTTACAAAACTTTCACAAACATGTGAAAAAAAAAACATCCAAGAATAGCAATGGTATTGCTTTCAGAAATATCCCAGCACTCTAGATGAATAAAGCCACACCCGCGGCATGTCAGCCTCTTCAAAACAAAACAAAAGGCGAAACCGCGACAATGAGCACGAATGATTGAAACCGCCCAGAGACTCGGCCAGAATAAAGGCTAAACAATGTAAACACGACATATTACACGACGCGAATTGTTTTACTTTTTACGATTACAACTTGATGTAAACACAGATAATATACTCGAATGAATACTAGAACTGTCAATAGCATTGCATTTATTTTAAAATTGCTTCGCTTGCCCTATTGTAGGATTTTATGACATTTGAACTGGCTAATATTTTATCGATTTTAATAGTGAATCATTTTTGTATTTAATAGTATTTTAAGTTTTTACTCGATTAGATTTCGATAAAACCAGTTTGTATAAGTTTCTCATGACAAAGAAATCTATATATTTAGTGTGTTATATTATTGATGAAATTATATTATTTATTACTGGTGCATCATGAGTGCTATAATGACAAACGTCTCCCGGTGCGAAACCGAGGTAACAAAGATTACAACAATAATAAGGGAGCGCCACTAACTAGGGAAGAGGGTGAAAGACCGGATATTGATTCAAAATAAATAATCATGTTCTTGTAACTTTCTTATAAATAAGATATATTCAGTTCTAAGAATCTACATAATCGCATTTATTTTATTTTTTTATTGAATTAGTTATACCGTCAACTTATTACTAAACAGTAAATATTAACAACTAAAACAGATACTCTTACGAAGTGATACGTTTTTAAAGGTGTAAACAACATTAAATATAACGTATATATTTGTACAACCATATACTATAACTAGTATTGAAATAAAAATCGTGGTAAAATGTAATTTCGATTAAATATTTTCATATCTTGACGAAAATTATTTTTAAATCAAACATATATAATATTAAATGTATTGTTCTGAAAGAAACTTTAATATTGATTTCATTTCATAAGCTCAAAAGTGCACAATACGAAAACGGAGTCATATTAAACATTGTCGAAGATAAATCTATCTCATTCGTCATTATCTATGATTTTTAAGATCATTTATATTTGTTAGTTTAGTTTTCTGTTTTAAAGTTAGTCGGACATTGCGGTGACGTCACAACCGCATCCAGGCACACCGCAACGCGGCAAATAGCCACTCCATTACCAGCTGTCCGATATAAGGTAACATATTTTTATGTAATATTGCGCTGACGATGCGGAAATTTTAACTTTTCTTGGACTGCCTATGAATTATTTGGTGAAGACTGCCATAGTTACGGTTGAACGGTCTAAAGTTGAACTAATTTTGTATACGTTGATATATGAGCGTCAACGATTATTGTTTCCTTGACATGATGAAGATAAAATTATATTGTAATTATAATCCAGGTTCGCATATAAATTAATTTTTGCATAAGAACAAAATATATTTACTAAAATATCAATTAAAATCATATAGGCTAAAAAAAACAAAAAAAAAATTATAGTTTAAATTAATTAAGAGTACGTTTTAGAGAATATAGATATAATCAACTCAAGGCAATAAGAGATATCGTCAAAATATAGTTTAAAACAGATGGTCAATTAAAAAAAACCATTAAAGTCAAGTTCACATTGAGATTATTCCAGAGAGCTTAACCCAATTTCAGAAGCAATGCATTGTCACGTTGTGCGGTGCATAAATGCATCATAGTATGACAAACGTAACGCGTTAGCAGCTCTGAGAATAGATCATATGCATATACAATGAGACACGTATAAATCAGCGAAGTCTTAAATTAAGAGACAGCACAATTATATAATTGTGTTTTAATCTTAATATGCACATTGTATGCTCATACTTGAATTATGAAATAAATATACGTAGTTTCTTTTAATATTGCTTGTTCTTTTTAATTGGAAATAGGCTGACTGGCAAATGGGTCATCTGATGGTAAGTGATCACCACCGCTCAAAGACCATCGGTTACACCGCCTATGTGTATGACTATGGGAACTAAGATGTTATGCCCCTTGTGGCTGTAGTTATACTGGTTCACTCACCCTTCAAACTGAAACACAACAATACTGAGGAGGTACATACTCAAGTAAATCTTATAACTACTGTTTTATTGTTATTTTGTCTGATATGGTTTTCTTTCATTATTTGAACCCATTTAAAAATAGAAGTTATAAATAAAAGTACTAATAGCTAATTAGAAGCCGTAAATCAATTAAGGAAAGAATATTTTAGGTATAATAAATAAAACGGCGTAAATACCTAAATATAAGTCTAATTATGTAAGACTTAGTATATATAAATATTTATTAAATATAAAAGTTTAGTTACTTTTCATAGTTCTTAAATTGTATGTTGTAATTACTCCTATATCATGTTACGTAGGAATGAAGCTTATAAGTCTACTTCATAATAGCGATATGAAGGAGTATTTACTAATTAAACATTTATCAATATTACATATAAAACAATTATCAATTTCCAACGATGAATAAGATTTGAAAAATATTTATATTACATATTGAAGTAGAGCATTTAGAAGCAATGTCTGGTAAAAGAAAGTTCCTATTCGTTTAAAATCCCTAAGCGAAGCTGCAAATTGCAATGCAAAGTTGGAAACGGTTCAGGAAGTTAAGTAACAAGGGCTCACAATAGTAACTGATTAATATTGCAGTTACATTGTTCTATATATTCCGGTCCAGCGTTGTAATTAGCATTTACGTAACATTATGAAGATATATTGATTTGGACTGTCTGCAGCGTAGCAAAGAACGGTAATGTTTTTACTTTTAACATCATTGTGGGCGGGGCACATAGCTCGCAGAACCAACGGCCGCTGGGGCAGAAAGGTTCTCGAGTGGCGACCACGAACCGGAAGACGCAGCGTGGGCAGGCCCTCTACAAGGTGGACCGACGACGTAGAACTAGTCGCGGGAAGCCGTTGGATGCAGGCAGCGCAAGACCGGCCAACGTGAAAATCCTTGGGGGAGGCCTTTGTCCAGCAGTGGACGTCTTCCGGATGATACGATGATGATGATGATGTGCATAAATTTCTACGGTGAAGGAAAACATCGTGAGGGTTTCCATTTCCTGTGAGGGTTCCCGTGTCTGCATATCTGCATGTGTCTAATTTCACTGAAATTCTGCCACATGTGTATTCCACAAACCCGCATTGACGCAACGTGATGGAATAAGCTCCAAACCTTCTCCTCAAAAAGGGAGAGGGAGGCCTTAGCCCAGCTGTGGGATATTCACAGGCTGTTCATCTACTGTGCATAAATTTCGGGTTGTAAGGCCTTATACCTACTCACACACTACATATCACTTTTTTTTCATCGATAATATGACATGCTTTATATATCTGTGTTTCGTTAAGGGTGAACGAGCCAATGTAATTACAGGCACAAGAGACATAACATCGTAGATCCATTAGTTAAGAGACTGACATCGGTCTGACTGTTACATATTTAAATGAGAAATATTATGATGATAAAAAAAAGCAATTAGCAGTGCATTTACTTAAACCAACATTCTTATTAATATTAAAAACTTTGTATTGTGAAAGTAAAAATGTTCTTACATTATGAGTTTAAAAATTGGAATTGTTTTCACTAATAAACTTTAGTAAAAAGCATTACCCCAAAAAGGAGGAAATGCTAGATTAAAAGTCAGTCAGGAGGACTCATTACCATATTATATAATAGTAATGATAATTACTTTGCTAGAGAGAAATTTAATCACATAAGGTTCTATATTTCTCTGATCATGTATAAGTCGTGAACATTGCAAACATGAATGCATGTATTTAATTGCGAGAAAAAAATAAATGTAGAATTTAAATATTTATACATTTTATTTTTCCGGCTTGTGTCGTATTACTGGCAATATCTTTATAAGCAATGACCGTATGATTACAATCTTTTGAATCTTTTTCCTATATCTTCTTACCTAAATTTGTTCTTGATATGTTTAACGCAAATTGTTCTCTTGAGACGAATCGGGGCAGCAATAATATGTAATAGTATCGTTGAATCCGTATCACATATTGCTTAGAAATGTCTTCAATTTGCTAAACTTATCAGTTGGAAAAACGAGGTTACCTGGTCGAATTAAGTTTTGAAGCCAAATTAGAGTTACAAAACAAGTTCAAGAGAGTCTGTACAAATTCAGCTCACGATGTGACTAGCATAATTTACATTATTTATATTTTTTTAATTTATGACCAGTTCTATTGTAAAAGTCATAGAGATTTTAAGTTTATTAAATATATCAATATTTTTTCTATGTTATAGGTATGCGTATGAGCAAATGCCACCTGATGGTAAGTGGTCACTACCGCCCGGTCAGAAATAATAACCATTCCTTATGCGCCAATGCGCCACCAACCTTAGAAACTAAGATGTTATGTCCCTTGTACCTGTTGTTACACTGGCTCACTCACCCTTCAAACCGGGACGCAGCAGTACTAAGTATTGCTCCTTAGCGGCAGAATATCTGATTAGTGGGTGGTACCCACCCAGACAGGGCTGCACTAAGTGCTACCACCAAGTACAATATTAAAATAAGAATTTGAGTTGGATGTCTAAAATAACACAAGCGTTGCTAATTCTGTCAGTTTCTCTTAGTAATAATACTTACAAATAAAGTACGACGTTGTAGTTACCTTATTTGCCCAAGAAAACTAAACGAAGTAACTTTTTAACATTGAGTTCCATCTCATTAATCAACCAGCCTTTGAAGGTTAGCATGTACTTCTGAGTCTTTTGAGGCTTATACTTTCATGTTTTTTAGGTCATCGGCAAATAGATATATTAATATGTTCTATATCATTTATAAATATGTGAAATAATATTTGACCTGAGTGTAGAACTGATGGGAATAAAATAATGAATCAAGTATAGTAATAGTAGTAGTAGCAAGCAGTAATATTGATATAAAACAAAAAGCAAAGTGCCACGTTCATCGAACTAACTACAAACTTAATTACTACGCCTACATCTCTGTTATGTTGGAGCACCTTTTGTCAGTGTAAACTTTGTTATAACTAACGTACATAGAACACGGTGTATTGGTTTATGTAAATTCGGTAAATTGCATTTACATGTTGTCTTATACAAAACAGACTGGGTAGCGCTTGTGGCTTCGCCTCTCTCATCCAATTAATAAGTATACTTATATTTAAATAACGACTAAATAATCTACAATTAAGCCGCATTACAGAGTGATTAGGCCAGGAACGGTCAAAAAATTGTGGCCTGAAAGAATAAAGCGCACTTATAATTTAATTAAGGCATATTTATAAAGTATACGTTTGTTTTCAAGACCAGTAAAATTTTTACTAGATACAATAAGATGTTACATAAAAATTTTCTTCAACTTTTATACTATTCCGCTCTAAATTATAGTTCTTGTTTATTCAAATGTGTTATGACCAGACATATCACGTGACATACTAACCTAGGCTGCTCTAAAATTCATGTTACTCACAATTTGTTTGTTATTATTATATAATCTGGTAATCACCTCACTGACGTCAGTCGGATGATGATTTTGACGCGTCCGCTATAGTTATTATAATAGGATGAAATCTTCCAAAATATGTTGTGACGTTCTAGATAAATAAGTGAGGAAAACTGGGTTATGTAATGATAATGAAAATGTGAACATTTGCGATTCATTTAGTATTATTTTTTGTGTATACAATACTAGTTTCCATTCGTTGCTCGCGGTTGGCACATGTGTTAGATATCATATGTCTTTTTATGTATCCCTGACAACATGTATGCAAAATTTCATGACGATCCTATGAGTAGTTAAGACGTGAAAGCGTTACAAGCAATAAAATAAAATTATAAGGATATTTTTTGTAGTTTATTCTTTTAAGTAATTGTAGTGAGGAGTGGCCTGCAGTTTAAAATAATACATTTCTACGCCTAATCTTACTTCGATTGTGTCGGATTGCTGTCCCACCAAAATAGAATTATACTACGTATTATTAATATCTTCTGCGTGTTGAAATAGAAATTTGGTTGGAATTGTATATATATATATTTATAGAATAGGAAGGCGAACGAGCATATGGGCCACCTTATGGTAAGTGGTCACCAACGCCCTTAGACATTGGTATTGTAAGAGATGTTAACCATCGTTTACATCACCAATGCACCACCAACCAAGATTTTATGTCCCTTGTGCCTGTAATTACACTGGCTTACTCACCCTTCAAACCGTAACACAACAATACCAAGTACTGCTGTTTTGCGGTAGAATATCTGATGAGTGGGTGGTACCTACCCAGACGAGCTTGCACAAAGCTCTACCACCAGTAGGGATTAGTATTTGATTATATTCACAGACTGTATATATAATGTAGTTTTAAATTTGAAATATAACATAATTCGTGTAATGTTAGACAACATACATTCATGTGTCTCTTATCGTTACCGTAACTACTTTAATCATACTTGACCTTAGTGATTTATTTAAAACAACAACTGTGGTTAATCCTCTTTACATAACGTGGGTGCATGTTCGCTTGTAGACTGAAACCAAACAATATTGTTTACGAACTACGCAAATAAACATGAAAACAATTTCGTGGTAATAAAAGTGACGGGCACAGTTTATAGATTTGAAAACCATATCGATAGTTTACCAGTTATTTGAACTCAATGACTACGGGTATCGTTACCAAAATTGTAGGCTTATTTTGCTATGACGTAGCAGATATAAAATTAAAATGGAAGTACTTTAGAAGTAAATAGACTTAAGCACGCAGTTCAAATTGTCATTCAACATGTCAATCTTGTCCAATAAAATGATACTACGACCGGAAAGTGGATTTTATTGAAAATAACTGGCAAAATATGAAATATATGAACGTTAGAATTCCGGTTGGTCGTATCTTTCAACACGCATGTCACATATTTGTTTTTTTAAATACTTTAAGAGCAATAAATTAAAAGTTTTTTTTTTAAATTTATTTACAGTATCTCCATAAAAGTATAGTCCCTGCATTTGGTGTATCTTATCTTAAATTTGTATTAATATAATTTAATTGAGATTACGGATTCGTTTGTTGTACATTTTTTTTCTTGTATTGCAATAAATGCATGTTATCGTGCAATTTTAGCTTATTGTCGTAAATGACCGTCGATGAGGATGTCCATCTAGAAATATAGTCCCTTTATATATTGTGAAGGTCCTTTCTGAAGGATCCTTCTTCGTTACTGTACCTGTAGGGATTGTTTCTCTGTGTGCATTTCAAGTAGGAGCTGGTTATGAGTATGAGCTGGGTCTTGTGATCACACCACTATATGGACTTATATGAATGGACTTTATTACTTAGCTGGTGTAGTATATACCTCCGTCGACTTCACTAAGGCGGTAAGCTACATTGGGTACCTAGACAAGAAATTTATGTGAATATATGTGAACTTAATGAGATTGTATCTGTCAATCTATAAGGGTTAATTGAAATCTCCGATGAGTAAGAGCTTTGGGGCTTTGATATTACGCATTATCATCGTGATGACTCCGAAGTGGTTCATAAGTGCCTCGTCGAGTAAAATCCCTTTGCACTGTTTTCGGTCTTGCTCTTTTATGCCATTCGTGAGGATCAACGCTATTGTGCGTATCTTCTTCGCTCGTCAACTTCCGTCTGGCAAGTGATCTTATCTTTTGTTTTTCTTCGCTTCTGTTGTGATGGTGGCGACAATGTATTCTTTAATATTAAAGTTGCGTATGATCCATGTTGTTTTTCCGCAACCTGGTACTCCGTTCAGATACATTATCTTTGACACTTCCCAGTTCTTAAGACTATCGCTTTCCACCTGTATTATAGACTCTTAAACTATATATTGTTGATCGAAGATGTTTATAAAAAATTTGAACATGAAAATTCAGTCGTCTTTACCCAAGTTGTAAGCTTCGGTTAAGAGTCACAAAACCACAGGGCCATTTGGACTCTTAAGAATAATATAGTATGGGCAATGTGTGGCAATATGAGCATTTGATGATTTGCAAATGAATATGTTTGGTTATATATTTCCTGAAGCGGATATTACTCGTTACTCAGCGTGTCAGCGCTATATTACAAATATAATATCTAGATTTTGTTTAAGTACTTTGACCTTCCACTTTGAACATCTGACATTTACATTTACTATATTATAACAAGTTATAAAACCAAATACATATGAACCAAGATAAAATTAACTGAAATATAATTTAAAAAGATTAAAATAATCAGTAAGGCGTAGCGGTAGATTAGCGAGAAAAAAACGAAAATTCAATAGCTACTTTTTATTTCTCTTAAATTGTATATTTCTTGCTAACAGATAAGCAATAAAGTTCGGATTTTTATGACAGCCCTATATACTTTTATTTAATATATATTAAAGTGTTTTTTCAATAAAAGATTTAAATTTATAAGGACAGTTAAGCTCAAGTTACATTGATGTATTACTTTGGCTATATAGAATTGCTCTAAGCAAATTCTTTGCTGTAGTGGAATAGAATCTTTAAAAAATGAGATGCTTTGTTACCACTCAGACATAAAAAGATTCAAACATTTTTCAGTTGTTAAATTAAAACAAAGGAAATTCGTTCAAGATATTTCAAGTTATAAAATATAATCCTGCCCAATAATCGTAAAAGAAAACAGTTATTTCTCTAGTTCGTCTTTCTTTTTTTGGGTAGACTTTTGACAATTGAAAATACCCTTTTAATGAAATAAAAACAAAGTTGACTTACTCATTCGTTGTTAATCATTTTAAATTCAGAAAGGTAGGTGAAGATGATAGTGATATGAGCACGTTTCGAGTATAAATTTCGATTAATAGTGATTAGTTATTCTAAGCGTAACTCTTATTAACATAACGAGATACTGGAGAGCTTGACCTATATCGGGTTGACTTTACATTGTTTCATTAGATAATGCACGTTGCATTGCTGCATGAAATGCAGCATATTATTGCTTATAATTTTTTTTTATAACATTTTTCTGATGTTTCAATTTACGTTAAAGCTACCTATTCTTTTTTTAAAGTCTGTCTTTTTTTTAATTTATATCTCATAATTATTGATATGTCATTTATTTATTTATTTCATTAAAGCTAATTTTGTACATTCAAACCCACCTGGGAAGGTACCACCCACTCATTAGATATTCTACCAACAAACAGCAATATTTAGGATTGTTGTGTACGATTTGAAGGGTGAATGAGCCAGTGTAATTATAGGCACAATGGATATAATTTATTATGTCTGCTCGCAAGGTTGGTGTCGCACTGACGATGTAAGGAATGGTACATATTTCTTACAGTGCCAATGTCTGTGGACGCTGGCACTAACCACCAGGAAACTCATTTGCCAGTCTGCTTGTCTATTTAAAATGAAAAATAAACTAAAGATTGTGTTGATTGGTTGTTACGAAAGCTATATACACACAGTCACACATGTGTGCGTGACTGTACTCACATTATACATAGCTACCATTGTAGCATTGATACTGCATTGCTTTAATGTCAGAATATTACATACGTAAAAGTACAGGGTACGTCCCTGTCGAGGGGAAAAAAAATTGAGTATATCGTTTGCATGTTGTATTTTTGTATGCTCGTCAGCGTTTGTTACGAAAGTACCCGAAGTTTTGCTCAGACTGCGTTAACGTAATTAACTCGACTACATTCGCGTATGGGCGAATTCGTCGATTTTTTGGACGAAAATCCGGCTCTATATATACACATGTATTTGTAAATAATGTATATCATTTTTATTGTGTTACCCTCTCACCCCTTTCCTTGAAAATTTCTAACTCTGAAGTCTGGAAGAAATCTTTATTAAGCGATAAGGCCACACTATTAGACAAACGTGGGTATCACAATCTGTGCCGCGTTATTTCTCTTACGTGTGTGTAGCAAAAGTACCATAAATATCTATTTATATATAAAATATTATATGCCAATGGCAATGTCGAGTCCATTCTCTTACATTATTCCTAACATAAGAAAGACTTAACTTCATTGCATTTGTAGTTTGCACATGAATCTGAAACTATCAAGCCTTCCCATATAACTGTAGTTTCTATTCTCTTAATTGGCTTTCAAAAGTGGTTATTTCGCGTAGATATATGTATTTTCATAGAAACATATCTTCACAGTTATAAGTAAAACTATCCAGCAAACGTAACTTACATGGTTCACAATTAAAGAATATATAATAGATAAATAATACCTCTTATATAAATAAAACCTCTTTGTTCTTCAAATGCAGTCTAATTCATATTAAATGAAATGTCAAATGTTATGACTCAGACAGGCTGCAACCATTGAATAGTAGATTTTGCTGAAAATGATTTGGGTAGTTAGATTTCATTCAATCATTTTATGCGATATGATATTTTAGCGCACTGTAACAGAAATTGATTATGAGATGTATTTTGTCATTCGTCACTAGAATTTGGCTTTGGCTAAAGGCCGAAAAAATAATGCACGGAATGTCGGTCCGATAAAATAATGCACGGACGGTATGGTCATCCAATGGTTTCATTAGTTGATTATTATTTCAGTCGGACACGAGTCGCTTTAATATCTATTAGATAATACACTGCACATGCAAGCTTAAACAACATTACCATGAAAAACATAATTAAATAGTGATTTTCTGAATGACACAGTGGTTGCAACACGCGAAGTATAATTTACCACGAGGCCCACATATGCAGTTGACATTTCACAAGGGTAACCTCCGACCTTAACCATTAAAACTCACCTCACAAAAACAACCAGCACTAAAGACAGTCACACTACAAAGGAAGACACTACGGCAGCGTAATCACGTGTCCATTCACATACGTTATGCGACTAAATTGACATATTGCGGTAACACACACAATGGGTAAACATGTTTGGGGGCATCTTTTTATTGATGAAATTGCTCCCGGGATGAGGAGACGGTGTGGGAGCTCCAGGCCGAACGGCAGGCGAGCGCGCTAGCCGGCGCGCCGCCTCACTGTGACTGATATACGCGTCTGAAACTCTTTTTGCGCAGGCGCCATAAGACGCAAGGATCGGCCGAAATTCACCCTAAGACCCATTCACAAAAAGGTCCTATACACCACTTCTTACTCGCACCAATGTGGCCTTAATTAATATACGTTAGATGCTTTTATAGCGTGAACGAGTGGAGAGGCGTTGACCGTTTTTGAACTAGATTTGCGCGTGCCGCACTGCACACGTTGGTAATTAAATATGTGTTTGACAATACGGGGAGGCTGTACCGTGAAACTGATGACGTCAATGTGCAAAGAGCGGGATGAACGCGCTATTAGACAAATTTTTAACCAGCAGGTTCAGCCCTTGCAAAGTTCCGTGAAATAAGGTTAGGTCATGCTTTAGTATTTGGTATAAAGTTAAAAGTTTGCCCCACATTATTTGCAATATAAAATCTTACACAATTTACAAATTGTAATAAAGTTTTTTCGTATTTACAGAAAAATTTAATACATAATAAAATATATATTCCGTTGATAATGATCTTATAAATTTTTTATTTTGTTATTAGAAAAAAAAATTACGAGTAATATTTTTTCACTGGCAATTTTTTATAATAGAATTGTTCTATATTGCGTAACGCAAGCCTACGATTTAAATTATTGTATTAAATTGATTGCTCGGAATGTGATCTATGCGTTAAATGGAATATATATACTTTAACTCAGTATTATTTTCGAATACAAATGTTTTATGTTAATTTTCTATTGCATTATTAGATCATTTCAATTCCCTTATCTTATTGTTAATATTAATTGTTTTAAAATTTTTAGTTAACTCGTACCAATTACGTTTTAGTAGTTTATATATTTAGTATAGATTTTATTTCTGACACTGTATCTATTACTTAAAACTTTGTTGTTGATATTATTAGCTAGATTAGTGCTGCTAGTTTACTTCTATTAAATAAACTAGCAGCACGTTTTCATAGGGTGTTATCTTAGGGTAATGTTAAAAACGAAAATATATTTTTCATGTCATATCTCTAGATCATGAAATTAGCACATTCAAAAAACAAATTTCAGATTCCATACCCTTTACATGTACATCACTGTTTTATTTTTGTCAGTTTAATAACTACCTTTAATTATTTTGGGATAAAAAGGGTACACGTTTATTCTACACACGAGAAAGATAAATCAATAAACATATTTTTATTTAAAAATATTGTTATTAATAATAAATATTAGAGGTATTAACTTTGGTCAAATTCGTACTAGATACGTAGTGATCTCGTCCGATAGGTTAAGATATTTTCGACTGCATTGTTTGCATACAGTCACGGCTCTTGAACTTTTAGGGTCATTGGCCAGGAGGATTTAGATTGGACGGAAATATCACAACAATGCAAATATATCGGTGTAGGTGAAAACTGAATTAGCGTGAGGGAAAAACTTGGAAAAATATAGCGTGATAAATGTGAATTACGTTACGAAATACATTTTTCTCCGTAGTGTATATTTTCAATTAAAGTATACCTATATATCCAAAGTTTTTCAAATTAAAGTATACCAAATCAAAATATACTTTATATAAATCGTCATAGGTACCATCGGTTCGGAATATCGATTCCACTGGGAAGAACCAGCAAGAAGGTCAATAGTTACCTTTTCTTAACTAATTAAATTGGAGAATTTTAATCAAATACAATTAAATTGTTATCATTTATATATCCTGCATGAAAATGCTTTTTATCAGTTAAATTTTGCGAGTTATACACTTTATATAACATTGATTAATGTTTTATTAACATGAGATTTATATCTATTAGTTAACAAAGCTAATAGTATTTCCGGGATTTTTTAATCAAGCTAAGATCTTGCCCAATGAACGATGACTTGAGTTTGCGGAAACGGAAACTTGGTGCTACGAGTTAGTCTTTACTTCTCGTGTTTCTATCAGAATAATCAATATATTTGTGAACTACCGCTCCAGCTTCCCGAAGGCAAAATTAGTATTTCACCCCGATATTCTTAACAAGTTGTGTTTCAATTTGTGTATGAATTAAAAAATACTGAGAGGTGTGATACTGAACTCCAACAACAAAGCTGTGTATACCACAGAGGGTCATAGCGATGGCGATACGCGATTACCGTGCAGTGTCGTGGGCAGTGGTGACTAGTATATAGGGTATAATTTATGGTGGAGACACTTTTCGCGAGCGATCCGCCAGTTCTATAATTTCTATCCAGGCGCAGGTGCTCGCGGGAGTATAGATAAAGGTACAGAGGTTATACTACCTTAAATAATTGATTTAATGTAAAAATGAGGTTTGAGACCCAAACTTTAAATATGTTGGAAGGCTCACCCTTATAGCACTACTGTTGAAGAGTTATTTGACGAAAATAATCCCATACTACCAAGAATTACTGGTGGAAGGGTTTTTTGCAAGCTCGTTTGGGTAGGTACCACCCCACTCATCAGATATTCTACCGCAAAACAGCAGTATCTACTTGATATTGATGTGTTGAAGGGTGAGTGAGCCAGTGTAATTACAGGCACAAGGGACATAAAATCTTAGGTCCCAAGGTTGGTGGCGCATTGGCGATGTAAGCGATGGTTAACGTTTCATACAGTGCCAATGTTTAAGGGCGTTAGGTGACCACTTACCATCAGGTCCGCCTTCGTTTTCTATAAAAAGTTTTGGATAGGTATCTATTCGTAATAAAAATATTGGCATTTATTTATATTTTAATAATTATAGAGAGTATAAAGGCGCATTGACACATTCATGGACAATATTTTAATAACAAGAATTAACAGCAGTAGCTTCTTATACATACATACAATTTTATTCATTTCCTGTATGCTGATTTCTAACAAATGAATATTGTTCCAGGGTTGGGCAACAAGCTTTTTTACGAATATAAACATGTTCTGAGAAAATACAGAAATAATTATTTATGAGCCTATAGCCTAATATATATTATATACTTATCTATAGATATAAATTCTAACGATGCCCTATCGAAATTAGTTCATTCATTTCAAAGTTATAGTGAAATAAAGAAACTCACATGTATTCATGGACCCCGACAGTATAACACTCCTCTTTAGGATAGTGTTCGTTTATTTTCATTTCAGAAAATGTATAAACAATAACCCAACACAACTATGTGGGTGCCGTGTTATCGGTTACAAAGTTGTTAGTTAAAATAGTAGCGCTTATCTATTATTCCTGTAGGTTATTTATTGTTACATTTTATTTATAGAAATAATCTATTATTAGTAGTTTTACGTGTTTAATTGGTAAATTAATATATTTGGTATCGTCAGCCATTCTTCACCAGTGTGCCCCGAATATTCATCTTTGTTGTGTTTTAGTATTTATACTGGTACATACAGTTTATACTTCTAAATCGAAACACATTAAAACAAACTTAGTATACATAAGTAAGATTACTAATAATATATAGTCTAAAAATATAATATAATATTGTGTTGTGTTTAAAATATTGTAATTATGAACACTTATTTTAAGCTTCTCAATACACCTTCGATAGCTCAGTTGGTAGAGCGGTGGACTGTAGAGGTTCAATTGCTGAAATCCATAGGTCGCTGGTTCAAATCCGGCTCGAAGGATATTAGTCAATTCGTGTGAATTCTTTTTATTTTAAATTGCATTAATTTTCCAAATAATGATTGTCGGATGAACGTATATTACAAGCAATTATTGTTATTAAAATAATCTAATTTTTTTTAAAGAAAAGGAAGAAAATAAAAAGAACAGTCGCTGCGGACAGGATTCGAACCTGTGCGGGTAGAACCCAATGGATTTCAAGTCCATCTCCTTAACCACTCGGACACCGCAGCTTGTAGATACCATTTCAAAATTATCCAATGTTATTCATTGTACACTTTTTTCTTATATAAAGTAAAGAATACGATTTACTAAATTAAATATTGAATTTTTTTTAAACAAAAGAAAACAAAGAAATGTTACTTTTACTTTACTAGGGAAAAAAAGGTAAGACTATTTACTGATTTGGCCCTTCCATACATTATACAGCCGATAATAATACAATTGAATTAGTAATTATATATAACTATATTATATTATATATAACTATATTTAATATTTTTTATTAATTTGATGTAAAATAGAATTATTATATTGCTTGCTCTGTTTATTGATTTAAGACAAAAATGTGTTCTGCACGCCATCTGTCGATATATTGTATAACAATATCTTCTATACATTTTGGCTATTCATCTATAGATGGCGCTTATAAATTTAAGCTTTTTACTTCTTATCGCTAGATGTCGTATATTGTAGCATGTTAGACGAAAATATTGTAATCGAATACACACTTATATCAATAATTGATATCATTATTCGACTCCATAATTCATCAAAAATCATATATTTTGCTTCCATATATTTTCCTTCCATAAAAAAATCATAACGTTTTTGAGTTAATTGAGAAAAGTCATGTTTATTAGAGTGTCATCAATATGTTATTTGTTTTATTACCAAATAAAAAGCTAAATTTATAAGCTAAATATAGAAAATTATTTTTTATAAGCCAGTTCTGTAGTATCATATCTAACATGGTAATACAGCACAGCTTACACTTACTAACGTTCGTCTAGTTCCTGTTAATAAAAATGAAATAAATTTTTGACGAATTTGAATTATTAATTTTTATCAAAATTAACGTTTTCAAGAATATATATATATATATATATATATATATATATATATATATATATATATATATATTAAAACATATATATATATATATATATATATATCTACATAACGGTGGTAACCAACAGGTCACGCATTTGCTTGTTCGAATATCTATTTTATAAAAAAAATAAAAGGAACGTAACTTGGACCAGTATTTCGGGTAAATTACACGATAATTCAAAAAACATTAAAGAAAAACGGTTGGCACACAAGATCGTTATGCTGTCCCAACAGATTATGAGAGTGAAGACATAAAGTGCACTTGTGTTTGCGCACATACGTGCAGACTATAATATGGCCTGCACAGTTGGCTAGTTTCGCTTGAGAAGGGCAGCCATGTGCGAAATCTTTCAGGGGAATATTAACATTGTCACTGTACAGGCGGTCAAATAATTATGATTATGTTGTAACAATATTTGCTTGGTTCTTAATTACCAATTGCAATACCGCTTAATGTTTTCATTTTACTAAGATCAGCATATACCCACAAAAAAACTTAACTTATTTAAATCGCTATAATAGAATAGATAAACAGTCAGCCTTTAAATGTCTCATAGCCGAGTAAAGGATTCTTTTCTCTTTGAGGATAATGTTTGGAGCTTATTCCATCACGCTGCTCCATTACGATTGGCGATTACTGTGTTTCCAGCAACTGGCAGAATGTCCGCGAAATTAGACACAAATGCAGGTTTTCTCACAATATTTTCTTCGCCGCCAAGCCCGAGAAGCATTATAAACACAATTTAAGCCCATGGTTCCGTTATAATAAAATATGTAAAGTAGAATACTTATAAATTAAATTACATAATACGGCCAAAGTAGTTCTCTTAGCTTAAAACTTCTACTCATTTCTATATTAATCTGAAAAAAAATAAACTCAAAATCAAAGTTAAAATATCAATTTATTATTCATTTTGTAGTTTATTTGTTGTTATTTTATAAGAAATTAACAAAAATAAAAATTCATGTAAGTTTATTTTAGACCCGTAAGTAGGTAAGCAATTACTTTTTAAATATAATGTGTATGGCTGTGAATTTTGTTCAGTAAATAAATAAATAATTGCCTTCTCTTTGATGGTTATCTGTTGACAATTTTTTTTAAGGACAGTTTATCTTTTCAATATCAACAATATATATTTCTTTCAATGATGACACAAAAAAATGTATTCGAATGTGAATTTGTACAGAAAAACATTTAATAATAATTTATTTACAATTAGGTATTTAAATTATTGTCAGACAATGAACGAGGAAGCGAATTCGGCCTTCATGGGCGTTGGACCAATTGTTACTAGTTCAGAAGAAATCTGGCCATTGTTGGAATAAATTGAACGGATAGTCCATTAAATGGTTGACTAGTTAGAAAATCTGAGCTTAATTAAGGGAAGTAAGTCTAATTAACGACTCGTCTTTAGCAATTAAAAACGGTTAAGTCCGTTTATCTTAGCGATTGTATTTCAATAATAATGTTCGAATCATTTTCATATTTTGATTGGGTTTATTTTTTTAATATAAATTCGTTAGGTGGACTGGCCTATGGGATTGATGGTGAGTGGTCCTCACCCGCCATAGACATTGGCAGCGCCAATGAATTATTGAGCAGAAAGCCCTACCATAAAATTTCACTTTTGTTTTTCTGTATGTAACATAGCTAATCTTTGACTTAATTTTGCAGAGTTAAATTCGGCTTAAAGGTAAAAATTAAATATAGTATGTGGATGCATTATAATATCGAGGGTTAAAATTAATCAAAGAAATCAAAAATAAATATGTCATAAGTCATTCGCTAGAGGCGAGAAATTTTTTTGATGTTTAATCTGTTAAAAAAAAACATTCTTCGGAATTATTTATGTATACTGCAATAAGTATGGACAACAAAAAAATTTATTAAAGTGCGACAAAAACACCATAACCCGTCACTGATTAATTACGTCTTAAAACTAGTTAATTTAAAAATGCGTTCGAGACGTTAGGATGTTGGGGGTCGGATGCCCTTGCTTTAATCAGGGAGATTGGCTATCGCCTTTGAGAGAGGGGATTTGACAGTCGCTCCGAGTCCTACCTGGCGCAGAGGTTGTCCATTGCCGTACAGCGTGGAAATGCAGCCTGCATTATGGGCAGCTTTGCGCCGGGTGGAGACTATTTTAAATTTGACTTTGTATAACAATTATATATTATATTCATTTGTAATTTAAAAAAAAATAATGAAAAGGTTTATATTAGAGAAATATATAATGTATCCAAATAATTAAAATGTATTTTGTATTTAAAAATAAATATATATTTATAAAAAGTTGAGAATTTTCAATTGATACTACAACACACGTGCCCTTTTCATTCGAATGCATACAAACAGCTCACGAGTGCAGCCACAAATAGTGGATAGTAAAACGACCATAAACATCACTACGATTCACTTAAGAAAAGACAGGACATAAAGACAAAAAGCAATAGAGTCGAGTCGTAAAAGTTACTTTTGAAACGGCTTACTAAATGTAAACAGTACTTGTGTGATGAAAATGCATTAACTTAAATACGCTTATTTTATATTTAATATGTATTTAATATAAACCAGCTGGGACAGGTCTGCAAGCTCATCTTAATAATGACATTGGCTAAGGAAAAAAATATTGTATAAATGTTTGTTTAAATAGTATTGAAGAGGAAATGACGAGGCTTTAGACACAATATCAGAACGAATAAAAAAATGACAACGAAATGATGGCCGTTAAAATAAATATTATTAAAAACTATGTTCAATATATATAATATTAACAACCTACCTATATAAAAACTATTTGTTTATTAATTTATTGTTGTATTATTTTATTATTGTTGTTAAATGCAAAAACGGCTCCAAACTGATTTGGCTGTATTTATTTCCATAAGTGAATAATGTATACGATATATTTTATCACACAACCAATAATCTTGTTTTAATTAATTATTCCCCGACAAAGAAGATTGAACCTAGGACAGATATATGCAGACTTGTATGTTACCCACTAGACTATCAAGGCAGTAAGTGAATATTTAAACAATTGATATTTTATTGGTGTTCGAAATTCAAAATACTGAATATTCAATCGGTTTTAACGGTATAGTTATAAATATTCCCACCTTCATCTGATTTTCTCTTAATATGCGAAGTGTCGACCACTGTACGAACAAATACAACGTCAATGTTTGTAACATTCAAGGATCGTTGTGAGATTAAATTTACAACAAGGTATCGTTGTGTCACTTTTATAGTTATTGAATTTTACCATTGAAAACTTTAAAATTTCGCTTAAAAGCTTTTAAATAGAAAATAAACAAGAAATAATATTCAAGTCTTATAAGACTTGTATATCCTATCCATAAAATAGGTAATCCATAGGATAGGTATCCATAAAATATACGAAAAGTTACAACTTTGAAGCTAGTAAAACGTAGACGATATTCTGTATAATCCAGATATGCTTTCTTGTGTAAAATAAAGCTGATGATAAATGGCCTCAATTGAACTGCCAACTTTGGGACCTATGCTGTTCTGTTCTGTTCTGTACTGAATATTCTTCCATTGGTTCACAAACTTATATTTATAAAATCTCCACATAAATGTAAGGTAAATAAACTCATACGAAATTATATTCAATAAAAAAATTAATGCTTCATAATTTTTAATATGAAATTGTTATCTACAAATGAAAGTAATTAACGATTTTTTTGTTTGTTCCGTATGACGTACCGGCGCGTGCGCATGTTGCCTAAACAATCATTTGCGTACATTACTCAGAATAATGTCAAAGATCGAATAACGTGACGTTAAACCATTTCGGTGTATTTTCGACTTAGAAAATGTAGCGATGAATGTCAATGCGTGCAGCATATAGAAACAAAAATGCCTTTTACATATTTAATTATTTTATCTTTACACTAACAATGATAATAAATAAACTAATGCTGATAGTGTATTAAAATATAAAATAATCAATTTATTAGCACAAGAACAAAACAATTAAAACACACCAAGGTAACGCTTACGTGTTTATTTGTTTTACATTTTTTATTATTTATATAAGTATATATTTTCAATCTTTTAGATGGTAACAAAAGAAATAATATATAAAAATATTGATTCAGTAAAGATACATAAAGAGTATATGTCCTATGTAATAATGGAGGAAATATTTAACTCACAGTTAGAGCGAATTTAATTCAAATCATACAGAAAATGTTTACATTTCGAATTCCGTTGAATATCAAAGACAAGGTTATTATGATTCGTAAATTATTATTTAAAAACGACATTAGTTTATTGGAGAATTCAAAGGGGCTTTTTCAGATAACTCTAAATTCATTTATTTACATTAAGAGTATAAGGAAATCATTCACACAGGTGGTAAAGAAACAACAACAAAACCTTTGAACTTGTAAACACGATCAATTAAATTTTCAATAAACTTGAATGAAATCGATAGTTTTTTTTTCATCATCAGCAAAAACTAAGTAGACCACGTTCTTGTAACAAAAACTATACACGAACTAATCATTCAAATCACTATCCGGATAATAGCGAATGTAAACGCAATAATAATTCCTGGTGTTTATTCAACGAAGAATGTAAAAGTATTCGGAAACGCTCGTTTTGATACGGTCGGATTGATGTACGCATTCGTTTCTCCTTTTTTAATAAGGTAAAGGAAAATTTACAAGAAAACAGATAATATATATTTATTTTTTGTGCTAAATCTGTCAAAAATATTAACAGATTATTCATTGAAATTCTAATCCTTTTCTTTATCTGTTATGTTTTATGTAAAACAGTATATATTTGTTTTTATATCACTTGTAATCTTAATAATTCATAATTATTGAATATATAAGGTACTTTTTTTGTCAAAATAGACGCTTTTCCTGCGAACGTTGACAAAACTATGTAACATAAAATTATAAAGTGACAGAAATACTATTATTTATATAATTTAAATAAGGTTTTTAATACACATATATCACGACAAACGTACGTGACATTTACGTTAATTTAAAAAATATTATCGTGAAAATTTGTTTGTATTATTTGCAATATAATATTACACGTCAACATAGCTGACATGATGATGAATTTATTTAGTATAATACCTATAAGCTTACCCTACCTTTTTTATCGTGGGGAAATTCTCATGGATAGCCTCCGTATCGGATGATACATGGAGGTTTATGTCGGACTCTTACCGACTAAAACCACCACGGCTCATGCGGTCCACACTAGGCGAAGTTGCGAGTACGATTGTGCATTCTTCCGCACCTCCACCTGTGGCTGTTCTTTTGTAACCCTTCGATGTTAAATACATCTGTTGGGATGTATTTAACATCGAAATGTTATGAAATGTTATAAATGTTATAAACCAGTTATGCTCAAATATTTCTTGACCTGGGTGACCGTATACTTTAGGCAATGAACTCCCCTTAGCCTACCCTCCCCTACCCTGTCCTAAATTTATAATAAAATATGACAATTGACCTTTGCAAAGCTGTGGCTGGTGGACGATACAGTAATTATCTCGTTATCGAAACACCTCGACAATTTTTTTGGATTAAATTCGATCATTTGTTTGTCAATCGTGAAGACTTGAAATTTATTTATTCAATCACTTAATACACATTAAAATATTTAGCTAAATATATTGGTATCTCAATTATAGGTGGTAACATGACAATATATTATTTTGCGACAAAATATATGAATCTGAACAACGCACTTGATATTAAATATTAATGTGTAAAATTTCTATTTGGTTTCTTAATACACATTAAATACAGATATCTATTTTTCAAGAAATATTGTAGTAATCGTATTTCGTAAAACAATGACGCGTTGATAACCGATACTAGTTATTGCCACAGATAAGTGCTTAACAATGCCAATGCACTGATAACGATAAGATAATACAGTTTAAGTGAAATGGTCACAACAAAAGCTTAAATATAAAGCTTTTTATAGATAATATGGTAAGTAAATTTTCCTCTAGATAGTTAGTAGTAATATGATTGCCATGATTAAGCCAAGCTTGCCAAACCTTAAGTCATTTGTTAGTATTAATATACTCTGATTTATTAAGTATACATAGGCGGATGAGCATATCTATTCTACATATCTATTCTTCTTACAGTGCCATAGACATTGGCAGATTGTATTGATTTAATTTCAATTAACGATTACTCTTGACTACATTGTTAGCGGGATTATATCCTTTCCAAGTACTGTATTTTATTGTTTTTATTTTAACAAAATTTTTTGGTAACTAGGTACTTCATTTTATTTAATGCAGTGCTATTTTCTTTTATATAAAATTAATTATAAAATATTGCTTTAATTATTGTATGTATGTGTTTTGTATAATTTAAAGTCCCGTAGAGTTAGTCTATTTAATTTTTGAAGACATCATTACTATTGGCGTAACATATCTCAAAATCACTTGATGACAATCAAAATCTTACTTTATTCAAGTAGACTTTTTTTTTATAAGCACTTTTGGATCGTAACTCTAATGGATTAAAAACTTTATATTTATAAAAAAACCACCGACACCGGTTCTGAATTTAGTTTCTATGGAGAAGAACCAGCAAGAAACCCAGCAGTTACCTACTCTATTTCATCAATCAAAAAATATACATGAAATAATTCTAAACAATTATTTTCAGTAGAATATCTTTGTCTTGGTACCATAAAAAAAACCATTTATATTAAAACTATTGGTCTAAGGAAGTTGATATTTGTATAGTAGTTTCAAAACCGGCGATTAGGTTAATCTTTCAGACGTTTCTGTTAAAATATAAGTATATTTTATATAAAAATACACATTAAATAACAAAAAATACACAGAACACCAATTACCTTCGACGTCTGTTAGTCAATTCGACTCAGATATTTATTACTGACATTATGAATATAAAAAACGTATTAATTAGTTATACTGTTGCTTCTACTTAATATTTAAGTATTAATATAGAATTTAAAAAATGTATAATCCGTTTTTAATCGTTTTGTTTATCAAAAGTTATGTTTTTTTTTTTAAACTTGCTACTAAATTGTTACATATTTTCTTTTAAGAAATAGTTTAACACTAAAATGATGGAAAATTAAATATATAAAAAGTATTATTTTTATATTACAATTCTTTCACTGTAATAAGATTACCATTGTATGCGTTTTTTTCAATCCGGTAGCGCGATGATTCAGTTCAGAACAAGATAAATAAAAATAAACATTACGCCCTTTGAGATAAAGTCCAAACTCAATCATACGTAAAATCTTAAGCCACTCGTGAACGGAGATATCGATCTCCTTTGTTTCAATGTATTTGAGTGGAGCGGTTTTTGTAACTAAATATCTTATTGGGTATATATATTATAAATATAATAAATTACTTAAAAATATGTCCCAGATTAATTGTAATTTTATTTTGGTAAAATAAATAAGTATGTAAGTAATTTTATTTGTTTCGTTAATATATATAATTGAATTTAGCTTAAGATTGTTTAGTGATAATGTATTTCATGGAGTTAATAAATAAAGAAATATTTTTTTATATACATTTAATATTAACATAAAAAGCAGAAAATGTGTTTTCTACTAATTATTAAATTAGTAGAAAATGTGTTTTCTATTTAATTTCATTTCATTTTCTGCTTTTTATGTCTTGACTAAATAAATTCGTCGAAGACACACAGCACATACACACATACCACCCACCCAAGAAGTTAGGGTAAATAAAATCCTGTCGATATTTAAATACGGATAATTCCTTAAACATTTTGATTGAAGGTTCAGTAGATTGAGATCAGTACAAGGATTATTATTATGTTTTGATTCTTTAAAATCACTGTTAATAAAACAATTTATGTACTCTGCAAAACGTTTCTCAGTGGATTGATCAATTTCCGAGAATTTGTGGAGTACGACTTCTTCTTCTTCTTCGAGTGCCATTCCGACAAGCAAAGGTTGGCAGCCAGCTTTGAATACTCCTTCTTGTTCTTCGCTAGGCGAAAGAGTTCGGCAGCACTCGCGATTCCCGTCCATTCTCGGATGTTGCACAGCCAAGACTTTACGACTTAGATATCTTCTATACTAATAAATGAGAAGACGTTTTGTTTTGTGATTCCTAACCTCAAAATTCCTTAACCAAAATACGTTTTAAAACTTTAACCATAACATGCAGCGCGTGTCGGAGAAGGTTCTGGCAAATCGTTTTATTATATAAGTAGCTGCGCTTCGCAGTTTCAACCGCTTTGAACTTAAACTATTGACGTGACGAGCTTGAATTTTATGTTATTGTTTGTATAAGGCTTGTTTTAATATTATTTACATATTTGAGATATAATAACCAAATATAATAATCAGAAATATTTATATTTTAGATTATTATATTTATATAGATTTATTTATATATAGATTTGTGCAGTTATTTTACAGTGAAATTGATGCGTAGATAATGTTGTCCCATTTTCACGATTACATAAAGTAAAAAAAGCAAAACATTTTTACATATCTTTATAACTCTTCCATGATACTAACTCGTACAATAAAATCGCACACTCCTATTACTTTTAAGTCAGATAGATAAGACAAGAAGATAGAAGAAAGATTATACTTTCCTTATCCAATCGAAGTTACATAGATAAGTTTGCATCATAGATAAAAATCGGCAAGATAAAGATGTCTTCTATCTTTGTTTGACATGACCGATATATCCTTTACGTAATGAAATATTTATTTATTATATACTTATGTTTACTTTACGTGGACATTAGATATATCAGGTTTTAAGTTCCATTTTAGTGATCTTACTTAAAAATATTGCACAAACTTTTTTGTTGCTTTAAATTAAAAGTAATTAGGAGATTCTTTACAATTAAGAAATACTTTCATTGATTTTAAACGATTTACATATTTTGTTAAGTTGATGGGTTTTTATAAACTCGCTGCTCTGTTCGGTTTTACCAGTACCACCCTCCGAAAATCCTAGCAGAATATAGTCTCAATAATGATAAAATATATAAAAAATATTATAAAATCATTGAAAAAATATGTTATGCAAAAATATAATTTTAAATCGGACTAGTAGAACCTTATATAATCGGGCTTAAGCGAGTAAATAAACTCTTCAACTGCACAACATACTAAAATAAAAAAGGGATTAATTTTAATGAACGAACTTACCGCTAGTTATTATTATATATATTATGTATAGTATTTTATTATATACTAATAGTTGGTAATGTTTCAATGCATTATGTTACTTAAACATAATGTTTACATATTACGCATATAACATTACATTCAAACAACTCGGTATGGTGTTTACTTGCATTTTAGATTGATTGATGTGATTTGAGCCTACACTTGTGCGCATGCGCAGGCAATCATATTGGGCCTTGAAAGCCATTCTATTATGTGATTCGATTAATTTTGTTGTTGTATAGTTAAAACAATGTATACAGGAAATACTTTAAGTTATACAAAAACGTTGAATATTTTTTTTTCTAGTTCTAGATTTTCTATACAAATACTTAAAACAATTGTATGGATTTAAAGTTGAGGTGAATAACCTTTATAGTGAACCTGGCAGGGTTGACAGACTTGACTCTCGGTATTGTTTGTAAAAGTTTAGGGTCGTCACATACGAAATGCAAATAATCATAATAAATGAATTTTAGCTTTCCGAATTTTAATTTATTTAATTTAAAAAATAGTGCTTACTGATTTGATTAAATATACAATGACTGCTTAAAAATTCATGTTAAATCTTAATTTATTAATTTATAACTTGTTTTGGTTAAATTCAAATATGAATTTAAATATTACTTCGAATTTTTTTAGTATGCAAAAGAAGATAAGTAGCCCGTATCACCTAAGTGAAATATATGTTTTAATTATTTCAGGAAAATACGGTAACCCTATCGGTCCTCTGGATCGATGCCAGACAGCTTGGCGCACTCTATAGGTAGAGTCCATAGACATAGACCATTCTAAATAATAGATATTTATATTTTTCGGTTATTTTTTCGTGGTACTTATTTATGCATTTTTAAAACACAAGTTCATTTAATTAAAAAAGAAATAAAAACGTATATTTTTAAGAACTTTTTTGAGACGTTACTTTTTTCCTATTTCCTCTCCAACTTACCATTTATTTTTAACTAAGGACGACTATAATAAGGAATATCAGATATTAAGTGTAGAAGTTTGAAATTTTAAAGAGAATTCTGTTTCGTTATATAGAGGAGCACATAGCCAAGATTTTTGTGAAATAATATTTTTTTACAATCAATCCATTTGTATTTTTCTTTTAGCAAATAAATATATATGGACAAATGCGTTGTCGGGATTTGGGATGTGACAACGACGCGGAGAACAAGCTATTTTTATAGTTTATTAATTACTATATAAATATAGATACTATTATTTTTATACAAACTGCATGATAAAAATAACGATTGAGGCGTCGTTATTTTATAATCTTAATTATTTTAAATTACTTATATAATTCCAAGTGTGGAATTAAATAGATAAGATGACAACGTCATCCTAACAAATTGTAGAATAATTTGAAATTGTATTTATTAGATTGCCTTTTTTTGCTTAGAAATTTCATCGTAGATCACTGGTACTTCGAGTAAAAAATATTAATACTTCATGTCATATTTAGCATGTCAATGAACTTTTTGCTATGCTATGTGAGTAACATAAAAAAATATATAATTAGTGATTGATATAAATTAATGATAGGTAGCCACGCGTAGGCGCGTCTTTTTTAATGACAAAAAGTTCGGCTGTCATTGTCCATCCATCAGTCATCATCAACGATAATGTCGGGTACCGAATATCGAATTTAATGATTCGATTATTTAACATCATAAAAAGTGCACAGTCGTATCATGTGTGGAACCGTATTTGGTATGAATCGACATTCTAAACGATATTTAAACATTTGTTGCTTTGAACTTAACCTTGATAGTTATTTAAAAAAAATGTACCGATGAACAATAAATACAAAAAAATATATAACAAATAATAAAAAAAAATAAACAACAGTGTAAATTGCCCTACTGCTTGGCCCTGAAACTAAATGTTTCATGTATTTTAGCAGAGTTTCATTACCTGGTCACGTGGTATCGACAAGAACGAAATGATTTGTAAAAACAAATTACGGTTGAAAATTCAAAGGTAAATGCACAGGTTTGAACTCCGAAAATTTCGGTTAAGATTCACTTGTTCTAACGCCTTGGCTACCTGGGCTTTATGTAAATAATGAATACTGTTAATTCTAAGACAAATAATTCTGATATATGTAACAGGACTTACGTTAACGAGAAACAGCCGCGACTAAATTTAGTGTACCGTAAAAATTACTTTAGAAAGAAGACCAACAACGGTATTACTCATTATATTTTGTAGAAAAATCTTAAAGTATAAGTACGTATAATGTTGATAACCGATTTCGGCCTCAGACTAAGAAGATGTTATAATGAACAAGTTTGTGTGCAAACATAAGTGAACTCTATTCCGTCACTCATATAATCTGATGGGATTGCAAATTCGACACGATACTCCTAGTACTGTCCTATCCTAGTACTGAGACTATCTTGTTAAGAAGTTTAATTCGCCCGCCCCAGAGCTCAGTACCAGCAAACTTATGAGCTAGCTGTTAGTCTATAAAAGACTATCTAAGATCTAGCCATGATGTTTCCGTTATACACAATAAACTTTATTCAATTTATTTGAATCGAATTAAATAGAATAAACCAATAAATCCACTATATGCTTAGAATGTCGATTCTACAGAACAAGAAGTACCCGCAAGAGCCTCAGTAGTCACACTATTCCATATTCATGTAATAATCAGCAATAAGAATATGAGAAGAACGCCTTAATACAAGAAAGCAACTCGCTATGCCAATAATCTATTCTATCATATGTACTTGAATTTAATGGCTTATTATGTAGGAAACAGTATATCGCGAATAATTTTAAACGAAGATTCTTCCTACACTGAAACAACCTTGGAACCATCCTTTTCAAATAACTTTAAGCCTAACGATTTCGTGATTAACGCATCGACTCCACTTATTCAGGCGCCCACGTGTGGAAGTTTTGCACATGATGCGTCGAATACAATTAACTGGTTGCGTCCCACGGGTGTCGTTGAACTGTACATCCATTGTTCTAATATCTACTGGGATTGAGTAAGGTTTCTAAAGAAACTCCACGAGGTCAGTGTAGTTAAATTTTCTTCGATAATTTCGTATGACCTTTGTTTGGGACTTTTTAGACAATTGCAAGGTCATAAGCCATCAAAATTGTTCGTGACGTGTGACGTGCAATGTAGTTATTCAAGATCTGTTAATTGATATCTGACAACAATAAAAATATATATACCTATATTCAAATTTAGAATAGTTTTGAGTTCAATTATTTATTTATTTACCGAAGAATATTAAATAGCCTGGAGGCGACCTTTTAATTCCCAAGGTGTGTTGTCATTCATACACTTACTAATTGTATAACCTTGTGTAGACAAACGTCTCTTTACATTTTTTTAATAAGCATTCAAACCATTTTATCTCATACTTTATTTTAGTAAGCTACCTAACGATAACAATGAACACTGTGTACATATTGTAACCATACATATTGTATGGTGAAAAATCGTCTTGGTAGACGTCTAGACTTCATCGTTCATCGGATATATCTATATCTGTATATGTATATCTGTTAAAAATCTTTTTAATTTTATAAAAAAAAAACATTAAGATAAATAAGTTTTAAGTGTAAAATAAAATGGAAGATTGTGAGCTGATTACTTTTTAATCTGAATTTGTACAGTCCTTAACTTTTTTAATTATACATGTAAATATTGTAAAACGTATTTGAAGCTGTATATAAATAGCTATGCCAATTCGCATTCCTATATTAATTAAGGTGTTTAATAAATATAGTACAATGGCTGGTCGGCGACCGGACAACAAAGGAGAGGATGTAACTGTACACTCAAAAATATTTACACTAAACTCTTCCGCGTCTGGTGTACGTTCGGCAGTCGCTTTGAACGTTCGTACTTCTATTGTTTAAATATTTACATATATAAAAAACTTCGTAATTGATATAAATAGTTACGGTATAATACAATCACTTTATTTATTTAGTACTTAATGATTTTAGTTTTACAAAAATATCATGCGCACAAAACTATATTGAGACTTATGTTATTGTTTAAGATACTAAAAGTTAAATTCGTATGATTTGACTTTTTTTTGTAATTTATATATATTATTTTTCTTCTATAACCGCTATAATGTTTAAACTTAAGCTGTAACTAAGCTTAAATCACTTAAAATATGATCGTGTGCATTGTATGAATTTATATATTTGTTTTCTAATAGTGTTGTTGACGAACTTACTGAAATACTCATTACACATTAGTGGAGCTGGCTTTTGAAATTTTAGACGCTACTATACTAAGACAAAATTAAATAACAAACCTACGAAGTGCGAAGCTCACTAGATCTAACTCAAGACTCTTCTAGCGATCGTTTACTAGTTAAAAGACCTAGCAATAGGAGATCTAATAGCGGGTGTAGCACATCGTTATTATAATTATTAATTATCTGTGCATTTCTGTTTAGTTTTATCTTATCTGTTATGTATGCAGTTATGACGGTATATTGCTTGTATTAAATTATACAATATAGTTTTTCTTTTGAAAAAAATAACGAATGAAAAAAATATAAATACTTTTAACGTTTTCACAACGGGGTCGCATTAAAATTACCAATATTAATAAAATTATATAGTAAATATTAATTGTTATAATTATTTTGTAACGTAACGATTTACAAGGAACGCATTAACAACATTTTGTCTCTTGTAATTTAACACGATACTTGGAATGGATCGTTATTTAACGCGATGTCATTCATTAACAAGATAAATGAGTTTAAAATTCGAGAGTCAACTCGCGATTCCCCGAAATTTATCTTTGGTAACGTTTATTTAAATCTTAACATGTGGGGGTCAGTTTTTAGACTATAATTTTGTTCTGTGAACTAGAATCCTAAGTGATTTTCGTTTTAAATGATTATGAACTTTAAAGAATCGGCTATATGCCTTAGAATAGCGTAAATCAATTTTAAATATTATTAGAAAATTTCAATTGCTGTAGTTTGTAAATTATTGGACTATAATTTTGACTTGATTAGACAAAATAAACTTCGTTGTGTGGTTGCAACTACTTCACAAATTATTATTAATTGCAACGCAAGTTTTTTTTTTATTCATTGAGACTACATTATTGTTGTAAGTGAAATAAATTATTTTGTAAATAGAACAGGTTAACCTAAGGATTGCGAGTTCAAATTCGAGCAAGCACCACAAATTTTTCACATTCTTAATTAGCTTTTCTAACTCATCTCATGCTCGGTGTCGGAAAGAATTTGCATGCGTTCCACCACCCACATTCCAGCATTGTAGTGAAATAAGCACAAATCTACATTTAGTGTTAGGACTTTGTGCAAGGTTTTCGCGAAACTGCAATACTTAGTATTTTTGTGTTCCGGTTTAAAGGGTGAGTGGACCAGTGTAATTAAATGCGCAAGGGACATTACATTTTAGTTTTCAAGGTTGGTGACAAATGTAAGGAATGGTTAATATTTCTTACAGCGCCAATTTCTATTGGGTGGTGCCCATTTACCATCAAGTAGCCCCTCAACATTCTCCTCGTGAGATGAGAAGGCTTCGTCCAGCCGTGGGATATTTACAGGATGTTTAACACTTCACTTTTATAAAGTTTAATTGTATAATCACCAATATAATCGATACAAATAAATAAAAATGAAGTGTCTCTCTGTGGTTTTTCTAGAATATACTAAATCCATAAATGCGAACTTAGCTCCGTTTGTTAACTCATCACGTCTAAACCATTGAACTGAACGTAATGAAATTTTACATTCAGGTAACCTGGACAAGGACAAAGGCATATAAATGACAGGATTTACGGAAAATAAACGATGAAGTCACTGGAAGTAACTCGTTACAGCTAGCTAATAAAATAAATATGTTACTAATGTCTACGTATTTATATGTCAATATTGCTAATTAAAAAGCTAACAGCGCTTAAAATATGGTTTAGTCACTAAGAAGTCATCGCTTTATTATTATATTAAGGTTGTGCTCGGCTAGCTGTGAATTCTTCATTCATAATGCTGTTTACTATAACATACTGTGAGAGCAGTGTTGGTCCCACGGCGGTCGTCGCACGTGTTTAGGAAGTGTTTATCTCCGGCCTTCATGGCGCATGCGCACTAATCGCGTTTCCTGGTCCCTGTTGGACTGATTTGTTGGTGAATGGGTATTAGTTAAATATATAGAGAGCTGTTGTCAAAATATATCAAAATATTTGCGTGAAAGAATATGACCTATTTATATTTAAGAATATTCCCAGTATACGATATAGCACCGATTTCGTTGAGTTGATAAAACAAAACAATTAAGTTTGGAAGAACTCAGATGAAGATTTGTCGTAAAAATATATATAAAAAGACTTCCAAAAAATTTACATATATCCACCTATCTACAATAGCTACTCCATTGTATATTCGTGGTGAACTTAGCTCACTAATATGATTAGAGGTCCGTTCGGTATTGAACATTTACTCGTCGTTATTATTATATAAATGAATAGTAAAAATATATAGTTTTTATATATATACCACCAATATTTTATATCTATGCTGTTGACCTATCTAAAGCCAATCATGGCAAACGAATCAGTACAGAATTACCATAAAAATGCATTGTCATCGGAATTGGACCAACTAAAATTGCAACTCTAATATAATTCAGCTTGCAAGATTTGACTCAAGCAAACTTACAATTTTTTTTTAATTTATTGAACTATAATGTTTATATTTGATCATATTATTTTAATACATGCATATTAGAACAAATATGGAAAATAAGCAGTTGATATGTTTGCAGCGGAAAATCAACACACAACGTTTCCGCTGCAAGTTATATTAGTAAATAAGGAAGTTTACAGCAAAATAAACCTATGTAGGTATACCTTTATTAATGCTTAATAATTGCATGCAATTTATCTTACATAAATATAACGAAATTATTTTACTTTTCTTAATTTAAATTAGCGAACCTCATAAGGAAAGTAAACGCAAGATTTTAAATCACCAAGCGAGAAAACAAACTTGTATTACGCTGAATTTGTTTTTCAATTTTTGAAAATGCTTTAACCATTACAATGGCAAAAATTTGATATTATTTCATAGCAATACATAATGCTAGGATATGTTAAAGATCAAGCAAGTACTGCATTTTTTATAACAATTATATAATATATATACAAATTGTTATGACTGTTGTATTTATAAAATTCTTATAATTGTTGTATATTGGTACTGTATTTATTTTACATAAAAATATGCCATGGTTGCCTGGAAGAGATCGCTGTAGCGATAAGGCCGCCAAAATTGTATGCTAATTAGGTTGTAACCCATGTGTTATGTAATTTTTATTTTGTTGTGTAAATTATATTATATCTATCTACAGTTACAAAAATGGTCTATACATTACCAGTAGCTTCTATTTCAATTTTAAAACATATTTGGGCTGTGTATTATAAAATGCAAACTGTATATAAATGTGTAAACACTCAATTGAAATCTTTTTAGCCCAACATCTGAGAAATATATAATTATTTTTGTGTTATTTTTAGACGAGATATATACATTGTGTTTTAAAACAATCTTTACAGCATACATATATTTCACAGGACTTTATACATATTGACGGACCGGTTGGCGTGGTTGGTAGATGCTTTCCTTTCACGCCTAAGATTGTGGGTTCGATTCCCACAGAGAACAGACACCCATGAACACGTTTGTCTGTAATAAGTATGTATTTACAAAAGAAAAATAGTATATGTAGTATATCAGTTGTCTGGTTTCCATAGTACAAGCAGTGCTTAATTTGAGGTGAGATAGCATGTGTGAGTAATGTCCCAGGATATTGTAAAAAAAAGGATATTATATTACATAATGTAATGTTAATCAGTGTAATCTTATGACTTTTATTTTACTTATCAATGTTATCAATTACTTATTTTTGAATTATTCTATCGTAACCATCGTTTTCTATGTTAAAATTTATTCAATGATTTGTAATAGTCCGATGGTATTTCGAACACACATGTACTGGTGATGTTTTTTAAATACGGCTGACTGACTTGCCACCAACCTTGTGAAGATGGTACGTATATATATGAATTACTCGCTCTTCAAAACGGAACACTTGCTTGGAGGTAGAATATTTGACCCAGAAGGGTAGATATAACCAAATCGTCAAATATTCGTCAAAGCCTTACCACAAAGCTAATAGTGAGCGACTAAATCTATATTGGTCTATAATTTGCTCCTTCATATTAGTCGTTGTGTTGTAATTGTTTTGTTTTAAATAAAAAAAAACAAACGGCAGAATACATTTCAGTTTCATAATAATCGCGTAATTTAATTTTATTGCGTGTGTTACACAAGTCTACCCGTTATACGGGCTGACTGTTATCAACATTTTCACTACGAGTGCTGAAATTGAGCTGTAATAATATTGTCCTTTATCAGCGGTGTGGGTAGTGGGCAGCTATTGATATACAGTTAAATAAAAAACAATAATATATTTACGAATATAAATACTTTGTCATTGCTAGAAGGTTATGGTTTATCTTTTATCAATATCATTGTTACTTCCGCGCTTACGAATCGACGGTAGCTATTTTTTATTCGCATCGAATTTCGATATAAAAATATAAGGATTATTCAAATCTTTTGATATTTGATATTTGAAAGGAATGGCTTGACATTCGATTGAAATATTATAGCTGAATTATCAACGAACGAATGCATGAATTGTATGTAAACATATTTTTGTATACTAGCTGTGCCCGTGGATTCATCTACGTATAACTTAAAGAAATAACTAAGAGCAGACATATAGTATTTCAGTATATACAACATTTTTAGTTTTATTTTCGTGGGGTATTAGTATGTATTGGTTTTCTCAGTACCCGGATATATACAGGGCAACATACAATGAAATAAACAACATTCCCTTAAATTTATTCCGACATGCTAGATTGTCTGTGTCTGTGCTTTATTTATTGTGACTGCAAACAATACTTTCACAAGAAATTGTATCATTTTAAACCTGAATGTAAATCTTTATTTAAAAAATAATTAATTAGTATCAACTAACCATTAAAAACCGACATAAATTTAACAAAACAACGACAAGAATATCTGTTCAACGACGAAAATAAATATCGATTTTGACATTTTAATCACAATGTTCCAAATTAAATATTAAGTTAAAAAAATAAAAATATATATTGTTTTCTTTGGTCAAGTCAAGGTCAAGTTCTATTTGATTTTCATTTAGAAAATATAGTGGAAATTAAAAGTTTCTACTGTGTAAATCTAATGAATTCATTTCACGTATACGAAAGTACTACCATATTTGACTAGCCGTCCGTTTGTTGAGATCTCAAATAGATTACTTTATTTTATTACGTTTGTGGGTTAAAATAATTGTTGAAAGTGGTTGAGATGTAAAATATTGTTATTCTGTTTTAGAAATACGTCTTTCTATGTATCTTATATAGTCAAGTATTTTTTATTAAATAATTCTTCTATATAACTGACATGTGGATTGTTAATGGTTATTGCGTAAAAACTATTTCATTTGATATATAAGGTTACAAATAAACTTAGCCTATTATTTAGGAAGTTAGTTATAAAAATACTTTTAAATTGTGAATTGACTGAGGTATGAAATTATTATAATTGATTTATGATAAGTATATATAAAATTATATATGCACTTATTAACTAACATTTATAAATTTTTTATCTATTTTCGAATATTCAAATATGAAAGAATTTTATGTATTAGTGTTAAACTAAACACAGGAGCGTCGACTTTTGGATAACCGCGTCAGTACCCCGTGACTGGCTAGAAAGTTTGAAGGGCGAGTGAGCCAGTGTTATTAGAGGCACAAGGGACATAACATCTAGTCCCCAAAGTTGGTGGCGCATTGGCGATGTAAGCGATGGTTAATATTTCTTTCAATGCCAATGTCTATGAATGGTGGTGACCATTTACCATCAGGTGGCCCATTTGCTCGTCCTTTTCTATAAAAAAACACCACTCATTTTCAGGTGCTTAATTTGTGTTTATAATTATTAATTGCATGCTTGGTAGAAAAAAACATTGTAAGTCATCCAGCAAAAAAACATAAAAGCAGCGTGGTGGAATATGCTCCAAAATTTTCGCATCAGACAGATCTGTTAGGTTAGGTTAGTATGTACGCAACTCGCGGTTTATTCTGTCAGGCAATTTTAATGTAAATGGTCATGGATGCTCTGCACTCACTATTTTGATTTAATGGGTGCTGAAGCTTCGAGAAACCAGGGAGTCAGCGCCCCTGACTAAACACCCGCTAAACAAAATTTATAAGTTATGCCGTATATAATAAAATATTAGTTGATTTAATTAAAATTTTGATTGATAAAGTCACAGATGGAAAAAAAGCAATTCGTTTTAAAATGTAGACCATAACAGAGTTATGTTTAACCTAGTACCTTCATACCTTTCACCCGTGGTCGCGTTACACGTACAATTACCTATTTAGATATATTGTTCATACAATAATATGCCGTATTTCAATCGTCAGTAATAACAAAATACTATGTTATATCTCCAGTTCTATGGTCGAGTAATCTAATTTGCAGTTTGCTTGCTTCATTAGTGACGGCATACTTTCACAGTAATCCTTTTGATTGATTGAATGATACGTTATTATTTTTTGTACTTCATTTATACTAGAACAAGTCATTATATAATATTTATTATAACTTTTCAGTGATAGCAAGACAGTTGCCATCAGATGACATCTTGTTACCTTTTTTTTTCTATATGCATTCAGAATTTGTCGAATTGTTTTTTAAATTGTATGATTCGTGTTTGCTATTGTTTGATACTAGTTTCCCCCCGAAGAGACAAAATGGGTACCGCTGGTTTTTAGTGGCTAATTCAGCGCACCCGGCAACAGTCAGTTCCACATAACCTCTCACGTAATGTGGAGGAAACGCATAAATGCGTTTTTCCAGCGAGACGAAAAAGTTTGGCTACTTACTCTTTGGAAGAAAGGTTGGAGTTGTATTCCACCCCGCTGCTCCAGTTGGTAGATACACATGGGGCAGAATATCATCCGACTACAGAGTATTATACTTTTTAAAAAGAAAAATAAGATACGATGATGTTTCAAAAACGGGCTACCAAAATGTCAATAAAACTGGAGCAAAAAATGCCAAATTATGGTGTGCGAACGGTAATTTGAATTCATAATTAGTTGTTACGATTGTGACTCGTAACAGTGCGGCCTTATAAATAAACTATAAATTATTTTATTACGTACTTTAGTTATATATTGGGTCTATACACAAAGGTTTCTTAAAAAATTATTATTATATTTTTTCAAATTTATTACTGAATAAAATACAATAGTTGAATCTAATGGTATATTTGTAATTTAATTATCGATCGCTCTATATTTAAAACCTTATTTTTTTTGTCTTGTAATTTCTCTTACCTTAATCGCTGTTAGGCATAAATAAGTAATAGCTATAATGCTATTGATTTAATTTTTTTAGTAGCAGACCGGAGTCTCTATATTGGAAGTGTGTACATATCGGTGCGATTTCTTCCCGGTCGTATCGTATTTGCCGTCCATCGGATTATGAGAGTGAGTGAATAGAGAATGCACCTGTGTATGCGCAAACACTATATGATCTGCGCATTTGGTCAATTGCCCTTGAGATTGACCGCCGTAGCTGAAGTCAGGAGGGCATCATTATCATCATTAATGACTTTAAAATAGTAGAAGTTAAGTATTTAGCTTTAACGATAATCGTTTGTGGTGAATATCAACGCACAGTCAAAACTACTGAACGTAGGAGCTAAAAATTGGAACATAGATTTATTTTATAACGTAAGCATCAACGAAGAAAGGATTTTTGGATATTAATAATTTTGTATGAATCTTAGCTGTATGCAGTCGAGACGGATAGTTAGTATAAAAGAATATTATAAAATTATATTGCTTTTTAAGTTTATATTTATATATACAATTACATGTGGATTGTACCTAATCTAACCGACCAGGTGTCTATCATATATCAAGTTTATTTACAGCATTATCTAACGTTTTTTGCTGTATATATGACAACGTATGAGGGTAATAGCGATACCAGTTTTTATTCTCTATTATATTTTATTGCAAAAGATATTATACTTTTATTATCTGTGCTGATTTAAGTGACCAATAATTTAAATGTAGAGCCCAGATTCAGATATATTAACTAGTGTTTATCATATTTGGAGTTTGTTTTATCTGTAAGCAATGATCGATGACTTCGAATCAAAGTATATGAATTTTATAATGAGCAATTCGTGTATCTATGTATTTATTTATGAAAAAGGTAGCCAGCCTGACTGAAATTGATGGTATGTGTCACCACTGCCCAAAGATAATGACGATTTAAGAAACATTAACCATAACACCACCGTACATTGCCATTGCGCCACCGACCTTGAGAACTAAGATGTTATGTCCCTTGTGTAGTTACACTGATCCTTCAGAACACAACAATACTAAATATTCCAGTTTGGCAGTAGAATTCTTGATAAGTGGGTGGTACCTACTCAGACGGGCTTGTACAAAGCCCTACAACCAAGTATATATAACATACAATATAATATACACATTGTGTTTCTGGAAACGGCTCTAACGATTTGGCTCAAATTTTGTAGTTAGAAGGTTTTGATTTTTAAGTTTATCTATATGGGTAATTGTCTACTCTAAGAAAACGCAATTTGTACAAAAATACTCTATGTATATAGAGCAGAGTGAAGTTTGGTCGTCCAGGCACTAAATTAATGTAAATGTGAACGTAATTTAAATTAATAAAAAGTTTTAATTGTAGAAAAATATTGTAAAATAATTATTCAATGAATTTATAAGTAATATTTTGAAATTACTAATAATATCGATTAACGATTTTTGTGTTTATATTTTTTGCAATTCGATTAAACAATTTGATATCATGAAGATTTGCCCAAAGTATAGTTACCTAAGTTATTTTTATAGAACGTGTTGCAAATATTAAGTAACTTTGTCTCAATAACGAAAGCCAATTACAATACCTTAGATTAAATTAAAGATTTCATTAAAATAAAGATTGAAAGAGACGACTAAAATGAAAAGATATATATATATATATATATAATAAAAATGAAATAAATGTATTTTTATCACTAGTTGAAAATATAAAAATAATTGAAGTAATTAAATTTAAAACCAAATATTTTTTAAAAAAACTTATTTTACAGATAGATATGTAACAAACATATCATAAAGCGTAACAGAGTCACATACACGTACATAATTATACAATTAAAGCTGTCTCGAATGTTGTCTTCAATGAAACCAGTTAAGCAATGCGATTTATATCTTCATGACCACAACGCGTCAAAGGGTTTAACTTTTGACAAATCAAGTTTCATAATAAACGACTTAAAGAAATAACAAGTTCGCATAATACAGTCGCGAGAGTGCCCGGTAGTAAACCGGTGTTGCACGGTATTCACGGGCCACGTGGCCGTCCTCCCAAGGACGGGCAATTTGTGAGATTATTTAGGACTTTTGATTTCGACCTTTGTCTTGTTTAGCCTTTCACTTTAAAATTGTAAAAAAGTAACGTTACGTTTTTGGTTAAACTTAAAAATATTACTTTCTATACATTTGTTTAATTAATCAAGCGAACTCGCTTTGTTTTGATGATGATTAGGTCAATTAATGGTACCTACTGGTCAAAGATCGTCCTCGGCCAATCCATACTAATATTAAAATGCGAAAGTGAATTTGTTTGTTTGATACACTTTCTCGTCTTATCTTATTTTATCTTATCGTTTTAACCTAACCGATTAACATGAAATTTTGCTCATACGTTGTCAGTGGTATAGAAAAGGCCATAAGATATCTAACACCTGCCCCCCAACCCCTCCTCGCATATGGGTGAAGCTGCGGTCGTAAACTTGTTGTCTATATATGTACAATGTATACGGCCCATTTGTACATACACATTAATTATTATAATTTAATAATTTTGTTAAATGTTTTCGTAAGTTTTTAAAAGCCTTTTATTATTCTAAATTAATTTTTTTAATAATTATAAAGTTAAAGCAAATTTGTATGCGATTGTTCGACCGTTTTTTTTTTCTACTGTCGTATTAACTTACAAAACACGTGCTTAACCTGCCAAGGACGTTGGACGAGTACAACTACGTACTTAGAACTGATACACTTCAACGGTCAAGTTGAAGTTATTTGCTTATTTTAAAAATATTATAATTCTCTAGAATATCAACAGGGAAACGCTGATGGCATTTTTGCGGTCATGATTTGTGCAGGAGAAATATTTAATCTTATTGCCTATATATATGTATTTAGCTAAGTCCCTAATGTAAAGAATTCTTATTCTCTAGAAAAAAAAAGTTAAGGTACATTATTTTAAATATAATTATATTTAGTTTTTTGTATTTGATCTGTAAATAGATAAGTTTTATAAATGTCATACGTATAAATGTATAATGTATGAGGCGAATTTTACGTTGCGATCAGACCTGAGTCTGATGGAACTTTAAGTATAACCTTTAGTTAAAGATGTTCAAATTTTTTTTGAATATTTTACCTTTTCTTCACTCATTATAAACCATCAGAAAGGTTCCCCGGCCTTAGGTTATGTGGAATTCTTGCCCACTAAAACACTGCGTCGACACGAATCGGAGAGGCTGCGTGATTGTGTCGATACAGCCTACCGCTCGTACCTTCCGCTCGTGGGTCGGTGGAGTCCTCCTTATTCGGGGGTATTTAAGATAACAAAGTGCTTAAGATTATCTAAGTTATGCAAACAAAATACTTTCAGTAATTTATCAATTTATAATTTATTAAAATACATTAGAGTATATCAAAATAATCCAGTAGAATAAGGTTAACATAATAAGCAAGCTTTAAAGCGAGTAAGGCTTCAAAACTATTAAGCAACCAGTAATCGTATTCCATATTAAGTACTTGTGTTAAGTATTTTATAAATAATAGTATTCCATTTTATATATAAAACTACATACATTGTCTGTAATCCACATGCGTTAAACCACAATGTTGACATTACATTGTTATACTGTGAATGTTTGCTATTGATTCATATAAATTATCTCTGATCATCTTTGTCGTGGTTTTAGGATTTTTTAATGTCCAGAATATTTCTGTTATAATAAAAATATTTATAGTATATTTAGTATTATTATACATTTAGTATTTACTAAAATTTAATTACTTATTATTATTTTAAATTTAATGAATGCTTAGGATTCATGATTCATTTAGGATACATGTTTGTACGTGATTTTGTTATAAATTAATTATAAATTCGTATCTACAAATAATAGTATTAATAATCATATTAATACAAATATATTACTGACCTCGTCCTAAATTATAGAAGCAGTGTAGATACTAAGTAGTCAGTACAATTAATTGATTCGCCATTTGATTGCGTAAATTCATGAATAACAAAGAACTTTCGATAGATACATTGATACATATCGAAGCAACATTCCTAACTTTTGTTTATACGCTAATCTGACAGGTGTTTCGATCTACAATCAGAATTCATTTGCTCGACCTTGGCGTCTCGCAATAGGTCAGTTTGTACTGCCCATTCAACAGGTTCTTGGTTATGAGATCAAATATTTCATCACGTTGAGGCCCTTACGATTTCGTAACCGCTATTTCTTTATAAATGTTTGATGGAGACGTGTATTATGCCTGAAATGTTTAGGGTTTAAATTATATAAATACTTAAAGCTATAGTTAATAACGGCTTTGATTTATACTGTCGTGTTGTTGAATTAGCTGTGTTTCAAGATTTTACTGGCATTTTATTTTTATTATGTAAGGAATAAATATGTAAATTATTGTTATTACTTTTGGTAAACTCATCCGAATTTGACAAAATAAAGACTAAACAGTACCTTGTAATAAAATTATTAATGGTATATTTTTAAGTTAGTTATTTTTACACGTGATTAAGATAACTTAAAATTAGCTGTATTAACTTTAAAAATGCAGTTATTTTGTAATTATAGTTAGATGTTTGAATTTTATTTATATGTACAGATACACAAGTTGTAAAGCTTGTTATCAGATTACTCCGTATCAGAATATCGTTACTACCTTGTGTGCTACTTAACAATATATTGATCGATTCAATAATTGCTGTATTCCGTGTAGAAATTATCTAGTAAAACTGAGTTTCTTGTTGGTTCTTGTTGGTAACGTTTGACGATTAAAATAACAGCTAGCTAGCTAGCTAGCTAGTTAAAATTAAAAAAAAAAACTTCTTTTCAATTTAAATACAAAAAATACTTTTAACATTTAATTTGATTTGTTAAACTCACTAAGTTGGATAATACAGGCAATGCAGTCATAACTATTTTACAACTATACAAGATCCTGGTTAAAAGCTCAATGTTAATAAAATGAGAAATCATAACCATTTATCATCAGGCGGTTCTCAGTGGTCCGTTGCGACATTTAAATAACTCACCATGAATTCAGAAGATTAATTTATAATTATTGATAAACCGAACAGCGTGCAAATATACGAAACATGTTCTGATGTTATTTTGATTATTGTCATTATTTTCAACATTGTAATGTCGGTGGAGCGATTTCGTTTCCGTTTTATGATGATGCGAATGAGATGGCTTTTCTGGTACAAGTCGAGCAAATAAGGTAAACAAAACTGGGGTAAAGAATACTAAAAACATAATTGCAATATTTGTGTATAGTCTTCAACTATGACTGCTCCGTTGGTCTAGTGGCTAGACCCCAGGTCGGGTCTGTAAGATATGTATGTATGTAAATGTGTATACTCCCGTTACTCTGCGCCTGCGCCTGAATTCTTTCCGGTCGTATCGGATTGCCGAAATCGATCAGGAGGATACAATCAGTCTTCAAATGTATATATTTTGCTGACGCGCGCGGTAGGCACGAGCGAGAAACATTTTACCTTATATATTTAAAATTCTTATTCGACTCAATAACGAATTAGTGTGCGATTGACATGCTAAGATAAGAAACATCAATTATTAAGTTTATTAGTATTTAAATTCGTGAAATAAACGATTTTAACATCGCGATCTTTTCTCTCTACACTCCAACAATATTATTATTTTTAAGTGTATGAATGAACACTCCAATTTGTAAATGAGAGAAAGGATATTTTTAAATAAAAATAAGGTAGTTTGGTAAATAGGCACTTGATGGAAATTAATAAATATTAAGCATTCGTAACATAGTCAATACGCCATCAAGCTTGGAAACCAATATATTATCTTCTGTATTCCGTTAATAACTCTGGTTCATTCACCCTTCAACGTCGTAACACGATAATACAAAGTATTACTATTTGTTGGTTGAATATGTGATCAATGTGTGGTACCTAAAAAAATATATTAAAAAAGGTCACATTTTTCATCTTAAACAACTAAGATTTGAAAAATATTCACCCATGTAAATATAGCAGTAAATATACTAAAGAGAAGTATTGACTAAATCATTGGTTATCAAATTCCTCATAAAATTAAATGCTAGAACCGTAGATTCATTTAAGATACCGTGTTACCGCTGACCTATAATAGGCTAGGCTTTCTAAATATCTTGCCGAAACTGGTCAGCACACAAAGAATTTCGTTCAAAGGTAACCGCAATATTTCAAGACCCAATTCTCGGTCGATCGTAACGGGCCTTAATGGTATAATAATGGTGGACACATTACCGTCGCGTGTGTAATTATCTTGTGCTGGTGTTTGTGCTGCGAGATTATGATATGTAGGACGAAATCGATTTGGATGCGGTATATTTATTATTTATATTCTATAGTTTTATGTATGAGTAAGTTATTTCGAATTCATGTTTAAAATAATATACTTAACTTTCATTATTGTTCGTAAGAGTCGGTTCTTGTAAGGCAGCCTGAAATCAGCGTTGGAATTCGAGAGTCCGTTATGTCGGCCTTTAGGTTGCCAACATTAGCTGAGCGGTTATCCTGATTGTGTTGTAATTTAATCTTCTTTTAAACGTTACAATCGATTTTCATTGTATTTATTCTTCTTTTTATTAGCAGTATTTAAATAAAGATGTGATCTGTCCAATTACATACATTTAATAATGTATCTATTTATTGGATATATATAGCTGCTTAGTAAATAAGCTGCATACTAACTGGGCTGGTACTCTAGCTGGATAGTCTAGCGTGTTGGGTAAGGATATTAAAAAGATATATAGGGATATAGTTCTAATAAAAAAAATATAGGTGAGTTATGTTAGCCGAAATGCGATTTGTGAAATGGCTTAGATTTTCATAGGAAGTAATTAATACGTGGCATTCTGTAGAGATTTATCTAAAGATGGCGCCACGGCTGATTAATATTAATTAGCGGCTCTAGAAGGCGTAGCTTAATTTAAAGAGATTTCTTGGAATAAATAATAGCTGTTTGTTCATCAATGTAGCTTTTATACCAATTTCAAATATATGTATCTAGATTTCATATACTATAGGATTAAGTGGTCCGTATTATACTTTAAATAAAGTTTTGGATTAAAAAACTATACAATAAAGAAAGGTAGATAGAAAGATTAAAAAAGAAAAAAAAACTACCTCATACATATTTGTTTCAAAAATAACTGTCTCCTTATATGACCGTTTATATTTAAAGCAAGACAAATTTTATTGAAAATGGAACTGGTAATTTAAATACGAAGAATAATTGTGTTATTCTCTACGAAAAAGAATTGTAGCTCGTAGTAAATTTTTATAGTTCCGTGTGTATCAAAAAACTTTTTACCTCATCTTTGGGGGCGAAGACCGGTTTTTGTAATTTCGTGTAATTCAGATAGATTATGTCCGACATAATACATGTTGTCATGTCAATTTTGTGAACTTTGCGCGAAGCAGGAAATGGTAAATCATTGAAAATTAGGTATTGTACGAAATTGTTAGCGTTGTCTACAGACTGATTGAGTGAAATTGCGACTTAAAAGTCATTAAAATATAAATAAGAACATTTTATATCTACATTAAATAAACTACCTTCTCAGATTATTATTATTGTTTTAAAACATTATATTCTGCTCAAACTAATTTGTCTGAAGAAACAAAACAGCAAGCAAGAGAGAAATCACAACTTACTGATACTTCATACCTGTATGAAACAATATTATATTTTCTTAGCGGTCAAATATTTGCCTACTTCTACTATATGCCTATAAACGGAGACAGTCATTTGTTAAATAGATGTGAGATAGAGATTTTTTTTTATTTTATTTTTTTTTTCTGTCTATACATCTCTATTATCATAGTTAATTATAACAGATCAAGTATAAAATTTTATCATCACTCGCGATTCGTGGCATGTATTTAGGATCGTCGCAGTATTTTATTAGCAATGGGTGTGGCAGACTTACTGCAGCCGCCTGGCCGACGCCAACCCTTCTTGAGAATGTTTTTAAAAGTGAGTTGGAATTCCGTTACCTTACGGTTCATTGAAACACTATGTGCTGATGATATTGATGAATAATTTAAAAAAATAAAGCTTATAATTCCCACGAGTTCAAATGGTGTGCAATCTACTCGACTACAGAAACGATACCGGTAGTCGTCTAAAATAGCCTAATAATCTAAATCGAAATGTTGCACTGCTAAGTTAACACCACCGCACCTTTTGTGATAACTTGGAGATTAATCCATGAAACTGCTCTAATGCGGGGATATAATAATAAAATTCATGTGGCAAAATTTCCTCCGATACTTTCAGGTTTCTGTAAGATGTTTTCTATCTCGTCTTTGACGATCATGTTGGCATGGTTGGTAGATACTTGTCTTTCACGCCGTTGGTTGTGGGTCTGAATCACGACCCAGGATAGACTTTTGGGTGCATGAAAATGATCTATATAAGTATGTACTCACAAAAAAAGTAGTATATGTAGTATATCAGTTTTCTGGTTTTCATAATACAAGCTCTGCTTAATTTGGGATCAGATGGCCGTTTATAAATAATGTCCCGGGATATTCATTTAATGTCCCAGGATATCAGCATGGAGCTCAAGATAAATTATAAACACAAATTAAGCACACAAAATCAGTGTAAATCAAAGGTGCTAGCCAAGCTTGGAACCCGCAATCTTCTAAGATTCATGTGATCACTAAGCCCTCTCGGAGTAAATTTACATTTCTGTATACAATTATATAGGATATATACAATATATATATAATTGTATATATCCTATGTAAAGTTCGTGTGAACGAGGCCGTAGATACAGCTTATGGTAAATGCTGATGAAATATTTTAACATCTATTAACTAATAAAGTTACTCAATAATATTTATTGTAACCTTGAACTGGGATTAAATGCACTTGAAACACGAAAGTGTGTAAATTGTGGGAGAAAGTCGGCGTTGCGTGTACGCGGACATAGTTTACTGATTCCAATATTTTTAGTGTTCCTTACTGAAAAATCATGACAACTGGATATATCTGAGAACTTAGCCTCAGGCTTACACAGGTATATGTAAATTAATCTGTTTTGTTTTGTTTGTTTACAGTTGCTATATAGATAGAAGATAGAGTATAGATAAATAAAGTATTTATTGAAGTAAAGGTCAGAAATATTATATGAATTAATCGTAAATATTGTCAATATCTATTATGATCTGTCATTACATTAAAATGCTTCGCATACCATTTTTTTTTCTAAGAATGCAACGATCAGGGCCTAATAAAGACCTAATTTAATGCAATTTTACCTAACAATAACAACAACAACCTTTTATATGAGGTATTTTTATTTTTATTATATTTTAATGAATTTACTAATGATATTAATGCATTAAAACGCAATATCATCAGGTTACTAAAGAAAAGTGTATCTCAACTATTTTAAAAATATATAGAGAACCCTCAAAAACATGATTCTGATCAACCTTGCCAGCTTAAAACATTATTACAGTCAAAGTCGACGCCATACCTTTACTAAATCTCCGTGTAATTTTAAGGGAAAGTCTTATTTATAAGCTCTCTGAGAGGTATTCTTAGCTATTACCATTCAGTAGATTCGATCGCTTTCACTTGGAATTAATGTTTCTTTTTATTTTATTAATCAAGCAACGAATTTTTATTATAGGATAATGAATGGCGCCACTTGTACGTGCTATTGCAAGAGTGTGGATATAGATATTAGGAGGATTAATTTAAAATAAAATTTGTGCCCCTGGTTTCGTCCGCGTGAAATGATGATCGATTGAGTAGTAAAAACGTGAAAGCTTAAAAAACTAAATGAAAAAATCATTTACGTTTTTATGATAATTAAAAAAGATTTACCTAATATTTATGTTTTGAATGAAGTATATTTATTGATACATCTATGATAAGAATCACGGTAGCCATAACATCACTATTGTGAGCAAATATTATTATAATATGTTTTTTTAATAATAAAAAATCCCCCATTCTATTCATTTGCATGTCTATAAGTATAATCAAAAAATACAGCGACTTTATAAGACTACAAACTCACTTTAAAATTTTGAGTTTATTGTAAATTAAGTTTAATATTTTGATATTATTGGCTGACTTCAAAATTGAATTGGTAATCAATTTCACCGTTTTTTTACCGAAATGATTCTAAATTATAAAACTCATTTAAAGTATATTTTTATCGAATAGTAATTTAGGCTTATCACACTTATATACCGTATACAGATAAATCCCCATTGTCCTTGAGTCTTCGCCCACGACATCTGATACGTGATCTCGATTACAATGAGACAGTTAACGTGGACCTTACACATTAACTGTCTCATGCATCGGAGGATTGGCAGTTTTTTTTTTTTTTTTTGACTTTTGACGTTTTTTTTTTTTATTTTTTATTTTATTTATTTAAGGACCACTAGTAGCTACTACATGTTTTAATGACAAATGTAAAACAATTAAGTGAAAATAGCTAACATGTGAAGCTTTTTAAAGTAGCCACAACAATTACAATATTTGTTTTAAAAATACATTAACACATAATTATAGCAACATGAGTAGAAAGATTTAAAAAAAAAAAAGTCCAAATTGGTACAAATTAAAGACCATAAAAAATAAACATGCACTTAATAAAATTAAAATTAAAAACACAAATAGTTTGAATTGATATAGGTACAAATTAAAATTAAATAATTCATGAAATTCATGCAAAGTTTACGTTACAAAAAATCACTAAAAATATACTAATTAATACAAAATAAAATTAAGATAACATTATTTATTATTTATTTATTTATTTATTTATTTATTTATTATTTGAAGGCAGGAGGTGTTTGTATCTTTGTACCTGTCCGGTATAAGTGATATAAGCATACGGGCACGCGACCCCGCCTTCTCCGAGCTACTTATGCTACACCCTGTGTTTTCCGTGGCATAAGTATCCTTATACCTTAAACTCCCACCAAATTTCCTCAATATCCCTCTATCCTGAACTGGTTCCCTACTATAGGTTGGGGAGGTCAGACGGCAGTCGCTCCTTATAAAACCAGTACCCGCCATTTATTATGGAAGTGGAAAAAAGAATTTTAGGTACAATGGCTAGGGCGTCGCCGCAAAACGACGCGCAGGCACATCGCCCTAAACCTGCGACAAGTGGGAAAGGGCTACCGTGTCAAGTACGGGCACGGCTAAAGAAGCAAGTACCTAAAAAGAAGCTCCGCTTTGCCACCTGGAACATCGGCTCTCTCACAGGTCGCTCCCTTGAACTGGCTGACGTACTGACGAAGCGCAGGGTTCACGTTGCATTCTTGCAAGAAACTCGTTGGAAGGGCAACAAGTCCCGTGATATTGGACTGGGTTACAAGTTGATCTACTCCGGCTCCCCCTCAGGGAAGAACGGTGTGGCCGTAGTTCTATCTGAGGCACTCCAGAACGGTATTCTAGAAGTCGATAGACTGAGCGACCGACTTCTTCGGGTGAAGCTGCTGATAGAAGGAGTAATTACTCATCTTATCAGCGCCTACACTCCACAGGTCGGTGGCTCTGCATCGGAGAAAGAAGCCTTCTGGAATGACTTGGAAGACATGCTCCGCTGCATTCCGAACACCGAGAGCATCGTGATTGGTGGAGATTTGAACGGCCATGTTGGTGAGGAGTCACGTGAATATGGACGTGTACATGGTGGCTTCGGCTATGGTCGTGAGAATGCAGAGGGGGAGTCAATTCTCAGCACCTGCTTATTATCAGACCTTGCCATTGTTAACACTTTCTTCCAAAAGAAACCCGAGCACCTCATCACCTATAAAAGTGGGCCGCACTCCACCCAGATCGACTACTTGCTCATAAGAAGAAGCCAAATTGGTAGAGTGACTAACTGCAAAGTGATTCCTGGGGAATGCCTCACAACACAACACCGCATCCTTGTCATGGACATGCTGGTAGTACCAAGTAAAAAAGTGCCTGAACGAAGCAGACCTAAAACTAAATGGTGGCTGTTGAATGGACCAAAACAGCATGAATTCTGTAAATTTGTAGCTAGCTCCAAGTTAAGCACAGACACAGAAGAATCAGTAGATAGTCAATGGTCTAGGATCCAGTCAACAGTGAATACCATTGGAAAACAGGTGCTTGGCACTTCGAAGGGAGGCCGGGTCATCGACAAGGAGACGTGGTGGTGGAATGGCTCAGTACAGAAGGCAGTTCGAGAGAAAAAGACACAGTTTAAGAAGTGGCAAGAGACCAAATCTCCTGAAGACCGAGACGCGTATAAAGCAGCTAAATGTGCCACCAAACGAGCAGTTGCCAAAGCCCGTTACCAGACGCTGTCACCTTTGTATGACACGCTCCAGACAAACGAGGGCCAAAAGACTATCTTCCGTTTGGCAAAGGCTCGGGAGAAAGCGACACAAGACATAACAAAATGTCTTTGTGTCAAAGACTCTAATGGCACTTTGGTTTGCGATGCAATTAAGGTGAAGGAGAGGTGGCGCAGCTACTTTAACGTGTTGCTTAACACACAACACGCTAATGTGTCTCCTCCAGAACTGCCTCCTAATCTCGGACTTGTTGCACCGGTAACACCTGACGAGGTACTCAAATGTCTTCGTACAATGAAGAACCGAAAAGCCGTAGGCCCTGACGACCTGCCGATTGAAGCGTGGAAAGCGATGGGTTCTCATGGTGTGAACCTACTTACTGACCTTTTTAACCGAATACTTACTAGCCGGAAGATGCCCAACTCTTGGAGATTGAGTATCATTACTCCAGTTTATAAAGGCAAAGGTAGTGTACAGGACTGCGAAAGCTACCGCGGTATTAAGGTTATGTGCCACACCATGAAACTCTTCGAACGCGTAATTGATTCAAGGCTTCGGCAAGAATGTACCGTCTCGGAATGTCAGTATGGGTTTCGCCCAGGCTGTGGAACCATAGACCCCATCTTCGCCCTAAGAATACTAACCGAGGCCCATAGAGAAAAGAAGAAGCCGCTGTACATGGCGTTTCTAGACCTGCAGAAGGCATTTGACTGCGTCCCACGCCAAATAATCTGGTGGGCTTTGAAGATGAAGAATATGCCACAAATCTATATTGACATTATCCGAGACATGTACCATAATTCGGAATCAATAGTAAGGACCGCCGTTGGCGACACGCACCCTTTCCCGATCACAGTTGGTGTCCACCAAGGCTCGGCCCTGAGTCCTTTTCTGTTCAGTGTAGTGCTTGACGTTGTCACAGCGAAAGCCCATGAGCCGTCTCCCTGGCTCATGATGTATGCTGATGATATTGCACTGGTAGATGAGGACAAGCAGATATTGGAGCAAAAGGTGAACCAGTGGAGGGGTGTGCTAGCGAGGGGTGGTCTGATGCTAAATATTGCGAAGACCGAGTATATGGCCTGTGGCAGTACGGACCCTGAACCCATAAAGATAGGCGGAGAATCCGTTATCAAGACGGAAAAATTTAAATACCTCGGGTCCGTACTGCACGAGTCTGGTACGATCGACCACGACGTCAGAGCTCGAATAAACGCAGCTTGGGCCAAATGGCGGGAAGTCACCGGGGTAATCTGTGATCGCAGGATACCGGTGAAATTAAAGGGCCTTGTGTACAAGTGCATCATCCGACCGGTCTTATTGTACGGCAGCGAGACGTGGCCAGCTCTCGCGAGACATGTTCAGCAACTTCACGTCGCGGAAATGAAGATGCTGCGGTGGATGTGTGGCGTTACGCGACTAGATCGTATTCGTAACGAGCACATCCGTGGTAGCCTTGGCGTTTGCGATGTAGCGGATAAGTTGCAGGAAAGCCGTCTCCGTTGGTTTGGTCACATTAGCCGCAGACCGCCAGACTACGTTGGGAACCGATGCCTGGACTTTGTTGTCGAAGGCCCTAGATCCCGCGGCAGGCCCAAGAAGCGCTGGCTCGATGTTGTGAGGGACGATATGAGAGAGCACGATCTCACTAAAGGCGACGCTTTCGATCGGGCAAAGTGGAGGCAAAGATGTAGGAAAGCGGACCCTGGCATTTCTAGGCCGGGAAAACGCTAGGAAGAAGAAGAAGAAGAAGATTTATTTATTATTTGCATCTCTCAACAATTCTAGCGCCCGTTTACGATAAATCATGGCAGAGTCATTAAAAATATCTAGATCTTTAAATATTTTATCTTTTTGTGATGATTTATAATGTTTGTGCTGATTTTCAGTTTTTTTAGTCAAACCTCTTTATGAGATTCAATAGAATAATAATAGAAACTATTATGAGATTTAATTTAATCAATACTTATTACGTATTCAATGCAATATCGAAACGTTTTATAACGATTTTTTAATACCATTAAATTAATTGTTTTATTAATTACGTTATTATAGATTAAATCACATTTACGTAACTTTGAATGACTTGTATTATTGTCTCGTTAACGCACAATACAATAAACAATTTTCCTGTTACTATTCTCAGACGGTAATATTTTGCATAATATACATTTAATCATGTATAATTGCTTATGGCTATTTTGTATTTTGAATTAGGTTATCCGGTTTATGTGAAAGGCGGCATAAACGGTCGTTCTTTTTTTTGATGATTGGCAAAGGAATGTGATGCAAAAACTTCAATAATAACCTGACACACGTGGCATCTGGTTGTTAAGTACAAGAATAAATATTATTATTATTGCTCGAATTGGTAATGTAATGTTTTATTGAATAAGCCGTTATACCATAATTGTTTATCCATAGATTCTACTGAAACGGAATAGTGTCTGTATAAATATGGTGTTATAAAAGCGGTATCGTTGTATACTATTATTGTCACCACAGAACCAACCTTTTTTTTTAATTTATCTGTCCCCGCAACCGTTATCGCTCTGGTAGAATACTAGTTGCTACCTTAATCACTATATCTGCCATTTAGATTATTGTTTGTTTCCATACTTGAAAAAGGGATCGTTAACAATAAAGGTGTAAACTTTGTAGTAACAGCCTGTACGCCTCCTCTCTAAATTTTTGATGTGAAATTGCTAAGTCCACCAAGCTTTAATGCACTTTACACGTATGACAGGTCAAGAGGTGAATTATAAACACAAATTAAGCACACGAAAATTCTTGGTGTTTGCCAGGGTTTGAACAATGACATGATCTAACCACTCGGCGTCTGGATTGTCACAAAAGAAGACTGGTGTAAAGAAATAAAGTAATTTTTTTTTCTTTATTCGATCCTGTTATGGGATTACCTTTGTACTCAGAATCGTTGTTTACTTATCGTTTTGTTTTTTATACCCTCTATTAATCTTATAAAATGAAAATTTAGTCGAGAAGTTTAGTATATTTCTAATTTATTTATTGGCCAACTATTATACGTTAAATATAAAATAATAAAGTAAATGAGTTTTTTTATTTGTATTCATTATTGTATCATTTGTATAATCCATACCAGTATTATTTTAACTGCAATGTCGTTAACTCTCGTCTCACACACGTGTCTCCATCAACAATTGCAATTAAACGCACCAATTGCATTGTTTTATTTACTGACATTGCGAGGTTAAATGTATATTAACCGAGGCCTAAGCAATTGTCATGACAAACAGATACCCAGACAAAATAAGACGAGTATGTAGATACATTTGATTGATTGCAGATGGCTTAGGCTGAATGCGGCTTTGATTAACGTGGTTACTCTTGTCAATACTAATTTCACGATAATCTTCTACTGTACATATTTTTTTATTTAACGTTTTAATATATAATAGCTATATACTTCGATCGCACAGATACGCTAAGGGTTTTCTAAAAATATTTTTAAGTAAATATTTATTGAAATAATTGATTGATAGTAGCTTTTGGGTACGTATATAAAACAGTTGAAATAACATTCTTCATAATGTTAAATGATTATAAAGAAACAATCCTGATGGCAATGTACTGCAATGAAATAATTATAAGATTTGGGAATGATGATTTTTCTGTGATTTAGTTTACTGTTATAATGTTTGTAAATATATTTCATACAATAATTTATTTAATTTATATCCAAATCAATATGTATAAAAGACCGAGCTGGCCCAGTTGTAAGAACGCGTGAATCTTAACCGATGATCGTGGGTTCAAACCCGGGCAAGCACCATTGAATTTTCATGTGCTTAATTTGTGATAATAATTCATCTCGTGCTTTACGGTGAAGGAAAACATGGTGAGGAAACCTGCATGTGTAATTTCACTGAATATTTAATAATTTTGCAACATGTGTATTCCACCAATCCGCATTGGAGCAGCGTGGTGGAATAAGCTCTAAACTTTCTCCTCAAAAAGGGAGAGGAGGTCTTTAGCCCAGCAGTGGGACATTCATAAACTGTTATGAATCAATATGTATGTTTTAAATTACGATATTAAATAGACAATCAGACAAAATGTACCTCTTGTAAAAAACCCAATAAGAGTTTAAAGTTATAAATGATATAAAGCTATGTATTCGTGAGTGACATAAAAGCCGGTGATTGTATTTTTTCTGTTGCTTTATAAAAAAACATCAATTATTTTTTAGTATTATTTCATACTATTCTTTTTTCCAAGTCAGTCAAAAACATTTTATCTATTTAAATGTGTAAAATACGACATAAAACAGAGACATTATGGGACAAATAATTTAATCGGAGGCAGCTGGGATGCATCAAAATGACTAAGAAGAGATATGGAACCTAAAAATATATCGACGCGTGGTCTGTCTCCTACAGAGCGCTGAACTCAAAAACTTGGATTGTCAAAATGAAATCCATTGCTTTATTTTTTAGAAATATTTGGCTGATGTTGATCAGAAATTCGCAATGTAAAGTAAATATATGAAATTGCATATTATGAAATTATACACACATTGTTCATATCATTGCCCTAAATGTGTCATATGGCTGAGTCAGCGGGATGTTTTGAAGGGATTTTTGCGCTATTCTCTGACTTAGCGTTTGATATGAATTATATTATTATTACATTATTGCTGTTATCATTTATATGGCAATTGTGTGTGCTATTGGGGTTTATTTATATTATTTGTTCTTTCAGTTACAAACGAGGTCGTAAGTCGTGTTCGCATTGAAATAATTAAAACCATATGTTCCAATTTTTCGTTTCGTTGAATATAATCGTGAACTTTAAAAAAGTATTTACTACATAATTATAGGAATATCAAGGTATCATTTACGACAAAATTATAAGTTTATAGTTAAAGCAATAAAGCATTTAAAATACAATTATTTTTTAGTTTAGTTTAATTTTGTTTTGGTTAAAAGCTATTTATTTTAATTTTATAGGTGATAGTTTTTATAAGTTTCTTATGTTTGTTCTAATGTTACTCTGAAGTTACTAACTATAGTAATTTTTCTTTTGCTTTTTAGCCCTCATATAAACATGTAATGTCCACATCGAGAAGACTCAATTTTTAAATATTTTGGAATAAATGTATTAGTGTATGTCATTGTTGATTTTTTTATAGAATAGGAAGGCGGTCGAGCATATGGGCCACCTGATGGTAAGTGGTCACCAATGCCCTTAGGCATTGGCATTGTAAGAAATGTCAACCATCGCTTACATAGCCAATGCGCCACCAACCTTAGGACCAAAAAAATTATGTCCCTTGTGCCTGTAATTAAACTGGCTCATTCACCCTTCAAACCGGACCACAACAATACCAAGTACTGCGGTTTTGCGGTAGAATATCTGATGAGTGGGTGGTACCTACACAGACGAGCATGCATAAAGCCCAACCACCAGTAAGCTCTACCACCAGTAGCAGTACCAGATTGTATAATTGTAGTCAGTTTTGTGGACTAAATAGAAAAAAAAATGTACAGACGCATAGATGTGGACAATTGTGGATACTTAAATATGTTTTTTTTAAATGTTTATCTAAATAATATCTGCGTTTCACGATAATTATTGCTTGATTTTATTATAAGTAATGTAATTTATAATCTTGCTCTAAAATCGGGTAATATAAAAAGTGGTTATATGTTCAACGATAATATTTCAGGTAGGTCAATCTTTTTTTAGATTGTACATATTTCTATCTCAATTATTACAATACCTAAACAATGATATCAGCATCAAAAACAGGAGTCCATGTCCCTTAATGGAAATCTGTTTAAATGTATTTATATAAATATATATTTTAATTATAAGTTGTTATTTGTGTATAGAATAATATAACTACTGTCTGTTAATATAAATATATTATCTATTAAATATTATAACTCAAATATCAGCAACGATTTAGTAGTTCACTTGGTTTTGCAAATGTAAGTACATGGTCGGTGGGGTAACATCAGATGAGCCACCTGCTCGTTCATTCGCAAATGGAATTCAATAATATCCTTTTTTTTCTATTAATTTGAGAATAGTTTATCTAATTTTGAAAAAAAGGATTTCTTTCTTGTCTCACTCCTTAAGTATTTAATTGCTTAAAGTACTTTCTGGTTCAAGGTTCAAGCTATCCATACTAATTTAGTTACATCAAAACCGGTTCAGTGGCTTAGCCATACAAACGTAACTAAACAATCAAACTGACTTAATTTCAAATTTATAATATTAGTATGGTTGTTGCAGAATATAAGCTACTATCGTGCTGAATTGTATTAAATTTCATCATCTGGTTTCAATTATATTACGAAACAACCGTCTATTTTGTAATGTATTTAATGGTAACCAAAAAAATATTCGAAATATCATATACAAGTACTGTATTATAAACTAAAAATAACAATTAAAAAAAAATGGCTGAGGCTTGTCAGATAGCTCGAAAACAAGATTTGCCTCCTCCGGGAGGCTATAAGCCTATCCCATTTAAAATACTGCCGGCGAAACAATACTTTAGTGGGTATGCTATGTTTGCTGGCTATGCTGGCATGACCCTTGTGTCTATATATTTGTACAATATAACCAATAAACAAATCACTAAAAATGAAATTGAAATGCGCTCTGCCAAAATGGCCATATATCCTATGTTGTTGGCTGAAAGAGACAGGGAATACCTGAAACAGCTACGCAGGAACCGCGACGCTGAAGCAGAACTTATGCGTGATGTACCTGAATGGGAGGTTGGTACTTATTATTGTGAGCGTGTATACAAGCTGCTGCCATCAGATGCTCTAGTGGAGCCCATCTTCCATGAATATTATGCACACAGCTCTCCAACCGAATGGTTCAAGAGGGCTTACATCAAAATGCAGTCTTAATTGCCCCTTTTAAAATATTCATATGTAAGTTGAATTTTAAATAAGTCAGTTATTTAAGGCTTAATATTCAAATAAGCTTTTGGTTACTTTGAAGAAGCAAGAGTAGATGAAAAACACATTTTTAATGACTGACTTAAATACATAAAAGGTAACTAGTTGAAATTGATGTGAACACAGTTTGATATTCAAGTTTTGAACAAAAACAATTTGATGTAGTTGCTTAATAAACGCATATTTATTAATGAGCAATTTATTTCTTATAAAATCTTTCCATTTAAAAAACAGTGATCTGAATGAATGATTTTAACATATTCAAATCTGTTCCAGCATATTGAAGTTATGGTGGAAAAAAATGTCATATTAAAAAAAAACACATATTTATTTGAATAAGCAATAAAAATATAAATAAATATGATTCAATAGTAAATTAAACCTATTTTCTATTTAACCCGAAGCTTATAATTAATTCACTGAAGTTGGAATAATTAATCGCCTCCCATTTCCGTAAGGAATAGCACAGCAACGACTTCGCTTAAGTATTCCACTTTGATAGTATTAAATTCTAGGATTACTTGGCACTAGATACTCTTTTTAGTACAATAGGTAGGACGCGTAAATTGGCCACCCGATGGCAAGTGGTCACCAACATTTGGACATTGGCGCTGTAAGAAATGTTAATCATTCCTTACATCGCCAATGCGCAACTAGTCTTGGGAATCAACATATTTTGTCCCTCCCTGCAGTTCACTGGTTCAAACATCCTACAAAACGTAACATAACAATACTATGTATTGCTGTTTGGCGGTAAAATATCTGATAGGCACATGGTACTAATCTTAAGGGCTTGCACAAAGCCCTAACAAGTAAATGTAGCAGTAACTTTGCACCGCCACCAAAAACTCTGGTGGGCCAACAGAATGTTACCGAATTGCTCACATAATATACTATACTAATACGTAACGGTATTCTGCAATATGAAGTGGTTTGTAAAAAGTAACAAATGAGTACTCGAAATACCAAAATATATAAAAATATATTGTAACTCTCACGGTACTATAGATAATGAAACGGAGAAACCCGATTCAATTTATTTTTGAGCGAGACATTATAAATAAATAGTTCTCTACCCACATGAAATATAACATGGGCAGTAAATAGATTATTTCTCTGAACCGTAATAAACAAATGCCGCTATCGCGTCTGCCTTTATCAATCACAGTAAAATACATATGTGGAATCGATGTATTAATATTTATATATCAACAATAATTAGTTCAGTAAATAAACCTTCCTCAATGTAATTAAATGTATGATTTTATTCATTGATAAATTTATACAGACCGGATAGGGCGTTAAATGTAATATTAATTAAAGAACGCGCTGACCACTCAAATTATCTTTGTATTCGACATTTTTAACGTGTGATTTTAAAATAAAACAAATTTATATCCGATATATTTTTTTTACATTTTTTATAACCAAAAAACATATTTTATTGTAAGTCTAATTTGAAGGAAAAGGAAGGGAATTTAATAAGGACTATTAGTTCACTCATTTAGGTATAAAAAAAAACAAAAACACTTTAAATTATTTATTCACTACAAACGATGTAGGACTTAATGTGTCTTTATTTGATATCATTGCATACTGAAATTGTTAAAAAAAAATATAGAGTAAGTCACATTTTTCTAATATTGCTTTGAAATCAATTAGTTGACCGCGAAATCTAAATTTAAAATTGAAAGTTGAAAAGTATTCCGTTACATTATTAGAAGTTGCCTTAGTGCATTCGAAGAATAATTATATTTTATTCTTTTATTAAATTAATTTAGTTGTAAAAATATGTCAAGTCATCTACGTATGGATTAATAAATAAAGCAAATATTAGAATAAAAAGGATCAAATATATTTTATTATAAATGTATACCTAATGGCGCCGCGCACGTAGTAGTCAAACTAAAATATAATGTGTCAATAAATGTTACTTAGAAAACACAAATACAAAAACGTCTATTCAACAATCAGTTCTATTACAATGGCAGAAGGATTCAAGATTCAAGACGCCATTTTTGCGAATACTCAATGAAAATCATAATTTGTCTAAGATCTCGACCGAACCGACCGACTCGAATGATATTGCGTCGATTCAAGGTCAAAGTAGTTTACCTACTCTTCTTGTGGCTGGAATGGGCTTTAGTTTAATTTTGTCATTAGGTGTCAATTGACTGTTTCCTTAGTCTATTGTATATCTTATCACGAGGATTAATAAAAAAGTCTTCTATTGGGGTATCTTTGTTATAAGTTTGTCTTCCTTGAAATTGATCGCTGTGGCTGATATTGGACAAACATTTATTTCATTAGCGATTTTAAGAACTCATAATTTTATTTAAAAATTCAATATTTAACTAACATTGCGTATTATAATAATTAATTTATGTATATTGTTATAACAGGCTCTTTATAAGTAGAAAAATACCTTCGTGAATCCCATACCAGCACTTTCTAATCATCTCTCAATGATCCTCTAAAAATTAATAAAAAACTATCTTAGTAAACCATCTAAGGGTAAACTAAATAAAGAAGGACACAGACAAAATATTTTTACTATAATATTAAATTTAGGCCTGCGTATTTATGTAGTCATTAACAGCCTAAAAAACATTAGCTTGAGTGAAATAAGGTCACAATCAAAATTTATTACATAATTATACAAATAACTAACTGCTTCGCGGCTTCATCTGTGTTCAAAGTTGCTGCATCACGAGAGTCGTACCATGATGTAATATGGTCTATAACAATTCTCAATAAATGGGCTATTGGATGCAAAAATATGTTTTCAAATCGGATAATTAGTATCTGAAATTAGTGTGGAAACAAACAAGCTTTAACTTTATAATATTAATATAAATATTCCATTTAAATATTATGCATAATATGAGTGTGCCAGATAACCAAAGGCACAAACTAAGCGTGATGCATTGATCGTTTGAAGTACAAAGTTTATTAATTCTGTTTACAACACAATATTTTGTTTTTTTTTTCAGCCATATGCCGTCCACTGCTGGACGTAATCCTCCCCCGTAGAACGCCAACCATCCCGATCTTGGGCAGTCCGCATCCATCCTGCCACCTTTTTTAAATCGTCTGTCCATATTGTCATATTTTGTGTATCAGAAATAATTACTATAACCTAACCTAACCTTACCTTCTAATGGTCTTTTTAGTGTCTTGCCTAGCTTTAAGGTTAAAAATGGCTGTTGGTTGGAAAATATACACCATCCGAGCGTCTGCGTTCGCCCTAAAAGAGGCGTAAAAAAATTAACCGTCAAAATACATCAAGTTGATTAATTTTTATAGGCCGTAAGGAGTATATTTAGTTGAGATTAAAATCTTTGTAATATATCTTCCTTAATAAAGCGTGGGCAAGGAAATTATAGCCAGAAGCTTAAAAAATCTTCACTTGGTTATAATCAGAATTTTTTATACAGTAATTAAAGAATTATAGTGAAAACGAAGGGTTTATTCATGCCACTTCCTACTTCTGATCACGTTATTTAGCAAATTTATTATTTAGAATTGAATATTAAACGAAAGTAATATGTTTAATGTGTTTAGAAAATAAGGCATAGTCTTAGATAAAACTCATTTTACACAACTATTACATTCGTCGTTGCGCTGCAAAAGAAGAAAAAATTAAGAAATAAACTTTTCTAACTAACGTCCATACCAACAAAAGAAGTTATCATTTTTTTTCCTAGATAAAAAGCTTTAGGTTGGTTTGAGTGAGTCTCTTCACTCCATATCTCGAATAATTGGAGTAGAACTGTTTTGTTTGATGTTGCGAATAAGTATTAAGCGAGTAAAAAATTAATTAAGATGTCACGGTTGGCAGCATTGATTGAGTAAGTTATAAATTCTTTACGTATTATTTATATTATAATTTTATCAAACTTATATGGTTCAACGCACGAATCACAGACACAAACCCAAATAATAAAAGAAAATCTTTTGAATAGTCCGTTTAATGAATGGGCTATATAACTTAAAGCGACGATTTGGACTATTAACAAAATAGAAAACTGAATGAATCCGACATTTTTAATCCTAAATTAACGCGAATGAAACCTCTTTAATTACGTTGATGCATAGTTACTCTTACAATATACATCGGTACAAGTAGTCACTACAAATTAATTAAATAGCTATATTAATTAATATATATATTTATACCTTCTAATATTAATGTAAATTAGGTAGATTAATTATAGTCCGTAACTGGTGGTGTTGGGGAGGATATTAAACATAGATTTAAACCACCAACCTGTTCGAAAAAAGTCATAGTCGATTATACTAATTTAAAAGTAATAATTATATTATATTTATAACTTTTCCTCATATTCTGTTTATAACTTTTCCTCAGGTTTATATCGATAGCGATTACGGTTATGCAGTGCTTAAAGTTCTTAAAGACTTCGTATTATGAAATTTTGAAAACCGACAAAGATTACGATGATTCTCAATTTTAATGGACGTATCATTTAAATGCTTTAAATTATAGTCAGTGTCGCAAATCGCTGTCTGACATTTCACAATAGTTTATGTTCATTATAGTTCTATTGTTGAATTCAAATCAATTTGCTTTATTATATGAAAGTTCTGCATTTCCGTTACTTGGCTACATGATTACGAATCTTCAAAAAAATTAATATGGATACTATATAGTACTTCAAAATATTTTTTAACAAATTAAGGTGTTCGTTAATTGATATAGATTCTGATTATCTCTGTAATTATGATTACATTTTTAGAATCAGATTACAATAAATACATTTTACATAATATTATGATTACAATAAATACATTTTGCCAAATGAGCAAATCAAATAGAAATTTTGTTCACTAGCTCCCTAATCATTATACAGAAGTTATAAAAGGGCAAGATCGATATCTGTTCTATTGATGAGATACAAGCCACGTACTCTACAACCTAACCAAGCATTTACCACATTTACCCTTTACCAAACTTTGTTATACATTAATACACTTATAATCTTTATTTATGGACAAGGGAAGACATCTGAATAAGCAACTGAATTAGCGTAATAAGGTGAAGTAGCTATACAAATTGAAACTCTACTGCTCTGTGATAAGGTTTAAATTAATCTGACATACTAATATCTCTTTTGTACGTCTCGGTTGAAATAAGACGCGTTGGTAAGAATTTTGTTTGATGTTCTCGTAAGTGATTTGCTTGAACATATTTGTGTCATACGTTTTTTCAAATACGCTTCTCGAATTAGTAATATGCTTTTATCTGGCCTCTCGTAGTTATTAGCAAAATAATTTTAAGTATTTTTTAATTGTGGAACGGAATGAAATATTTAGTTTTTGTGATAAGAGATAAAATTAAAAAGGCAAAGATAAGAGATAAAATTATAAATTATACAAAAGGCATTAATTTATAGTAATATTTTAATAAATGCTAAATATAGTATATACATATGTGTAATATTACGAAGATACATACCAACGTGTTGTTTTTACAATTTTTCATGAATTGCATGATCGTTATACACAAATACATATATATATAGATGAATGGCAAAATAGTTAAATATCTCTTTCGCCTATATTTGTTAACCGATTTTCTTTTTGTTTTTTTATTTATTAACTATTATCGAGCTTTATTGTTATCAAGAAAAAAAATGGAAATAAGAGAATCACAAAATCAATATTTGTGATCGCAAATACATACAATAAATATATATTTTCGAATTAAGTGTATGGATTAGACAATTGGTTTAAGAATGTTCTGCGTAGAGGTTCCGTGACCGTTATGCTAATTAGATGCATTGCACGAAATAAACATTTAGGGTAGGTATGTATTGTTACTGACCAAAAAACACAAACATAAAATATTTCAATCTACGTCCGTAAAATATTTTTTAGCTTCAAAGTTAAGTAAGAGTCTGCTGTTATCCCATTGCTAGGCAGTGACAATCCCTTTGAGGCGAATATTTTAAGCTTCCACCACACTGTTCAATTGCGAGTTGGTGGCATATTTTCATCCGGCTTCCTCAAGATGCTTACCTTCGTTGCCGAGCTTGAAATTATAATTATAAACACCAATTAAGAAAATGAAAATCCAGTGGAGCCTAGAATTTTCTGCAATCTTGGAATGCAATAAAAGGATATAAGGTTAACAGTTTTTAAAATAAATCTTAAAAAAAGAGGTTCATACTTCATATAAAGTAACGGTTTGTTCAAGTTATCTCCCTTATTACAAGCATATATGAAATTTCGTTTATAATGTAAAGGTCGCATTTGATAACTAATAAAACGTTCACAAAACATTCACTTTGAACTTTACGATATGTAATAAAAAGCCTTATTGTAAGTCATTAAAGGCTACAATGGGATAAAGATTTTATTACGTTCCCAGTAGTTTTTCTATTTGATTTAAAGATCTGTATCGTATGAAGGAACGAAATTTTATTGCTTCGAAAAAACGCTATCCAAAGATTTTTAGAACGTGTTTATTGTGTTTTTGTCTATAGAAAAGGGGAATCAGTTCCCAAGGACATAATTCTGTATTAATAACTTGGACCTCACCTTACGAAGGGTGGCAAATCACGTACGAAGACTAAACGCTAATGTTAAAGATCGGACAAATTTAAACTTTATTACTAAAAAAATAAGAGCCAAATTAGTTGCGATTATGTTGTTTGAATGTTTGTGCCGACGGTAATTCCTTCTCAGAAATAATCTGATTGTAAAGGACGTATCCAATAGTAATATAAAGCTAAGCTAAGCTATTAACTTGTTTTGAAAGTAAGTTGTTAAATTTTAATTCTGGTTTTAACTTACGAAGTAGGTAAAAACTTACGTTTTAATCGTTTTTCTCATATATATAAAGATACTACCTACTGTATTTGTATCTGCATTTTTGTTATAGCACAACCATTAGTTAATTGTTTTACATGGAAGATATACAAATTAGAATGAAAAAAAATAGTATTTTAATTCATTAGTTAATACATATGTCCTTATTCAAAATATGAGATACAAAAATTACAATCGTTTAAGAGTTGCATCTAGTTGCATCTTCGTCGGCGCACGTATTTCAGTGGAATAAACACTAAGGATTATTTGTTTTAAAAAATGTAAGATTGATGATAGCTAGGTGTGAAGTTTTCACTGAGAAGCGAGATCTGTCAACGAGAGATAAGTGGATGTGTTTGGAGATAAAAGAAATAATAATTTGCCTTGATTTATTGTTGACACGTAGCCCAGTAACAGAGCTTAGAGTAATTTGTTAGAAGCTGAGAAATATGTCATTTCTAATATTTATAGTATGTTTATATAAGAAGCTTCTGAAAGTTATAATCATCGATATATTATTATTATTAAACAAAAAGCAGCAGCTCTATATTTAGAAGTTTGTCAAGACATCCGTGTCTCGGAAAGTACGTAAAACCGTTGTTCTTGCGCCTGAACACTCTTCAGTTATATCGGATTGCCATCGATGATGCACCCGTGTTGCGTTTCTATTTGTAGAATACAATGAGTCGCGTTATTGGTTAATCCCGTTTAAAGTTTCCCGATGTGACCGATATAGGTCAGACGGGCCGTTGGCGTGGTTGGCAGATACTTGCCTTTCACGCCGAAGGTTGTGGGTTCGATTGCCACCCATGAAACAGGCATGAACATGTCTGTTTGTCCTGAGTCTGGGTGTAATTATCTATATAAGTATGTATTTACAAAAGAAAAGTAGTATATGTAGTACATCATGTCTGGTTTCCATAGTACAAGCTCTTTTTTTTATAGCACAGGAAGGCGGACGAGCATATGGGCCACCTGATGGTAAGTGGTCCAACGCCCTTAGACATTGGCACTGTAAGAAATGTTAACCATCGCTTACATCGCCAATGCGCCACCAACCTTGGGACCTAAGATTTTATGTCCCTTGTGCCTGTAATTACACTGGCTCACTTAGTTCCCAAGATATTATTATTATTATATTATAGTTCAAGTCAACATCATGACATAGAGGCAACCAACAAATCGACTAATGGGTACGTCACGTTACTTAAACTGCAGTGATGAATTATCAATGTGATAGCTGATCTGCCTCTTCACCCTTCAACCTAGGTCGTATCGTGGTGTCAATTAAAATTTTGCTCCTACCGTCATACATTTCACCTAGCATGGAGGTTAATACAAATCAAACTTGAGTTGCTTAGCATTATTACATACTACAAATTAACTTGGTTACGTTTTTATTGAATCATTTATTTACCTTAAATCTTGTATGTCTTGTCTATTTATACGCTAAGTTGTTAATTGGATAAATAAATAAATAAATAAAAATTTGTGAATTGGGCTATGAAAAGAAAAAATACACTTTTGTAACCCGATTAGTTCCAGATATTAGCTTTTTTAAACTAAAAACTAAATATAAAAATTGCAGTTAGCTTTAAGTACAAATTGAACACTAACTATCACAAATAACAAAAATCCAAATCGCGACTACGTAAAGCAAGTTGCTGCCACTGAGAGTGAATATCATGAATTAAACATTTTTTTCAACTAAAAATAAAAGAAAATATTATATAGCCATTACCTAGAAAGACGAGTAAAGATAGCGTCAGATTTGACATTTTATCTCGAAGCGTTATCAAAGCAATGCATTCTAGGCGAACTTCTAAGAATTTTGTGATATAAATAAATATTGTCTCAATCATTTGTTAAATCGAAATCCTTAAAGACTTTTGTAAAGAAAATACAAATAGTAACATGTAATTAATATTCATAAACAAATTTAAATACTTTATAATATAATCTGTAGTTGAAATTATTTCAAAATGTGTTATAGAATGTTTTTTTTTTTTTTTTTAATATTTTTGATTTTAAAAGGTCCTGTTTCGGTGTTATCGTAAACAGGTAGCACTACAAACGTAGTGAAGCGATTAGAGCCACTGGTCTGTTTTTTACGTCCCGAAGATGATTTATGGGATGTTTTCTTTTTTGTTCGCATCGGGATTTTGTTGATTGTCAGAAGGGCAATTTTTTATTTGAAACTCGTTACGTAATGCGTAGATAGTATAATGTTTAAATGTGAAAGAGCGTGTTTTTTAAAATAGCTGCATTAAATCGCTCAAAAAACGTTACCTCTTTATCTTATACGAGAGTTAATTTCAATAGATGTGAAAATTGTATGTATAATTATTTAAATGTGTAAGAGTACTAACTAATCTAAGCACTACATTTATTTAAAAAAATATTATATAGATAATATATAGATACTTAGTAGTCGGTAGTTGAGTCTAAAGCTAGTGCTAAGCGTAGGTTTACCGCAAACAACGGTAGGATAGGATTATCCTGTGACTTTTTTCCGCGGTGATTCCTGTATAACATTTAAGTCTGTATTCTTATTTGAACAAAGTAATACAATGGAAATGCAATTATATCCTTTTCAAGGATTTCAGCCAAGGCGGCCATTAAAAATTATGTATTATAAATAATTTTAATTATTATCTACAATTTCTTTCTCAGCTATTTCATTATCATTATTGAACATTTGAAGGAAACAAATATGAGTTTGCATGTTGCCGAATTCAAAAATGTATTTTTGAAATGTATTTTTTCTAGTCTTATTTCCATTTTTAAGCACTACAACTCATCAATAGCTACGGAACCAAAAAAAAGAAAATCGATTAATAAACAGAAGATAAAGGTGAACTTTAACTAAATTTTATATATTCATCCTAAGTATATTTGCATCGTAAAATAAGCTTAAACATTTTAAATTTTATGATATCCTTTAAAGACATTTAAGAATAGGAGAAACATTAAAACCTCCATTCTTCAAATCCATACGGTAACCGAAATCTAAAAACATCTGTCCAGCGGTTTCTCTATCGGGTGGCATTCGACGGCACTGGCGAGTCCTTAAAGTCGTTAAATTTTAACGACACATATTGACGTGTTTACAGCCTGGCATATTTTATACTATTATCAATTTTAAGGTTTAAACGCTAAACTTTATTTTCCAAAAAGTTATGTTTATTATTCAAAATGTAATAAAGATTAAATACTCAATGGTGTGTACGTTATGGATAAATTAACGTTAAATATTTTTGTTAAGTTCACAAAAAGGAAAATACTTAAGAAACTTATCGATAGAATAGATATTATTATTATTATTTTACATAATGTTTTTAACGTCGAAACATGATGTACTATTAAAGCGTTTATTAAACATCAAAATTAATATTGTCATTGTTTTACTCCAAAGCTCCAAATAAATACGGCGTGGTAGGTGGCATTGCAGCCAGCAGTAATCTTTAAGAGTATAAATGGTTGCACATGACAGTTTTCAAGTAAATAACCTTGCAAATAGATCAATGTCAGTCCTAAATAAATACCAATAAACGTGCAGCTAACAAAAGAACACATGACGTGGTCTCGAGTCCGTGAATCTGTCTGAAGGTTTTTTAAAGTAAACATAATGAACAAGGCAAAAGTTGTTGTAGAAGTAAAATTATTAATTAAGATAAAAAGTAAATGTCATTTTGAGTTGAAAATTGTAATAATCAATATTATTTAGTCTAGTTCGACCGTTTTTGTTCATACGTATTGTAATTTTGTTTGTGTTACGTTCTGAAGCCAGTTGTATGAAACAGGTAAAATATTTTAATATCTATAATATAATAGTTTCAGATTAGGCAATCATTTTAAAGATCGATTAAAGATGATTTAAATTAAGTAATAGGTTTGTTTAAAGTTAATGCTCTATAAGTTGGGGAAAAATCTCAATATCGAACAATTGAACGTAAAGAGCTAAAAGGCGGAACATATCATATGAATTGCCTGACAATTTTTGCCTGAATAATTGCAATAGCGTGTGGTTCGTACAAAATAAAGAATTGACCTCCAGAATAGTGATAAATTCTTTCGAGCGATAAATTCGTCGCATATGTCCGGCCGGCGCCACTGGGAACCGATAAGACTTATTATCCACAGGATACATAGCGCCACTCCATGCCAACCCACGCAGAGTCTATAATATGTTGTGTTTTTTCGCATTTTGTAAATTTAAGTTGTTCGCAATATTTAGCATAGCAACTAGGGCTTTTTGCATTTTGGCTATCACCCACTTACTGCCTCCTTTGTTTAGTGGCTACGTGACAATTATGACTGCAGACCCCGAGGATTGGATTCAAATCCTAGGTCGGAATATTAAAATTATATATATTTATTATAATTGGCCCCGAGGATCTCTCTTGTATAAAACGATCTTAAAACATATCAAGCCGTTGGTCCTTCACCTAAGCCTCGTCTAGTCGTGTGGGGTCGCTGTCTCATCGAACTATGAAGGATAGAATATAATTATATAGTAACTCATGCTTAAAAACAAAATCAAGGTACACTTTATTCAAGTAAGCTGATATACTTACGGATACTTTTCAGTCCTAATTTTAGAAGATAAACATGACAGTTCAATGTGACGACGTAAATGTTTAAGAGCTACAATGAAAAATATATTTTATAACATTAAAAAAGTACTTTATTTAATTAAAAACTCGTTAATCAAATAAAACACCTAGTTACGTGTTTGTATTTGATATACTTAATTAATAATATTTGTTCCAAAAATATTATATCTCGTCTCTAAGACAAAGGGCTGTTAATTTACCAACTGAACCCAAAATCCTTTGTTTTTAAAGCTGTTAAATGGTTCGGAACGCTAATGTGTTATTTGCTTACGGAATGTTAAAAGTAAAAAAATATTATTAGCTTGCACAAACACTCGCCTTTCACATTTGGCGCCGATATCTTGTCGCCATATGGCTTCGGGACAAGTCATACCGATGACACGGCATCCCTTTATATTTAAAGGGTTTTAGAGTAGACTTATAATCCGAGAATCTTTGATATTATTGTCTAAAAACAATAAAAAGTAACGATTTTTCATCTCACAATAAAAGTGTATGCTCAATATACAAAAGCATAACTCTGGTTTAATTAAGGAAAGAGTGAACAGGCATATTCCAGGTATGCGCGTTCTATCGTAGACAGTCTTTTGACAAAAACCACATAACGTAGCTTCTTCAGATTTAGATTATCTGACTATAAATACCTGTTTATACTCACCTAAAACACTAAGATACTATAATCTTAGGTGAATATATAGAATTATGCATAATATTTTCATTTAATATACTCATCATGTAAATTTTGTGACTAATATTAATTCGAAATGTATTCAATTATTTCAAACATTCAAGATTTAATATTTTCTTAAGAAATCAAGATACCTTTGCAAAGATATGCCTATATATGATATACATGTCGTTGTGCAATTTTTAGATAAATTTACATATAATTTATAAGTATTCATTATATTTTAATGTATGGAACATATTGTTATTGTTTATTGTTATTGGTATAATTTATTATTGTATATAAAATTTTATGTTTATTTATTGTATTTCTTTAATTAAGCGTTAAATATCATTTGTTATATAATTTTCACGTTTCGACGAAAGCGCATGCATTGGTCTCAGTAATTGATGTTTGCGGTATGACAGCGGGAGTTCGATTCCAATTACAAATATTTTAATCGGTAATATCAACTTTCAACTCGGCAATGTTGTGCTTTTAAAAATTTGCTTTATCTCTTATGAAATTTAACTAAAATAATATTAATATTTACTTACGGGCAAAACATGAAATTCAATTGGGGAAAAAAATTAAATAATTAAACAAGTAAAATATTCTTTCATACTTAAACATACATTGTGCGGTCTCACAAGTGCATTCAATATTAGTATTAATAGTAAAATATAATTTCCTGTTACATCTGTCGTCAGTTATTTTTTAAATATAGCACAGCTATTTATATATAATAGACAAACACGTTCGTTTCTTTTTACTTTTAATTGTACAAGTACTTAAAAAATAAACAAAATATACATAATATATTGCTTTATGTATTCGTACGTTGTACCATTATTATATTCTTGAATTACGTTTTTCTTATCTCCAATTACGTGTAGTCAAATAACATCCATAATCACATATCCTGTTCCCAATATTACTTCGACGTAATTGCAGCCAATGAAAATTACTTTATGTTTATTATAATTTCTTCATAATTGGTCAATTGTCAATCCCATTAATATCAATGTAGAATTTATACTGGTAACAAAAAACATTTTTGTGTGTTACCAGTATACATTTTTTATGATAAATATTTTTTAATGTTTTGTTATTTAGATTTTAGAAAATGATAAAAATATTAAGAGTATAGGTACTGTGCATCCTAGTGAATGAATGAATCGTTGTTTAGTGGCTATAAAGCCGCAGATCACGAGGGCCTGGGTTCAAACTCCTGGTTGGGCCGATAAGACCAAACTTTTTGGGATTTCGTTTTACTGTCAAAGGTCGTATAGTAGAAGCCTGGAGTCTGGAAGTTAGAAATGTTCTAGCCTTCCTTGGCTAGAAAAGCACGTAATCGAATTATGAGAGTGCGGGAATAGAGTGGACCTATTTTTGCGCACACACTTAAGCATATTTGTCATGTGTTGTTGGCTAGTCTACCTTGAGTTTGCCGCCGTGGCTGAAATCAGACACTAGTACTAGAACGCGTGATAACAAATCGCTGCTACAAATATACATATAATAACAAGTAATTTGTCTCTTATTCACCTCGTGCTTGGTTATGAAAAAAAAACAAATTAAAGAAACCTGCATGTGTTTTGGATTAAAATTATGTCTAATTTATGTACAACCATATAATAAATGTATCAACCAGTGATAGTTAATTTTAACATTGCTTACGGTAATTTTTTAGGACATATGAGCTATTTTAATAGTCAGTTAGACTGCAACTGGACACTATAGAGTATGGATAACACAACTTATCACTTTTCTAGAAATATAGACTTTATTTTGATTGCACTAAAAGTGAAATTAGTATGATTCAGTGTTGATTATTTAATATTGTTGGAATGTGATTTCATAATTTCTAACTATTTATGAATTATCATATTAAAGGAATGTTGATTGTGTTAGCTTACCTTAAATATTAATTTTAAATGAAACCAATAAATGTGTATTATTTTTTGTATATAATTTTTTCTATCTATACTATTTCATTTCTCAAAAAATACATGTTATATTACTTATTATTACATTTATTTACAACAGTGCAGATATACTCGTAAATCCAAGAGTACGATGAAGCAAGGATTTCCTCCTTGCTTCTTTTTTTTTAATGTTATGAGGGGCAAGTGGGCAGGAGACACGAACATGTTTGGTTTGCGGATACGTTTCGCTTCTGAAAGGTTCCCAAGTCGTCGGTTCGGAAAATATTACACCGTATTTAAATTTATTTAATCAATAACGTAGTCATTAACTTTTGATTAAACACTTTGACAATTCTCACATGAAAAGCGAGAAATAGACGTTTTGGCTTAAACATTATACATTAAAATCTATCATACATTTCCATCACACTAGAGATTAAAATCGAATTTCAACGATGTATAAATCAATAATTAATTAAATTAATTATATTAAAAACAACAAGGAATTCATTAAGCTTTAAAATTTATTTTTTGCTATGACATCCTCTGTGTGTGAATCTTCCGCATGTCTTCGAATAACCTTCTCTGTATATAAGGTTTGTATATTAATTATTTGTTTTAAACAATCACGAGGACGACACTGAATAATGTGTTAGTCTTTTAACTAATGACTTTTGAGATGATAACATACCTTGAGAACTAAACGATCACCTCCGTTCCAAATACAAATTTAAATAAATACATTGTAGGCAAAAAAAATAGTTGAAAAAAGCCGCTTCGAGTTTCTTTTGCCGGTTCCACTGAGTACTGAGGATTTTACTTCCAAACGAGCAGTAGATTTGCGGTAGTCAATAAGTAAGTGTAATGCTATATTGAATAAAGATTTTGACTTTGATTGTAGTCATAAATTTTGATAAAGAAAAGCTTATCTATTTTTAATAATGTTTATAACAATAGTGGAAGTCTGAGACAGTGGAATTTGAGCCTTATTAAATTATTAATTTTTGTAATATACGATTTAAATGTATAGATTTAGTAACGTTATAAATATTTACGGAATTTTGTTAAAGTAACAAATACCTTGCCCCCGGAAGGATTTTTATATTAATAGGACTTTGACAAGAATTATTAATTATTAAAATATTGCGAATTATTCGAGATGGCCCAGTGGTTGTAACACACGAATCTTAATCGAAGATTGCGGGTTCAAACGCGGATAATAACCACTGATTTAGATATTTTAGTATTGTATTTATTTATGTATGTATATTTGTAAATATGAGTAAACTGTCCTACTGTAATTTTTTTATTATTCTTTTGCACACCTTTAAGCCTTCCTGTAGGTAAATCCTTAAGTTAGCGGATGGAGAATACTTTTAGCATTTTTCTATTCCGCTTTTTTCAATCCTGCTGTTTTAACATATTTTTTTTTTTAAATAATGCAGTTTTTACTTCGACTATAAATAAGCAAGTGTAATGCTTATATTTTAAATTAATTAATTTTAATTTTAAGGTAATAAAATCTTATAGAAATTAAGTCTAGTGATTTGAGTTGTTGTCAAGTTTTTTATCTTGTGTAGATGTAGTTTTAATAAGAACGAAAAAAAAAATCAAAATATAAACTATGCAATAAATCTACTTCATTGAATATTTGAATTTTACGTTCATCGTTGAATAAATTACATTTTTTTAGGAGTGTGTTCGAATGTCGTTGAATAATTATTTATCATTAAGGACTTTTCGCCTACTTAGTCGTTTTATGTGTCACAATAGTGGGATGTCTAAGGTCAAATTGCTCAATATATTTTATTGGCAAAACAGTTAAGTTGCAAGTAACTGTGTTTTTGTGTCACAAGCTTTAATGTTGATTGATAGCTGTAATCAATAAAATATTTTATATTTCAAGTCCCTTGTTGTAAAAGGTTTAATTATCAGACATTATATATATATATATATATATATATATATATATATATATATATATATATATATATATTTTAATTCATTCGTATTATTAGTATGTCAAATTGCTCAAAGTCAATTTCCGAAGTTTTCAATAAATATTGCAGCATTAGATATAAATGATGGACATTATGAACGATCCTAAATCTGTTTTAATTACTGTATATGAAATCGTATGATCGTGAGATGTAAACGGACCTCGCGTGCCTATCATTGCCGCGATATTGAAGTTGTTCATCAATAATGATAACCAATTAAACTGATCTGGAAATCGATGAGGGCAATGAACTATCTATTCTTTAGTTTATTTACAATTGTATCTCGTAATGTCACTAGTTCATTGTTTATATAATATTGACCAAATTATTAGTTTAGGTAATATTTAATTGTATCTGGTAGTTGGTTTCATTGATCTGCTACCATACCTTTCATGTGTGTGTCACGATATATACCATCTCATGCTTATCATGTGCAGCGTATTAATGTCGCATTCACTTCTTAAGTTTCTAAACCAATAATACGTCTAAGTCTAAATTAAAATTAATTTTAAGGCCTGCCTTCTGCCTTGCCTATAACCTGCCTTCCAATTTTAGAGTAAACAATAAAAAAATCACTACACTACGATACAATGCATAAAAATGCAATACATGTTATGAATTATTAGATATAGACATAATTATATTTAATAATAAATAATGGGCATGGATCTTTCATTCAATCTGTACCAGACTGACACATTACGGATGTTATATATTATAACTTATTTATTTGTGTAATGAATGTATATAGTCGTAATTCAATGGCATCTTCGAAGCGTGGGTAAACAATATGCGTTTGAGATGTAAGATAATATTTTTCAAATGTTTATGACTCAGGCCAAGGCTGAACACCAATCTGACCATGACTTCATATCTACGTCATTGTCAAAAACTATAAAGAGGTTACATTGAGGAAATAAAAAAATTAAATATTTTATTATTTTCAATGAAAAAAACGAGATTTAAAATAATTTTTAAAATATTTATATGTCATAGTCGTATTATAAGATTATTAGCTATGCTATACTGTATGCTGTATGCTGTATATTATGCACTACAAACAGTTCTTGATTACTGTATCTGTACTATTTTTTTTTATTTGCTTATTTTTACATAAATACTTGTACCATAATTCGGAATCAATAGTAAGGACCGCCGTTGGCGACACGCACCCTTTCCTGATCACAGTTGGTGTCCACCAAGGCTCGGCCCTGAGTCCTTTTCTGTTCAGTGTAGTGCTTGACGTTGTCACAGCGAAAGCCCATGAGCCGTCTCCCTGGTTCATGATGTATGCTGATGATATTGCACTGGTAGATGAGGACAAGCAGATATTGGAGCAAAAGGTGAACCAGTGGAAGGGTGTGCTAGCGAGGGGTGGTCTGATGCTAAATGTTGCGAAGACCGAGTATATGGCCTGTGGCAGTACGGACCCCGAACCCATAAAGATAGGCGGAGAATCCGTTATCAAGACGGAAAAATTTAAATACCTCGGGTCCGTACTGCACGAGTCTGGTACGATCGACCACGACGTCAGAGCTCGAATAAACGCAGCTTGGGCCAAATGGCGGGAAGTCACCGGGGTAATCTGTGATCGCAGGATACCGGTGAAATTAAAGGGCCTTGTGTACAAGTGCATCATCCGACCAGTGTTATTGTACGGCAGCGAGACGTTGCCAGCTCTTGCGAGACATGTTCAGCAACTTCACGTCGCGGAAATGAAGATGCTGCGGTGGATGTGTGGCGTTACGCGACTAGATCGTATTCGTAACGAGCACATCCGTGGTAGCCTTGGCGTGTGCGATGTAGCGGATAAGTTGCAGGAAAGCCGTCTCCGTTGGTTTGGTCACATTAGCCGCAGACCGCCAGGCTATGTTGGGAACCGATGCCTGGACTTTGTTGTCGAAGGCCCTAGATCCCGCGGCAGGCCCAAGAAGCGCTGACTCGATGTTGTGAGGGACGATATGAGAGAGCACGATCTCACAAAAGACGACGCTTTCGATCGGGCAAAGTGGAGGCAAAGATGTAGGAAAGCGGACCCTGGCATTTCTAGGCCGGGAAAACGCTAGGAAGAAGAAGAAGAAGAAGAAGATTTTTACATAAATAATTAATAAAAGAACATAATAATTAAAACATATACAGAGCAATACAAATTATTCATTCAAAAGCGAACACAACCTGCTAGAAATAAATTAGTATAAACACCTAATTACAATTCAATTATTCTGTTAATAACCGAGGAACATCCGATAAAGAGGAACTGCATAACTTAATTCATTTAAATAAATTAGTGTAAAAAAAGTATTGAACATATTTTAAACAAAACTATTTCCATAAAAAAATACATTATATTCAAGAACTTAAAGTATTTGAATTTGAGTGATTTGTTTGCGGAAAGAGTTTAACATTATGTATACGTAAATATATCGATTAAGCTGAGTGAGTTTTTTTTTACCTGATAAGACTTGCTCTTGTAATCTATGGAGAAATAAATAAATTCATTCATTCATTCAATCATCACTTCGTAAAGCATGTGCCATACAAGACTAGACAGTGACCCAGCAATTTCCTTTAACAAGCGTTACCTCTGCTAACTACAATGTAAATTTTCACCGTACTTATTATTTTCACCGTCGGCATTTTATTACCCATAAACACGTAACATTATAATTTATATGGACAGTGAAAGAAAGTATCGTAAGAAAACATATAAAAACGAATAGTTCGAGGATACTTCCTTACTTCTTAATATTATAAATACGAATATCTGTTCGCTGTTTTCGCTATTTCATTACTATAAGCACTATTTTCTAAAAAATATGAAATAGTGTGTAATTATAGGTAGTTCTATTGTGTTCTATCGTTCACATATTAAAATATAAACTAAAATATTAAAAAAAAAACACAGAAATAAATCATCACTGTATTTGGCCGATATCTACTAAAAAAATATTAATAAAAAGAATAAATATTTTTTTACTCCAAAATGTAATACTTAAAATTAAAACAAAAACAAATCAATTCCGAAAAATCAAGTCCCCTACGTGCGGATGAAATCTGAAATTTTGCTGATTTAGTCGCGCTCTTAAGCAGCTGAAGCATTGTTAGCAAACCCTAATTAATGGTAAACCTTATTTGTTGTTTCATTTTTTTATTATTTTCTTGTTGTTATTTTACCAATATTGTAGATTCCGAAATTGGTCAATAGAAACTAGAATCTAAATTTAAACAATTAATATACCTGTTTAAATAAACAAATGCGTAATATTTAATTAACACTGATTTTAATAGGATCGTTAGCACTTCAAAGTCCAGTTATTGTATAACTTACTGCTTTTTCATATTAAAATATTCACACTTAATTAATATATAATAGACGCTCGAATGTTTGTTTGATTGACTTACATAATGAATTTCGAAGCTGTTATGCAAATTTTCTTATCACCTTTGGTTACAACCACAACCCAATATTGCTTACACTGCCAATGTCTATGGGTAATGGTGACCAGTTATCAGCAGATGTGCCCTTTACCAGTCTACCTATACTACTGCTTTTAAATACAAAATAAAATAAATAAATATTTTTATTTAAAATAGGTAGAGAACTAAAGAGACTAAATTGAAAGGCAAAATACGATTATAAAATATTAATTTCTCAATATAGGTACATTGTTAGTAGCTTTTAAAATAATATGGCGTGGTGTTTCTGTCATGAGTTGAAATATATTCACGTCAATTTGCACGACTGTGCATCTCTCCAAAACAGTCAAACTAGTTTTTGTCTAAGTCATTTGACTTGAGAACAGTTAAAATATTAAAGAGTATATAAAAAAACATATGTTATGTCGAACGGTTACAGCATAAAAAAATATTCACTTTTGTAGAATATAAATAAAATAAATCCTCACGTGGATATCTAATGTAATATGTAATATGATTCTTTGTTTAACAATCTTGGTTATATACAATTCATTATTATATAAATACAAAGTAAAAGGCAGCTCTGGAATATTCGTCCTTTAGTCTTATCTTAGGCTTCATCTCAGACTAGATGTAGCCTGGGATGATGCCTAAGATAAAAAAATAAGATAAGATGATGATCTTATCTTTTTTATGAGAAGGCTTCGAGTTCATTCTACTAGACTGCTAGAATGTGGATTAGTGATTTTGATTCAACATAGGTATATAGCTGTCCAAAAATTAATCACATGAAAATTCAGTTGCGTTTGCCCGAACCTAAAACTAATCATCGGTTAAAATTCCTATGTTATAACCACTAAGCCCTATCGGCTTTTGTAAATTAAATGCTGGCTGCTGTAAATTAAACATGAATATTACACACAGTAATTTAAAGCAGATTTTTTTGGACATTCACTTGATTGCAGCAATTGAACAATTTTGATCTACAGCTTTATTATAAAATAAGAAATAGTAAAGAGTAAATGATGATCGTATCGCTTGCATAATCCTGTCCCGTCGCCGGCCAGACGGCGCGGCGCCGCACCTGTACAGATGTGGGTCAACGGAACTGGTTCCGTACTTGCGTAATATTCCTCATGCGATGAGCAATTACCTTTGTCACCACATTCCAGCCCTTATTCACAATGGTACAAAGACTATATTTAAATCAATCATCGTATGCCATAAATGGATACGTTGCTTTATTAAAACATTATGATCGGTTATTTCAAAGCGGTCGTAACTGGGAGCGCCTTTGTTTGTTTCGTAAATGGTTTTGTTATTTACCTTTTGCCCGAGAGGCAGTAAAACTGAAGAAAGCGTTTTAAATCTTCGATTCAGTATTTGTTCATTGTTTTCACTTTCTACGATCGTGCTTTGAGATTATAGTGATATTTGACTTATAAATAAAATAAAACATTCAATCAGCATTGTAAGTCAGCAATCGCTTAAACATATTAATGTATTTTTTATTAGATACCAAATATTAATATTGAGATGAGGAAAATTAATAAGAAATATCATATTTTTTTTTGTTTTAACAAAAATATAAATTACTATTACTTAAAAATATTGCTGGCAGAAAACATAATATAAAAAATTAATTAATTTGCAAAGTTGAATCATTTTCCATATTTAGAACTCGTTGGTCCACTCTTACTTCTTATAACGTTCATCTCAGATTGTATTTACAATAATAAATTAGTTTTAATTGACACGGCCTAATGAGCGGTAAGTCCTGCCGTTTTAATTGATTTGTTGTAATGTATATTTAAGTGTCGATTTAGACACTAGTTCTGGTCAATTAGTTTTACCGATTATCCATTCGTTACAAGAATTTTCTATAGCTGTAAAATTAAACATGAAAAAGTTGAACATTTAAAAGTGAGATTCAAAAATAGATAATAAAGTGTGTTAAATAAAATTAACATTAACGACTTATCAACCGATCAACGGTTAAAAATAAAAAAGTTAAACAGTAGTTGTACAAATTATGACAATAATTCCGAAAAATGCTATCGTTTCGATTCACCATAGTAATAGAATCGTAATTCTGATTCTCTTATAAACAAAACAACTCTTTTTTCAACAAGCTGTATTAAGAACCTGATGAATATTAGATATAAGGATGGCAAATTGAAATTTGATAGAGTCGTCAAACCCATATAACGCTTTCAAAAAAAAATTGCTACAAGGCCGCCAAAGTTGTATGTTAATTAGGTTGTATCAATGTGTTATGTTTTTTTTTTTCTTCTTTAATCGTTGTGGTGTACAATAAAGTATAAAGTTAAAAAATAGGCGGCAATTTGCTCACACCCAAACCCAGATATTATTCAGGCGAGACAAACGCAAGATGCACGCGTCCGTTCAGCTTTGGCCTAGATTAAAATGTGGTTTATATTTTTGAAATTGATTCTTTTGCCTCTCTGTATGTAATCAATTCTGTAATCTTTTCTCTGTTTTGAGATATCTAAAGAACCTTTAATTTATTTTATTTTTGACATTTGTTAATTTATCCAATTTTATTACCATTTCCTTTGCTGCTTAATAATCGCGTAAAATTTCTCAAAATATAAGTCACGAATTGTAAATATACCGTTGTGCTTTCACTTTTAAGTTTTAATATTACAATCTCGGCAAATGATTAGCTATCTGATTGATGTTTCGAACAAAAGTATTTCTCGGAATCTATAAAGCGATCGGCCAATTTTGCTCTGTTATACAGGAAGAAAAGTAACATAAGGCGTTAACTCTTTGATTTTATGATTAATGAATTCTTGCAATAAAATATGATACGGTATACTGCTTGTTTCATAATGTTTCCGTTAAATGAATAATGTTTTTCAAAATGCATTCTCTTTGATGGTCAATGACCCTTTAAACAATTAAGCTGAATTATAAAATTGATATTATTGCCGGTAATACAAAATGTATATTTTGTTAATAAGGCAGATATTGGTCTGATGGTGTGTTAACCTACATTTATAGACACATACCACTATTAGATGTTTAGACAAGGCCTTAAAAGTCATGTGTAACAATTTAACCGTTCTCTTAATATTGACATATTATCTTACTTTCTAAGTTAAATATCATAAGTAGTTGAACATCTAGGAACTAACTGTCTAGTATGTTAAAACGGATTTTTATTATGTATGTATTTAATCATATTATTTGTAAAATATTATAAGATTTCTTTATTTGTTTATTTCTTCCATATTCAAATTACTAATACAATTAATATGGAACTTTCATAAAACGTTATAGTTTGTGGAAAGACACAACGCTTCATTTTTTTAATAACTAACTTATAAGCAGATCCCGAGCTTCTCGAGATCTAAGTTCAAATCCCTGGTCGGGCCAATAGAAAATGATAGTTTTCCCGTTAAGTAATTCTCATTCTCTTTTTTAAAGTAGGCATTGTTTATCAAATTTTATTTGAATAAAGCTAATGTTTTAATACTATATAAAATGCAGGATAAATGTTATTTAAACGGGCCGAATGAACAATACGAGTACACGTCCATGTCACTTTTTTTAAAAATCTTAGTGCAATCCAATAACGTCACACATGTGTGACGTGTTATTGTATTTTCCTATGTTTAAAAAATTGGCATATTTTCTTGTATTTAATTTGGCAAAAATGACGAATTACTCTAGCAGCTTATTAAGTAAAATAACAGCTTGTAAATATCCCAAGGCTGGGCAATGACCCTCTTCTTAAGAAGAAGAGTTTATTATATCACACTGCTTCATTGCATGTTTCATCCGATGGGTTCCACACGACGTTTTCCAAGCACGAGATTACTTGTATACAAAATTAAGCACATGAAAACTCAGCAGTCCTAGCCCGGGTCGAACTCTTATTTAGCCACTGGGCCATCTCTACTAATATATACGGGTCTTCAAATATTTAACATGCCATGTATCCGAACATACGGTAAACTCGATTCATCACAGGTCAAGTTCACTTTGACAATGTGACAGGCGCATCCATCTCCTTATCACCCAATAAATCCCGCCTGACATATGTGATGGAGATAACGTCCTCTTTGATGTTTACTGAACAAATGTTTTTGTTGATTTTGATGCAACTGTATTTGTATATTGTTCCATCGTAACGTTTTGAATCAATAAATATAGTATTCTATTTAGTTTAAATAGTGGCCTTGAATTCATAGATTTAATTACAGGCACAAGGGACATAACATCTTAGCTCCCAAGGTTGGCATTGGCGATGTAAGCGATGGTTAACATTTCTTACAATGCTAATGTCTCGTCCGCCAACCTATACTACAAAAAAAAAGGTTCTAAACTGGTCAATTTTCGTTCAACAATAAGCACTATAATTTTTACAATAAGTATGTCCTACTCAACTACCCTTACCTATGTCTGGTACAAAAACGCCTAGACGAGAACTATTCATCGATCGGACATATAGGTTACAGGATATATTTTATTAATATATACATATATGCGCCATCTCACTCTTTAATTTCCATCATCAGATCTGTGCGTGTTCCTAGTGATTATTATAAAAATAATACTTAAATGAAGTCATCAGCATCAATCATTTTGCAATTAACCCTTTTTTTACAAAGTACATAAAACATAAAAGGTATGAAAAATTAATAATAAATCTATCAACATTATCTTTTTATAGTCAAGATAAATAGTTCCTATATATGTGTGTTGTGATTAAAAAAAACATCAATTCAATTTAAAAAAAATATCATGACGTATAGATCGTGTCTTCCTGACCGATTTCGTACACGGTGACCATCAAGAGAGACTAGACAACTGCGCAAGACATGTTATAGTGCACATGTGTGTCCGTTAACATAGATCACTTATTATTCCCTCGTTCTTATAATCCGATGGGACGGCATTCCGACACAATCGGAAAGAGTTCAGGCGTAGGACGAATGGCTGTTAAGTGCTTTGCGCGGCACGGGAGCGTACACACTTCCAACGTCCAGACTCCAGGCTCCTACTGAAACACTTCGACTGAAAAACTCATTAACTTTTTATCGTATAGATTTGTATATTATAATATAGGTTTGAACTTATATTATATATGACCTTATATAAGCCACATGACTAACACGACAGTGGCTATGAAATCAGCAACTGTATGGATACAACGTTTTTAATTAAAACTACCATTAAAGTAAATAACATATATTTATGTAATATAAATCGCTTATTTTTTATTGCCAGGTGAAATTCAATCGAGTGTTATATAAGTGGTAAGCTCATGTTGACCGCTTGTAATGCTTAGTAGCAAAGGCGGATTGTATAATTTATTTTGCGCATTAGTCAATTTAAAGGTATTATTAGGGGAAGCAGTACACTTTTAAATTGCGCTGATAATACTTAATATACAATATCATCATACGTATTTATTATATAATAATTGTTCTAAAGTAAACTTCGTGACTTATTATTTCCATGCATTATATTTAATAAAGATAAGTTGCAAATCACGAGATCGTACACAAATACTTTTATCACGATATTGAGTCTGTGAACATTTCAAATTATCTATTTACATTTTCGTTGGTAACTGATATCGTTTTTATAAGTGTTCGTATGTCTAGTGAATAGTTATAAGACTACAGATCTCGAGATTTGATTGAGACAAAAATTGAGTTTTTCAGTCGGGAAATTCTTACTACCAGTCTGGAGTAAAGAGGTTAGCAGTTTTATAGGATGTACTTCGGATCGCACGTAAAGCCCTCCGTCTGAACTCTCTTCGGTTGGAGATTATCCTGCCGCTGTATGTGTTGAAATAGAAAGTGCATCTGACTGTGCATGGATTTGTCAGCTATAATATCTCTTGCACAGAAAACACAGCACTTAGTCTTTGAAATAGACCAAAATTTCATCAATCTTATAATTAAAAATACATGACCAATGAAAATTTATTAAATAACAATTGTTTTTTATACTCATGAAATTATGCGAATTTTATCGGTCGATGTAAATTAAATATTAACAATGAAATTAATGAATAGCTGAATAATATAAAATGCCCATGTTAACGTTAATTAAATGTTGTTAAAATCTGTCTGTGTCTTAAAAGTTACATAATTTAAGTGTGATTGAGTTGAATACGCTCAAACGCATAATTTTTCGCGATTATAATATAAGTAATAACGCTATTTTCAGCGTTTGTTTATATTTGCTTCATTGGCACAGATATGGCAAATAACGTGAATAGGAAACACGTATTAAAATATAAACAGGACATCTCCTTATTCCAATTTATGTTTATGTGATCCTCTAACACATTTTTGAATATTATTAAATATTTACGATTTTAATCAAATCGATTGTCATGATGTATTTTTATTAATAACTATTTAAAAATAATGTGTTTTTTTCTATATCAGAGCGTAGTTTAACTTAATCCAACAAAACTCATTACGAAGTAAAATAATATAAAGGTATTAATGAAATCGTAATTCTGATTACATTTAGTTTTGTTTACAAATAAAATCACCTACGTATTGTTTCATAATAACGAGTTCTAAAGGTCGGTTCACACTCGATAAATGAAGACATGACATATTGAGGCTCCAGTAACTGATAAGTACTGATAATGAGAACGTATGTCTTCATTGCCCCTTATTGATTGTATGGATGTTCAATCTGAGTGTAACCTATGCTTTCATTATAGAGACAATTGGTCTCCAGTTTATATTACTAACTTTATAAGAATTTACATAATCTTAATAGTATTTAAGTAGATTTACTGAAGCAATTTATTTATTTTATATTATCTAAAGATAGGTAATCCATACTACTACTTAATGATAACTATGTTTTTTTCATCTTGCCTAACTGAAAAATTAAGTCAATATACATAAAATTTATACCAGAAGAGTCAGCGCGTTTCGAAAAACTTGCAATTTCACTCGAGATTTTTAAACAAGCGTGAAATTCATGTTCTTTTTTATAATGCTATAGACAGGCGGACGAGAATTTGTCCCTTGTGCCTGTAGTTACACTGGCTCATTCACCCTTCAAGCCGGAATGCAACAATACTAAGTATTGCTGCTCAATGGAAGAATATCTGATGAGTGTGTGGTATCCACCCAGACGGGTCTGCACTAAGCCCTACCACCAGGGAAGTAATCTTGTAATAAAAAAATTTGCTAGTGAATGTACAGTGCAATAATCGTTGGTGCAAATATAATTTAACAAAGGGTCAGCACATGCACAACGTAAAAAGATTATTTTATTCCACACCAATTGTTTGTGTTTTTATTCAAAAAATTTATAAGCTGAATTCACACGTAGTGCAATAAATAATATGGACACTCTATGAGCTTATAATAACGCATTCTAGTTGCCATGCATAGTGCACCCCGATAGTGTAGTGCGTCAACAATCTTCGCGGAAGAGTATTTGGTTTTTGGAAATTGATGCGATAAATATTTGCAAGTATATAGAAGCCTACTGACTATAAATTTATAAAGTAATATATAATGTCAGTTATATATATAAATAACTAATAACCAGTGCTAACTACGTATGACTATATAAGAATTCATCTCTTGCATTTTTAAGCAAGGAGTTATCTATACATTTACTAACCGATCTCTTTGCACATACTGTGCTAATAATCATACCTTTTTACGTATGTTTTAACGCATTTATTTAAATATTTCGCTATAATATTTAAGTTCAGTATGAATTAATTTTATAGTTAAGTGATTCAGGAAAAAATAATCAAACATAATATAGCAAACTGAAGTGGCACTGGGCTGGTATCGTATGTCGAAGGATCGTTGGCCGTTGGAGCAGATGAGGTTTTGTATGTAGACCACGCAGCGTAGGGCGCCCTCCAGTAATGTAATGTAGATTGAGGACCCGACTGAATGCGGAAGGCGGAGAATCGAGAACATTCGCATACCATTAGCTTATTTCCAGCGGTGGATTGCGATTGGCTGATAATGATGATGATAACACAATGATTGGTTCATTCCAGTCAAGTTTTAAAATAAATGTTATGTAGACTATAAGCTTATTTAATATTTAAAATAAAATTTTCGTATTGTTTTAATAAACATACCTGAAACAAGAATCAGTCAAACAATATTTATACGAAATAATCCTTATTTATTGATTGTTCGAAATCATACGTTTTGTAAAAAGAAATAAAACTGACCAATGAGAAGAACGAACCGATCTGGTGTAAGAAACTCAGCGGGCCAAATGTTTATTTATTCATTCAATTTTATATAAACAAGCGATTCTTTGTATATTTATCAGAATGAAAACCAAACGCAGTTTGTCAAACGTTCTTGCTATTTTAGTTCGTATTTATGGGTTGTAAATAACAATATTGGGTGCAGTATTTTACGCCTGCAATATCCTTAGGCCTAAAAAATGCATAAGAAATGGCACGCGACTTAGTGCAAAAAACAATTATTTTAATACATATTTATTACTTACAAACCAACTACATTATAATATAAATATTTTAAATAGTTATGAGTTTCTATATTTCAATACATTTTTTATATACATATATAAATAATACAGCCCTCACATACAATATATATTATGGCAAATATGGTAAAGCGGATATATATATGTATAATATATATGTAAATATATGTACCTATAATATAGTGTGTCTATCTTAGCATACGGAAAGTAATTTAATGAGACACGACATGCTGTTTGTTTTGTGTCAACAAACCTACGATAACATTGCAGATGCCAACAAGCTAAATAAAACCGAACAATTAAACATGACCAAGAAATATTCTGAATATACAAACGATAACCTAAAGATATGATTATCATAAAAGTAGTTTGAATAAGTTTAATGGAAACTCTTCTTAAAAAAAAATTAACGCACAGATGAGATTAACCAGTATAAATTACTTGAAACAAATGGCAAAAAATAATAATATATTCTGTTTTAATTTCAACTATGGTGGCCATTTTCAGCTGAGATTATACAAGTATGTGGGAGATATAGAGACAAGCACAAACACAGGCGCATTTCAGATCCCGGAGGGATAGACAGAGAGATAGGTGCTTGAGCACAGGTTTCAAGGTTTTATGTACGTGCTTTCCTTTTCCTTATTAAAACCATTTACTATGAATTTAGTCACACATTAAATTTATATTGTGTATGGTTTTCGTATCATTTCTATGATCACACTGTTCTGAGAGAATTCGTGTCTGTACGTCGGCATGTTACAAAGGATGACAGTTCGCGAGCAATATTAATAAATTGTCGACATTAAATTAGAAAGCTCCTATATCTTATGTGTCGTTTGAAAGTATGTGCAAAGCAATAAATCAATTGAAGGAAACATTGTGAATTTCACGTAAGCAACATAGATGTATGTGTTAAAATTTTACACACATACATATGCTTATATTATATGTATTAATATTTTATGTGTGTTAAAAGTTAACTATACGGATACTATCATTGAAAGGGTTTGATTATAATTATAAGCTAACTACTGGACTCGAAGACCAAGGTCAGGTGGACTGTTGTCATAAATATAAAATTATATAAGAAAATATATATATTTACTTGAAATATATGCTATATACAACGACATTATTACTATCCTTGTTTTTTGCAATTGACAAGATAGTTCTTTCAAATAACCTTAAAATGAGTTTTAGTTTATTTATAATTAATATTTAAATTATAAATGAATACTTATTTACACACCTGATCAAATAACATAACAAAATGTTCACCCGTTGCAAACTCATTGCAGTCAGATATTGAATCGCGATTTTCAGTTCTACCCAATGTGCCTTCTTTGCCTCTTAATTAAATATATTTTTAATTAGAGCATTTTGTACTTTTAATTGTCAATACAAGAGAAAGTAAATTTATTTAATAGTAAATATAAACACAGGATGTTTGTTTTAGTATTGTGAGAATTGGAGCGTTATTTATTGAGGACATGTTTTTCGAACATTTGTGTTAAGGTCTGTTCAATGTTAAATTATATTAAATTGCTTCAATCTTAACTTTACATACAAGTAATAGCAAAAATAATTGTCTTCGTGTATGTTATATATTTGATCTGATTCGATATTCGATTATCATGAATATCATAATATTTTGTTCATTTATTAGATTAGGACATTAGGTATTCGTATCAACATGTAATTAAATTTTATATATATGAACTGTTTCTGACAAAACTATTTGATATTCCGGCTAGGTGATTTGCTAAAAGATATTATATCCGCCAAACGTCAATACAAAGTATTAAGCAAATAATGTGTAATGATAATTAGCCAGTATCAAGCAGACGTTTGCTCATTTTCATTTTCATATGAAATATAATACATATAGGTAGGATTTGTTTTATAAAAAGGCGTTTTGCACCTGTTAATCTAATATTTTTGTCAGATAACAGTAAAATGTATCGACAAATATGTTGTCAACAAATGACATGTGACAAATATGTTTATTAAGCAATTGTTTGGGAATATATACATATAAAGTGTTGCATCAGACAAAAAATTATTATAGCATACGAAATATAGTTGATATGACGCAATAAGTTCGATATACAAGATGACGTTTTGTTACCCTTTTTAAAATAATACTACCTGCCTGTCCCGACTCCTTATTGGTAAAATAATAATAAATACCAATGAGAGATTAATAAATCATGATGTTATATAATAATTATCAAAATTATATGATGGGAAAATTTAAAGAAAAATTGTAGATGTCCGCATAAGCACCGCCCACTGGGTCCAACTATAGCTAAGAAATAAACAGGTGACTCCGTTACAACGAAAATATATACAAAATCAATCAAACCAGACGAGAAGAGTTATGAACCATATATATTAAGATGTACACGAATTTTAATTTGTACAATAAATGAAAGTCATTTCGCGGTCTTCGATTAGTCATCCACATCGAGGACACGTTTATGCACATCCGTGTTAAGGCCTCTCCAATGTCGAATTGATCCACAATTGTTTCAATAAATTTGATAATTCAGAATATCGAGGCCGACTACGCTTCAGTGATAGCAAGTTTACACGCGATTCTAAGTGCAGCGACTTTCAAATATAATTTGCGTGTATCGCTGGCGAAATTTGACCTCGCGTCATTCGAGTGAAAAACAGATTTAAGTAAAGATATTTTTTTTTTATTCGGCCTGTAAAGTATTTTTTTTCTTTTTCCGACGTTTATCAGCCTTTGTTGTACGTAAAATATACACGTAGGAAATTAATCGGTTTCGAATTTTGAACTTGTTAAGTACTGATGATGAGTAAAAACAATGTAACGCAAAATAGGTCTACTATTATTTCTAAAACAACATAATAATTAATAACGATTACTTATAGAGATTAAAATTATTTTAGTTGCATATATTTTTTAATTTCAATTTTTTACTTACAGACTTGCGACTGCAGATATTATTCCTAAATTAAAATATGCTCGTGTTTATATAAATGATATTCTATTGTACATAAATCTCGGTTTGCGGTGTGTTTTTTAAGGAAAATATAACAATGAATATTTTATTTATCAATCAAAATGGCAACTTGTTGTTGTCACATATGTAAGCGGTTAACCAAGCATAATGAATACGTGAGAGGTGACATACATACATGTAAATATGATGAAAAATATTATTAAAATATTTGACTAAATTATAACTTCTGTGGGACCGAATTTTTTATTATGGTGGGCAATCTCAAAGGGGATCCGCGCAGGAGATTTTTAGTATAGTATCTCTATTGTTGTATTGTAGTGTGTTGTTGTAGTATAGGATGACAATCTGACACGAGAGGACCTAGACGAACGGTTTCACGTTTTATAAAACTAACAAAGATAATTGAATATTTCTACATAGAATATCGTAGATATATCTATCCTATCAAGCTAGATATTAGTTGTGGTGTTTAGTGAAATAAGGTACAAGTAAAGTAACATCCTGTAATTGTCCCACAAGGTTAAGGCCTACTCCCCTTTTGAGGAGATGATTTGGACCTCATTCCATTACGCTGCTATTATGTGAGCTGGTGGGTTTTAACATTTTAAAGCTGCTAATAAGACATACCTTGTATAATTCCGTTAAATGAAGGAAGTGACATTTATTGAAATCACTTCAACAGCCTGTTAGTTAACACAAACATAAAAACTTATTTTTATCGCCTACATCGTACAATGTAGTACAACAAACACGACATTTAAATTTAACATTATCTTAACAAGTTAAATATATCCTTATTCACTATATTTTACTGTTACATATATGACATGTTTATATGTAAACATAATTTATTTATTTATTATTTATGATCCAATATCCACGTATAGTACATAACAAACTGTGCGCATACCTATACTATAAAAAAAAGGTAGGCAAACTGGCAAATTGGTCACCTGATAGTAAGTTGTTATCACCGCGTATAGACGTGTGCACATTAAGCAATTTTAACAATCCCTACACACGTGACACCAAACTAAAGAACTAAGATGTTTCTTGTACCTGTTGTTACACTGGCTCATTCACCCTTCAAACTAAAAGGCAATATTACCAACATTGATTATTTTGTAAGTAACTTCTCTTAATTTAAGAAGCGTTTCGATATTTAATAGATTCTTCAGCAGCAAAACCATTTATAAAAAGTTTATATTTTTAGGTTTTATTGAGTTAATCTGAGATTATTTTAAAATGTGATTAAGTATTTAGGCAATTTGGTCGAGATCGAATATTTTTGGATATCGCATCCTTTAATGCCTTCGTTTTATCATTTTGTACAATTAGTTGTCATACATACAAGTAAGCAGTAAATTAATGGTATGTAATAAGACTATATACAAAACCGTTACATTATTCAAACCGAAATAATAATCTAATTTCAATAACCTTTGTTTTCCCAAAAAAAAAAAAACCTCATAAAATGTCAATTGTCTTCGAAAGTATTGCATGCATACTAGGACAATAAGGCATCTAATCTTCGTCTATTGTTATCACATCTAAAACCAAATGCCCCATTATTTCCTGCATCAACAAAAGGATTAATGCGTTCTATGAATGATAATTGAATGGCGATTATAGTTTATACGATATTCCTTTTATAATCTGGTCACATTAAACCATCGGCATATCGCAGAGATATTTGTTATGGCAAATAAATCTCTAATAGTAGACTCTCGAGGAGACAGTCTTGAAATTATCTTCATTGAATATATTTTTATTATTATTCATAAATTATTTACAGCATAATATGTATTCGTACTTGTTATTGTAGAATTACAAATTAAATAACACACAATACAAATTACTATAATATCCTTACCTCAACATTCCCTAGGAACTTTTCGTTTCATTTACTTTTTCTGTTTTAAATTTAGGTTCTTAAACATAAAGGCATATCCATGTTTTGGTGATATTATTAAATTTTGATTATATAGGGAAGACATTTTTGTCTTAAGACCGTTTCACTGAGGTATGTCTGCGCTGTTTTATATCACCAATGAAATGTTTACAACAGCAAATAGTGTGCGTCCGGCGTGGTTGTCAACTAGATAATAGTATTCTGAGGACGACGTTACCACAAGCCTAACGTAGTCTAGGAGTACGATCCGAAAACATTGACAAAACCTTTCAATAAAATATCCAGTGAACAAATGTTAACTGCTGTTAAAATATCTGCGTACGATATTAATTTTGATTTATTTTAGGAAGACAGGCTAGTTATTGGGTCACCTGATCGAATGTCATCTCCGCCCTGGTACGACAAAGGTGTGAACCCTTCCTTTACACCGACAATACACTGCCAATCATCTTAGAATAATCTATAGGTATATGACCTATAGATTATTCTGTGTACATCGACTTGCTCACTGCAATACTGTTGACGTTTTACACATTACAATTAATAATTATAATGTAATTAACGACTTTCAAATAGTTTCATATAATTTAACCATGTGACAATTTAATTGATCCATAAAATTAATGTTAATTAAAAAACAAAATATGAATATGCGGAATTCATATATAAATTCTCTTACACTAAGCAATAAACGGTAGGTAAACTACATTCCTAAACGTAGTTCTGCACATGAATTAACCATAGTGTTACGTAACTAGGCCTTGGCTGACCGCAGCTGGCCACCCTGCCAGTCTAGTTACCCTGAAATTATCTAGATCGGACATAGTTCAAGCTCAAAATATTTTACCCAGAATTGTTTATAATTCATCTCTTGCATGCAGTGACGGATAACATCGCATGGAAACCTGCATGTGTCGGATAATTTTACCGCACGTGTAACCACCAACCCGCATTGAAGATACGTGGTGGAATAAGCTCCAAGCCTCCTCTAAGCGAGAGGAGGCTTTAGCTCATACTTTATTTTACTGCAATTATGATTATATCGTTAACTTTTTTTCTTATCGTTCGTTAAATTGTGAGGGTTTAAAGTCATCTATAAATGTTCGCGCTTAACAAACATTCTTGAAACCGTAAATGTCACGTGTGAAAAAAGTATAGCCAATTTCTTAAAATTCCGGGTTGACTTCGGTAATTATATTTATATAAATAAGGATGCAGCTCGGACTTCTATGATTGGCCAATATATATCTCCAGTCTATAATCTTAACGTAAACAATTTTATAATAACATGTATAAAGTTACCATCACTTAATTTTAAATAAATAATGAAACGAATTTTAATTCTGTTTTACAACCAAATAGGCCCGATAAATATGAACCAATCAAAGAAATTTATCTTAGTAAATAATAATTAAACCAACATAATATGCGTATTTACGTAGAAGCTACGTATTAAAAAAATAGAATATACTGTTCCATATTCAAATTTGTTTTTCTTTGCAATTTGTGATAACAATTTATTACTTTTTACATCCGTCTCTTATGTTTTATGTACAAACTTTCTGTTTTAAGAAGTCTCATTTAAAAAGTAACACTTTTGAGTAATTTAACTGAGAGCGTCCTTTTTGTATCCACCTTTCACTGTTTCACTCCATATTGCCAAACATTTAACATGCTGAATCATTGTCACAGATTAAACTTACCAGTTCACGACATGGTACAAATTAATTAATATTATAGCGAATGATTTGATCCTTTACTTTAAATTTACTAACTTTAATTAGCCATTTATTTCAAAGACAAAAGTAGCTGTAGTAGTGATATACTATGTTCATAGGTAACAACACAATATTTTTTTCTAGAACTTTTCAAGTATAAGTTTTATGTAAAACAATCCATCCTCGGAGGAAAGACCGACCGTATGTCGTGACGGCAAACGACATGATGTTCTCGTATTCCGTCAAAACACCTTTCTTTTCAGTGCGTGGCCCGCATACTTAGTTGCTATATATTATAATAAGAGAGTTAAATTTATTTTAGCATCGCAATTCTATGTTTTTATTATTTCTACTCAATATTTATTTTGAGTTTTTCTTAAATTATAAGTCCTTTCGATAACTATTAACCTGATCTTGACGGCAAAATATTTTAAACAGCATAACCAAGTACCAATTGATATACATATGCAATGGATATACTGTATAATTTAATCTGTGTCAATATCTGATGAATGGCACAGGAGTTCGAGTGTGCGCTAATTATAGCAATGCAACGATCTAATGATAACCCCTGTTGTTTGCAACTGTTCACAAATGTTAATGTATTAAGCGTTTAATTGCGATTGCTAAACCTTGAATAAAAATTGACAATATAATTAGTTATAGATATTATTTTGTTGCATTAAAATTTAACTAACAATTTGATTTATACATTTCTAGTAGTAAACAAACTATATAATATTTGAAAAGAGCCATCATTATATAATACCAAAATTAAACATCTCAAATTAATTTATTCTTAATATAGTAACTCTTTGTTATACATGTTTTTTTTTCCAATGCGATTTTTAGGAGTGTTCTTAATTTAAAAATAGGTACGATATTAAAATGTTAATAAACTCTAGGTACATTAATATGGGCGTAATGTTTGTTTATGCCCACATCAGATAGTTTAAAAAGTGCAATTTTTATTCAGACTTATATATCTATATCTGTCTTATATATCTGTATCTTATATATGGGTATCTTCTAATGATGATTAATTAAAAATCCATCCGCGTAATCGCTATTTAATATATTAAATATTTTCCACGAGTTCGTCTGCATAGTCCAGTATATATTTAATGTCCACAATATACCACAAATGTTTTTTTCTGTACGAAAATGTAGATCGCTTTTGTTTTTTAGTTATAATAAAATATTATTGATTTTATTTAATTATAATTTCAGTTATAAACAGTATTATAAAATACAAACACACCAACGCGGAAATCCTTAATAAGCGAGTTTGTTTGTGTTGTTTGTGATGCTTACAAGTCATAGCTACTTAGAATATCATGAAATTTTGCAAACACGTCAGGGGTACTTAAACACCTCACCAAGCCCACCTCCTCAAACGAAAGCAAAACCGCGAGACGAAACTAGTTTTAAATATATTCATAAATGTAACTACCAATCTAGGTAACGTAATAAAATTAACCAACTCTTATATGTAAATTTGTAACCAATTAAAATAGCTTTGAAGGTTTTTGTTACGATTGACACACATTTATCGCTTTAGTAACATTGTAAAATCATATAGAGTAAATTTACTAGAATGTGAGTTTAAAATTGTAATCAACAATATCTTCGAAACGTTTCGTTTATTTATTTTCAAGGACATTTAACGTAGAAACTCATTTCCTCATCAATAAATCTGTAGTGTCTAGTTAAAAAGTCTATATTTAAAATCGTTGTCTAGGTATTGCTTCGGGATATCCGAGGAAATTGTGTGGCTTCAATACATTAGGCTCAGATTCGAGTCCCGGAACAAAGCCGTTAGACGGCACCACTTTCTCACTCATTTTGAACGATACTAAATAAAGCGTAGTTCTTTTGACAATGGTCGTTGTGGCCGATATCGATCATATTATGTGATAAATAGAATGAAGTTCAGAGTAGGTCGACCCCTCTATTTGGTGACGCTCTCGAGACTAATTAGGCCAACAGCAATACACAAGCAAAAAAGAGGGCGTAGACTATTACTGACAAAACTAATTTTATAATTATTACATTAATTTACTTGTTACAAAAATAGTATTGAAATTTCAAGTTTTTCGTGGAAATAAAGCCTCGCTGGGGTAATAAAATTTCGTTCTTCATGATATAAACTATAATAATATAAACACTTCTACGACTTATAAATATCAAATTCTAAATAGTTCCTAAATAAGCAAAGATTCAATATGAATACAATTAATTAAATATTTTAAAGTAATAAACTAAAACAACGGAATTTAAGTTTATATCGTTACTTCGTGGACTCGTGACTGCAGCAGGTTAAGGCATTCGTTATGTATATATGTATGTGATTGATTCAACCTCAAATCCAGAATCGAACGGTTATTAAATCGTGATTCACTGGACAAAGACCTTTGCCCTTTCGAACTGTTAGGGTTACATTAAGAAATGTAATTAGTGTTTTTATTAATTATTAATATATATTTAATTTTTTTGACTACTGTCTACGTGATTCGCGTCTTCCTTCATGGTGATATCTATGCGTGTAGGTACCGTAGTCTTCCCGAACAATATCAATTCCCCGATAAATGAGCGAAAATAGAGTCAGAAGAAAGAAAAAAAAGAGAAAATCAGCAACTTTGAGATTGAGTTGACTTGACATAATTGGTCGATATCTTGAATAATCGCGTGAAAAATTATGATTTAAATGTTTACGAAGTTACAATGGGAAATTTGGAAGTAAAATTTAAGTGGACATAAGTAAATAGTTAAAAGGAATAGTGTTGTGCTATAAATGGAAATAAAAATATAGGGCTTTAACTTAGCTTAACACTGATTTACATTTATAAGTAAAACCGAAATAAAAACTGTTTTGGAACTGTTTTGCATAAATCTAAGCTTTGTTTATCTTTACTCCTTATTCGATTGCTATATAGTAATAATAATTTGTAAACTTACGCATTATTTACTAAAAGCATAATTCTTATATAGATTAAAATTATAATTATAATCAAAAAATATAATAAAATGTGACGTCACTTATGAAACTACAGTACAATCAAGAAGGCGCCACCTCGATTAGTTTAGGCCGAACGATGCAACGCACCAAAAGTTTCGCCCAAACAGTCACAGTCACTCGTTACTTATTTAGCGAAGCACCTTAAGCGTGACGCCCGTGGGATTCACATTTGAGTACACCTACTTTTAGTTTTATAATTATATAAAAATAATAAATTGTATGCGATAACTATCTTCGGATAATGTGCGTAGTAACTTCAACGTCATAACTATATAGCCCTTTTTTTGGAAGCGGAAATTCGAAAAGAACTAATATGAACTCGTTTCTTCTTTTTATGTTATTGTTAAGAAATATTTTCATACATCTTTTTTTATTTAATTCATAAAATAACTATCTGAATTATATATAAATCTGTGATGTAAGTTATATATGTATTTTAATTAAAATGAATAAACCTGATACAAAATAGTCGATAACTAATCTTTAACTTCTCGGAAAAATCTATATATCAAATCGATTATAATATTACATTTAATTTTGATAAATAATACAAAATAAATTAATTTGCATTTAATTGTTAAAGTATTTAGTGTATAATTTCGATTAAAGGGTTATTTTAGGGCATACATATTCTACCAGCTCGTCCTACCCTAGTATAAAAAGGTTCCTATGTAACCCAGGGTATAAATAATGATTAATTTATTTGGCCGAGATGGCCCAGTGGTAAGAACGCATGAATCTTAACCGATGATCGTGGGTTCAAACCACTGAATTTTCATGTGCTTAATTTGTGATTATAATTCATCTCGTGCTTTTCGGTGAAGGAAAACATCGTGAGGAAACCTGCATGTGTCTAATTTCACTGAAATTCTGCCACATGTGTATTCCACCAATCCGCATTGGAGCAGCGTGGTGGAATAAGCTCCAAAGCCTTCTCCTCAAAAAGGGAGAAGAGGCCTTAGCGTAGCAGTGGGACATTTACAGGCTGTTATCGATGCATACCACCCCACCTGCTTTGTTGGTGAATGGTCAAAGTGAAAGTGTGTTTATTTATTACACATTTACTTTTCAACTAAATTATTACATAAGTTAATATTTATTGATTTTTTATACGGAACCAATGAATTGATATTCCATTGTTGTTTATTTAGTGACTTTAGTTCAACGTCTGACCTCGTAATACATCTGGCTTTGTTTACGATCGATCGTGTGCTTCGATATTAGGTATATTAAGAATTATCTTAATTGTTCTGATGTTATCTACGTTTTTGTATGCATATTCAATAATATTATTTTGATGATTTATTGAATTGACTTATTTATAAACTGCTACGCCCTCGTGATTAATTAAGATAATTGATTTTGTATAAATGATTTGCAATAATGTGATTTTATTTTACTAGTGACTAGGTTGCCTACCTTGCACGGGAATTTTCGTCTTATTGACAGTGACAGGAAGCGTTTGCTGTCTCTTACAGTAGAAATGTATAGGTAAAGGCCCCTTACCATGAAACGCTATATTTCCGAAGCTGTCGAATACAAAAATTATTTTCTTTATAAAATAAAGTAAAAAAGACAAGTCACAGCATGTAATTAACCCACAACTGGGTCAAGGCTTCGTTCATCTCCTATTTGAAGCGAAGGTGAACTCAGAATCATCGGTAAGATTCTTGTCTTCTAACCACTGGGCTATCACGGCTCAAATGAAATGGTCTTCTATAAAATAATCGAATGAAAATACTATAAGTAGGTTCTTACAACGGAATGCTCCACTATTACCATTTATGAATGAACGCTTTACTACTGTCAATTGAAGCTGCAGAAAATAGCTACTGTAGTAAAAACATGCATCTGTATTTTTAGTAATCTTAACGCTTAATGGACTTATGACATAAATTGTTATTCAATGCGTGTCTGTGCATCGAGTATTCGAGTCAGTAAAGGCACTTAGTATCATAATGTCAACCTATAAAGATTGTCATTAATCACGGTGAAGGTATTTTTTTTATTAATTAAGACTCTATATAAGACTCCTATAGTGCAGCCAAGGGGCAGTAAAACTCGCCTGAAACGCTATTTTTTTTTATTAGACTTGTATGTACTTATTTTATATATAATTAACATAATAATTATTTAAATCAAAATTTACACAAATAACAAATTAAAATAGCCGCTGTACAAATCATTACAATTACGAAACCTGCATGTGACTAATTTCACTGAAATTCTGTGTGTGTATTCCACCAAGCTGCTCCAAAGCGGGTTGGTGGAATAAGCTCTACACTTTCTCCTCAAAAAGGGAGAGGAGGCCTTAGCCCAGCAGTGGGACATTTACAGGCTGTTACTGTACAAATCGTGATCGCGTGGAAAGAATGCTCAAGCATTTCCCCTCTGAATCGCAATCCCAATACTCTGGGGGAAAAATCCTTTTATTTTATTGATTAAGGCAAATTTGAGCAATTAATAAATAAAATACTGGCAAATCTAAATAGAAGACTACCAATTCAAATCTAGTCAAGCAGTACTTACAAGCTTAATTTGCTTAATTTTTTTATAGACTCACCTATAGGACTCAGGTGACTATTACCGTCCATGGGTATTAGCAACACCATTTCCTACAAATAATTATTATAATGATATATTCAGCGAGTAAATGAAAACGTCTAGAAATCCGCATGTGTTCGATGACCCTCATGGATATGCCTCACCCACATAGCAACATATTGGATTAAGCTCCGAAACATTCATAGTTAGTGTACTCAAAATATAGAAATACCTACAATCTGATTGTCAGGATGAATCATAGAAATGACATTGAAACACATTCGTGCATTACCACAAGTCATGTTAATGACATAACATACACTAAGTCTATTACGAATACAGACGTCGGGCACAACGTGAAACTCGAACAAAAACGAATGCATCATTACGTGATTACATGACATATTTATCACTTAGGGCGACATCACATCAACATGTCACACGCATCGAGAAAGTGTTATGTGACGCGACCTTTATGTCTCTCGCCCACTCGTCTCAAGTTGTAAAAACGTTCAATTCAGAAATGACAGTAATATCATTTTAGAACAACGAATAAATAAGAATACAATATAAATATCTAATAAAATGTATCTTGTTAAGTTTTTAGCATTGATTCTTTCTTGATTTTGTAATGTTTTTTGAATATATGTTATAATTCACTCCACTCATCAGATATTCTACCGCAAAACAGCAGTACTTGGTATTGTTGTATTCCGGTTTGAAGGGTGAGTGAGCCAGTGTAATTACAGGCACAAGGGACATGAAATCTTAGGTCCCAAGGTTGGTGGCGCATTGGCTATGTAAGCGATGGATAACATTTCTTACAATGCCAATGTCTAAGGGCGTTGATGACCACTTACCATCAGGTGGCCCATATGCTCGTCCACCTTCCTATTCTATAAAAAAAAAAAACCAAGTAACGAAAATATTTGATAACGTTACAATCAAAATCTGAAATACATAGATGCCATTTCTGTGTAACTATATAGTTCAATTAATTTTTTATATCTCCAAATCAACCGACGCAAATATACTACAAGGGAACTTCGACTTTAAAATGATAGGCAATGACGTTATAATTCCCTAACCGCATTTGGTTAGATAACACTTACATAAGTTTATTTGATCAATAAGTCGGTAAGCTTTAAGTCATTAGCTGTCACATAATTTAGCAAACAATGGTATTAAATCAGAGATCCTCAAATTTTTCTTTTGTTTCATTTCCGTTTAAATAATTTTACATACTACTTCATGGATTAATAAATCTCATGTCTGATAGCGTGCTTGGACGCTTTAATATCCCTACTATAATTATCAATGCGAAAGTGAGTTTGTATGCTTGTGTATTGGTTACACTTTCACGCCTCAAATAATACAAATAAATTAATTTACACATTGTCTGGGATACAGAAGGACATAGTTTACCGGAACCTTCCTTCCCCTGCTCTCCAAACGCGGGTGAAAACCAGTAAATATATATATAAATCTTTAGACAATTCAACTTTTCAACTTTTTACAATTTTACTAAAATCGTAAAAACTAGTGCAACTGTGTTAAATCTTAAGAAATTATTTTTTTCTTGGTAAGTTGATAGTGAATTCAATTTATAAAAGTGATATGATATGATAATAAAATTAATTCCACTTATAGATATTTTTTATATAATGTAACGCAGCTACAAGAAATAGATATGATTACGTTACATAGACGTTAGTTAAACAATCATATCGTTAATATATTGTACCGTATCCCTTGTTACAGTTTGGGAACCGTTGCTCACCGTTCCCTATACCAGAATTATTATGAGTTTTTAGTGAATATCCCTAATTTATAATTTATTCACTCAAGTGACAATAAGGAGAGATGCAAATTACGTCATCGTTGTATTGAATTTTATAAGAATTTAGCATTTAAATAAAAATGCACGGTCATTTTAGTGCTCCTGAATGTATAATGATATTCTTATGTTAGACCATTACATTTTAAAATGTTAGTAATTTCTTTAAATTATTACATTACTTCCCATTAAATGGCTTAATGTATTATGTAAATTTCTGTTTGTATAATATTGTGTTGCAATGCTTATAATCTAAGAAGCAACTAAAGAGTATGTCGTTATTTTAAATGTAAAATGGGAATTTGAAATATTTGTATATTATTTTAATAACATGTGTAATTTAAAATAAAAAATAAAAATATATATAGAGAAATAGATTATAGTTTTTATATCCAGAAAGAAATTAAAAAATAACTAAGAATATTCAAAATTAGGTAGCCTTTTTCTAATAGTTAGGTTAACCCTTTGATCAACTATTATTTAAAATATCCAATTGTGTCGAAGTGGGTTAAAGAGACCACACGCTGAGTAATTATTACTTGACACGTCACTAGTCCATATGAAGTGACGTGGGAAAGCCCATTAACCCTCCAATCTACTGCGATACAAAAGACCTGGTGCTTTACCAGTAAGTATTGTGCACACGGGTACTCGGCTATTAGTCCCATTGTGCTTACTCGCGAAGTAAGATTTAATCACCTATAAGAATTCTATTGATTTAACTTTCACTGAACTCCTTATGTAACCGCTATCGCTTTAGCGTAATGAAAAATGAAATTCATTTCTTATAGATTTTATTGCCTTTTTTTATAATAATTACTTAAGATCATACACTGATCGTGATACTAACTAATAGTTTTTTTTTTCTTATGTTTACTAGCATGAATACTTTTTATAAAATATTATATCAATTGGTTTATATGTACTTTTAGTAATATGAATTATTTATCTACTAATATTTGATTTTTCATGATATTTCAAGTAATCAATGTTGTTGCACAATTAACAATTATGTTATTAATTAAAACTAGAATATTTCAAACCAATTAACCTCATTTGTGTCTTCCTCATTATACACTCGACACTGGCAGTTAATTTTACACAAATAACAAAAAAAACTAATACATATAAATAACAGGAAATAAATAAAATATCAGTCGTAACTACAACGTTCTAGCATCAATTGTGTAGTAATAACCACAAATCTACGACAATGTGCGATGCTTACGAAATACAGCTAAAATGTAACTAAGCTATTCATAACTGTTTCGAAATTATTTTGAAACAATTCAGACACCTTAATGTGACTTTAGTGTGAAAATTTTCCTTGAAAACCTCGTGTTGACGGTTAAATGTTAAATTCAATTGAAATATGTCTAACCGATTGCATGTTTAAAGTGTAAGACTAAGTCAGATTGTAATATATAATATTAGATGTGAAACAAATTAATATAAAATATTACTACAGAGTTTCTATCACTTTTATATTAATCAATAATAATCTATGTTTTTAATCTGGCAACAAGAACAGTGACAGATACTCTTTATGGCGGAAAACTTATAGATTTGAATGCTATTTACGAGCATTGCGGATTGCGAGTTGAGATCTAGTTTTTACAAAAGCAAGGATAATTTAGTTTAGCAAAAACTTAATGTCTATGTAGATTGTGTATTTTGTATAAAATATGTAACAAATATTTATTATTGAGGTCAATAACCTTATCAGTAAGTTACAATGATTTTGACAAATGATTACTTTTATAATAAAAATAGGGGGACATTTAAGGTTTATATTAACATAAACATAATATATTTATAACATGTATGTTTGAAAAAAATATATTTAAAAAATACTATTAAACCAAATTATACTATACTATAAAACATTCAATTTTTCAAGGTCATGAAATGGGTTAATAAATTCTTATATTATAGCATTTATTCATTGTTTATTTTAATTTCATAATACATTTTAAAAAGCGCATATTTTAATTTGATCCATGTTCTTATACCACCATCTTAGCTATAAGGCCGATCTGTTTTAAATACATTAACGTTGTAAGAAATATTAACCATTCCTTACATCATTAATGCGCCGCCAATCATGGGAACTAAGATGTTATGTCCCTCGTGCCTGTATATATTGGTTCTCTTACTGTTCAAAGCGACACAATAATACTTTTTTTGTAGAATAGGAAGGCGGACGAGCATATGGGCCGCCTGATGGTAAGTGGTCACCAAACGCCCTTAGATTTTGGCACTGTAAGAAATGTTGGCCATCGTTTACATCGCCAATGCGCCACCAACATTGGGACCTAAGATTTTATGTCCCTTGTGCCTGTAATTACACTGGCTCAATCACCCTTCAAAGCGGAACACAGCAATACCGAGTACTGCTGTTTTGCGGTAGAATATCTGATGAGTGGGTGGTACCTACCCCGACGAGCTTGCACAAAGCCCAACCACTAGTAATACTAAGCATAACTGCTTGGTGGTAGAATATGTTATGAGTGTACAATAAATAGGAATTGTATAACGAAACGAATAAACGAATGTAGTATACTAAATAGTTTTATCACCATCGCCAACACTACTTTAGCATAACACAGTAAATATGTTTTATCTTATCTAACCATGTTCATAATCCATCAATTTTGAAATCAATGTTTACTATTCAATTCTGTTTGTGTGTTATGTGTATATTATATTGTGTACTATTCATTTAAATTCTTGTGTTTATGTACTTGCATTTTGCATAAATAACGCAATATTCTAATTCATGTGTAGATTAATAATATTAGAAGCAATAGATCACACCTTTTATAATCATTCTTTTTCATAACGATCATTACGAAATAAATAGAACACAATACATATAACGTATTGCAAATAGAAACATTACGAATTACGTTCGATATCATAGTAAGAACTATAACATACATACTAAGAACTATAACGTACGTCGCGACAACAATCAGAAATAGTTTAATTGTGTAATCCAACTTAGTTCTAAGGATAAAGTGTTACTAACAATAATATAGTAAGAAATTTGTAATATTTTGCTGTATCTAAATTGTATGGACTTTTGTTGTCTGAGAATAAATGATGATGATTATTATTATTATTATAAATAAACATCTATTATATATTAATAATAAAAATATAACGGAGCCATAAAATATTAATACATAATGATTTATTTAAAAAGTAATCCATATACTTGTCCACAGTATAATCGACCGCTATATAAGTCCGTTGGAAGATTTTTATAAAATTACCTTCCGTCATTTAATTGTGATTGACAAACAGACAAAACTCACAAACTTTCGCATTTACCCACACAGAGACATATTGGTTTTCAAGACGTTGAATGGAACCGAGGAATAGGTTACAAATAGAAAAATAATTATAATACTTTGCAGGTTTGAACCCTCGATCGTCGGTTAACTTTTACAAGTTTTAGTCACTGGCCTATCTGGATAGGTAACATCTAGGCTTACCACCATGTATGTATGTCTGTATTGAAGCAGTGTGGTGGAATTGTTCCAAATACTTCGTCTCAAAAGGAGAGAAGGCAATGTAGTTCTTTTCAGTTTATTATAATACTTAACTATTTAGGAATAAGAATAACTTTCGATGTAATTATAACCTTAAACCTTTACATTTATAAAATTCGAAATCGAAATAACTTCAATCATACCGTCGGTTGACAATGACAACATACAAACATAATATATTTAACGCCAGGTTATCTTGATCATAGACAGTAAACGTAGATAGAATGGCTTGCACAATACCAATATCCTGTATTGTGTTGCCAGTGCTCTTTTATATTGTTGCCAAAACATCTGATTGTCATGAGATGAAATGAATGATTGAATGGGGGCTGTGTCTGAAAATAAGATTTGAAATTTTTAAATCGTTATCGCGTGATCGTGTATGGAGAAATTACCGTTACGGACGTTTTTTAATATATTTTTATATATTATAGCGTTAAATAGTATTTTTAATATTCATGTCCACATACTGTTGGCTGTGCATTGGTGTATCTTTTCTGGTATATACATAATTATTTATGTTCCTGCATTTTTATATCTACGTTCAATTAAATATCAGTTTACAATGGCAAGCATTACCAAAACAAACTACATTTGATTTAAACTTATCGCTATCTGTATTAAAACGGTGAATTAAAATATTGGTATTAATGAAATTAAAATGGTGGCATTTTAATATTATTATATAAATGAATGACTGTTACCTACATTGATTATATCAGGAAAATAATACAATATATTTCGAATAAATCATTCCCAAAATGGTATGATTATTTCTCATAGTATAATTAGGAGATAGACGTGACTGCAAACATTCTATAGATAACTTAATCGTTATTATGTGAAATTATTTTCAATTTCCTGTTGTATAATTTGTTTGTGTCCCAAAAACAATTGCCACAGTACGCATGTTTTCTTGACCAATCATTTTAAATAATAAATAAACAAAAATATTTGGACAGTTCGAGAATAAAAACCCGAGGTCGAATTTGCGTTCGTTTTTATGATCCTCCTTATTCGCTTGTAACGTTTGAGTGAATCATTTATATTTCTTATACGAAGTTTCACCTTCATTACTTGTTTTCTAAATCCAAATTATACTTTATTGAAATAGGCCGTTACAGGAACTTTAGAATTGTCATTGATAAGTTCAAATATACACAATTTCCGAAGATAGATTGTACCGATAAGATTCAGCAAGAAACTAACGGTAAATAGTAATCTGTCCCTCTCATCAATAACTTTTTATTAGTAGATTATGACTACATTTATATTTTATCTGTTTTTTTTATTGATAAATATAAATTACACTTTATGCACTCGTCGTATGATTTTTTGTAGAATTTATATTTCTTTCCTGGATTAAAATTTAAAGTTTTATCTCAATATTTGGACATCTTAAATGTGGACGTATATTAATAAAAACTCTATCTCTATGCTCTACGCGATCGAAATTACAGACGCATATCATTAATAATATTTTATTTAAAATTGTATTCCCCCATGATAACGAGAGTAAAAGAAATCTGTCGGGTACCCCGCTGCAATGACAAATGGAAACACATTCGTCACCCAGCGGTGTTTAACGGATTTTGAAATTGTACACCGCGTCGAAAAACCTATGGCTCGAATGAAGCTTATTATTTAAGGAATCGCTATACTGGCCAGCGCTAATATGAAACTGCAGCTGTTCTTAAGAAATGTAAACAATTAGTTATTTTCTCGCTGCTTTACAATGTTTCACTGAGTAATATCAAATTAAACATAGCTTTGATTATAATAAGTAAAAGTTCCAGTACGTTAGATATTTCTATTACATATATTTTTTTTATTATGACAGAAGTGAACACGCCACTTTATAAGGGTTTTCTTCATAAATTTTGCTGAGAATATGACTAATATTGCAACTCGACTTGGTAAATTTTAATCTTCTCTATTGAAAGCAAAAAGATAATCACAGAAGAAACTGACACTAGCGTGTAAGAAGGTGCTATTAATTTGATTTGTATGTTATTAATTCTTACTGGACAAATCCAGTGGCACAGCAATATTATAGACGTTAGGTTTTATTTATATACATTCTTATTCACATAATTATGTCTTCTTTCCTATACTGTCTATTAGCTTTAATATTTATTATTAAAATGTTATTAAAATCACAAAAGAAACTTCAATATTTTGTGACATTATGAAGTACATATCTCCCACCGCAAATCTCGTGATCACAAGATTATATTGTTACGCAGTTAAACACAATCACGGCTTTCGCAAACAAACTAAATTATTTCATTGTTCCGAACAATTGTATCAAGAATTTTTATAAAGAGTACAGACACGCTCACGTTTAATATTTCGTCACCAGAACATCATTAGTTTCGACATGAATTGTTGAGGCTACGCGTACAGTCCTACTATAAATAACATGTTATTTTATCTATGCACATATGTACTTATTATATATATTTAAATTATAATTTAAGCTATATTTTTTATTTTTATAAAGTCATAAGTGCTTAATAGACGAATATCACTGACAATCGTGGGCAGAAATATGGGCAAGTACATACAAAACAGTTAGTGTAAAAAATTTAAAAACATCTGCTTAAAGTATACCTCTAATAGGTAATCAGTTAACATTCCATTATGAAGTAAAATATCCGGAGACATCATTCACACACGGCCATCTGATTCCAAATTAAGCAAAGCTTGTACTATGGAAACCAGACAACTGATATACTACATATGCTACTTTTCTTTTTGTAAATATATACTTATATAGATAATTACACCAAGACTCAGGACAGACAGACATGTTCATGCACACAAATATATGTCCTTGGTGGGAATCGAACCCACAATTTTCGGCGTGAAAGGCAAGTATCTACCTACCAACCACGCCAACCGTCAAAACAATTGTAACATTGTAATAATACTTGATGTGTACAATCCCAAACAATATTTTAAGGTCACGTCTTGACTAATTTCGAAAATGTACTGAATTATCAAGGGCACAAAAAGGGAATTAGTGTACACAAGTGAACAAGCGCTTTTTCAAATTTTATATTTATATATAATTTTTATATTTATATATAATCACTTGTGTACACTAAACTACATAATTATATTCTGTAAATTTGCTATTTTGTTGTCTATTCGTGTAATGTTATAATTATTATGGTCAATGTCATATATCACTTTCGGACATTTCACAGCGGATTTCTGCAGTGAGTTTCGAGTTCGCTTTTACAGAATAGCCTTACAGATATATACTAGAAACAATAAACCATTAAGGGTTTAACCATGAGAGATATTCTTGGTTCAATCATAATCGTGTCCAATATTTTTATACATAAACAAATATATAAAATATACAAACCAGCTCTGTTTTTTATAATTATAATATTATGTATAATGTAGCTGTTTATATATATGTGTATACATATATCTAAAAACATTAATTTGTATTATATTGTATCCATATGACTTAACAAAGTTTTGCAAATATTTTTTTCGTATTTATTAAATTAGTATTTGCATTTGCAAAGGATAAATAAAGTGTGGTTTTGCATTAAACCGGATGTAACTCTTCAAGCGATATCGTTTCCTCAACCTACTGCTGGATTTTCATATCCTGATGATAACTCTTTTATTTATGACAAAAATAACTGACATTTATTATGGCGCCGTTTATGCCTCTGTGTGACGTTTGAAGTTTTTTTATTTTTCTTAATTTTATTGTACTTAATGCTATATTTGTCTATATTGGGACGCTTTAACTAAATAATATTTTTTACTAAAGTTATAGTTAAGTTCAAGACTTCAGAACGACTCCATAAAATGATCTTGTCAGTGCTATGAGTTTTTTTTATTTAATTAATATATTAGGCTCGTTGTACAGAATAGCTTGCATTAAACCAGCGGTGTTTTTATTTTTAGTATATCTGGAATTCATATTATTTTTGGTGTTTATAAAGGAAAGTTAATATTGCGATTTGGTTGTTTTTATTAAATTAATAGTATTACTTGACAATAGAGGCAATTTCAAATTAAGTAAGAGACACCGCAAATATAGTTGGCGGAAATAAGTATAGTTATTAGACGAAATGAATATACAATGATAATTGACGGGTTATTTGTTTAGGGAAAGTGAAAGAGAGACTTATGTCAATAAGCAATCGACACAGATTATAAAAAGGTGTTTGTTTCTAATTTTTATAATACGAAGGCCAGCAAATAAACCACTTTTTAAAGGTAAAGGATATATAGAAGATTCGTAAATAGACACTGGCATTGTATGAAGATTAGACCCCTCCTTGAACCGCCAATGCGCCCCCGAGTGGACATTATAGTTCACATGCGAAGATGGCTGTAGACATTGGCAATGTAAGTTTTTTAATATTCCTTATCGTGGCGAGGCCAACCCATGGGAAATAAGACGTCATGTCTTTTGTACCTGTAATGACGTTGGCTCACTCAAACCGAACCCTCATCGTAACGCGGTCATTTAAAGTACGACTATTTGTGGTAAAAGTACTATTAAGCGGTAGCTTCTCAGACTACCACATAACCATACAAATTTGAAACCGGAGTTAGTATTCGTGATATGTCGGTATATCGTTGATTTTCATACAGGATACAGAAATTTAATTGTGTATGATAATTAGAAATACGTGACTAATGAAAAAGCGTAACTACTGAAATTTCTTTCCGGTTCTTTCCGGTAGAATCAGTGACTCTTAACCACTGTGCCGCCTAGTTTTAAACATAATTATGTTAATATTATTGAAAAATATGATTTTAAAAAAAATCCTTTTAAAAGGAATAGATATTTAAATCCATAAAAATTGATTGAGTTCGTAATCTATTTTACGCAGTGTGTAGGTATAGGTAAGTAAATAATTTTTTAACTTTTATTTTTCTTTGTGTGCCGCCAAATTTTGAAATCGTTAAAAGTGTGCCGCAACAAAAAAGAGATTGAGAATCACTGGGTAGAATGTATATTTGGAATCGGTGTTAGTTTTACATTAAATGAAATATTGTAAAATTACGATTCATACGTGCTTGCTAGAGTCTATCTGACTGAGTATATTGTGATGTTTCCTGAAGTATACATTAAAACATTGCTAATTAAAAATTGTTATCTGTAACGAGATAACAGTTAAATATTGCGTCTTTCTAGGTGTTTTTAATGTTTAAAAATATTTTGTTAAATAATGGCTACATAATTTACTAATTCATAATAAGCAATTAACATAACTCCATTTTGTTAGTATCGTAAAAACATACATAATTTCAAGCGATATGCATTGATAATTCGATATAGTACTACTGTATCCGTATCCGTATAAACAATTTTATATCTTATTACAAAAGGAATTAGGGTCTAAATCGTATACATGATAAGTTTTAATAAGTGGATTTAGACAATATAATTGCGTAGATTTCAGCTCCGATACATATTAATTGGAGCAAAGCAAAGAATCTAATTATGAAAATAGTAATGCTCTACATACTTAAAGATATTTCAGTTATCTTTGGTAACCGGTTATTATAGCTAACATTGTTATTCGAAGTAACATAGTTCATTGAATTAAATTATTTCATTATTATGACAAGCCGATATTCTCACTGTACAGCACTGCGATTTTTTTTTATAGAATAGGAAGGCGGACGAGCGTGTGGGCCACCTGATGATAAGTGGTCACCAACGCCCTTAGACATTGGCATTGTAAGACATGTTACCCATCGCTTACGTCGCCAATGCGCCACCAACCTTGGCAACTAAGATCTTATGTCTTGTGTGTGCCTGTAATTACACTGGCTCACTCACCCTTCAAACCAGAACACAACAATACCAAGTACTGCTGTTTTGCGGTAGAATATCTGATGAGTGGGTGGTACCTACCCAGACGAGCTTGCACAAAGCTCTACCACCAGTGAAAAGTTGAATTCCGGGCAGGCGCTACTTCCCTTTCATTATATTGAATATGCATTATTCGAATTAAATTTATTTATTTTATACAATTATACTCTTTATTTTTTACGAATATTTATTTTATTTGAATTAAGAACATAATTAACAAATATATATATGAACAAGAAATGCAGTACTGGAGGCAGTCTTATAGCCTTTAACCTTAGATTTCGGAAACTGAAATTCTGACGCAATATACATCGACCCGCTCTAAATTTAAATAAAAAAATACTAAAACCTCCTTTGTCCAGCATCTAGACGTTAGTACTTAAATTATTTTATTAGGTAATTTAATATAAATGATCGTTATTTTATACACATTATAAGTTTCGAATAGGTAAGTATTGTTAACATGTATTGATTTATTCACGATTCAATAGCAATTATTACAATTACGACCATTAAAATAGACATAACCAAAAATCTGGTTTAAACCAGATTTCACCAGAACGAAATTTTCTGTTATATTTAAAACTTATTATTTTGTTTCATTTTATTATATTTATTATAAGTCGTTCAATTGTTTTAAAAGTTTTAGTTCATTAAATATGAATGAATTAAACGTCTATCTTACAAACAGCTTCCTAGCTCAAACTCAAACTTTTAGAATCTGTAGCCAGACGACATTTTTGATACAATATTTACACATTAGATTTTTTTTCTCAGAACAAATTTAAAACTAGATCGTAAAATGTTAAACAGTGATATGCTACATTAACTAAAATAATTACAATAAGTATTTTAAGGACTCATTAATTCGCATGTAATTAGCGTAACAAAGACGTTTTGAAAAAATCTAGCATCATTTCTTCATTGCTAGCAGAAAAAAATTGCTTTTTACAGTTACTTTTTACAGTACAGTTAAATTGCGACTTTATTTGGGATTGGTTATATTTTTAATAGTAATAATGATATATATAACTTAATTATAATAATTTTCATATTTTATTCATGATAGGTATGCGGTAAACTAAAAATGCAGATTAAAAAAAACAAAGGAATTTTTTGTTTAAATAATATTTACATTGTTCATTCAATGTCAGTCTCGAAATGTTTCTTAAGTGCGTATTTATGCTAACTAATATTCATTTTATGCGCTTGCGCATGTATTTATATCAAGTTGCTTCGATCTCCTTATTGTATCCATTGAAACTATCCCTTTCATTATGAATATAAAAGATAATTACAGCCAAAATATGTGACTCATTTATTACGTGGAGATAAAAGAATAAATAAACTAGTTGAACTCGATCTATTAAGAAGTTGCAAACAAAAGGAACAAAGTGTTTCCAACTCATTACCTCAACCGTCATCTATTCGTTTTATACAAAGACATATCCAGAATGTTAAAGCGAAGCGATAGCGAACTACAAACGATTAAACGTATAAACTTTTTTAACATAAATAAAGTTTCTAGCAACTTTTTGTTCAATTGAATATTAACATATTTTATATATTCTGCTTTTTTGTTGAACAAATGTAATTTACAAATGTAAGGAAATACAGCCTTCATATTTTTTAAATGTGTCTATCTATATGCCCCATAAGAATATATTTTGTTTGATTTCGTTTGAGTTGTTAAAAAATACCTAATACGAATATATTAACGCTATCTACGTACCAGTACTAACGTAACGATTAGATATGCATCCATGACGTCCTCGATGCAAATTCAGTAGCGATCGGACACGAGTTAGTTCCCACGTACGAATAAGGGTCGCTTTGTTAGAATAGTCCCTTCACAGGATTCGCTTTTTTACCCACAATGTCTCGATTTAATGATGTCGCCTTTAAACTCCTTGTTTATTTTGTACTGTTATCTATATCATTGTTAAGTTTTCAGGGGTGGTGTCTTTGGACAAGGAATGAATAATGTTTTTTCTATAATTGATCATATTGCTTTTGCCGTTTAAAGTTTTTGTCTGGGGTCTCGGTGTATAGGAGCTAATTTGCTTTACATATTTTTTACGCATTTAAAATTTTAAACGTTTAAGTTTTATGGGATCAAACAGTTGGACTCTTTATTGCCGTGAAAAAAATATATCACGTTCATAGACTATAAAAATAATTAGCAAGGTAATAACTTTAAAAGTAACAAAATAACTATTTAGTATCATTCATATCATACACAGAGTTTGTTGTTTAATTTATTTTCATTTTTAAAATAAAACTTTAAAAACAGACAAAATATAATAATAGTAGCAACAATTCCAACAGAGAAATTTACAAGAAAGAAGACGAACTCCCAAACTGTCAGTTGGCTCACCAATATGGACGTATGTCTATTATCCTTTCTATCATATTACAAGTGATCACTGGCTTCAACGTTCAATCAAGCCTGCATTCCTAATCCTAACCAATTCATCTTAAAGACGACCCATTATGGAGTAACCCGACGTAACCCGACCCGCATTAAAGGATAATGGAGCATTCGTATAACAGTGCCGAATATTGTACTTCCCTACTCATCTACGCTTTATAGACAAGAAATGAAAAAAAAAAACTATATAGATAAGATGAATTCGTTATTATTTAAAAGTTTGTACAAAAAAGGAAGGAGAGGTTGTTATAGTTGATATAAAAAAAAATAGTTAATTAATAAACTATATTAATTTTTTTTAAAGTATGAACAGGTTTTCTGTGAAGATAAATAACGACAATCATGAATCGAAAGACGAATTGAGCTACAGATAAGGCGTCGTAAATGAAGCAGGATTGATTACATCTCCCGAAGACAGTATCTAAAGTAGTTTTGGACTAAGGAAGCGTGGCACACCCAAAGTGAATTGTAATAAAGTTTCAGATTGAAACGTTTCCTAGTAAGTCGATTAAGTCATATAATTTAATTTATATAAAAGAGTAATTACTGAACTTCCAGTTGTATTCTATGGAATCAACATTCCGGACTGGTTGCAGTTTCAAGTTTAATTAACAAATGAATATTCAAAGAGCCTTCGATTCTGAATTACATGATGCACTTAAACCTACGTATAATATAAATACATAGTTATAAGGTTAAGGTAAATCATTTGATGATGTCCATAATAGGATAATCCAAACCACTAACCAATATCATTGTAATAATAACAATAATATCTTAAGTTTTCAGGCATCAAGGCCTATTCTTATGGTACATGATTATTACAAAATCTATTATAAATATTACATAACGTACACTAATAATTAGAATTAGAATAACAATCACAAAATAATAATCAAAATATATAAGAATCACTAATTAACTAATTAATGACATAAAAAAGCAAATAATACAGATATATGATGAAATATACTCAATTATTTTTTTAATAAATTTCAGTTGAATACGTCAAACACCTAAATCGTACAATAAGTTCTATTCCGTTTCTAAGGTCAAAGGCATAAGGCATGAAATATGTCAAGCTTTTGTCCATAACTCCACTTCCTAGCATCAATGTCCTTATGGACCACGCCTTACCATCGCCTCGCCTGTCACATCAAACTGATCACCGTAAAATCCTTGGACCTACCACGTCGATTCCTAAGTCTAATGGGCATTTTACGTTTTTCGAAACAGGACGGTATCTTTTTTAAATGGTATTAAAATGATATCGCTTTTCACGTCTCACGCTTAATTCCGCTAAATTCTTCTAAGCTGCACGTTGGATTTTAATTAATATCTTTAGAGAATATTCATATTTAATTTAACAGTACATTGAGTACATGAATGAATCTAAGATTACGTTAATATAATAAAAGACAAATTATTTACATAATAATTTATATGATTTATTTTTATTATAAGAGATGAATCGAGTTATTGCAACTTAGCTCCCGAAGTTAGGGGCGCATAGGCAATGTACGGGATCGTTAATATTTCTTACAATGCCAATATATATGGGAAATGATCACCCGTTTACAAAAAAAAAGGAAATTTTGTATATCTAATTATTTAAAAGATTGACAAAAATTAATGTTTCCTGTGAGGTCGGGATGTATGGTCGTTGATTACTATAACATGCTTTTATTAACAACATTTATAATTAACATTTTAAACCATTATTAAAACCATGAGCAATAAAAAATATTAACTATTAACTAAAATCCTTAACATTAAAAAGTCTAATAAAATAGGGACATACAGATATTGCGTTGGTCATGTTGTTTATTATAAGATGTACACTTATATAAAGTGATTGCCATCTTGCAATTATTTAATTGCAATGTGGATATTCTCGAGACTCAGCACAATGAAGCTATAAGTAGCAAAATTCTCATACTTTATGAGTGTATCGTTTGATTTTAACAATTTAAAATTTCTGTAGCTCAAGTTATTCGAATTCAAATACAATACACACACATACATACTTTATATATTTTTTTATAGAATAGGAAGGGCGGACAAGCATATGGGCCACTTGATGGTTAGTGGTCACCAACGCCCTTAGACATTGGCACTGTAAGAAATGTTAACCATCGCTTACATCGCCAATGCGCCACCAACCTTGGGAACTAAAATGTTCCCAAGGTTGGTGGCGCAAATGTTAAATGTCCCTAGTGCCTGTAATTACACTGGCTCACTCACCCTTCAAACCGGAACACAACAATACCAAGTATTTGCTGCTATTTGCGGTTGAATAAATAACATTTCACTTCGTATTCAATTATAGTGTTCATAATATCAAAGATAGCATCTCTTACATTGTGCTTCGTAATTTATTCAGTTTAAAGTAACGAAAGTAAGAGTTAGCTCACCAGTGACCCAGCACGGTTTACCGTTCGTTAATTATAAACGTCATTCACGATGCACAGAACGATGCGCGCGCGCATTATACTCTCACTTTCAGCGTTTGAAGATTTAGACAGAGATAGACTTGATCAGTGATTAAAATTGAAAATTGTATCTACTGTTTTATGATCTTAGTAAAATAATTTTAGTTATTTAATTCATTTGTTTTTTGCGCACAATGTTTTTGTTTAAATTAAGTAATGAGATAATATATAGATGTAATAATAAAACCGATATTATAATAATATTGAACGTAATAAAACTATATTGTGGAAGATTCATTGATTGTTATTATTAATTCAAAATCGTTACATTGGCTTAATAAAGTAGCTTCTCTTATATTAGAAATTGTATAAATCGTTCTAAATAAATACATGTTTGACCCTCTATTAGATTACTAGGTCTATACTCCATACACCATGGCACGATCCGTCGGCAAAGTGGTCCGTCGTTCTTTGTTCATCGTGTTTCTCGAAAAAACTATACTTTCACGACTTCATAGCTAATTATAATCATCGTTGGTATTGTTCTCACTATTGCAGTTTTTACGCAATACACAATTGCAATCATCACAAAGTTAAATGGATTTTTTTAAGCTTAAATACATCTAAATCGCTTATTGTGTAAGTTTTAGAGTTAATGTTGTTTTTGCCGTTATAACCTGAGAATTCTTACATTATTCATACATTCTAAGCTTCCATTAGAACATTCGGAGGACTATTCAAATTTAGTCGTATTGCATTATTAAATGAAGTCATCCTTTCGAATATTGGATACTTTATAGTTTATGTTATATTACGAATTATAATATATTTACTATAATAATTTCTAGCTTATATTTACACCGCATAATTATAATGTGCTTAAATCGATTTTATTATACATTTCGTGCACCGTGATGAAACATATATGAAACCTACAATTGTTAGATGAAAATCTGTATCGTTTGTATCCACCGACCCTCACTGGAGGAGTGTGGTGGAATAAGCTCTTAAACTTATCAAAGGGAGAAGACGCCTAGCCCTGTAGACACATTTACGTGCTGTTACTACAATATAGTACAAGTACAGTACTCGTACTTAATATGTTATTTGTTTAATCACAGTGCATAAAAAATATTAATCATAACACAGAAAAAAAGCTGTAACTTATGTTTGATCATATTACATTTGAATCTCAAACTTTTATCCTACAAAATGAAGATAGACGAGATGCTCAGAAGATAGTTAAATAACTACAACAAATAGACAGTCAGTTTTTTGACAAACAATTGTTAACTATTTTCTGGGCATCTCATCTATCTTCATTTTGTAGGATAAAAGTTTGAGATTCAAATGTAATATGATCAAACATAAGTTACAGCTTTTTTTTATGCTAAAATATTTGTTTATGCTAAAATGATTGCCCTTGCAAATTAAAAAGGTCCTTGGATATATTCAACCTCAATCAACTCACTTAAACTTTTTTGCTAATGTTTTGTAAATGGAAACGAAACGACGGACATATGATCGTTATAGAATATATTCAAACAACTTATGATACAACCAATAATTGCTTTATATTTTTCTCATAATTAAATGTTAATTGCAGCAATTTAAACTTGTTAGTAGGAAATGAGTCACTTGCGCCTTCATGAGTTTATAATATATGATTATTTAATAACGTACGAAGACCGCTTTAAAAGGGCACATTGAATGGGCTTATCTTGGTAGTAGGAGTTTGTGTGTCTGAGTAGGTATCACCCATTCACTTATGACATTTTCTACCGCCAAACAGCAATACGTAGTATTGTTTTATTCCAGTTTGTAGATTGAGGTGCATGGAGTCGCACAATCTCAAAGTGTAACTACAGGCACAAGGGATATAACATATTAGTTCCCAAGATTGGTGACGCTTTGGCGATATAGGGATTGGTTAATATTTCTTATCGATTCATTATTCGCGTCCCTTGAAACAAGTTGTAAATTATCTTTCCAAGCGTAATGAATTCTCTTTTTAGCGCACTGATTATTTTATGCTTTTTTATATAAAGAAATTACCTACAAAATATTTTTACCCAATGACTGTACAAGTTCATCTGTGTAGGTTATTCAATTTTATATAAAAAAAACATCAATATTTATTATTGCGTTCCGTTTTGAAATTTAACCGAACGAAGATAATTTATATGAACGAAAATCATTGATGGCGGAAAGAGTAGTTTATACTTCTTGAAGGGCCAATATCAATGGGTAAAAGTGACCACTTCATCCTCAAATGGCCTAATTGCTCGTCTGCCATCTCAAGAGAAATTATATATTTCTCGTCGTCAACGCACCACCAAGCTTGAGACATATATTATGTCATCTGAGCCTTTAGCTATGTGCTCGTAAATGGTAAAGAGGTAAATACTTTAACATAAGATTTTATTTTATTTGTATTTTGTAATTTTGAAAAGCTAAATATTTTATTGAAAACATTTATAACGAATACATAGCCTCGATGAATTACTTATTGAGTTGAGTTGAGTAAAGATAATTAAAAAATAATAGATTAACGAATGAATGACAGACTTGCATTTAATTAAGTCTAAATAAAGTGTCTGTAATAAAATTACGCTATTTCAATGTGAACGTGTTACACGGTATATTTACGAAAGGCTTTATTAGAAAAAAAACCTATTGCGGTCAACGCGACTAGTTGGCAAATCCTTCGACTTTTAAACTAAGTTGTTCAATTCAGTAACAGCCTAGAAATGTCCCACTGCTGGGCTAAGGCCTTCTTTCCCTTTTGAGAAGGTTTAGAGCTTATTCCACCACGCTGCTCCAATGCGGGTTGGTAGAATACACATGTGGTAGAATTTCAATGTAATTAGACACATGCAGGTTTCCACAAATTAAGCACATGAAAATTCAGTGGTGTTTACCCGGGCTTGAATTCTCGATCATCGGTTAAGATTCACGCGTTCTAACCACTAGGCCATTTCGGCTTCGTTGTTCACACAAGATAGTTGTTCAATAATAATCGAATATTATTTATTTTCCATAATAGCTTTGAAGCGGTTCATAATGACTGTAGCCTCAATCTATTGTCAGCACCGTTACAAGCTACAGGTCATCTATATATATATAAAATAATTACTGACTGACATATCTACCCACAGCCCAGACTACTGGGTACTAGCACCATGAAAATTTACATACGGATTCCATTTTGACACTAGATTAGTACTATTAAGGGACTGTTGAAAATTTAACCTCTTAGATATTGTGACAAAGGATCAAAGTTTTTTATAAAAATCCATATTTTATTAAGAAAGCGCTTTTTATTTAGCAATTCTTAATTATGACGCAAGCGCAGACGAGGGTAAACAACTAGTACTTTATAAATAATTAAGTTGGTTAAATATATAATTACTTTGTAGTAAAAACAAGACTTCTCCTTTCCTCTTTGTTGTTCTAATGCAAATGATAACGTAATGACATAAATTCCCTTGATTTTATTTCGATATGTGCAATTGTATACGATACGACAAGCATTAGGTTAATTCCCTCTGTTCTGAATTTCCTTCACGCCCTTGAAAACAAATATTTTGTTCACTTTTGTATTAAATTATAATAATAATAGTTTATTTGCATTAAACATGATAGTATACATTTTAAAATCTTATTCTTATAAGCTTATATTTAATGATAGAACACGAGTATATTAATATTGTAGACTTAAATATATATAACCAACGTCCGTTTTTCTTTTCGGTGACTGGAACTCACTGTCTAACTAGCCCATCTCTCATCTCTCAATCAATCAACTCATCTAAATAGCCCACGAAGGCGTGGGCTATTTAGATAACCGGTGTTAAGGATAGAAAATTTACAAACCCCAGGGTGGGTAAGCAGTATGGCTACATACAAGTAAATGATAGCTATTTAAGGCTTGAAGTAAATATTTCTATTAAAAAGATACAAAGATATTATCTTCTACGATGAAATTAATCTTGATTAGAGAATGCATGTAACTCATTATGTTGAATATTATTATTAATAAATTTTTGCTATTAATTGAAAATATTTTTATCCATTTAACACTTCGAAACACACACATACACACAGTTATAGAAGAAGAAGAAAGCAATAAAATTAATACATACTAGCAGAAGTTTAGTATTATTTTACTGTTCATGCTTTATTGAAAATCGATTTTTTAAAACGAGCTAACCGGGATAAAGAATGAGGTTTCGTTTAAATTCATTCGGCTCGTACACGATATTCCAAACAGTAAGACAGGCGTATAAAAATGGTTATGCCCTTTGTATCGTTGTAATTACTACAATCATTTATCTTTAAATATAAAAAATGTTAAGATCAGTTACGGTTTCATGACAGTAAAAATCTATGCTAATAAACGAGAAGACGTTTTTTGTAATGCCTAACTGAAAAAACTACTAAATGGAAGTTTTTAAAATACAACATTTTTATACTGTATATTAGAAATAGCCTGGCAATATCACCTTTAAATTTAGGAAATTGACGTTTTGACGGAACAATCGTGAATTTCTTTTTCGTGTAGTATAACATAATGGACAGGTATTATGCGCTATCACTGGACACGGTACTCCACCCAAACGGAGTGTGGCATTGCCTGGTGGCGGATATCTCTTGCAGCTGAGCTTGGCATACATGTGTTCACAAACACAGGTAGGTCACATATGCATTGATGTTGGTATATATGTATGTATTCTTTTTTCTTTTTTTTTATCACGGTAGCATGCACAATTGATCCTGTGGTTCCCCTCGAAAAGACGAACCTTGGTCATTTAGGCGGTAAGGGTATTCCAGTGAAGAAATGGTATGTATGTATTTATTTATTTTTATTAATTCGTTTCTTGTGCATCAATGTTATATTATACTTAATTAAATGACGATGCTATATCCAAGTTAATAATAATAAGTGGACCAACTCGTAATTGCTTGATAAACTCTTCTTCTTCCTAGCGTTTTCCCGGCCTAGTACTGCCAGGGTCCGCTTTCCTACATCTTTGCCTCCACTTTGCCCGATCTAAAGCGTCGTCTTTAGTGAGATCGTGCTCTCTCAAATCGTCCCTCACAACATCGAGCCAGCGCTTCTTGGGCCTGCCGCGGGATCTGGGGCCTTCGACAACAAAGTCCAGGCATCGGTTCCCAACATAGTCTGGCGGTCTGCGGCTAAAAATAAATGATGCGGCTTGATAAACAATCCAATTATTATTCCTACTCGAATCCCCCTACTCTTTCATTTTTACCCCATTGGTAATTTACGGATGAATAATCTATATTAATGGAACGTGTTTGTGACATCAAAACATGAGACCTAATTGTGAATTTGTAGGAATATTACTATTCTAACTATGAGAATATTAGTAAATTATAAATACAGTATACCACATTCAATATATTTATGAACAATATTGTTTTATTATATATAATCTATGTATTATTTGTAGTTAAAAACCTAAAATCAATCCACAAATATACCACGGTTAAGCAATTATTGTGCAAATATAATTAACTACAAGTGGCAATTGTCCTAAAAACTGAACATATTGATAAAATTTTAATTGATGGTCTTCTAGAAAATCGTCATTAAAGTTCAATTTTATCCGCGCTAAGTAAGATTGATGGATTTGTGTCGCAACGAACATAGATCGCTTTAGTCGATGACGATTAAAAACAAGTCAAAATTTCTTATACGAGGTGAGACAAATTGCAATATTGTATTAAAATTGTATCCTTAAGTATTATACAAATCGCTGTGCCCTGCGGTTTTATCCGCATTAAATTTGTATTATTTCTAAAAATCCTATTAATAGTCTTTTTTTAATTGTTAAAATTATAAAGTGTAATAACACGTCGAAAGGAAAAGAGCTTTAAATGTTTTGTTAAAAGCTGTGTAGTGTATTCATAACTTGAATTTTGACTTAGGCAGTTTTTTTATGTCACATTTTTTTCCTGGGGTAATTTACTTCACGCGTGTGTTGATCTATACCAATAAATAATAAAGGCGAAAGTATCTGTCAGTCTGTCGGATACGCTTTCACGGCTAAACCACTGAACCGATTTCGATTAAATTTTAGTATTAAGCAAGCTGGTACCCAAAATAATGACATAGATGCCCTACCCGGTGTCAGCAGACGAAGCTACAGGCGAAACTAGTTCTTCATAAATAATAAATAAACAATTTAAGTTATGACGTCATTAATTTAAAACCCTCCAATGTTCATGTCTAATGTATTTATACATCCAAAATATAAATCATAATTTTTCAAAAATAAAATTTGAGACGAGACATTTTTCATCCAAGAGATATTTTCATCACAGGCCATATATAGACTTGAAATAAAGAACAGTAATGAGTAATCAACGGACTCCCGTCGCGACCCATCTATCGTCCGTCGCGCGGGATTAATTTACGTCCAACCCCTTGACTCACGGCTTAAAGTTATTCTTTACAAATTAACACGAATTGGGCGTGTCTGACTCAAACCCGTCAACTTTGACTCAGTCACACCTACACGTATACGTTAACGGTTAACGTATATTTTATATCGATAATTGCAATTACTTATAATATGAATCAGATGCAATAAACTTAAAAAAGGACAAAGCCTTTCTTAGAAACGTAAAACGCCTCGTTACCAGACAAAATTGGAATTATTTTAATGATAGATGGATATACTTTTTTTTATTCGTCCTATTTTTTTCACTGGCAATTGCAGAGCTGGTTTATTTGTAAACAAATAACTACTCGAAACGGATACAGATTGGTACACCACATTTTTTTCATAATCCTTTTCCATGCGATTTTAGCCCCATTAAGAATTTTGATTATAGCATTTTTCGAACGCCAACTTTTTGACGTCTGTACCTTGATTGACGTTTATGGTCACTTAGGGTCGTAGTATATAATTGTATAGTATATAAAGTTCCTTAATAAACTTCATATCATTACAGATTTTTTTAAACCTTTTCAATTACATATAAATTTTTGATATATAAGCGTAATAAAAAGTAAACATTACCGGCCTTACTTGTAAACGTTGTGTAGCGGATGATTAGTTAAAGAATGCTGTGTCTTCTTCTTTCGAATTTCGAATTAATAATGACAGAAAAGGATGAAATTTTAACCGTAATGTTTAAGTAAAAAGTTATAAAAATAATTTTTTGCTTTAAAATTTATACATGAATTAGTTAATATTTACACTTTAATACAGCTTAAGTTCATAATGATATGGTGTGAAAGGTTATAAATAAAACTAATAAAACTATTCATGAATGAATAGTAAAGTGTAAATATCACACTGCTGGGATGACAGACTCCCTTTGAGGAATACGGGTTGTTTGATACATATATGACAATTTGTCATCTAAGACATGCAGGTTTCCTCACGATGTTTTTCTTCACCGCCGAGCATGAAATGAATTATAAATAACTATGAATTTAAAAAAATATGTAGAGCTGGCTTGAAATAGAATCCGAAATCATCGGCTTAGATTCATACGTTCTATTGATAGTATAATCAATTATACATGCGAATCTAATAAAAATATTTAGTTTACGGTTTATACAAAATGAAACCGCGAAATTCCACATATGGTCCCCATCACTAGCATTTACTCACATGTGTTATAAGCTTTACTGTTAAGTATACATGCAGATATTATAAGACGTGACATTTGGTAAGTTTAATGACCTTATTTGGATACCATTCGCCAACAAACTATTTCGCGGTGCAAATCTTTACTTTATGTTATAAAAGCGAGCTAGTGTAGTAATTAACGAACATAAGACAGAGTCAATGTGTCTAGTAATTATAACAAACCTAATATGTATAATATATTAATTTTATAATGACTTAAGTTTGTTTCCTCTGTATTTCTAATTTTGATTAACTTTAACGTTATAATAAGTCGTAGCTGTAAGCGGCTTTAAGCGGCTGGATGCTACTAATATTTGTGATAAAGTATTGTTTTTTTATATATTGTAGGTTATATTTTTTTTGGAGGTAGCTTATCACATTAACGTAGCCAGAGATAATATTGCCAGCCTGGACGCTTTCCAAGCTTATGCTGCCAAAAAAGTTTATAATTTAACTTTTATGTAAGTATAGATATACAAAAAATATACAGAAAAATCACATTAGAAAGTTTTTCTCGTTAAATTATGTAACACGGAAATTTCAATTAACACTGGTTAACCGATAAAAAAGGATAATAGAGACCACACACGGAATATACCTTTTTAGCTCAATACGTTCATTTAATTCTATAGAAATTGAAATTAAAAGTGTTAACATTAAGAACACTAATTGCAAATTATAATACGCACACCATTACAACAAACAAAAATACAAGCGAAACAATTAAGGTACATAACTGATTAATATCTGGACGAATGCTTAATTCATGCGCGACACGATTTTGGTACTCGAAATACTGATTGGTTTTATAGTTATCTATTAGTTTGGTAGGCAAGCAGTTGATGTCTTTCGTTTCTTTAACGTCTTGTTTTTAGGGTACACACTGGTAACCATTTTTTAAACGACTCAATATTATTTAATGTAACCGCTAGATAATCTTTTGAGAAAATAGATTAATTTCTCGATCTTTCAGATTATCTGTTTGTGAGTGCAGTAGTACAGTTTTTAAAGTGAATACTGAAAAAAGTAGTCGCTGTCAGTGCAAAAATTCACCAAAAAAGCTTAATGAAGTTCAGTGAAATTAGACACATGCAGGTTTCCTCACGATGTTTTCCTTCACCGCCAAGCACGAGATTAATTAAAAACACAAATTAGGCACATGAAAATTCAATGGTGCTTGCCCGGGTTTGAACCTACGATAATCGGTTAAGATTCTACGCGTTCTAGCCACTGGGCCATCTCGGCTGATTTTTGTTTAACTTTTAACTTTTCTTATGTACAGTAAGTAATGTACTTACTGTACATTACTATATTTGGAATAGACTCCTCATTATCGTTAACTGAATATCATTCAATCGTTATCACCATAAACACACAATATTAGAAAATACAAACATCCGTTCACTGGACATTAAATATTTTAATATCGTTGTAAGTGTTTGGATATGTTAATTCTTATACGTATCGATAGATCGATGACAGAAATCGCATTAAATAGTTACGGCTTCCGACTCTTAACTGTTGTGTTTTTAACATCCTGACACAGTGGAACATTAATCTGATTAAAAATTATAATACAGTTTTTTGTTCCGTGTGTTCTTAGAAGACAAGAGAATTGTTTTTATGTTTCCTGAAGCTTTAAAATATTCTTAGATATTTTTTTATCTGTGTGTGTTTGAGCAGCGTATAATTATATCGTTAGTTAGTATTTTTGTGACAAGATGATGTTTGTAGTTATAGTTTATTTTCCGTTCCGTTGATAGGCTATTGGTTTTCTGTTTCCATTAGGTCGTGATATTTTATAATGGTATTTTATAATTGATGCAAAAGGGGTATTAACAGCAACTATATATTTGTGTATATTATTGTAGCATTAAAAAAATTAAAGAGATTTTAGTTTGTTGTAAATTTTGTTGTTTTCTTAAACTCAAAAGATTTTAATAAATTCAAAGCCACAGTCTGTCTGTTTATCTTTATATTACATTGAAGAAACTTAAAGCAATTTACTATTAAATTTACTTTTAAATTTAATATTTTTTCTTACATTACTATGCTAGTTATTAGAAACAACACAGACAAATTTAAATATTACGGTTAGGGCCATATTAATAATAATATATTATAATAATTAAATTAATAATAATTAAATTAACTGATTATAAATTACACAACAATTTTCTAAAATTTTTAATAGTTCAGTGTTTATAGCCTCCTACGAATATACGCTACAATATAAAATATCTATGTGTTCGTTTACTTCCACGGATTAAAACTGATCTGAAAAAATAAATTAGATGTCCCAGCAAAAAACTTCTATAGAAAATTATGTGATCATTTTTTATTAAAACTTCTGTAAGAAACTTTCTTAGGAAAAGGCTTGACCTTTTCACCATTTTTATATATTACAAATAACAAAATTTAATGTACTTAATTACGTCAGTGTCGAAATACCGTATGCTTTGTTAAAATATCGATTAAAGTTGGCACGAGCTTTTTGTTCGTGTAACGGTATCACCCACATTCGGTATGAAAGGCATAATATATTGGCGTGTTTTTAACGATTTGCTCGTATCCATTATTGTTTATTAATCTTTTTTTTAATTAGTACATGCCATTAATCAAAAACCCGAACGTGATGTTTTTTATTTTATTGTATTTGATAGCCAAATAGGCAAGTGGACCACCTGGCGGTAATTGGTCACCAGTGCCCGTGGACATCCGTTACATCGCTAATGCACCAACAACCTTGGGGACTAAGATGTGTCCTTTGTACCTGTAGTTAAACTGGCCCACTGCACAACACATAAATATCCCTTTCACAAAGCCCTAGCACTAAATTTGGTTAAGTAATATTATTTTTTAACCCTATATTACTATTCTTATATATTTTATTTTTATCGGTTTTTTTATACAGATATTATTTTTATACGTGCAATACTCGACTTGAGGAAGGCGGAGATCCGGGAGTTTTGACCTTGGGAGAGGCATATATCCAGCAGTGAACTACGATCGCCTGAATAATTAAGACAAATAATTAACTAGGTATGATAAGTTAGAAATAACCCATCGAATTGGAACAATAGCATGAATGATTAGTTGTAGAACATTTTTGATTACAAACAATCAAATTTCAATCAATTTATTTGCAATTACAGAGCTGATATGGCCCAATGGGTACGTGGATCTAAACTGAAGGTCGCGGGTTCAAATTTGGACAAGTGTAACTCAAATTTTGAAGGTAAAGAAACATTCTTGTTACGGTTTAAATTCTGTCACATTTCCACCAAAAATAAATATTCAAATAAACCACATGAACATTTCCCGAGAAGAAAGGAGGTTTCCTCCAGACAAACATCAATAATCTAAGTAGATCCCGAAATTTTGGTTTCGATCCCCAGTCGAGTTAAGTTTAATAAAAGGGTAAAAGAGTTTTTCTATCAAGAAGCTTTCAAGTAGCAGCCTGGAGTGGATGGAATTTGAAATGTTTACAATCCCTTTCCTCGGAGAACACGTAAATGCACCTCAACTCTTTCAGATCGTGTCGCTCCTATTTATATAGGGAGTTAAGGAATAGAGATAGAACATGTGTTTGCGGAAACACTTGTGCTCGAATATAAGAGTATATCCTGTGCCTTCTTTTCTTTAATAATAGCAGTTGTGGCTTAAAACGACCAGGAAGACTTTTTTATCAATCACTTACAACTGTTGTCTATAAAACCCTTGATATGCGTTGAATTATATATCATTACAAAACTTATTTTTTACATCGATATGCTATTATTATATATTTATTAAGCAATGTTACATAATCTTCTATTGAATTTTGTAAAAAATAGAACAAAAACAACATTAATATTTATTTAATAAGCGAACATACTTAATGTTATCCTTAATATCCAAATAAATTTATTTAGATTTACTTTTGTGATTGAAATAGTTTATAATTATAAAATTTTATAAATATTTAATCTTAACAAAACAATTATGTTTATGTAAATAACTAATATAGTCAATTATGATTTAAATTAATTTTATATAAAAAATCAAAACGTTGAACCTTGAAATTTTACTCTTACGCAACTAAAAGAGTTTTATTTCAAAAAATCTAAGGCCAGTACATCGAATACTTTCTCATTGTGCTTAAACATAATTGTTATTTATTATCTGTTCCCACAGATGTTCATATGACATTTGAACTACGAACTGGATATCACCGTAAAACGAGATAAGATTAATTCCATTATACATAGGTATACCTTTTCCTCAACCCTTTACCCATCAATTGTCGCCAGAGTTAATCCTTGCAACTAGATTCTCTCATAGTTAAACTCATACTATTATACAATGCACCTATGCATAATGTACGTGAAGCTATTTTAGTTCCAATACTAATGAAATACGGCCTATTTTGGCAGAATAGAAATTATGTTTCGAGGTTTATAGCACGTCTCAAGACAGCTGCCTTTTCTCTAGTTTACCGGTTCGCGAAGGACGAATTCGAATGATTAAATAACAGGTTTAGCTCCAGTTTTATATAAAGCGTTCGACTTTGATACAAACACTAACGAGACTGTCGAGTTTGACTTCCTAAGACCGTAATAATTTGTTTTCTCTCAACACTTAGGAGAAATTACTGCTTTACTAATTACAGACTCGTTTCAAATACGTTTTGCGTTTACTGACTTTAGATTTAGTGTTTGTTTCTAAATATTTTACTATCTAGAACCTTCTAGAAGATTTCAAAATCGTTTGTGGCATTAAGCCACACATTTAGTATTAAAATAAAACAAACACAGTATATTATTTTACAATTAAAGACATTGTTTAAGGAATCGTCATATAATAATTACTGTACTGGCCGTCGTCGCGTTTGGACTCCACTACCACTTACCATGAGGTGGAGTGGAGTCATTTGCTTTCCCGGTGTATATATATATATATATATATATAAATATTTTATTATAATCATTTAACAAGTCAGGTATTTTTATTTGTAAAATTATTAGTATTAACTGTTTTTTGTTTTTAATGATATCTACGTATCATTTTCAAAATTTAAAACATCAAAGTAATCATGTTGATTACCAAATAATTCGTTCGCATATGATGCTGATATTATAAGTAAAACCGTTATAGAGATATGCGGGTTTTATAGGCGTCCCCTAATTTCCAGTTATCAAGTGACCATCAGCAGGAAGCGGCTGCTTGTAATCATAACCTAACTTACAGTGTTATTTAAGTCTGTTAAATAGTAATGCTATAAAAATAATCGTTACAAATTAAAGAAAACAAAACTGCGAAACATTACATAAATTAGAAAAGTGTTAAGGAGGTTCTAATACAGCGATGATGGTAACAATTAATAATAAAATAATTTAGTATATAAATTAAAAAAATTAATTAAGTAACAAATATATATTATAATAAAAATAATTCCTTATTTCATTAACATTAAAAGCGACCAAATTCAAGAACATAACATTCCATTCCAACATTTTTAAAAAGGTAATTTTAATCTGTTTCGCTAGTGTTGCACGTTTATTACTATTAAATACAACTAACCTTATTATTTACAGCGTGTCGACCTTGCCTAGACCAGCCTAAAAAAAGCTATCGCCAGTCACTTGAACATGAATCACCAAACAAGTGCATTATATCTATGGCCAAAAAAAATAGTGTTGTTTGTTTACATAAATGGATACGTATGCCCGGCTTAGTTTATGATTTATCATATAAAAATAATAACTGTGCTATTTAGGGAAATACCATTTTAAATGGAATGTATGTTTAGTGTTAATTAAATTTTAAAATAAGAATATTTATCATGCCCACTTAAACGAATTTCAGCCACGGCTAATCTCAAAGATTAGCAAGCAGCACAGGAGATATAGTCCACAATTATGTGCGCAAGTGAAAGCGCACTCATCTATTTCCTAGTTCGAACGGAACGGTAGTCCGACCGCCAATAGTTTTAAAGGTTCACTTGGGATTTGAACGCGGGAATTCGTTATCTGCAACCATTCAGTTAGCTACTAGACCTTCAAGGCGAACTATTTACATTTCAATAAAAATATTATCAAATTAATATTATCAAATTTAATTCTTCAGCAAAATTCTTGGAACATTTAAAATAGCATTGTTTAAAATGTATTTCGTAAGTATGTATAAAATGATTAAGATTTCGAAATTCATAAAAATATGTTGAAATGCACATTAAACTAATTCTAAAATAAGTCTATGTTAAATCATTTCGTAACAAATTAAAGTACAAATGATATATGCACAAAATATTTAACATTATGTTCTTTATCATGTCGCTGAAACTTTTTAAATAAAATACTATAGAGAGATAAATCAAGAATTTAAACCAGATAAACCTTTTCATCATCAAAATTTATTTTATAAGCTACCTGTGTCATCCCCGGCACCCTTTGTGAGTTTTACTATCTTTTGTCCGAGTTCTTTTTTGTAGATTGAATTACGATTGTGTGGTTGCAGCCATCATTCGACACGCTCACATTCCATCTGCTAAGTTGGTAGCGTTAGACATGTCCAGAAATGTAAGAGAGGACCTCGTTTGTTGTAACGTGAGTTTAAGTTGTTTTTTTATCAATTTTATAATTATGTAATGAAAGGGATCTTGGATTTATTTTCTGAGGTCTGTGGTTGAAACTGTTTTGAAGTCCATTTTTATTCGTGTAAAATAATTATGACATTGATTCACTTTTAATTATAATTTAATGTTAGGCACATGTCAAATCGGTTAAAAGTAGTAAATTGTCTGTGGTTCCTATCATTAATAAGTATTTGTTTTCATATTGACAACAGTACGCCACAAGGCTACGTGTGAGTAGGATCTATATTGGATACCTATGTCATACTGCATTACTGGTGGTAGGGCTTTGTGCAAGCTCGTCTGCGTAGGTACCACCCACCCTTCAATGCTAATGTTAGTCAATGTAATTACAGGCACAAGGGACATAACATCTTAGTTCCCAAGGTTGGTGGTACATTGGCGATGTAAGCAATGGTTAACATTTCTTACAATGCCAATGTCTATTGGCGTTGGTGACCTTTTTCTGTCAGGTGGCCCATATGCTCGTCCGCCTAAAATGATAACGAATTGATAGATATACAAGACTAAATACTTGTACTGACAATAATACATTTAATACTATGTACATCTTCAGCCTACTGTTCGTAGGTAAAGAGGTTTATTTGGTATGATCGTATACATTTGTTTCACGAATATGCAATCGTTTGATGTTTAATAATCATTTCCTGACCGCCAAAAAGCAAGAATGTAGCTATTTACCGGTATGCAGATGGGACAGTGAAGTTATTAGTTAATTTAATCCTGTAAAATTATGAGTTAAAACTTGTAAAAGTATATTTTTAAATTATCTGATTGATTTCGAATTTGACTCGTTGGTATCCGAGCGAAGTTCTATACCGTAGCGTGAACTACAGCCAAATACAAATGTTCCAATTTAGACATGGTCAATTATATTTTGAGATCTTAAAAATGGACTATCAAAACTAATACACGTTTTAGAATACCTATCATATGTTTTTATTGAGTCAAAGATACACAAGTAAATAGGCCAGCTGGTGATATAAGATGACATTATAAGATGATGTGGCCATTCCTAATTATCGTAAAGCGCTAGTATGGGTTTTTAGTAAATGCGTCTAGACTATTAGCAATTTTGTCTATGTATACAATTGTGTTTTTTTCAATGAGAAAGCAATTCTTAACACTTTCTTTTACATTTTGAATAAAGTTATTAAAATATATAATAAATAAGTAGTTAATTAAAATATATAATCTATGAATTTTTAATTTACTTTAAATATAAACCTAGAATTTTCACATTGATTTAAGTGAAACTAAATATATAACACACTTTAAACACTCAATTGAATTTCCTTTAAATTTTGCCAAATAATTGTCATTTATTTATGATATAAAGCGGAAAACTAAACCTCAACCTGGTTAACTTGAGGTTAATTTTAAAAACCCGTAGTTCGATAAAAACTGGAACCAGCAAATTTATTTAATTATATGCAGAATTTTATTAAACCGACGTCTACAATATACAAAAATAGCCTTTGCTACGCCTTCTAATAACTTCCAAGAACCTTCAACAATTAGTCAGTATCAATTTGTTTACGTAAATTGTCTTATAAGTTGGTATCAGTACTTTGTCTCAATTAAACGGGTAATTACTTCAGTTTAACATTTGAACTGTCGTATTTCGAAATAGCTGTATGTAAATGGTAATCATTCTGTTGACAACAACAATACTAAAAACAAACTTTTATGAACTATTTAAGTAGGCACAGATAAAAAATAATATCCCGGGACATTAGACACACACGGCCATCTAATCCCTAACTAAGCAGAGCTTGTACTATGGAAGCCAGACAACTGATATACTACATATACTACTTTTCTTTTGTAAATACATACTTATATAGATCCAGATCACAACAAACAAACATGTTTATGTACACAAATGCCTGTTCTGGGTGGGAATCGAACCCACAATTTTCGGCGTGAAAGGCAAGTATCTACCAACCACGCCAACCGGCTCGTCAAATAATCTATTAACTACGTATGTAATAAAATAAAAGTCCGACAGTCTCAAAAATAAAGGCCATACTTATGGATACTGCTTACCAACTGTTTAGATAAACACTTGTTGAGTTATATTTTTCTGTCGTTATTTCAAATTCGAAAGAAGAAGACCGTACATCGTTTATGAGTAAGGCCGTAATTATTTAACGAGAGAGCTAGTATATCAAATTCAATTATATCTAATATATCTTGATCTATAAAAGAATAAAGTTTTAGACTAAAAGGGTTACATACAATAAACTCTACATTCATTTTATTCCTCAACGTTTTGCTTTTGCTTTTTACTTACGACAACTATACAGTTATATCTACTCATCAATTGTATGACCAAAAAGACATGAATCCTTTTGCTGTTTTCCGGTATGACGATGAGCAAGACAGAGGAATTTTATAGGCATTCTTTATATATGACAAATTACATTAAGCAGCGCATTAGCAACCTATACACAAAAGTGACGTCTAATCAGGCGGGCTGATTTTTTTAAATTAATTCCAAGGTAGCATGTTTACTAAATTAGTAATAACAACTGCGACCATTAGTTATCAGGAGACGATCCTAATCATTTTCGGAAGCAACAGTCTTATCGTCTTTAGGATTCTTATCATTCCAAACGTATTCGTAATTTCTTCACCAGTATTACAGTATTTGAATTGTGTTTGAATAATTAAAAATATGATAAAATCAATGACGAACTTTTTTTATCTGTATCTTATATTGCCTGCATTGTCATATTTAATATTTTTATTGAAATTACTAGTCCAGTATGTAACTAATCCCTGCCTACCTTAATTATAAAATAATTAAATATTCATATTTTTATTATTTAAATAATACATTGGCTAGTGGTTTCATCTAGTTAGTTAGGATCATAATAATGTTGTTTTCGTGTTTAATGTTGTATTAGTAACAAGTAGCTTAGGATTACTAAGTTAGGAAAACACGTACGAATAATCAAGCCTTTCTTTTAAGGCTTTTCAAAGAATAGCAATGTTGGTAAAGAATGACGTTATCCTGAACAGATATCTCTCCTTATGAAGTTACAGAGTGGGCGCAACGAAAGTCATTTTAGTAAGGCCGAACATACAAAGAATATTAAATTATTTAATTTCGTTCAAAGCCATGGTACTACTAACGTTTTGCAATAGAACATTTACAACACAAAGTAAGATCGTGTGAAGGACTCGAGCCCGTGAGTCGACCTTTGGGGCGCGCTGAGTGACATTTAAAGCAACTATTATTGTCAAAACTTTATTAAGAGCATCAGTTATTTTAGTTGCAAGCAATTGGTTACGGCTGCAGTACGCTATAAAAATGATTAGTTTCTATTAAAATTACCCAACGTATTCGGTCATTGCTCGTTATAGCAACAATAACAATTCAAGTAGCTGGCATAAGGAGGAGTTGTTAAAGAAACACATCGTAATAGTTAATACAGTTCATTTATATTAGGTACTTTATAACAATACTTTTAACAGTCTTAAAACGAACGACTTAGTGACAGTCGGCGGTCTACGCCGTGAGTCTATGCTATTTACAATATTTACATAATATCGGTCAGGCACAAGTGAGCGATGCAAATACGCCTATAGGATTCGCCGGCGCGCTGAGCCTCTGGAGGCCAGAGCATTGTCCCGCACCTCGCGCAACCGCCTCAAAGAACTGCCGCAAATCGCTCACTGACCTCGTTGGAGGCGCTTGGAGGTCGTGGAGTGACGCCGCTCGCCTCGGCGTCGTTTCTGCCACTGGCACGGGACGAGCTAATTGCTCACTGCTCCGTGCTAAGCTTCCACCGCTCTGGGACAGTGATTCAAATAAAGCACGCCTTTCCCGTACAGGAACATATTGTGACGCCACTTCGTGAGAGTTCGGGGAACACGATCTCGCACGATTCTCAAGTGAAGCAGTTTTTCTTCTCGCCGCTTCCATTGCAAATCTGCCTCTCTCCGCTCCACCGGTAGTGCCCTCCCAGCGCTTTAGATACCTATGTCGACCTAGCTCAGTTTCAGTAGTCCTCGCACGCGGTAATGTGTGATGTTGTGGCGGACTTGCGTTCAGTTTACTGCAGTTATCGCATTTGATAATTTCAGCTTTTCGTACTGACGCGTCAACCACATCAATGGTCTTTAAAGCGTCGAGAGAAAGAGATAGGTCAAGGCTGCGATCGGACGATGAATCATAGTCGTCGTCTTCTACGACGATGCCCTCGTCCGTTGCGGCAGGTGAGTGGTCTCTCCGAGGTAACTGAGTCTCAGGAGCTGTCATCAGCCTTCTCCTGGCTCTCGGAGGTGGTCTGGGAGGACACGCGGGTGTCTCATGTATAGGTATTTTCTTTGGTTCCTTACTACACGTATCGGCAGCTGGCAACACGTCCAAAAATCTAACCTGTGGTAGAGGTGTCTGTCCGAGTATTTCAACGCACAGTGCTCGCACCCAACGGGCGTATTCCGTCGCATTACAAGCCTGCAACAAAAGAAAATAAAATTATAATCGACGATAATAAAAACAGTAGATTTATGACTCAATCGTTCGAACAAGTTGAATAGTGCGAAAATTGTAATTTGAATGCGAATAGCGATTTCATAGCAAACATTCTAAAGGGTAACCATTTCAAACGGACCGTAGGAACGGAACTAGTCGAGACTATTATCCATTGTAGAGAAACAGGGATTTCCTCTCGTCATAACGTGTTTCTTTACGTGTCAACACCTTCGCTTTCTAGCCCTTCTTATGTTAAATAGTACCATCAAAAGATCGCGAAATACAAAGGAGCAATGATTTACGGGTGTTGCGCTTTATTGAGGTCTATTAAATCGAGCGAGTCGTGAGAAAGGTGAGTTTCGAAGGGGATCCGAACGTCTTGCGAGACGTTCCTATTCTATTGTGTAAACTTACCTACGTTCACATATTATTTACAGAAAAATATTAAAATAGTATGCAAGTTTTTTACGTTTCGTTTAAGCATATTGTCAAATAAAAATCATAATAATGTTTACAATTTAAAAACATCTACGTTAAACTTTCTGTAATAAGTAATCGATTTAAAAATCGAATGGGAAAATCGATACCAAACCGGATTCGAAGCAACTACAATTACATTAGATTATGTCGAGACGATTATCCATTAGCCGGCCACCGGTGTTTGTTAATCAAATGCAATTATTCAATTCCTTGCGTGCTTAACGAATCGGCTCCCAACAATGTGTACTTCAGTCACATGCATCTGTCATTGTTAAATAACAATACTTTCATAAATTATTTGCAAGATATCGTAGACAGAGCAACGTGACTTTTTCAATGTTAAATATAACAAAAACCGAATGAATGAATAAAACGCAGTGTCCGTCATCATTACACGTTTAACGACAAAAGTTTAAAGTTTATCAGGTTTGTATAGGTACTTTGCTCGTTTAAAAACCGTTATCCTTGTCGCACTTTAAGAGTTTATATAGCATTAGTAAGGGAAAGAATAATACCGCTTCATATAAAATGATCTACATTAGAATTTGTAAAAATCTTTATAGCCTCCGTATCGACCAGATTTACGACTTCTTAAAATGTTATATAAACAAAGTAGTCTCTGTATCTGACTATATCCATACAATTTAATTGTATTAACTAGCAATCCCTTCCGATGTCGCCCGCATTAAATTTGTATCATTCATGCTTGATTATTATTATTATTCGTCGACGTTTATTTACTCAACTCATTGGGGTCACGATAACACCTATAAGACCTACTAAGTTTAGTACTAGTTTAATAAAAACTATTATTAAAATCAGTCCGGTAGTTCCTGAGATTAGAAGGTTAACAAATTCTCTAAATGTCATACGTTATTGAAGTCCTCTCTGACTGATATCGAATACCGCAAAATCTCAACGGGGAGTAGCTAACTGCACTACACAGTTTTACGACGCACGGCAATGTTAATACTGGCAACATCGAAACTTCATGGCAGCTCTTTAGAATTTATAGGCATATCCAGGGTATGAATCCAGCACCTCAGGTAGCCTTAAAAGCTAAACGAGGTAGGTTAATGATACTTAAATGGTACATATAATATAGTAATGCATCTTAACGATTACAAGGCTAGCCTTACCATTCAGCGTGTGTCAGTGTTGATATATTTGAACGCAAGACGATTATAGGTAATTGTAAAATAAACTTAGGATGACTATAGACCACGTGTACGGTATTTATTATACCTATACAATAATTGCAATCATAAACGTGTCTCCAAGGACAAATTTGCATTGACTGAATTCTTGTACCACAGATAATTAATTTATTTGCTTAGCTAATAAATCGTTTTGTAACAGATAATATTATATTACAAAGCCATTTTTTTTATTAAAATGTCTTGAAAATATAAATTGTTTAAATTCAACGGTATTAAGCTATTAAGGCTCTATATATTTATTTATTAGTTATGACATTTTTTTTTAAATTGTGCTATAGATACAATAAATGGGTTGGTTAAGACCCAATTCCTCATATTTATTAAAAGAATTGCTAACATTCCTATTTACCCCTCAAATTAAAAGTTAATCTTATGTTAGGAGTGTAGACGAGAATAGCCCAAGGGATCAGAGGCCCTAGCCAAGTTACATTCGTTTCATATCGACTCTCTTTCTACAATCGTTAACGCCTCGGCGTAAGCGATTTTAGAAAACGATAAGTTGGTAGCCAATTTGACACGACTGAGTCGAACGCTCATTCTACAATGTACTTAGAAAAAACCTACACTAGTCTATGGTGAGCGTTCTTACAAACGTCAAAATCGCAGTTGTGTATATGTACGCGTGTTGAACTCTTGTTTGAATTGAAGTTCAAAGAATATTTGTTTTAAGTGTTAAAAAAGTAAGTGAATGAAATAGGATGGGTATATGTTCTTCTTGCGAAATGTAAATTTAAACATTACTGTGACTCGAAATTTTATGTTATTATCCTAATTAAGGATGCAAGATACCTTAAATTATGTGATAACTTTTATCGAATGGAATATAAATCTCGACCAAGCCCAGATCAATTTGCAGCTTTATTGGAATTCATGGAAAGGTACGTAAATTATTAGTTATTTCGTAAATATCTTCCTTTGTTATGTGAAAATTTATCATATTCTGGCACTTGAAAGTTTGAAACATAAACAATGACGTGATAGGCGACATGAACTAATATTACTACTTACGAAAAAAACAATACAATGATTGTGTTGGATTCTTTACTTAATCAATAGACCCTTTCTTTCTCTGAAATAGTTTTAACTTGTTCTAGTTATGGCGGTATAACGAGGCCCCAGCAAGGGCTTCAAGGGCGAATTAAAGCTGACTGACTGTGGCGGGAATTAGAAGATTTGTTAAACTCCATTGGTGGAGGAGTAATAAAGCCAAGAGACAAATGGAAAAATGAAAGGCTACAATTGGAATCGACAATAATTCAAATAGAAGAAAACCATAATCAAATTTTAAGTCATTTAGTTAATACTGTAGACAAATTGATAGAAATTTTACCGCAGTTGAGACCATCATCACTACCTTCAACAAATATTATTCCATAAAATGTTTAATGTAGTAATAGTGGTTAGTATTTTAAGAAAAATAATAATAAATTTAGTTGTAATAACAAATCTGTTTTATTATTTATTTAATATCTTAGTACATTACATTCAAAATACAATTAACTAGACCTGTTCAAAATACAATCAATATCTTATTATTAATATTTATGTTTAATAAACAAAACACTTCTCGGTCGTCATATGAGACGCCATTTTTTTAGCGTTAACTCTTGGGTCTCCGAGATCGCTTAGTTATCGTTCATAAACTTCGATAACTTTCGTTAGCGCTTGTCAAAACTGTAACTTGGCTACCATTTATATGGAGTTAGCGATTATCGTTGTAGAAACGATTACATTCCATTCTATCACTTTGAACGATTGTCAACTTGTCTACGACTTTTCTAATCGTTTGTTTTGACCACGTGACTTAACGTTGAGATGACGTCATGCCCATACATTTGATCAGTTTTCTATTAGCGATTACGATTGTAGAATGTCAACTTGGCTAAGGCCACAGGACCGATCTTGCGACTTTTACATCGCTAGGCGGGCTATAAACCATTGCGCTATTGCGCTAATTGTTTGAAATTAATTAAGTCAATTAAGAAATCCACAAAATGATGAGCACTTTAAGCGCAAACAAAATTATGTTTATAATTTAACACATATTGTAATGAAACCTACTTAGTAGTTTCATCCTCATTTGATTACACATAGCCCCGTTATTTAGTTATTTTTTTACGGCCAGCCGCTTTGTGATGTCAAGCTTCGTTGGTAATAGTTATGCAAGTGGATTGCTTCCTCACCACCATACGAATGGTTGAGGCACTTATGTGTTCGATTGAATTCGTTTAACAAAATCTTAGAAGGTTCTCATATTCCACTAGTTGTGATTTGGTGGCTATATCCTAGAGAATCCGTTAAAAATAAAAGGCCATTAATCAGCAAATTTTTATCTTTATTATTTGTATAATTCTCACTAACAAGACGTGAGATATTTACGAGGTTTTTTACCTACTCGAGTTATTTATGTACATATGAAAGTACATCGAGTCCAATGCCCATAATTATAATGTTTCTACAGACACCCGCGTATTTGCTCACAGCTCTCTACAAACTCGATACATTACGCATTGGCATCTAAAGTATGTTCGAAAACTCATCTAATTAAAACATTTGTTCCAATACTACGAATAAGGTATAATAGCTAGTGTAATTTACACTTCACTCGTCACAGCATGTGTTTAGCAAGTGGCTATTATAAAAAAACATTGACGATTTTGTCCTCTTAAATAATTACATACAACGTGTAACTCAGTTATCATCATCAGTAACTATAAAGAAGTAAAAACTTTTGTTTGTCTGTTGAAACATTTAACCCAACGTATGGATGGAAATAGAGTTATTTGTTATTAAAAATGTTTCTATATTCTGAATGTCATGACGTCCCGTGGAATTAGATAAGGGAATAGAGAATGCACCTGCGCTTGCGCACAAACATGCATTCCTGCGCAGTGGGCAAGACTCCCTTGAAGATGGCTACCGAAATCATTCAGGGGATATCATCATCAAACCGAGACTTTAGACTAAGAAGCTTCAAAAAATTGCTTATTGTAAACTGTGTATTTGCTACCTTGCACGTCTTGTTGCCGTTTTTTTTGTTAAGATATACTGGATTACCATAATTTAAATCTAATTTTTTTTTTTACAAATACTATTTCCATCGAATATTTACACCGTTTATTAAAAAAATAGATGACAGAGGTAAAACAGATGACAGCAGTGCGGTTATTATTGTAAACGTGTTAATAAATTTGAATGAATAAATGAATGATTATACGCGTCAGAAAGTGCAAAGTATGGGATGTAGAGTCCACATTCCGAAGCGGTGGTAGCTCTTTATGTAATTAAATACTATAACTATGTATGCCTATATAATGCCCTTTTTAAATAATATAGAAAATATTATTTTAAAATAGCATTTATATTTATTAAATGATGATAAACTTTAATTAAATGATTTTTAGCTTCTTATACCATCAATATATGACCATTTTACAGCGTGAAATGAAACGCTATCAATAAAATTAAATACAAATTACAAACGGATACAGCACATCACTATTTAGTACTTCAAATGTATTTATCGATGTATTCTAAGCTGTTCGAAATTGAAGGAAGTCAATCAAGAATATTATTCAATTAAGTATGTAGCAAGCATGTGTTATTACGTAATGAGTCAGTTTTGTGTTATTCATATAAAATACGTGACGTTTGACATGAACAATTGCGAATTATTTCAATGTAAACAAAGGTTATGTTTATTTATTTATTTTGGACAACCAACAGTAGTTACATTAGATAGGCACTTAAATAGAGGTTTAAAAGGTTTTTTGACAAATGTTCTACTAATTATAGGTTGATAACCTATAATCGTAAAAGCATCACATTATACATAGTCATTAAACAAAGTAAAGTTTAAAACAAATAAAGTAAAGCAATTGTTTCTAAATGTCCCACGGAGGAGAAGGTGACCACAAATCTTTGGTCGGAGGATACACATGGCAGATATTCGTCAGCCACATGTTTCCTCACAATGTTTCTCTTCAACGTCGAGCAAGAGATGAATTATAAACACTAATGATGTACATGAAAATCTGTAGTTTTTGTCCGGGTTTTTAATCGATATTATCGGTTAAGATTCTCGTCTTCTCACACTCACACAACACTCATGGTTTAAAATAAACCGAATTCAAAAATAACAGAAAATGCATTTGGTTTTTATAAGAAGGTTTTATATGTACTCAAAAACTCATTGAAATCGATCCCAAGCTCATGGAATGCACTGTTTTCCATAAGCGGTCATATAAAAAACATTAGTGATAATGAAATATAATTATAATTAAGTACTCATATATTATAATATTGAATGATAATGACGTGAGCTTGCAAATGATGGTATAATTCGGTAGTTAAACTTTTTTATAAAAAAAAATCTTGAAAACATGTCAAATTAATTTTGACTCATAATTGTAAAGTAACGTAAGCTGCCTACCTAACAAAGGAAGTACTGGACTGATTTCGGTAAAGAAAATACGTGATTTTGACAAAATCGTGACACGTTACGTGATATTGGTTAGCGAATTATTAGTTAAACAATTTCGTGTCTTCTGTCGAATGTCAAATCAATAAAGGCAGAAAGGGAGAGATCAGTGTTTAACTAAACAGCTGCTAAGCAACGTTTAAAAATAAAGCTATTAATGTATGTCGGTCATCGGTCTAATCGGTTGTCAAGGTTGGTAAGCTTACAATGATAGCAGTTCAAGAAATATGGGTTTTCCTGATTTAATGATAATATATTTTTTTCAGATTATTATAAATTTTGATTTAGATAATTTCCTAAAAATCATAGTACAGTTTAGTAGAGAAGCCACAAGAGTTTACGATTCGGATATACGAACCAAAATAAATAGTTTCCCAAATTACCTGGAACGTGGCAACAGAGGTGTCGTCCCGCAATCGCGACAGCTGAAAGGCATTTGGTAGGGTCGCTGCAGCGCGCAGATGCAAGTGCCTAAGCGGCAGCCTGGCTGCTGGTCGACGGGGAAGGGTGCCATCTCGCCAGGCAAGCAGGCAGCCTCCACGAACAGCGGCCCGCACCCACGCCCATGATTCATCGTCATCGTTATAATACTGTCTGAGGACACCTGCAGACAAAGAGTTTTTTTAGTTTAATTACAGATAAAGCACCTACTCTTCATCATAAATATCCGTCAGGAATACATGACACAAAAGGTCAAAGTCACGATTATATCTCTTCAATCTACAGTTGCATTTGTTTTCTCACTAGCACCTCAATGTGCGGATATCGACAATTGACACGTGTTTTTGCTTGTGACGTCAACAATCTATTATTCAAATTATCGAGTCGAAGTATGTTTTTCCACTTCGTTTATCATCTAACGTGACATTGGCGAAATAATTAGCCTAGTTGATTCTTAAAGAGAACATCGAGATAAATAATCTTTAAATCTTCGCTGATCAAATCATTCAACGCCTGTTAAATACCGTAGCAAATGCTCCAAGTTAGGAGAATACTTATTTATTATTGTATTATATAGTATTATTGTATAATAAATAAGTCATAACCTTTCAACATAGATATTTGATCAAGGAACTGTCATTACTCATTTATACACGATGATATTTGAGTTACATAAGAGTTTCGCAAAGCACTTATTACAATTACATATCAATATAACATTATTATTAGTGACATTTTTGGTAACAGTTACAAAAATGTTACGTGAAAATTGATCTTAATTGTACAATTGCAGTTATCAATAAGAATTATTTTTCACCTTCGAACAGTTGACAATGGTCGTTCCATTTAAGCAAATAAGTACGTTTGTTCTCGAATACACTAAATATGTAACTATCTCAGATACGTACACAAACATTACGATATAAATTTAATGATAAATAAGTCAACGAGTGACGAAGCAAATGTCGCTACTTAACCTGGTTAGGGCTTAAATGGTTGAAATTCGAAGCATGCCATCGCAACGCAACTATTGATTTTATTTCGCCCATCAATAAAACATGACATTGATTATACTTTGATAAAACATTCGAATAACACGCGATACTAATATCTATGCTAATAATAAGTCGATGGCAGGACTCCCTTGTATAAAATATTATTGTTTCGCTACAGCTGCTAGCCTGTATGGAGCTTTGACACGCTTTTTGATGAAAATTACAATAATTATAATGTTGTATATAACTTTTGACATTCCACGTTCAAGTTCTACACCACTTTTTGAGTTCCTTCTTAAGTATATGCTGTACTGACCTTAGATATATGATGTCGACTATGAGGAAACATAGAAATTAAGTTTAATTACCCATCCATCCAACGGTAAATAAACATACAGTCAATGAATTTTCTTTATTGTTATGGACGTAAATATTAAAGTACTTGGAACATGATAACAAAATAACAGCCTATTAATGTCCAACAAAGACCTCTTCTTACTTTTGAGGAGAATGTTTTCAACCTCATTCCACCATGTTGCTCAAATGCGGATTGGTGGATACACATGTGACGGAATTGCAATAAAATTAGACACAGTTTCCTAATGATATTTAACTCTACCACCGAGCATGAGATGAATAACCACTGGGCCATCTCGGATCTTTTTTATACATAAATATATATGGACCAAAATACTTGTCAGTACATTATTCTATAGGAATTAAATTTAAAAATCCCTAATAGTACAAAACCTTGTGAAATTCCGCACAGTTGATAAACATTGGAGGTTATTCACAGGATTTCCCTGTTTAAGCAATTAAATGTGTTAAATAAAAACATTTAAAAAATATTCTGAACGCCTAATCTTTAACGCAGATTATCTGTTATATTATATATGTAATTATCATTATAATTATTTTGACCGTAGATTATTTTTATGAATAAGATTTTGTAATTTATAACCTTAAGTAGAAAAATAGTTTGTGATTGCATTATATTATGAAGCTGAAAATGTGAAATTGATGATGTTGAAATGATGAGTTAGCCTATAGTGTCATTATTTGGATTGGAATTTTATGGGATAGACATGTAAAAACATTGTACACTGTGTTGGCTTCCTATAAAAATAAATAAATAAAGAAATAAATATTAGAAAATATTAATATTTATTGGTACAAACAAAGTTTGTAAATGTTTTTTACATTGGCAAATTTGCTAGCTAGCCCTTATTAATATTAATATTATTAATGTGTTTATTTGTTACGTTTTCACTAGGTACTCACGGAATTTTGCATACACGTTGTCAGGGGTAATAAAAGGACATAGGATATATAACATCTGCCACCCTCGCATGCAAGGGGGGCAAAAATTCTTTGTTACGTCCTTCCAAATTATATTGTACATCCAATTGGATTATTTATATTATTGACTTATTAACATAAAGAAATTTAGTTATATAAATTATATTTGTTATTATATCATAGTTCCATTTAAAAAAAATATCAAAAGAATATCGAACTTCAGAAGCAAACAAGCGAATCATTCGCTTCGAACCAACAAAAATGTCAAAGCAATACTACCATGTTTTTCCATAATTGTACAAAATATCGCTATTAATATAACCAGCTCCATAACCATTACAATAATTTGTTATGAACGCGGTTTGTAGAAATAACAGAGGGCGCATAACAATTGTACAGTCGGTAGATAACATTGTAAACATTTTAGCTGATAGCGATTCAAATGAGTCAATGGGTTGTCTAGGATTTTGTTCGTCATATTTGATACTAATTATGTTTTACTTCTATATATATTAGAGTAAATATTTCTCCGTAAAAGTACAAATTGTATCTTATGAAAACGTTAAGCGTTTCGTTTTATTATAAGACGTTGTTTGTAAAAAATAAGTCTTACTTATAAACGTTGCTTAGCGACCATTTAGTTGAACAGTGATTTATTACTTTCTGTCACCATTGTTTAACTAATCCTTTATATAAGGCCATAAGTCTCTATGTAAAATAACAACAAATTATCATCATATAAATAAATTGATTGATTGAAATTTATTGATTGATTACACTGCAATAAGTCGTGTTACTGCATTATTTGAATTGAATTATTTATAAGTAATGCTTAGCAGTTCCCATAGTAATTTATAAATAGTTCTAGCGACACATAATTTGTTGCCATGGAAACCGCAAAGGGGTAAAAAGTGTGATTAATTTACGCAATATAAACGTAAAGGAGTAATCAGAATATGTTCCTTGTATAGTATATAGGTGGTACCTTGCAGATAGGACGTTTTTGTATTGACGGTAGCGATATATATATATATATATATATATATATATATATATATATATATATATATATATATATATATATATTACGTCAGACTCCGTATCTATTCTTTATATAGTTTTTCGGGTTTTAAAATTTTATAAGTCTGTGGTTTATTGTTTTTCGAGGCCGCAGGTCAGGATGGAATAAACAGCCATATTGTCATTTGCAATGTATTTTTGATATATTTACCAAAATAACAATTATTGTTTCTAGTTAAACCAAGAGCCCAATGGTTAATGGAAGTTTAAATGAAAGACCTTTTTCGATAAATTATTGAGAAATAGGCACTATATCTAAATACGATAGACATTTTAATTCTAATTTAAACTACCAATTATTATGAAAACGAAAACAATAATATGTATTTCCTAAATAATTTTCTTGGTTAATAAATATAAATAAAAAACTTCATTTTTAAGCAAAAAGCGTGAATTATTTTATTTTTCAAGCATGAGTTATTTTAGCATTGTTTGCAATTTGTAACTACATTATTATTGTTAGTGAAAGATATGAAAAAATATCATTTCAAATGAACTAAATTTGATCGTCGACGTAAAATGTAAAATTTAGCTTAGGTATCAATTTTTATATAAAATAATTAATAATATATCTTATAATTAATAATCAGACGATTTGGTAACTGATATGTATCATAAATATATTGACCGATATGAACAGTTAAATTAAACAATGGTCGTGGTGTGTACCAGATGTTAACTCATTCCCTTCGCTTTCCGCTCCACTACCGACAGATGTTTCCTCTAAAGGATACACGATTTGTGTCGGTACCCATCTCACTAAAATATTTATAATTTAAGCTATATTAATGTAATTGGCACTAATTCGCTAATCACTAACATGGTTTACGATCCTGATTAGTTCAGTAGATATTTTTAAATTTTGATTTATATATACTTATTTAATTCCATAGTGTAATTATACATTATTTAATAAGTAAATTGCATTCAAAATATATAAGTATATTGAATGTAACAGGATTGTAAATTGATTTTAATTTGATTTGTTTTTCTTGTAGGAATCAATGTTTTTCAATTTTATTTTCGTAAATATTCAATAACAATGTATTTCTACCCTCAAAAATATCGAAGATAATTTTTTACATATTAGCTACGTTAATATCGAAACTAAATAGAAAGCTTATGGAAAAAATATACCATTAAATATTAATAAACTGTAAAGGTCAATGCACTTTTGTGGCATTATTTAATATTTAATAAAAAATATTAAAAAGATCTGTTTAATAAAATCTTACCTGATATCCTGAGATTTGGATCTGCAGGCGTAGGTACAGGTCCTGGCGTCAATTCAGGTCGAAGTTTCCGCAAGCCGGCCACCACCCGTGGTGCCGGCGACGGCTCTCCCACAAGCATCGCCCGTCACAACAACATTTCAATAATAAACACTCCACTTATCACCAAAACATCACAATTCCGATAAATTCGATACAAGAAAATATTTGACAAATGAAACTGTCAACTCGTTTTTAAATTTCGAATGAGTTCGTTACAATTCGCGCGCAACGCATTTTTTTATCTGTTCAGTGGTTCGAGAATATATTGTCACCGTCTAGCCAGCGTGCAAGCATGTCATTGAATGAATGGAGTTGTGTGAGGTCGCTGCGCCCCACTACAATATACATTACTACAAGAGTACGATAATGTTGTGATTAGTTACGTTACGAGCTGCAGAGCGCCATCTTGCGTTGAAAAGTAAATTTAAGATATTTTTTATTTTATATAAGTTTTATAAGTAAATTATTAAATGACTTATTTTTTTTTATTAAAAGTTATTGGCACTTAATTAAAAAAAAAATCCAATTAAAGACTGAATACAACATAATAAACATTTTTTTTTAATTTTCCTTGTCAAAATTTTTTTTGCCGTGTATTTAATAAAAAATATGCTTTTAATAAATATTGAAGTACTTGCTATTCCATGTTTTATTATAAACTTGTACATCTAGCGATGAGTAGCTGAGCTATCAAAATATGTAACTTTACATTCTATTATGTGTTTTTGAAAAGTAACTAAAGATGGCGTTGTAAGTAAATAAAGTAAAAGAATTTTGTAATACATACTTAGCTAAAACATAGATGGCGCTAGGTACTCGTCTGTGTTATGCCATCTAGTGTAGATAATATGAACTTTTAACTCCATCTACTACTTTTATCTTTAAGAGATGTCGCTAGTTGTACAAACATGCGACGTGTAAGCTTAATTTTAATCAGCCATAAATTATCATAACTGTCAACGATCGTATCCTGATGTTACTTGACCACAAATTTCTGTAAATGGGATAATTATGACACAAACACAAATTACAAGCTTGTACTAATCATTGCTACAATATTTAAAGAGATTTATTTAAGTATATTTAGAAAGATTTTTTTTTGTTTATATCACATACTTAATTTTTGCCGCGAAAATTATTATTAATTTACTAGTTATTAATTGTATAGAATTGAACTTCCAATATTGTATTTCGTAATAAAGCATAAGAAAAGAGAATAACAAAGCAAATATGTATTAATTTTAAATATTTGTTATGCGTCATAAAGGCATGTGATAATGGAAATGATAAGGTAAAAATAAAAAATAATTTATAACTTTTGTATTCATATTTAATATACGATAAAGGTAATAAAAATCACACAATCGATTAATCCGTACAAATATTTCGAAAGTAATTCAAAACTTAATAACATACAGATAAAACAGAATGATTAACCGTATGTTTTCAAATATCAGGAAGACATGGAGATCAAATACATGGCACATTTACATATATTTTCAAATTAAACTTATTCTTAACTTATACGCTTAAATAAGGCACATCTGTTATATAATACTTAACCTAATAATATAACAAGTTACAACGAATTAAAGCTTTATCATGGAAGAATTAGTATCACAACAATGAAGTGATAGATAAAATGCGTAGACCTTATAACAGACATCGTTTCTCTTAATACAGGAATTATAGGCACAATCGTCCTAATAACTTCTAAGGAACACTCAAATGTGTCTAACTGCAGTGTAGATAATTGCTGGTTGCCTAATTGTCATAAAAAAGTACTACCATGGGCGCCATTTGTTTGCGTCTATTTCAAGGTCCACCGGTGGTCCATCTCGGCGTTCTTTTTTCTCCGCATAAAAAGCATCGAGCTGTCGCCTTGCTTCTTCTTGTTTTTTATACTCTTGATATTCGATTAATTTCCTTTTCTTTTTAGGTGGCAAATTGCTGTAATCCATTGGCAATTCACAATATTCCGGTACATTGATGCTCGCTTCGGGTTTTTTTTCTACCGCAGGTGGTTCTCTATTTGGGCTCCTATATTCAATTTGATCTCTTGGTGAATGTGTCATAACTGACGATTTGGTTGGTGAACGAATTTTTCGCAGATCCAAGGTGTCGTTACTGCTCGGGTAATTATTTGGTGTAGGATAATGATACGCAATCTCGTTTCTGTAAGTTTCATCTCTCGCATATCGAGGTTCGAGAGGCAGTTCTGAATTCGTATTGACATCGACGTTAGCAATGTTTTCATTTCCCCGTTTGTCCATGATGTGTTGCCTGATTTTTTGTAATATTACGTCTTTCGCCTCAGCCGGTACTTTGTTGAAGTAAGTTCCATTTCGGTGGCCATTTATTGATCCCTGTTCGGAGCTATGATGCGAAACCAGTTTGTCGACGGTTGTTAAAAGACCGGCAATAGAAACGTTTTGTTTATTATTATTTGGTCTTCCAAATGACCACTGTTTGGGTGCGCTGTCGGCTGAATAGACTGAGTCTTCGGCATCGGATGAAGATCTCTCATGGTCGCTGTAATAGTGGTGTCTGTCTGAAGCTACTGAAGAAGGTGATATTGGTGGAGAAAAAGTTGGTCTCTCTGGTACTTGAATTGTCAGCGGCTGAGCGGTTATCAATCTCGATAGGTGCCCAACTAAATTTTGACTCACTTTTGAGTCTAAATCCGGCACTGACATTATAAATCTGCAAGCTTCAGCCGCACATTGACCAAACCCCGCTTGAAATTTCTTCGCCTCCAAAACCGGATCCTTAGGTCTATGCAACTTCGTGAGATGATTAACAGTTAACTCAAGGATATCTGCCTTTTCCAACTTGCTTAAGTTGTCGTCATCGATCTGGGAACAAAAATAGAGTAGTTAATATAAAACGCAGATGCACTTCGAGTCGCACGTTACGGGAGTTAAACGTCATATTAATATAACTGTACTAGTTAGCTTCTGTTTATTAAAGGGTGTTTATTTTTATATTCATGTTTCGCTACGGTTCAGCTCGCGTTTAATAAGTGCTCGGATGACAAATAAAAAGATAATAACCGGTCCCAGATAAACATAAATGGCGCGTGAATGAATTAAGATGGATTGTGATGGTCGGAATCAGTAATTTAATTCGTACTAAAAGTAGCTTTTATAAATGTGAACAAAATGTGAATAAATAAACACAAGGCTCGTTATTACTTAGTTTTTAATGAATCGATATAGGACGGGATGAAGTTGTAAGTCGCGGCGCGTACGAAGAAGTAAAAAATGTGGGGACAAAAACTCACCTCCAAGGCGCCGACCATTAAATCCTTCAGTTCATCAAGACATCTATTAATGCGTGCGCGACGTTTTCTTTCAAGTAGAGGCTTAGTTATCTTCTTATATTTAGCAGTCTTAGACAGAGGTGCGGGATCCGATGACATTTTGATAAACCCTGCCAATTAAATTTGTTTATTTAATATTTTGCAAATAATGTGAATATATTTACACAATATTATTTAATATCAAAATTCACGGAATCAACGGTTAATTAATTCTCAGGTCTATTTTAGTATGTTAAAATTTATTATAAGCATACATTATGATATTTTAAAATATATTTGAATGTTTTTTTAAAAATAGAATAACTTTGCTATTTTTAAATTATTTTTATACTATATAGCATTTATAAACGTTAACCTTGAAAACACGATCACAGATTTGATTGTTAAAAACGGTTTTTGTTAGAGCTTTGAGCCCGACACACGCGTCTCCGCCCGCTGGTCGGATGGTACTGCCTGAAAAAAGCCTTCTTCTCGTCCCTCGCGTCGCTTCCCGTCCCTTCCCGTCCCTTCCCTGCCATTCATAGCGTGCGAGAGAGCACGTGTGGCCCCGGGATCAGCTTACCAACATGCGTGAAATACTTTCCCAGAGACGTCTTAAATAACTTTAAGTATGAAATATTTTGTTATGGAGTTTTTATGTGAATCCTATTCCGTGATATTTTCTATTTTTATTTTTTAACTATATTGTCTTAAATTTAGAAATTTTTGCTTTATTGAACCACGTGGTATGTATATTTTTTAATTGTTACCGCTCCCTAACTTTCGGCTTCCTTTGTGAGCTAACAGCGTAATAAACATTAAGGAGAAAACATTAAAACAACTCGAGTGATTATTAGCTTATAATAAACCGTACTTAAATAACAGAAAATATATAACTGTACTGGCTATTTATTCTTTAAAGATAACACTACTTTCGACGAAATCATACGTACCGCCATACCATTCTTACTTTGTCGGTTCTTAACTTGAAGAGACAAAAAATGTAACACAACATATGAAGCAGGCCCAAAATGGGACACAAGTTAAATTGCCTCGCAGCAACTTTTTCTAGCCAGGTAGAAATTGGCGCGAGTCGTCCTTTTGAATTTCGAAATACTTTGCCTTTATCATTTGAAAACGTTTGACCCATACTAAATATTAAGATGGTTGCTCAACCGTTAAAAAATTATTATCCTTAGGCAGGCCAAAAAATAAAAAAGAAGTTAAATATTTGAAAAAGACCATTGCCTATTGGCGTTCTATTTTTAAAAAATAAACGCGCTTATGTAGAAAACGTGCAAATTACGTTATAATAATTAATTAGCATTTTTTCTACATCTCATGATTTTATGCAAATTTAAACAGATATAAACATACTTGTTTTAAGATAAATATATTTAACGTATCTCCTCCTACATATTAGTAGATAAAAATAATACTTATATTAAAATACACGCTCAATTGTATGATTATTTATGTTTTAGGTATGTATATTTTTTTATAAATAGCTATTGGTACTGCTTAATATTGCATTAATGTATATAAAGAGTACGACCGATTAATCCGACGAAAAAAACAATTGACGATTTTGCTTACTAGCACCTTACAATCATTATTTTGTCTACAAGAGAACACACACTCAGAAGTTACTCCAGTACATAGTAAGACTAAACAACGACGCATTCTGTGTACGAATTATCGATTAGGTACTACGATAAAAAGTTGAACATATGAACTCGTATATTCCTTTCATTTTTGTAAAGGATTAAATATTTTAGTACAAATCGAGATAAGCTTTATAATATATAAAGATAAACGAAATAAACGTTTAAAAAAAGAACACAAAATAAAACGTGGTCTTAAAAGACGTTGCAGAGATTAATTAAAGATTTTTAATGTATTTTTTTTTAAATTTATAGTTGGTAATGAAACTTATAAATCGGCATCGGATATTCGTCAATTAATAATCTATCACGATGAAGATATATTTTTTTGCTATATATTACATGGACAAGTAACAATTTCAGACGCTAACCTATTTAATGTCAAAGAAAGAACTATCTCTTAAACTCAAAAAAGTATATTTAAATGTATTGAGATAAAGAATACACGAACAAAATTGTCAAATTTTGCCACCTCAAAGTCAGCACGCGAGCTAAAGGCACACATTTATTTGATCCTGTATTAGACCCTATGGTCAAAAGCTTACAGACAAGACAAAGATGAGAAATCACTTTAACAACAACAATTTCCAGCGTGAGCGTCCATCATATATATAAGCTGATATTTCTTATCGTCTCTTTGCTTCAACTTGAGAATCTAAGCAAAAATATTGATTTCTCTTTTCATTAAGCAACCAAACCACTAGTGATTCTTATACGCATGAATCTGGCACCGTGAAAAATAATTGGTTTTTAATTGAATCCAGCGGTCAATAATATACAATTATGGCATTTTGTTATTTTTACATACCACTATATATTTACTAAACGTAAATATTATATAGTATATAAAATATTCGATGCGTATTATTTTGTAAGGCATTCGATTAAAATATCATAGGAGTAATTATTACTAACATGAATTAACTAATTAATTCAAAACGGATGAAGCCACGAACGAGAACTAATTTTCGGCATGATAGAATATTTCTATAAATACGTTTTATTATTTTTAAATTATGGTGTTGTTCAACTTTGGCGACCATTAAGAATTAATTTATTACTGACGAGTTGTACAATAGAAATGCAAACGACATATAAAACAATAAAATGGCGTAAGCATATTCAGAAAATATTTATAATATCCATTCTTTATTAAATTACTACGTATGGCTTTCCGTTTCGGCTTTGAATAGTAAAAAACAGGTGTTGTCTTCGCAACATTATTTTAAATAAAGTGCAAATATAAGCAAATATTATGATATAATTAATTAATAAATATCCAGCCGAGCGATGCCCCAACATTTAAAGAACGCTGCTTGTTTTTTTTTTTTTATAAATATCTGATAACATCTCTCAAATACCTACTGGTCTAAATTGCCAACTGTAAAAAAACAATTTTCGTTTACACACGTGTCTTAAATTGTTTCAAATTAAACTGCCTTATATAATAAGATATTTCCATTTTTAGTTTGTCCTTAAAAATGTTCACTGTTGTTTTGGTTATCGTATCTTTAAAATATTCCTGATTTTTCTGTGGACATTGCCAAGACTTACGATTCCATAGTACATTTATGTGATCCATACCTGCATCGTTGGTCTAGTGGCTTGATGTAAGGCCGCAGACCCGGAGGTCCTGGGTTCAATTCCCAAGTCGGGGGAAATAAAAAGTTATTGGGTTTTTCTGTCAGAAAATTCTCAGTAACAGCCCGGAGTCTGGAAGTTGGAAGTGTGTACACTCCCGTGCCTCGGAAAACACGTAAAGCCGTTGGTCCTGCGCCTGAACTCTTTCCGGTCGTGTCGGATTGCCGTCCCATCGGAAAATGAGAGTTAGGGAACAGAGAGCGCACCTGTGTTTGCGCACATACTTGTGCACTATAATATCTCCTGCGTAGTTGGCTAATCTCTCTTGAGATTGGCCGCCGTGGCCGAAATCGGTCTGGAGGGTATTATTATTGTTATGTTATCCATCTTTTATAGTTTAGTCAGCGAAGTCAAGTTAGCGCTAAGGCCCTTTTACGACTTCATTAAAAACATCGAAACTATGAGTGTAATATATAAATTTATTTATGAAACCTTCCTAAGTAACAAACACGGAAAAAATATCGTATCATTTTATGTTTATCCAGTTATTTGGTTCCGTTTAAAAGTTACATTATATCCCATAGCTACATAAGTAGTAACATGTTAACATCAGTAGCAATAATTAAACCATAAAAACAATTAAAAACTATAAACTTGTATGTATAATAACAATAAATATGTAAATAGTACTTTAATTTGTAATACCATTATTATGTAATAACCATTAAAATAATAGTTAACTTTGATAGTGAACTAATTTAAGTTTGTCAAATGTTAGTTAAAAGTATAATTTTATTGATCTAATGACTTAAACCATAATTATTCGTAGTCTACACGTGTCAAAACAAACACCATTAAAGAAATAATAATATGCTAATATGGTAGATCGCGTTCGTTTCTGTTATCTGATATTTGAATTTTATCTTTATCAACCAATTTACAAACGTGGCATTGAAATAAATAGTGTCCTTAAATCTACATATATATTATATACTCTAACAGTACCACAATAAATTATTCCTTAATTATCTGTAGTTCTATTAAAAAAAAATATTACGATGTTTACGAAATGTATTAAAGCTTTTATACTCTTAATAAATTAGTTTAAAAGTGTATAAATAAAATGAGATTATTAATATCGTGATTATTCTGTGTAATATGACTGGTTTGCACACTTGTTTCTTAGCCGAGGATAGTAAGTTCACACGGGCAAGCATTACTGAATTTTCGTGTGTTTATAATCTACTCGACGACGAAGGAAAACATTGTGACGAAACCTGTATGTGTAGGACGAGAATCTGTCAAATCCGTATTGGAGCGAGCTGGAGGCTCTAGTCCAGCGGTGGGAAATATACAGACTTTATTTACTAACAACTACTATTAAAATAAACACTAGAGATAACTTTGGTAGAAACATTTTGTCTGTGTAGGCATGTGTCTAGATGCCAATCTCGTTTTTTAAGTACACGGCGTCAACTATGTAATTAACGTAAAATTTATTGTAAAATAAACTTTAAACATTGCTCTACATAAGAAAATTCTTATTCGCTAATTGTCAGCTTTCCGACTTAAAAATTACCAATAAACGCTGACGATAATTGCTTCCTTATACAATGCCTAGACGTAGCCGTCGGCTTGCGTGACAATCCTGAATGCTCCTCACAATATTTTAATTTAAACACCATTATGTTTTGTTTAAACACAGTCAAGAATTTTTATATTTACATTCTTAGGATGGACCCAAAATTATAATGGATAATTTTTTGGTGGTTTATAAATACTTAAATAACTGTTGTAAAACTTTATGCCAGTTTTTTTTTGTTACATAGGAACTAGCCAAAATCAGTTATTTTTCCAACTGAACACCAATAATTTGTATTGCAATGATTTGGTTTGAATGGTGAGTGAGCCAGTGGAAGTAATAGCATAAGGGATTATGTCCCTTCATCTTTGCCACTGGTGACCACACCATCTGGTTGCTCATTTGTCTGTTTGCCTTCCTATTATAAATTTTAAAAAATTATCATAAATTGGCACTAAACTTTCAAGTTTAACGAAACACCAGAATTGCCTGCACGTGGGCATAATTGCTTCAATATAATTAGCCTAGTCGTGTGGGTGTCCGTCGGCACGCGTGGGAAACCAATGGCTGACAATTCTCACATCAACGCGATCGCTTCGATACCAAGTGTAAACAATCTATACTCAATATGAACAAGGAATTGATACGGATTACGAACAAGAATTTGTTCTTAGAATTATTAAATATGACTTCAAGAAATAATAGGCAAAATTTTTGCATATACGAATACAATATGTAAACAACATGACGTGAGTGCAAAGTCTGAATGTAGAAATACTTGACGCAAAAGTGCTTTACTCGTTTAACGTGTGTACGCAGTTTCAGTACAATCGAAAATTTTAAAACAATCGAAGCAAAATGGCTATGTTTGTACCAAACTACAAGTGTGTTTTACTCGATAGAATCAAAATAATATTAAAAAATCTGAAGACGCAACACGTCACATCGAATCTACAGCTTCCCACAGTGACATATGGTAACGATTTATTATTTAATTATGCAAAGAAGCATTCATGTGTATCTTTTGAAATCTTTTCACACCTCCGAACATTTCTTTTTAAATTTATTCACTTTGTTAATCCTAATAGATTGTTGACTTTCTTTCTTAATCATGTCATAATCTTAGTATGTGTTCTTTAGTTTTACGATTAACTTGTCTGCTCTAAACCGATCAATGACTTAAATTCTGTTTTTAAAATAGAAGTTAATTTATCTTTCCATTAAAGGTTCACTACTGGACACTCCCTTTGACTTATCACCATTTTGCCTACCTAGCTCCCATTGCATTGATGCCACCATAACAACTGTGAAATGAAATCTTAAGATATTATTTATTGTTGTTATTATTTATTGTTCCTTCTGACGTTCTCATAAAATGCCTCAAATTCGTCGTCGAAGTATGTCGATGTCGGTTTTGACTGACAAACTGTTTTCTTCTATAACGTTGTTAACATTTGGAAACGAGAAATCTGACACCATCTTTCGCCAGACGTTTGATGACAGAGCAAATGACCGTACTTTAGGATCACCACCTCCCACTGTCTCTAGACTTCGGATAATCCTAGAATATTTAGTTCAACTCGTTTATTCACGGATTTCTGCTTAGCCTAAATGTTGACTGGTAGAGAACGCCTGTAGGCATTAAGTCCGCCTTTTGTTCCCACTACACAATGTGGTGGTCAAAAATTTTTAAATAAATAAATAAATCTTATTCTAGCTTATATATTTTGTCATCAGTTGTTAATGTTCTGTTATTAGAAGACGGTTAACTACCGGAGATTCTTAACATCTAAATGAAGATTATACTGAGAAGAAATAGCATAAAACTAAATTATTAGTCTTTTTCTCAAATTAAATTTCATAATCGACTATAAGATTATGTCACAACAATTTCAAACGCAAAATAGACGAAAAGATAATCTAACAATTCGTTACAAAATAAAGTTTATGACTAAATTTCAATGTTACGTCGCACCCATGTTATGTAATAATTATTTATTATAAGACCTTATATTTATTCATTTAACAATCACTAATGTACAAAAATACTTACATCATGGCTTAAAACACAAGACTATAAAAATATCGAAAATTTTGTAGTAATTTTTGTTAAGTAGCGCTATATTAAAATAAATTTAGTTTAAACATATAAAACATAAATAAATGATTAAAATTACAATATTAAAAGAACAATATTTATAAACTATTCATAAATACACACAAGAACAAACATGGTAACAAAACTTTTTACTTCTATTAAATATAATGGTAGAGCTTTTTGCAAGCTCGTCTGGGTAGGTACCACCCACTCATCAGATATTCTACCGCAAAACAGCAGTACTTGGTATTGTCGTGTTCCGGTTTGGAGGATGAGTGAGCCAGTGTAATTACAGGCACAAGGGACATAAAATCTTAGGTCCCAAGGTTGGTAGCGCATTGGCGATGTAAGCGATGGCTAACATTTCTTACAATGCCAATGTCTAAGAGCGTTTGGTGACCACTCACCATCAGGTGGCCCATATGCTCGTCAACCTTCCTGTTCTATAAAAAAAAAAAATAACATAAAAATTTGTAAAAGTTCGCATTTACTGTAGTCTAACCGAACAAATTGTAAATAAGTCGGTAAAAGTTTTGTTATCATAATCACACTACCAACAACATATTGTTCTTCTAATATTAAGATGTAATTCATTTTAGCATGTAAATTTTAAAATTTCGTCATCGGAAGAGACTAGCGTCGGAGACACATGGCTCGGCCTAGTTCAGGCGCTTGTACCTAATTGGACGGATTATATGATTGATATGATTGTGGATTGGATTCCAATTATTCAACGACTAAGTTAAGGACACTAAATGTATTTTCTATTTTTATTTGGTGTGCAATAAAATATTAACGTATTTCTTTAATATTTATTCATTAACGACATGCTATTATCACCTACATTTTATTGTATTTTATAATCAAACTTATATGCTAATTATTTTGAACATAAGATTTCAATTTATCCATTAATTTATCATTCTTGCAGTATGTAAATTAAGCACAACACATTTTGTATGTTTTTCTATTAAAAATAATTACTTATGTTTTTGCAGAAATGCGAATCGGTTATAATTAATTGCCCACATCGATATATTTTATTTATCTAATCAATTTACAATTAATTTACTATAATCTCCTTGCGTAAACATCACTTAAGAGGAGCGCGATAAAAACTAAGTTGTGCGATAATCGTGATTCAATGAAAATATTTTACGTAACTTAGATTTGTTATAAAATACGCAAATTAACTGCTTAATCATTTGGCAAACTGAATGTATTATTCATATCTTAAGTAAAGCTTATTTTTTATGTCCTTGTATATCATAGACAAACATCGTGTTGGAAATGATATATGTCATATTAACCGATATAACATACTATTCTACACCTGACCAAACATTTTAAATATATTATGTTTAAACTAAAATATAAATTCTTTAAATCAATAATACGGAATTCTATAATAGTATTTAGATGATAAACTGCGCAGTAAAGTTATGACGAACATTTTATTTTATAGTATTTTTCATATAAATGAAACATAAATATCTACTGTATATAGTTTTATAACCGTAACCGTAACAGCCTGTGAATGTCCCACTGCTGGGCTAAAGGCCTCCTCTCCCTTTTTGAGGAGAAGGTTTGGAGCTTATTCCATCACGCTGCTCCAGTGCGGATTGGTGGATTACACATGTGGCAGAATTTCAGTGAAATTAGACACATGCAGGTTTCCTCACGATATTTTCCTTCACCGTAAAGCACGAGATGAATTATTATCCCAAATTAAGCACATGAAAATTCAGTGGTGCTTGCCCGGGTTTGAATCTACGATCATCGGTTAAGATTCACGCGTTCTTACCACTGGGCCATCTCGGCTTCTTATAGTTTTATAAGCTTACTGATAATTCAAATTGGAATTCACCCAATACAAATATTGTTATTTGGTTGGAGATTGGAGTGGCATTTATCCTCACAATTTAGTACTTTAGTAAACCTTTATGCAAGTATTTATTCTAAGAGTAATTAGTATTTGTTGTGTACCGGTTTGAAGACTAAGTGAGCCAGCATAAAATATAAGTTCTTAGTTTCCAAGTTTCATAGCGATTTAGTTATGTAAGAAATGGTAAATATTCCTACACTTGACCTTTACTTCTCATCAGGTGGTCCATTTGCCGAACAATAAACTACTATAAATAAATAAAAAAATAAAATTTTAAAATTTTAGTCTATGATATGCTCTGCGATTTATTTATGATGTTTAATCCTATCGTACTATATATACCTTAGAGATCATTTGATAGCTATTTTAATGGTTCGTAGCTTGACCTCTACCATATTATGTTAACATACGGATTATGGGCATGTGTGGTTTTTTTTAATTAAATTATTCGTTCGTAATTTATTCATTAATTTAGAGGTTTTTTATTATAAGAATGAATTATAAGTAAATATTTCGGTGATAATTTAATTTTATGTTGAAGTTATTAAATGGATAATACAGATGTAGAGTTTTAAAAATAATTTAATGTAAATTAAAATTCTGTAAAATTCACTTTACTGGCCAAGGTGTCTTCTCCTTTGGATAAGAAGGCTTGCAGCTTAATAAATGACGTTGCTCCTTTTGAGCAAATTTTCATCTGATACATGACGGTTTCTCATAGTGTTTTCTACACTAAGACACAATAATTAAGCACGTGAAAATTCAGAAGAGCTTGCCCGAATTTGGGCGCACAATTTTTGGTAAAGATTCTTGTTTTTAACAACTGGACCATCTCGATTCTTTTTGCGACACATCTACCCCTAAAGATTAAGGAAATCCTATGTCAAATAGTTAGAACTTTTATTGAACTAAGCTGATTCGTGTAATGATTACTTAATATTCTCATAGGCGCGGTGGTTGCATAGGCCTTATAAAAAAACTGTTTTTCTTTTAATGGTTTTTACTTATATCGATATCAATCTTATAACGATATCGGCTCAAATAATTAACCAAAAATCGAAAAAAATATTTGATATATTTTTAATAATCAATAATAACTTATGTCTATAAATACACGCACACACGCGTATAAATTATTTATTATACAATTTTTAATATTTCATAAAAATCTTATTTATTGGCAATCACTCCAAAATCGATTAACATAATAAGTTTTTTTATATATCCACTTGTTAGCTGGCATTAATATTATAATTTAATCAAATTTATTCAGTTACTCACTAATTTCAGGAAGTATTAGCTGTTTTGTATTACTATTATTATTTATTATTATCCACTGGGGCGAAGAAGTGACATTTAACGCTAGTAAAACCGAGCAGATGTAGAGTTGTATGTACCACGATTTAAGCTATATGGATTGTCTTATACTGTGTCGACTATTCCTTATATTGTAGTATTTCGATTATAACGTGCTTGAAGCTCTGTTGTGATAAATGTATTCATAATAGGGTAACAATCTTTAAGCTTATATATATTTATACACATATATAATAAAATAGAACACCTTAACACTTACAAATAACGAATAGGTTTTAATAAATTCGATGTTTTTATAGCACGAGGTGAGTGTTTACCTAGAGAACTAAGAAATGACGTCTTTATATTAAATATAAGAAACAGTAACAGCCTGTTAACGTCCCAATGCTAGGCTAAGGCCTCTTTGGCTTAAGGCCTCTTAAGGCCCTTTCGAGGAGAAGGTTTGGAGCTTATTCACCGTCAAGCATGAGATGAATTATAAACACAAATTAAGCACATGAAAATTCAGTGGTGCTTGTCCGGGTGTGGGTTCAACCACGATAATCGGTTAAGATTCACGCGTTCTAACCGCTAGGCCATCTCGGCTTTTTTTATTAAATAATTTAAATATAAGTATTTTATGTGATTTCAAAAAAGGAGGTTTTTAATTCGCTTGCATTTTTTTTATATTTGTTGTCGCATATCTACGTTATTTATGATCTGATTTGAAAAATTATCATATTGTTTTGGGGGTATGCTTCCCGTTTGATTCCCGTGGTTGAAAAAATGGAGCATGAAATTTTTTATGGTCTCGAATTTTATTTAAAGTTGGTTTTGTTTTATAAGCAGATAATTACTTATTTATATTCTAAAACATCAATGCTAAGAGTTGCCATCTATTGCTATTGCTATGCCCTATCCTAATGACAGGTATATATTTAAGTCATAGTTTCGAAACGAGAATGTTATTAATAGTTAAATAAATCGTAATTTTTCTCCTGTGGCTATTATAATTGATTATAGTGTACTATTAAGTAAAGTAAGTATAGAACCATGTACCACGACTTATCTTTTCAAAAACTGTATTATTCCAGGTCGAGTCGAATTGGTCGTCCCACTTCGAATCGCCCTGGAAGAATTCGATTCCAAGACGAGAATCTCTGTGAACTTTTAAACACCAGACTCCGATTGAGAATTTCTTGGCTGAAACATTCTATGATCTGATCCCAGATTTTAACCCAGTACCTTGAAACCCGACTTTTTATTTAAATATGTAGCTAGGCAGATTGATAAACGGGCCATCTGGTAAGTGTTCACCACTGCACATAGATACTGACTCTGTAAGATATAAAATAGTCTTTTCATCGCCATGACTTACATTCCTAACTGTCCTCCAACCTTGGGAACTATTATCTTATCGTATAATTATTGTAGCCTGTAGTTACACTGGCTCGTTCTCCCTTCAAACCGGAGCACAACAATACTAACTTTTAGGCATTTGGCGGTAGAATATGTGATGGGTGAGTTTTCCTGTTTTTTTTTTTTAAATTAATTTATATCTTTGAGTTTTTTCTTGCTGTTCAGTTCCTAACATTAACTTTTACCAATATACATATAAATATATATAAAGCAAAGATAACGTTACAAATTTAGTTAAAGAAACGCGTTACAAACATATTTATCTACACATAACCTTAAGTTTTATTGTCAATAAAAGCCTCCAAAAGGTCAAGACTTCATAAATCAATCAAATTTAATCAGTTGCGATCTTGATTATATGTTGAAAATTAAATTCTTAATTTTTATCTAATTCAATACATGACATAATTAAGTATTTATAAGTGATAATCTTGTTTAAGGAAATGAAAAGCATGCGCCTCAAAATGATAATAGTGTTGGCTCTCACGATAAATGGCTAGACAGTGAGACAAAACACGGCAGTGTTTATCATAACGTTTAAAAAACGAATGTATCGATTGTCGATGATAAAAAGTGTATCGATGATAGTTTACAGAACTAGTTTGTGGCGCGGCGCCCGTGCACTTAATTGATGGTCATTCTCTGATGATAGCGATAGCAAAAAGATATTTTCTCTTTGTTAGGTATATTTTGATGATTGATCCATTATTATTAATTAGTGGTTATATGTCTGATATTCATGTTTTATGAAACGTTTGTTATTAATAATTTAATTGCATCTTAATATAATAATCAAGTTCTCTACACCATCTAAAATAGTTTCAATTAATTCTAAAATATTTATAAGTTACCTAATCTGTTCAATCAATTTAAATATTGGAAACTTATTTAGAAATATTATATAATACTGGCATTCTATAGACAATAAACCGCTAGCTTAGATAAAAAAATATCAATAGGACACGTCACTTCCGATTATAAAAAAATATGATTTATCAAAATGTTTATGTTATCCGTACAACGTTAGTTAGTCTGTAGTTATCTGTCAAAATTCGCTCCGGCCGGAAACTTGGCCGTGGGAACGGGAGATGATCGGTTTTCTCAATAAAATCGCAAATAACTGCTGTATCTTAAACAGTGATAGCTTCAATCCTTTTTATTTACAATGGCCGCGGAAATCGTGATGCTGTGATCTGTTCCGTTCTACTAGAACAACATCACGTTGTGTTTTTAATTTATTGCAAGCTACAAGAGTGTAGTATAAATTATAATTATAATCCTTGTTATTAGTTTCAGCAAAACATGCATTTTTAATTTTATTGCAAGTTAATCCGGTTATAACCGCCGTCTGGTCTCGTCTGCCGTGGTCACAACCTGATACATACCACGTGACCACGGCAAATGCACTTCTATCGAAACGTCGAAAATAAAATGTATGACCGCGATTATCCATTAAAGTATATTCACTCATCTACTACTCTTCCTAAAGGTTTAAATAAAGCAAAATCAGTCTAGCTGTCATAATGTGGACTACTTGTAAATTTACACTTATGTTTTCATATACATTTTTATATAATTATATATAGAGATGTTATAAAGAAATCAGTAAACCGCTAAGAGATTTCTGATCCCTTACCTAAAATACTCTTATTGTAGTTGTAAGAAGCACTCTCGAGTATGGTAGGTAAGGTTTAATGGGATAGTTGTATACCGTGCTGATTGCTAAAATAAATTGTCATTGATTACAACATGAGTTTTTTAATATACGAAATCTCGGTATAATACTATGTACGCATTTAGATTCGTTCTAGAAACTTCCTTTGATTCTCGAAAGTTTATTCTAATAAAACTGCTTAAGACGTTTTAAATATGCAAAATATTTTTGTGTTTTATAAAAACATATACAATTTTATTAATGATATACAATATTAACCAGAATATAATTCGTTATTATAAAAATTAGTCTTGAAACTTTATACGTGACTTTGGCTGAATATTTTGCTTTCGTAGATAACAGTAGGTAGGTATTTCGTAGGTAGTAGTAGTAGACACGCCAGAAATTAAAAAAAAATGTCTATATTGATAGCTGACATATTACTATTTTGTGTTAGTAAGCATTTTAGCCAGAAAAGAGAAAAAAATAATAAACATTGTAAAAATACATGAAGTACGCTCAATTAACATTTTATCGTTTAAAAAAATCTTTCACTGTTGGAAATCTTAATTCTATCATAAACACTTTAGATGGATTTCAGAAGTAATTATATCTGATTATAGGTATTGAATGAAACGTATAATTATAATCTCGAAATATAAAAGCCTTTTCTATAGACGTGTTATTATGGGTCTGATGAATGACTGAATCATTCGATTCTTGAGACCAATTATTGTGTCCCAAGAGCGGTTTCAGGTGCAACCAGATGGATGTTAGATCCAGTGGATAGAACACGGTGATCTTAAAGGAATATCACGTGTTCACATATAAAATAATAACACTGAGTTTTCATATTTATACCAGCACTTTCAACTATTCTACCAACCAGCGAGTGATACGGTTGTTTCCAAATTTTCTTATTACGCTGAGAGAATACTTTTTCCTAGCTGTGTGACGCTTTACGTATCACGTTTTTTTTTAATTTTTTTTTTATATGATGTTAAGTGGTAGTAGAGTCCAAACGCGAGGACGGCCAGTACAGTCGGGAAGAAGGTTCTGCACTAGCCGCCCTCGCCTTGCCGGCCCGCAAGATGCCTCTTCACGCCTCGTTTGAAGGAACCCGGGTCGTAAGAGGAGGGGAATACGTGAGCTGGTAAGGAATTACATTTTTTGGAAGTGCGACAAAGAAAGGAGTTGCCAAATTTCTTTGTGCGCGATGGAATTGATGTCACAGTTAGTAGGTGACATCGAGAGTCAGCACGCGTAGACTTGTGAAGGAAGGGGGAAGCAGGAGAATAATTCCTCGGAACACTCATCGTGATACAGTCGATAGAAAACGCTCAGCGCTGCTATCTCTCGACGCAATTGTAAAGGCTCGAGGGTGTTAGTGACCTTTACGTCGCCAATAATGCGGACCGCGCGTCGCTGCAACCGATCCAAGGCCTCAAGTAGGTACTTAGCGGAGCCATCCCAAAGGTGCGAGCAATATTCAACGCAAGACCGTACTCCGTTCAGAACTCCGAGTTTCCGTGAAGCTGTTTTTATCACAGCCTCGATGTAATCCCTTGGACTAAGGTCGCAGCGAACGTCCATCCCCAGCATGGCGATTTTGCTTTGTATCACCAGCGGAGTGCCACAGAGGGAGGGAAGAGGGGAAAATGGTGACTTTTTTGCTGTGAGAGCGCATACCTGTGTTTTCTTGGCATTAAACTCAACAAGATTATCTGAGCCCTATTTGGCGATAAGCTCTAACGTCCTATTGAGTTCAATGACAAGATCCTCCCGCCTCTCCTTAATTTCCGCTCGCCGAGCCACTGCGCGTCCGTGGTATCCACCATGCACTGTACTATCGTCTGCATAGCAATGGATGTTCCCGAGAGAGAGCATATCATTGATATGCAAAAGAAACAGAGTGGGAAATAGCACAGATCCCTGGGGGACCCCAGCATTCACTACATAGAATTGTGAAGCGCAGGTGCAAAGCTGAGCAGGCAGACCATATGCCGGCAGCTTGGAGAGAAGACTTCTGTGCCAGACCCTGTCGAAAGCCTTGGAGATATCGACGCTGACAGCCAACGATTCCCCATGCTTGTCGATAGCTTCACCCCAGAGGTGTGTTACGTACGCTAGAAGATCACCTGTAGACCGTTTTGGTCGAAATCCGTACTGAAGATCATTAATTAAACAGTGATTTTCTAGGTAATGGATCAGTTGGTTGTTAAGAATCTATACTATGAGTGAGATCTCAACATTTGTTTGGTTATGTGTCTTGCAATTTTGCTAGAATAATACATAAAGATTGGACCCCGATTTTCCCTATAGTTCTACTTTGCAATTAATAAATTGAATATCGTCGAATCGTCGTCGAATAAAACCAAGCGTACGGATGAAATACTTTTGCTTTTTCTACTAGAGCTTCTAGACACCGATTTACATATTATTATAAAATAAAAAAACTGGAAAACAACAGAACTGGATTAAAACCAGATTTATAAACAAATCTTTATCTAGCGGCTTGCGTCGTTTTTTTCCTATGTTTAATATGTATTTTTGTTTAATGTTATATTTTTAAATGATACATAACGTATGAGATAAGGATCTTTATTATTATTAAGATATTATTACAGTTTTCTAAATGTGTTTTATTTATTATTCGAAAATTTCAAAATTTAATAATATTGGTTATATTTAGATATTATCATTAACAATCTTTTAGTGCTTCAAAATATATTTTCAAAAGCATAAATAAATAGCTGGGATATACTCATTAATGTTTTAGAAAATTATATTATTTACTGCCGTATTTTCGTTATAAATTATGTAAATTAAATTGTTTTTTTATGTAATTTTATTGAATTTTGCACATTCACGATCAATAACAGATGCAAATAATTGGGATATCTAACCGTCTCTTAAGTAGCTGTTCTGTCCGATCTAAAGTACCTAATGAATTGGTGGTAATAACCCAACCAAGTGTGATATTATACGAATCGTTCGTAATGGTTAAGAGATTCAGTGCGTCTCAAGTTGGTTGTGTAATACGGTAGGCAGTGGGGGGCGGACATGCAAATGGCAGGGCTATACTTGGCCGTCCGCGACCGTGGGAAAACTATCGCCTGTGGCGAGCGAAGCACAGGGATGTACTCCACGCTGAGAAATTGTTTTTTTTTTTCATTGGTTGTATAATGTATGTATGTAAGCAATTTCTGTTAATAATAAAATATTTATTACAAAGGTCAAAGCTTCTATATGAAAAATGACATGACTGAAACTGGACCTGAACTTTATTTAAAAAAAACTTAATTGCGAAATTAGGTAATAGGTACAGGAGGTAAATTTTAGTATTTAGTTTGAGATAAATTTTTATTTATAAAGATAATATACATACTGTTTTCATGTAGAAAATTCATTATACAATTAAAAACTATTTAATTATCTGTGACTTTCTTATACAGGCAGATTTCGTGTAGTTTGTGAAATGTATATATTGTATATGTAACGTAGTCTTGTTAGCGAGGTGAGGGTAGAGTCCGGCCCGAGTTGCTCGTGCAGCGACCAGGGCGCGTGACGACGACGGCGGCGCGCGCCTCGATCACGACGCTGTGACGCGCGACTTGACGCAACCTATCTGCGACCGTGTTGCAAAATTTTGTTCTACTGTTTATCTTAAAACATTGGCATTCATTGGACGATATATTTTCAACGCAGTACAAGTATATTTCCATTAAGCTATTCGTTGTTTTTTAATATTTTAGGATTTAATTTAATTATTAGATTACTAATTCAATGTTAATGGTGATTTTATTCTAATCTTAGATTTAACTAATAAATTAAATAAATTAGCGAGGTAGCCTATATGTTACATGTAAGTAATAAAAACAAATTAAGTAGGTTATCTTTCTAGTCATTGTTTTCGATACAATCATCAATCAATAGGTTTAATTTAATTTAAGGTTAAGTTATTAGTGGAACCTTTTTATTATAACGCCTAACAAACTATTTAGATGAAAATCAATTAACACAAATGTATCATTTTGTTGCGTCGAAAAGCACTTAAAGATCGACATATTTCAATCTTCATATTATACATTAAAGTAATAATGAAATATACATCTCACTTGTTGAAAAAAAAGTTAAATAAAAAATTAAAAACGTGACTGCCGAACTCTAGACAAAGTAGGTGAAAAAATATTGAAATATAGATACGTATTTCCTACGGAAGTTTATTAAGAAACCTCGCTGTTATGAATTCACGTCTTCTTAGCAAAAAAACTCATTGGGCGATTCGTCAGTCAGCTTCGGTATTTTTTTTAAATCATTTACATGGTGAGAATATTTTTACAATTATTTGTTTGCATTGTTAAGATGGCGATATGCCTAAACATTGATGCCGAGTTCAATTCCTGGCTAGTTTTTAGAGTGGTGAGTTGTGGTTTTCGTTGTAAAGCATTTAATTTAGCTGATTTTTTTTCTTGCCCTTCGTGCTTTTAAGATTTAATATTTTGGTTATTTTTATTATAGTAGTTATAATATGAGGAGGGTATATATTTGGCCTATTAACCTTTTCCGAACCTTTTCCGAAATAGCTATTAATGTTTTTTCCATGTTAATTAATTCATTCGTTTCTATGAATTTAATTAACTTCTTTCTATTTATTTTTGAACCACTGTTTGTTGATATGAAACCGATACAGTACAGTAACAGCCTATTAATATCCCACTACTGGGCTAAGCCTCCTCTTCCTTTTGAGGAGCAGTTGGAGTTTTCTTGACACATGCAGGTTTCTTCACGATAAACATCGTTCCTACTCCTAACTTACTACATCATCCTTCACCGTCAAGCACGAGATGAATTATAAACACAAATTAAGCACGTGAAAATTCAGTGGTGCTTGCCCGGGTTTGAATCTACGATCATCGGTTAAGATTCACGCGATCTAACCCCTAGGCCATCTCGGCTATCATTAAACCGATAGTCCATTTTAAATAATGTTCTCGCGAACTCAATTAACTCAGTCAAGTGATTGTTGTGTTCAGATTTTGTTTTTCAAATAGAGTTCTTTACTAACTGTACTAAAAGGCTCTCATTCATTTTTTGATTATAATCTTGATTACAGTAATCGTAATCTAAATTAAACTAATTTTGCAAGCGACTAAATCATATTAATTTGAAAATATAATTGATATATATGAGAATGAAATAAAACAGTTTCAATTAATAAAAAAAAATTAAGCTACCCATCAATGTTTTATACGGGTAGAAATATATAAAACTTATTGTAGGGTAAACATTTTTTTTTAATTTCGCAGGCGTGCGCATACATTTAAATTTTTATAAAATTTCATCATAATCTGATGAAACGTTTAAGAACGCATATATATGTGTACAAGAGAGTCGAGATGGCTAAGTGGACAGAGCACGCACTCACCAATTATTTTACCCCCAAATAGTAACACCAGCCAGCCAGTATAATGGAGCCAGTATAATGACAGGCAGTTAGTACTTAACATAATATTAGATCTCGTACTTAGCAGCGCAATGACGGCTTACGGAGAGGCTAATACTTCTTACACCGACAGCCGTTTAAGTAAAAGGCTTATCATTAGGTGACTCATTTGTGCATCAAACTTTAAAAATAAATTTAAAAAATCGATTTCAATTTGTATATAATTAGAATTTAACTGATGAATAATAAACATTAATAAGCTAAGATACACACAGTAGAGAGAATCAATGGGTCTTAATTTAAGATCGTAGATACGATTTGGACACGTACCACTGAAGTTTCAGGAACGTCACGGTGGAATAAATTCTGGATCAAAATCTCCGTACAACTGCATCATAAAAGATACATCATAAAAGTTGTTAAAGATTTGTTAGGTTTTCGGTTTTTTTGATTTGGGGTTCCAAATTATGATATCTATAAAAAAAAATTTCGTTGTTTCATGGTCAATTTTTGTATTTGCTAAAGCTTTTTAAAATATATATTTACCGAAATATAAGTACCGTCACATTACTTCTTACTGTATATCTAATACAAGCAAACAATTGTATCTTACATATGTGTGAGAATCCAGAACAAATATTTATTTCTATATCATATAAGAATTCAATCATAAAGTTAGCATGAAACGAACTTATGTTTCATATTATGTACATATAATTAATATATTATCGCAAATAATTTATGAGGAATTAGTTGCACTATTTATTTTTATTCATCTAATAGAATTTAATGATCGCGCCACACTTCCGCGGTAAGATAATAACAATAGCGCAGAAAGTATTGTTACGTATAATAAAGTGTTGGATCGGAGAGGGTTACGTAAAATTGGTAGCCGATTCGAATCATCAGAAGAGTAAGGCTTTTACTTTTTTGGTCGTTACGTTTCGACACGATTGTCGGTTTGTTTTAAGTAATTTATTATTTACACGCAAAAAATGACTTACAATGGACGCCGAATAAACCATTATACAAAGAACTTTGAAATGAATACAAAAGTAATAACACAATCTTTTATAAATTCTATTGAAATAAAATATTTGATATAAAACGTTTAACGATCTGATGGTGATATCAATTTACACAACGTTTTTATACTAAAATGTAATAAAATAATAATGTAAGCTTAACCCAACTATTGCGAAAGATTATACAATAATATAACATACGCGAGCTCTGAAACCGAAGAATACAAATGGTTTATATTACCAGCAAGGTGTAAATTTGTACTGTGCCTCTTATTTTAACTTACTTTAATTTAAATTATAATGATATCTTTAATATTACTTTCGATAAAAAGTCGATCTCCATTTCTGGTTAATCAAAAACTGTGATCACTCAATTTTGCTTTAATATTAACCGTATTACTCATAACATTTATTATGTCATATACGTATTTAAATTTATGTTCTCTGTAACATGAGACTTGGTCCAGTGGTTAGCTTATGGGTTGCAGGTCAGTCATCTCCTCGTTGTGCACCCTGGGAATTTTCGGTAGGTATTCTTTGCTTACATGGCCGTGGTGAACGACTGATTGAGTAAGCCTATGTATGACCTGGCTTTCAGGAGTAGGCGGGGAAAGTGATTCCACTGTTGAAACAGTCGTAATTTTGTGATTATAATTATAGATTACGTTTTTACAGAAATCGTTAATACATAACATAAAATGAGTAAATGGTTTTAAATGTATTGACATTTTAAATTTTAATTGACATGACATTTTAAATTGATAATCTTTTCTAAAAAAATAATTACATTTCAGTTGTTACATAGTATATGTGGATTTTAAGAAGTGCGCCACTGCTACCTTACAAGTTACCTACACCAAGTTACCTACACGTGCTTACATTGTGCGTATAAATTATCTGGCTCATAGATAAACATATTGAGGAATCCAACAACATGCGAGATGGAATACAGCTACATATATATTTATTAATCCACAGTGAAGCAGCGGAGCAGCTTGGAAATACCTCCAAGTCGTACCCGTAGAAGGAGACGTTCTCACCTCTGCTCATGTGTATGACATCTACGAAATGTAACTTTAATATTTTAAAATTTAACATATATTAAGGCGAAGCTTTTATAGGACATATATAATAATAGGTATATATAATTAATAATGTCCTTTATTATATACTATTAATAACTAATTATTTCAATTTGTGATTTTTTCCGTAACTGACGTAAACGTGGCATTGAATTTCTTCCGCGTATCCATTATATATTTGAAGGTAATTTGTTACATTGTATTTATATTTAATTAAATCTTTCCTATTAATGTCGGAATACAATATTATATATTTATCGTATTGTGATTTTAAAGAAAAATCTTATAAACTGCGGTGATCATATAATAGATATATGGTTTGCAATAGTTTATTATGTAAAAGAAATATTCATTTCATGACAGTGATTTAAAGGCTTCTAATATAAGCAATCTGTAAATAAATTGCAGGTATAGCTAATGACGCAGTATACGTATGTCATTGGATAAAATTTAAATATCTTTCAAATAAGTAGACTACAACACAACAAATTTTAAATCGTAAATTTATAAAGATAAACTTACCGCCATTTTAGAATATAGATTCCACTGAAAATAATTGTTAAGAATTGATTAAGTACAACAGTAAATAAATTAATATTTATTTTTAATTATATTTCGCATTTATCCTTCACGGACATATTAACAACAAATATTTATTCTTAAATATTTGAAGAAAATTTGTGCAACAATAATATATACCTATGTATATAGGTAATAAACGATAGACTAGCTAGATTAAAGTCTGCCCTGCACGTACCCCGTTTATAAGTTACTCTTTTAAGTAAAGATGAAATAAGCATTTTTATATATACCTATTATTAAATTATTCAAAAATTGAAAAAAAAAACATATATACACACATTTGTAGGTATTTTTCTGCTCGAGTGAAACCAATATCTTAAAGCTAGATAATTTATCAATTGAGGTTACTTTTACGTACATATACATATATAAAGAAATTTAATATAAAAGAAACATTTAAAAGCTCTTACACATCACAATCAATTAAACACAATCGTGATCTCATATTCTATTTTGTTACACTTAAATCAAATATCTCACGGCTATAACTAAATTCGAATTGCGATCCGGACTCCGTGGCGTTTTCACCGGCGCAGGCGCTTCCCACGGCCGCGCACGCAACGAGACCCAATTAGAATGGATCGGGCTAATTTTTGAGTGCGCGTGCGCATAGGACCGCTGCAATTGTTACATTCAGCCAATTATATTATCAGTTTAATAATTGTTACCTGTAATGTTTTGTAACATCAATTATATAAATTAAACGTCCATTGCAAGGCCTTATAAAACTGCTCAACTTTAGATTTTAAAATCGCAAAGTAAATCATGTATCGATATATTTGTTGGACGTCCCTAGTTAGTATGAAAGCAAGGCAATCAAAATTGCAAATATTAAATACTAATAATCGTGACGAGACCGTCTAGCGTGCCATTGGCTATAAAGAAACACCAAAAACAGCGGAGGCGATTAACCTTTCTTTAAGTATTTAACTTTACTTACTTTTTTTTATTGCTACCATTAACACGGAGAGCAAACATGGTTGTTACATCAATAACAGGAAATTGCTGTATTGATGATACCGTTGGCTAAATACAATGTATTGTTAAAATTTTATAGGCGTGTAAGTTTTAAGTCGTAGAGTTTAATCTTTATAACATGTAAGCGGATTTTATTACACAAGCAAACAACATAATTTCATAATATATGTGAAAGTTTATATGTCCTTATGAGAGAAATCAGTAAATAATTGAACGGAAAATCTTTTGATTAGTAACTTTTTTTTGCTATAATATTCGGTATGTTTTTTTAATTGTTTTTTGTTTTTCTTTTCATGTCAATTTTTTTTTCTAAATCAATATGTAAGTTTATATAAATATTCAATGGTAAATTTAATAATAATTTCAAAATAATTTTAATGATGTTAAGGTATTTGTATTTTTATGGACTTGAAATTTTTATCTATTAAATTTATTTAATTACTATGTATAATGTGATGCTTATAATTAGTAGAACATTTGTCAAAAAACCTTTTATGCATATACACTACATATACAGTTAAAAAGAGGTTCTATTTAACTGTATATCTAATGCATCTCCTATTGGTTGTCCAAAATATATAAATAAATAATAAATAAATAAATAAATAATTTTAATGGCGATGCAATGGATTTTTCTCATTTTGCAACGTTCATCTCTTAGAGGGTTAAACTCAGATTGTAGTTTTTTGTGGCGCATTTACGAATACCTTTGCTATAAATTCTTGGTGCAAATGTCGGGTAGGGAAAATAAAAAAATATTAGGTAAACTTTCTCAGTTGCAAGCTGGTAGTAGTAGTATTTACATTGCATCAGAAAATATGTAAAGCCGACTGATCCTGAGGCTGAACTCTTACCAATCGTGTCGCGTTGCCGTCCCATCTGATAATGAGAATGAGATAAGAGTGTACTAGTGCAATTAATTTCGTGCGTGATTGGCTAATTTCAGCTTAGAATGGCCGCGGTGGCCGAAGACGGTCAGGAGGTCATCATTTCATGTCTGGTTAAATTTAAATAAAATTAAAAGATTATTTTAAATCTATTAATATTTTTTCAACAAAAACAAAAAATATATATATCAGTGAGAAATATTACGTTACTTTGTCGATTTCGAGTATCGATCGGAGGTGTAATTCACTTAAACATTTAAATTCCGTTATTATACTAATTGAAAGAAAGTAAAATTTGTTTAAAAAAAAAAACACTAATCAAAGGTCTCGTACTATAATGACTTTAAATAATTGCCGTTTAATTATTAATGAAACGCAAGGCTTGTCTGTTAATTCGAGGAGTTATGACGCAGTTAGTTATATTTTCCTGTTATTTCTACATTTTTATTACATTCGAATTCAAGGTTATGAAAAGGATTGCGAATATATACTTATATATACAGATATGTCGAAGTAAGATGAAAATAGCCACGTTTTCATACAGTTGTTCTTTATTTATTATCGACGACAATTATAAAATCAAAAAGTTATCTCTTTTTGTGTGTTCCTGAACTAAAATTGACTTATTGTGATAAGCTATTTTGACGCCTATGTTATAATACTTTAAATGTTATAATTATTATGATCAGTGTCGCATATCTCTTTTTGGCATATCTTGATCGTAAGCATGATCTGATTAATATAAGTGAACAGTTGCACGATAATGCTAAAATCTGAAGGAGTCTCAGTAGTTACTCTTTTACTTAAATAAAAGACAGACTGCCAATAACTGAATTATTAATAATTTTATTGTACTACCGCTGCTTCCTAATAATTTAAACATTTTATATGTATAATACTAATATGCATTATATTTGTTAAATATAATGACAAATAGACTAATGTCAACTGGAAGAGATCCCGTATTGGGATCTGATCAAATTTAAGTCATATTAAGGAAAATGAATCTCACGCTTTTTATCATCTATATATTCTTATATTGTGTAATAAGCCTTATAAATATATTTTATTAACATTAAGATGCCTCACCGTATCCCACGGTAGATCTCCTGTAGAACGTACATTGTTTGCACTGAACAAACTTGTGACGGTGTCCCTTCTGTGCCTTATTTACAGACGAACGGAACAAAGTCATAACTCAGCGCTTGCAGCTCATTATAATATTTTTAACTAGTTTTAGTCACTTTTATAGTGGGGAGGGGGGTTAGGTATGACAATCAACTTATGTCTTTTTTTATTGAATAGGAAGGCGGACGAGCATATGGGCCAAATGATGTTAAGTGGTCCTAAGATTTTATGTCCCTTGTGCCTGTAATTACACTGGCTCACTCACCCTTCAAACCGAAACACAACAATACCAAGCACTATTGTTTTGCGGTAGAATATCTGATAAGTGGGTGGTACCTACCCAGACGAGCTTAAACAAAGGCTTACCACCAGTAAGTCTGACCTTAGCACTGTTCTATTGATTCTTATTGATAGTTTTTTGTAGTAAATATGTATTAAAAACAGTAAACCAGCGCTCTTAAGGCGTGTAGATACCAGTCAGCTTTTATTTTGCGATGATACGTCGTCCTAGAGCAGAACAATTCTCAGAACTTTCTTCTAATATTTTAATATCTATTCAATCATTATTAAGTTTTTAATATTAAAAAGTATAGAATGAACATAGCTGTGTCACTTATTTTGATACTAGTAAGTATTGTATTGCAAACAAATGAAATTTATTTTGCTTAACATAATGTTATATACTTTTTAATTTCAATTTGAAAACTAAATTAAGTAAAATTGTAATAGCTAATGTTTGCGTTCACGAGTATTCGATTGTCGTTATTATCTGTATTTAATACACAAAATACTATATACTTTTAATTTCTTTAAATTGCTATAAAAATACAATTGTTATCGGAATTAACGTTAATTTGTAAATTTAATTTTGTTGTTTTGCTACTTGCTGTTAATCTTTTGTCATATTCTTTATATGTAATGTGTTGTTTGTAAGTCGATGATATTGTTGTCATTATTGCATATTTATTAACAACAATGTACTGTTATATATTAGCTAATTATTTAATTTTGTGTAACTGATTTTCTTAACTAATGGTGATTTTAAATCTGATAAATCAGTTTTATTATAAATGTTAATGCGGGATTATTTTACAATTTTAATTAATATATTGAATATCAAGTTCCACAGTTTTTGGTTTATAGTAAAAATAAATAAAAAATATAGTGAGATTAGTTTTGCAATCATCAATTTTGTCGAAAATAAGCTATCTCAGTCGGTCTCGAAGAACCGTTCGTAACGGCTGATGTTCGCGATAGTACGACAGCGTGAGAACTGACATTTACCCGAGTGACTCTTGAATATTTCATGATTACACTTTTATTGTTCATTGTACCAACTTGTTCCACCTTCCTATAATTATACTGCGTGAATCATTTCGATGATCACAATACGTTTTACATAAAGCCATAAATTTATAATAAAAATTAATATTTTCACAAAGGTGAACCGTTTTTCTTGTGTTTATTTTTTATCCGAACATTCGCACTCATTCCAGTTTTGCTCGACATTGTAACATTATAATTCACATTGGAATCGGATTTAATTTAATTCGAATTATAGATTCTTGTTTTAATACTAAATCCAATATTATGTATACTAATGAGATAAAAGGGATTAAGTGACCATTCACCGTCGACTTGGTAACTATAACGGGTTTTAACTAAAACAAATACATTATAATATACAACCTCTTTATTATTCTCTTTTCATTCACTATTATAGCGATGTATATTCTAAAGCATATGTCTTTACATAGACCTAACAAACTCCTGTTCGAGTAGAGTCTAAAAATATGTATCACAGTATTAACTTAGGTACTACGCTAAACTATGGTACTTCTTATCATTTTAACAAGTAAATGCATAACCGACGCGGAAGACGTTGAAGTTAGGAATACAAAAATAACAGTTAACTCGTAAAAACAAAACCTTATTTTATTAAATTAAAAACAAAACTTCAACAAGCAAAGCGAGTTCATGCATAATTTTTCTAACACATCGGTTCTAGGAACGTTAACGGTATCAAACAACAAAACATTCGTAACTATCACACTGGTGTCACAGTCCTGGACGTGGACGAGATCATGAGGTGGCGGTGGGTCACCACGGCCGCCACATCGACTGGGCGGAGTCTGATTCGGAGGCGGGGCTGTGTGGCGGTGAGGGCGGTGCATATGCTCTCTTCGTTCCAATCGTTTCCACGTCAATCGGTTCCTCAGCCTGTCTTTTAACTCCTCGTTCTACTATTGATGTCCTTTGAAGGACCTGTGCTGCAGCCGGTGCTGGTGCTATCGCTTGCACTGGAGTAGGTCTCGCCACAGCACCAGGCGCAAGCGGCTGAGGTTGCACAACTGGAGGAGCTTCTAATCTTCTTATACAATTGCTCAAATGTTGAAGCAACCTTGCTCCGGCTTGAGGATCAACGGGGCCTTGTCGATGCATCGCATTAGCTGCAACAGTAGCGTTGGTGATAAACTGTGACACTTCCGTAGCACATTGGGCGAATCCAGCACGAAAACGTTCAGCGTATGACATATCTGGTTTAAGCACTAACTGTCCTCTTCGTTTCAGGCTGTGGAGATGGCGTACTGTGAGTTCCAATATGTCAGCTTTCTCCAACTTCGAGACGTTTTCTCCTTCAGCTTGGAGCGCGGTCACCATTAGGTCTTTGAGTTCATCGAGACAACGATTGATACGAGCGCGTCGCTTTCTTTCAAGCATTGGTTTCATAACTTTTCTGTATTGGTAAGTACGGGAGACGGGCTCCTCGTCAGGATGCGCGTGCGACGGCGGATGGAAAGCCCCATGCGGCGGGGACATAGTGCGTGTGGGAAGGATCATTATTGTTGCTCTCGCGGCGGGTTGTGAGCGAATGGCGCGCGCGCTGCTCACCGCTCTGCTTTTATGCGCCCTACACCGATTGTGGCAAAGCGCCCGTGATAAAAATAGGGGTGGCACACAATATATTATTTGAATTATATTCGTTGTATGGAAAAATAAATTTTATTTTATATATTAGCTAGAAATATAAATATTTTTTATTTGCAATACTATATTTTTAAATATTACTATAATATATACCTAACAGTCTATCTTAACATTTGTAAAACATTTTAAGAAGTGGTTAAGGAGTCTATCCTGATTACCGACTGTTTTTTACTTTTTGATTCAAATAAAAATTATGAAAAAAGTAAAGAGATTTATAAAAATATACTGTTACATTACTAATTTTATATATAGCCAAAATTTTAAGGAAATCTGTATACTAGCATTACTGCTATCGTTCGTTCGTTTATTATTTGTATAATGAAGCGTATATTTATAATTTACTTTACATAATTATAAATCTTGATTATTTACTAACTTTAATAATATATTCTTAGCAACATTTCTACTTCCTTAAAAAATTATTAAAAATTTAATAATAATTCTATCTAAAAGTATTCTCAAAAATTTTCTACCATTAGAGAACAGCTGCTCGGAGAGTTTCTTCAGGGGAGTCAGCTGATGGCACCTGGCCAGCACGTTCCCACGCGCACCCTTAAAAGCTGCAGGCTCAGTAAGACGCTCCCCTTGACGCGAGTCAATGACGTAATGACATCAATGACGTCATACGCGTAAGTCCCCTAACGACTCGTGGCTATATATTAAATCACTGTCACTTACAATTTATTTCATTTTTAACAAATAATAATTACAGAAGACGTACTATTCTTATGATTATTATTATAAGATATGTATTTTAATTAATTATTTTTTAATTGGTTTTGCTGTTAGAAAATTTATTGCATTTAAATGTAATATCTGACTCCTTTCCTTTTTTGTATGTATAATTGCATATATTTAATAAATAAAATTCTATGTAGCAGCCCTGCAGCGCGCTCACAGGTCCCGCGACACGCGGCGTGTTATCGTCGGTCATACAGACAGACAAGACGGATAGAAATTGCTATACAAACTTTTTACTGGTTAGGCACATAAAATTATCAGCTTAGAAAACGTTTGATGGCTTTGTATGAGTTTGTGACAGTATGAAAGTTATATCATGATCCACTTTGATATACTGATTATTATTATTGAAAGCTTAAAGTAATTTATCGATGTGATAAAATGATAACTTCAAACGGGCTTGATTAAAGAAAGTATAATCTTGATAATTTTGAAAAAGAAAATGAATTATTTGTAAAAAGTGTACATTTGATAAAAATAAACAAGGAAATATGTTTTTCTTGCGTGTTCTAGATTCATATAACAATTTAGCAATATCATGAATCTATCAGCGTCGCTAAAAATTTATCTACTGCTTTGTACTTATAAGAACAACTCATCTTAATTAGTCACAAAAACAATAACATTCGCTTTATCGGTGTAGAGGTGTGAGTTCGTTCCCAACACCGCTAGTCGACTCGACACCGACCCATTGTGCGGTCGAAACTGCCGTGACGCTACTTACTCCAATTCTGTCTCGAACTGCTAGACATCGAAACGTCTTAAGTTACTAAGGAGCCTTTTCGACAGGCGAAAAGTACCGCTCACTGCGGCCCCTCGTCGCTTCCGACGTTTTAGTATCACACCTTTATTATCGATCCAAAGAAGAAGGGCGTAAGTAGCAGATAATTCTATACAGAAGCGGGCATTCTTCCTCGCGCCGCGATGTCGTGGGAAAGCCCGTGCCGCGCGCGTTCCCACACACTCGGCCGGCACAAGCCAACCGATAAATTATCATAATTCCATTGTGAGTGAGACGGTACTAAGAAATTTTATACTTCATCAATCGCTGCGTTGAATATATTAGCGCGTGGACAGAGGCTTTGTTGACTCGGTGACGCAAGTATTTCGGACCCACCGGGGTCGCATTTACATCATGTATAACTATTATTATGTTTTATAATAGTGACAATTCCTACTAGATATTGTGGTTTTTAATGTGAGCAATTTCAGCGTGTGTATCTAGGAAGCATATCGCCACCCACGCATTCTTTGTGGTTAGATAAAAATTTAAATTAGGTACGTTGTTACAAATGCTCAACATAAGTATTCTCGTAGATTCTTTTGTTTATTATTAGCAGCCAATGAAACGATTACATTACTAAGTTTTATATTTACATAGAGTCGTTATAGTGCTTAAAACGCGTGAATACTCACCAAAGATTGCGGGTTCGAACCCGGAGAAACAATGAGTTTCATGCATCTATAATTCATATCGTGATAAGCGATGAAGGAAAACATCGAGAGGAAATTCACTTGTTTTGGATAATAATGTGTACCTGAAATTGAGCAGTGTGGTAAAACAAGCTCCTACACATCCTCAAGAGAAGAGGAGGCCTTTGTCCAGCTGTGGGATAATCAAAGACTGTTATTTTAATTCATATTCACGTAATCGAACGTATCGATTATTTCGTTTTCAGTAACATTGTTAAATACAAGATATTTTTAGTAATTTAAATAAAGCGTTATCTAAATGAATCCAGCTCAGTGGCCTCCCGTTGGAGAGGTCTATGTTCAACAGTGGACGACGAAGGGTTGATGATTACGATGATGTAAATGAATGAGTTTATTAATCAATCATTATTTTTATCACTAATAAAGTCACAATTAGTAATATTGTATTTAAAAGTAAGCAAATAAAAAACATATGATAATTCCTCATAATGTGTGGGTAGGAAATACTCTGCTTGTATTTATAAAGAAAAGGGAAAGGTCAAATAACAGACTCTCAACCCAGACATACATTCCAGAGAAACGCATACGAAATGCATACACTTTGATAACTATTACATATGTAATCTATAAATGCCGTTATATATTATATTACAAAAATTTAAAAATATTTTTAATAATATGTCTAATATCTAATCTAATAACATAAAGATATAATTATTTGTCATATTTCAATATCAATCAGAGCATTGATGCGATTATATCGAGGAGACGAGGGACGCGATTAAAACCATAAATACTGGTAACATTTTCTCGTTTAATCGCCAAAACTAATAACAGACTCTTGTAGCCTCAAGAGATTTTTTATAATGATTTTTTTTTATTGGAGCAATGTAGTTTTTTACAAATTGTTTCACAGTAAATGGGAAAATATTACAAATGGTGAGAAGTTAGTATTGTATGAACTGTATTCGTAAGTTACCTATGTTAAATTTCAAAGCTTTGTCAACTACTGGATATTATATAAAGTTACTATAAACATAATTACTAAGTTTCTAGAATAAGAACATACTTTAAATTTTTTTTAAAGATCGAATAAAAGTGACATTAACATTTTATTTCATATTTTAAAGTATTAAATTTTGACTGAATTGACGGAATTAATAGCGATTATAAAAATATTTAAATATATTTTTTAGAGATTATAAATATTATTTATATTTTAATTACCGTTGAATTTATAATTAACCAATAAATGTTGCTATTTTACCATGTTAAAAATTACATTTATAATGAGGGTAATTCTCAGCGGGCGTGTTGTGTTTTTTTTTTTAATAGACTTGTCCTTCTGAATATTGCTAAATATTTTGCGACACAGCCAGTTCGATAAGTAAATAGCTATTATATTTTTAAATTTAAAATAAAATTAAAATATTGCTTCACAGCTTTTTTTATTTGTAACAGACATTAGAACATTATTCCGAATGAAAATAATATTTAAATAAAATTTTTAACCATCAGTCTGTATGTTGCAAAATCAATAAAGTGCTTATAAATATTCATACTTGAGGAAATATATAAAACGCGTAATATTGAATAAATAACACGTTCAAAAACCATAAATAATGTATTTATAAAACCGTGAGAAAAATCAAAGTTGAATTTTGTTTTTATTGATACAACATAATAGTTGTACTAACGGAAATAGAACGGACCCGAATTAGAATTTACTTTATTTCAACTGGTGGTAGGGCTTTGTGGAAGCCTGAGCCTACATCTCAGTATGTACTCATCACATATTCTACCGCTACGCGGCAATACTTTATATGGTATTTTCTAGTTTTGAGGGTGAGTGAACCAGTGTAACTACAGGCACAAGGGTCATAACAACTTGGTTCCCAATGTTAGTGGTGCATTGAATATCTATGGGTGACCTCTTACCATCAGGTGGCTCATGTTTCAGTTCGCCTACCAAATATACATTTGAAATAAATAGCACATAAAATATGAAAGAAACATAAACTTGTGAAATTGTAATTAACCTGATATAATATTGTTAGTATGTAAAAAGAAAATTTGGAAATTATCTAGTTATATAGTTAATTTTATTTTAATAAGAGCAATGCTTTTCTGTAAGAACTCACTTCGTATTTCACTCGAGAAATAACGAAAACCGACAAACGGCATGTGTATGTGTATGCCTTAAATATTATATCAAATATCTGTTTCTGATAGTATCCTTATCAGAATCGTAATCAATCAAACCCAGCACTAAATTTTCATGCGCTTAATTTGTGTTTATAAATCGTCTCGCTTAATGGTGAAGAATAACACTGTTATGATTAGGCAGGTCGCATGTGTCTGACGAACTTCTGTCACATTTGATTCCACTAACCCACATTAGAGCAGCGTCGTGGGAACAAGCTACAAACCTTCTCAAGAGGAAACCTTGGTCCAGCAGTGGCTGTTACTTTTACTTCAGATCACTTTCTAACATTTCGCGATCGACTTCTGCGTTAACGATGAGTTTCGAATTTATTCTTACAAAATGCCTCTCACAGTAATGTTCATATAGCATGACAATTATTATGTTTTATATTTTTATTTTCGATTCCTCATATAGTATGACCAAGGCTAGGCATATTTATGCATTACCGAATATCTCTCCAACACCACGGCGACTAAACGACGAAGCAATCAAATATTTGTAGTTTAGGGTGTACTGAACTCGCGAGCGTTATATTTACACAACAATAACGTGTTTTAATCTATAAAAAAATCAATATTAAACTGTTTACACGAGACACTTGATATGGAAAATATATTTTATCAGAAGTATTAGAATCAACAGGTTGTCGCACCTGGCCGCACCCTGATTTAGTGTTCCAAGTATAAATGCGTAGGTTGCACCTGGACAGAACCTATTTTGAAAACACGGAAAAAATATAGGTATTATATAAACGGATAAAATAAATACACGTTATTTAAATTTTTGAATAAGGCTGTTTTAATCTTTCAGTAGTTTGCCGAGTTAAATAGAAATATGCAATCACTGAATTAGGAATTATGTACACTATAGGGTTCATGGGTTATTGTAACTAGCAATCTTAAGGACTGTCTCGTTGAATTATATAAGGATATAAGGCTAGATATCCCAAGGTCCTGGGTTCAAGTAACGAATCAGGCCAACAAAGAGTTTTTTCTGTAACTCTCAGTAGCGGCTCGGAATCTGAACCTCTTAGGCTTATCTTTACCCAAAGCTGATAATACTGCCTAAGCTCTCTTTGATTGTATTTTTGGGGTTACGAGAGTGAGGAAACAACGGAGATACTCGTGCTTGCGCACACACTTGTGCACTGTAATATATTTTGCGCAGTTGGCAAGTCTCTTTTAAGAATCGCCGTGGCTGAAATCAACCTGGAGATATATAAGCAATTAAGCCACATAGGTAGTTAATTCGAGCGTCTCGTAACGCTTTTTATAAAAAAAAATCCCCTACGTAAACTAAAATAAAATAAAGTTGTACAATGTGTATATTTTTTAAAATGTCACATATCACTTATAGTTATTAAATTGAGTCAAGATATTTTAAAATTGCATATAAAATTACAACGAAGTTATTAATAAAATCGTAATGTATTAAAATTAAAAACGACGTAAGTATCTATTCAAATAAACATTTCTTATATTGATCGATTTGTTATCTTTATCATACATATAACAAATCATCTCAAGTTACCGTTCAAAGCAGACATATAACGTACAAGTTTTTTCTAATAAATACCATTTATATATACCGTTGTATTTGTGCTCTTGAGCCCGCCTACCGCCACGCCCGGATACCTGGACAAATAGTCATTACCTTGTTAATATTAATCGTTACAATCATACACGTACCGTTTATAGACAATATATTTGTACACCTCCTTTCGTTCCCGTGGTTTTTAAATTGGTAATGAGGTATTTTTTTTATTCACTTCAAAGATTATAAATGTGAATACTTATACGGTGATAAATTCAAATTGATCTTATTAATGACGATCCAAAAGTGCTTGTAACATTGTGTCTTAAAGGTAACTTTAAATAATCAGTGGTGTCGACAGATTATCTTTGTAAAAAAATATTCATATTTTCAAAACTTACCAGTAGGCATTAGATGAAGCTTAATTTCCTTTCTAAAATAAATTTTTAAAAACCAGGTCATTATATTCCTTTATATGACTTGTCATATGCAGACACCAGTTCATTCAATATAAAAAACATAAAAATATATGTCCGTAACAGCCTGTGAATGAATGTCCCACTGCTGGGCTAAAGGCCTCTTCCTTTTTTTTAAGGAGAAGGTTTGGAGCTTGTTCTACCATATATACATATGTTTGTATGTTATATATACCTACATTACCAACTGATCTAAATGGACTAAGTTACACAGATGTCTAAATATATATGTATATATATAATTGATATTAACATTCGGTATGTGAACGCCTACCGCCTTGCGTATGAGTAAACTATGTTGAACAAATAGTCAACAATTTATATAGCGTAAATGTCGACATTAGTATGCTATGCTTCGTCAGTAACACATAAATAATGAGGCTACGGCTTGGCTTACACTTAACGTTAGGAAATACGGGTAGAAAAAGACGAACAATAGATTGTTTAAGTACAAATAAAAAATAAAGAAGCTCGTTCCAAATTTGAATTTTAATTTTTTTTTTTTTTTACGATAAGTCGATTCGAATAATCGATTAACTCAGTCTAAAATAAAATATTTGCAATATTTTTCAGACAAACCAAAAACAAAGATAATATTATAAAACACTAAACTAGTTAAAAACTATGATTGGAGAATACAATAATTTTACATATAAGTATTTATCTTATAGTACTTAAGCTCAGTTTATATTAAAAATTATAGTACTTAGCAAAGTAAAATATATAAAGGACATATATTGAAAAAATATGAATTATTTTCAATATTTGCAAACGTCTGTAAAATTATATAAATACCTAATTTTAATCTGTAAACGCTTATCTCGCAATCTCGGTATAAAATGTGCGGTTTTATTAGCGAGAACTATCCGTTCGTTTTATTGATCCAGATAATAAAACACAGAACATATATCAAATAGGTTGTATATGTGTCTCATAAATGTAAAAAGTGGAAGTAGATCTGACAATATATGACGCCTACCGCCACGCCTGGATTTAAAAAAATAATATTCTATTTGCAAATTTTCGTAATTTATCATATTTTTAGGTTAAAATTCTGATCAATCATGTAGACCATTTAAAAATACATTCATTATTTATGATATTATTTAATTGAAAATGCTTGGGTTATGTGTTGATTTTTATTACGTAACGCAAAAAGAACGAAAGGTTTAAATTCCACGGCTTCATAGTTGCACGCTCTTTTTAATTATAAACAAAACATTACGCATTTTTAATTCATCAGTAATTTGGACTTTGTCACATAGTTTCGTTTAAATTATGTACTTTGTCCAAATGTTAAATTTCGTTTAAGCACTTTACATATCGGGTATAAAATTTCGCTTACAAGCTAATATTTGTAGTACATAAGTAGTCGTCAGTTTTGCTTACATTATTTAACCTACATATCTTACGCTAGTGTGAAACATATAAATACCTACTTATATAAGACCTTCTTTGATCAGTGTTTGCAAATACTCATAAGATTGTGAGGTTTTATTTGTTTTTAACGCTTATCTCGAAAAAAAATAGCTTTAAATCGCTTAAATGACTTTTTTACTTTTAAAATAAATAGCCCATTTTTAAAGTTTTACTAATATTCATATTTTTTCATACAACGTAGAGTTAAGTGCTCATATATAAAGGGTATAGAGTCGAGCCGACGATTTCCACATCGCTAATCGGTTCGTCTACAGTTAAGCTATTAAGGTATTAATATTATATTTTAAATCTTGAACCAAACACTTGATTACAATTATATTCATATTAGACTTTTAACCTCGACGATTTGTAGGTAGGTTTTGAGGTAAAGAATGTTGATAGATTTAGTTATGAATGATTGTATTTTGTAATTCTCACGTAATTAGTTACCGTGAGCTGCTTCGATCTCGAGCTTTCAAGTGAAATAATCTTTCCGAATAATTAACTCATTAATGTCGAAGTTCCTGTCACGCACTTTACTACGTTGTGCTGCATAAGAGAAAATGTTTTGGATAAGTTGGTCTGTATGATCACTACTATCTAAGGAATAGCTGTCGAAAAAATTAAGCCTAATTTAATTTATTTAACAATTCAGGTATCCTCATAGATTTAAATACATATAAAAATAAAAAAATAAAAATGGTTAGTTTTCCTAAACGTGTAATTTGAATAAAATAAACATTATATTTTTAGTTTTTCCATTACTTATAATAGTAATGTAATAGTAAATAGTTTTTTTTTTTACTACAAGTATACCCCGAGCGCACACATATAGCCTACTTTAAAAAAGTCGAATGAGTGCACAATAAGTTTTATCTTACATACTCAGTTGATGCGTGGGCGCAGATTACTCGACCGTGTACGATCTTATACCAACATCGTGTGACGTGAAGCGCTACTTGTGTGACCTGACGTGATATGGTCTATAAAAAGTATTTTATAGTCAAAATAATATGACGTGACGCTATGATTGCTGTAAATCAATTGATTGTAGTAGCGACCATTTTGACATATTTTGATAGCATGTATAAAAATAATTTGTTCCATTGTGATCTAGGAATTCTTTTCATATTAATTCTTTTCATATAATTGTATTAAAACATCGTGGGTTCACAGACTTTACCAATAAATCTATAGGTCATATCTATCTATCTATCTATCTATCTATAGATGCATATCATACATATAATTATTATGAGTCATGTGATTTATATAAATGATTTGACGGGCCGGTTGGCTTGGTTGGTAGATACTTGCCTTTCACGCCGAAGGCTGTGGTTCGATTTCCAGCCAGGACAGATATATGTGTGCATGAACATATCTGTTTGTCCTGAGTTGGTGTCATTATCAATATAGGTATTTATTTACAAAAGAAAAATAGTATATATAGTATATCAGTTGTCTGGTTTCCATAGTACAAGCTCTGCTTAGTTTGGGATTAGATGGCCGTGTGTGAATAATGTCCCAGGATATTATTATAAATATATATATAGTATTTGTTTTGTAGTCTCCACGGACGTAGTTTTGTAGTGTCCTTGCCTTTGTTGTATCTTCAAATCCCCTTCCTGCATATTTTATTTCCAGGCGTCACAATTAAAATTTTTGGACTGCTAATATTTTCTTTACTGATCTTTTATAGGTCGTTTATTTTTGTTGATTACTTAGATATATAGATAACGTCTTGGACAGGGAGGGATTTCCCTATAGGTCGGGTAGGCTCGGGCCTAGGGCGGCAAAACTTAGTGACATTTCTTTTAGTAGTCGCGTCCTCTTTGAAGCTCATCTCAATAAAAACTATAATATGTGTCCATAGCATGTCTCAAAAAAACTTAACATAGGTATGAAATGCGTCCATATTTTTGGAGGGTAATTAAACTGTAAGTATAAATCGAAATGTATTATTCCATTGGAATGCAGAAAAATAATACTGAACTTAATCAAAACATTTAATTAAATAACCCAACCGCGATAATCGAATACAAAAATATTTGACTAGATGTCGAATATATATTATATATTAATATATTTTTAAGGTGATGATATTTTTAATGATGAAATCGTGACATGTATTATCATAATACAAAACTGACATCGAAAAATTCTACCTTCCTATAAAATATTCGATATTAGCTATAAATATTCGATTTATAATCAAAATATTAGAAACACAGATTAGATTAAAGATAAGATAAGGTTAACTAGTTTACATAATCAAAAATTTTATTCGAACCTTTATGTTTACATATTTATAAACAAGCATTTGAACATAATATAATTGGTGGAAACATGGCAAACCTGACTATATATTTAAAACTCGAATTTTAAAATTATAAAAACGTATAAATACTTGATTTTTTTATAGAATAGGAAGGTGGACGAGCATATGGACCACATGATGGTTAGTGGTCACCAACGCCCATAGACATTGTCATTGTAAGAAATGTTAACCATCGCTTACATCACCAATGCGCCACCAACCTTGGGAACTAAGATTGTGCCTGTAATTACACTGGCTCATTCGCCCTTCAAACCAGAACACAACAATACCAAGTACTGCTGTTTTGCGGTAAAATATTTGATGAGTGGGTGGTACCTACCCAGACGAGCTTGCACAAAGCTCTACCACCAGTAACGTGTATATACGTTGGAGAACTTCAAACAGTAATATGAACACAGCCATACAAATAACGTATCTTCGAATTATATTAAGGATATTAAAAGCAATGCTAATGTAAGCAATGGTGAACGATTGTTCACGCATAGGGTGTTGAGGGTTGAGGTTAATGTAGGCAAAAAGGTACTCTGCTTACCGCCAGCCTACTTACATCATTATCTACGGTCACGCGTGTTCGCGTATAAAGTTTTAACCTCATTCGTCTTTATTTTTAATTTAAAAAAAAGTTTTAATATAAAATACATAATATTTTTATAATCTTGTATAGAATATTATGTAGATATTTTTTTTCCTAAGTATTTTTTTTATTACGTATACAGCTTGTATTATATGTATTGTTTTGAAAAACATTCTAATATCATGATTTCGTTTCACTATCAACAAAACTAGAAAAAATAAAGTTACACATTTATATAAAATGACGGTAGAGTAGGGACATGCCCAGCGGCAATAAGTCACGAAGCCCTATCAAATAGGGGTCTTTCTTATGTCCCTTTGATTATTCCCATCGCTATAGGTGTCAAAGAGTCCGGGCCAATTTAAATCGCATTACCTTGATAACTCAATTCGTGTGCAATATTATGCATAGGAGAATTACGAAATGGTGAACATATGGATTTTTCTAATGACCATAGACTTATGAAAATCATAAAATATCTAGATATAATATTCTCATGAATTAGCGCACTCGCACGAATAGGAATTTTACGATACTTTTAGAATATTTTAAGAACATTATTGACAAGTTATGTTTGCCTTGGCGGTAACACAGGTTTATACCTTCTACAGGGGCCCTGGAACAAGTTTATAATGCTCCAATTCTTAATTGGAGATAAATATAGGTTTTCTGAAATATGTAATTATAGTTTATTTCTTAGTGATAATATAATCATTTTTTTGTGTCTATGAAAACTTACAAAAAATAATAAAATATATTTTTTAGCTCTACGTAAAATTAAAGTAAACCTTTAGTATTGACACTAAAATTTATAAAAAATAAAAAATAAACTAATATTTAATTGCCGTAATTTATAAAAAAATGTACTTCTATCACATTCTTATTACTACAAATCAGTGTTTCAGCACTCATGGAAATGAACCATTAAGCTATTTAAATATTAGAGCTGCCCTGCCCTCGAGCAATTTGTTCAATAAAGACGAACATTAGCAACGAATAATGCAATATTAATGCGTAAATAGTGCGTTTCGATGTGCATCGTTTGCAATTTTGTTTTTATTTAAATTTTAACACTTTTATATCCAACGACTACGACACGACTTTAGTAGTCGTACGACTTTAATACTAACAATAAGTGAGGGAAGATATTTGTAAAATTGTTGTTTAAAAAAACCTCCAAAGTATGCAGGCACAATATCATGTAACATATATGATAGAACATTCGCTTGTCTATACTATTAGTATATATGGAACAGTAACGCTGTCTGTCTGTCTGTCTGTCTGTTTGTTATACATTGTAAACTACTAGGCTGCTTTTGATGAAATTTGATATGAAGCACGCTACTTTCTTATACCTAACACCTGTTAATCCCCCCCCCCCCAAACCGCGGACGACAATTAGTATGCTTATATGTACATGTGCAATTAATTTCATTAATAATAGCACAGAAATAGAGTCATAAAAGATATATACATAACCTTTTTTTTCATTAAAAAAGGATACATTTAACCCACGTAAGTTGAGATGTTATTAAAATAATAAAACATAATTAAACGTATCTACAGTACGAGCGTTTACATCACAGCTTCATTGCTGATTAAATTACAAATATGCGTATCAAGATACGAAGAAGAAATTAACGGAACCAGCTCGGCGTTTAAGCCTTCATTATATACAATGTACCATATACAATGATACATCGGTCGCCTTAAGGGCTCAATTAGAGAATTCTTTTTTTCATTAATTAACAGCTAGGCCTAGCCTGCGGCTTCTCTTGGGTGGTTTTAAGATAAAGTTATAATAACTTGATCGTTGAACCTTGTCGCGAAGTTGTTCTTAATCGAGATCTTTTTTTATAGTTTTTAACATTTATCTATCTTATCAGATATTGAGATAAATTATCATATATTAATATGTATAATTTTATATAAATACATTAGCATTCGTTAACAATGTTTGATGTTGTAAGGATTTGTGCTAGTCCGCGTTAATACCACTAATTATTTGTATTGCTGTGTTCCGGCTTAAGGAGTGAGTGAGCTAGTGTAATTATAGGTACAAGGTCCTATGATAGGCTGGACATTTACGGTGTCAGAAATACTTTATACTCAAAATAAGTAGCTCATTCCTCGCTCTCGTTCATATGTTAATAAAATAAAAAATCGAAAAGTATTTTTTTTTATAATAAATAACTCTACACGCTTCATCGTAATACTTAACGAAAATTTGAATATTTTATTGATTATTATTTTCAAATAAAATCATGAACAAATTGACAAAACACGATCGTATCAACAACAAACTTTTATATATCACGTGTGATTACATTGTACGACCTCGTCATACAGATGTTTCATTTTTAAACAACTAAGGACATAAATATAATAAAAATTAATGCGAGTACAGCCCCAGGCGGTAACTAGTGTTCAATTCGAGACGAATATGACACTCGGTTTCGATCATTAAAGAAATATATTACCATTTATTATCCGATTATGGATGCATACTTCTTATATATCTTTCTCAATGTATTTTTTTTTTGTACATTTCATATTTGTATGCAATTCATCATCATTTAATAATGGTGAACCATTTTAAATCATCATTAAAGCTGAATTAACTTATCGTTCTTAAACACGATCTTTGTAGGAATAATGAGAAAAAAGTATTTTATTTATCCACTTCATGGTTTTAAAATTATATGATGTACTTTAAACTATTGTAACGATTGTGTTATTTTAATTATAATTAGTTTTAAAGGAATTTATAATTAAATGACGGAAATAATATTACTAACCTTACTATTTACAGATCAGAATTGTATATATTGTCTATTGGTTTATTTAAAAAAAATGTAAAGGAGAGATCGTGACTTGTGTACTGTTCTTATATAATATTTTTATATATAATATCAAATGATATTAATGCTAATATGTATATTAAAAAACGGAAATCAATAACAGCAAAAAGCTTCTAAGATGTGCCTGTAAAACTTTTTTATGACTGATATTAAATATTTATTAATTGTCATTGAGTTAAAAACTTGAAGTAATCAATCACGGCCTGTTTTAAAACACTATAATTGTATGCTTTTTCTGGTCAGGCATTTATTAATTTTAACCTTTTTATGTTAACATTTGAAAAATCTGGCAGATTGTCTTACCCTAGAATCATAAGAGTTTTTTGTAAAAGGCAATTTATATCCACAATTGAATTACTGACGATATGCAAATAATTATATTTTGATAAAGCCAAAAACATTATAGATAAAATATAAGAGGCTTGTGTCGGTCTCTTAGTCAAATATTCCAAATTTACGAATTAACCGTAATATATAAATGGATATACTTTTACAGGTATTTTTAATTTACACAACTTATCAATAGGAAATATTCATATATGTATCCGTTAAGCGGCGTTTATAAGAAATGTGTTCTAAGGATTTTTTTTTTATTTATGAAAACCCCTTTTCATTGTAACGGGATCATTTATATGTTGTAGCCTATGTATTTTATGTCTATTGTAAAGAATCTTTGTAAATATTGGCGACAGAATTTTTAAGTAGTTTCGGAGATAAACCCGCACAACTTACAAATTAACATTTGATAAAGAGATGAAAATTTTATGTCTATGTATCTTCTATACAAATAAATAAAATTGAAATGTCTGTCTGTGACTTACGTTATATATAGCGTCATAAATAACATATATATGTTAAGCCAATAGATGGCGGTGTGCTAAATACGTCAATTTCTGATTAACGATGTCCAGATTTTCCGGAGTAGTGACCTTCCGCCATACATATTAGGAAACGTGTTATGTTCAAATCTGCGTTATCGGTGCCCTATCGTCGTTTCTGATTGTTTTGGGTTGTTTCAATAATTTCATTATTCATTGATAATAATAAATACTTTGTGGCTTTAGGTTCCAATTAACAACTCGATTGTAATTCCGTTCTATTAGTTAACTTCTTAAGCTAACTTTTTTTTGCACTTCCTAAGTTGTATGGTTTAAAAAGGTTAACTTTAAATTGTTTAGTTTTATCCTAATTTATTGTAATTAGATTAAAAAGGTTGTATGTTTTTAATTACTTGCTGCTGCTTTACCCACGAGCAACTACGAGTATATTTAACATTTTCACGTGTCAGCCATGCCAAAGATATTTTTCTTGGATATGGAATGGAAATACTTAATATAGTATATAAGTAGGCATAACATAATTCAGTATATCAATTTAACTTCTTTTTTTTTTTTACAGAATAGGAAGGCGGACGAGCATATGAGCCACCTCATGGTAAGTGGTCACCAAACGCCCTTAGACATTGGCAGTGTAAGAAATGTTAGCCATCGCTTACATCGCCAACACGCCACCAACCTTGGGACCTAAGATTTTATATCCCTTGTGCCTGTACACTGGCTCATTCACCCTTCAAACCGGTACACAACAATACCAAGTACTGCTGTTTTGCGGTAGAATATCCGATGAGTGGGTGGTACCTACCCAGACGAGCTTGCACAAAGCCCTATACTATACTTCAATTACTAGAATAATAATCATCGGACTGATATCATAAATATGAAAGGTTGGTATGTTGTGAATATTTGTTACTACTTCACAGCCCGTTTGGCTGAATTATTACGCGGGCAAAGCCGTTGGTGATCCGCCAGTTTAGAATAAAAGAAACCTTATTTTTTAATTTCCTCATTTGTGTTATTTACGATGAGAAACATGCTAATGTCTTGAATAAAAAATGTAAATTACAAATAAATTAATTAACTTAAAAGCCATGAGTAATTTATTGATGTATGTTTTTAATATTACAAGCCCTTTAATATGTATGAACATATTAAAACAACTTTTATACGCACTTTTGGATTGTCATTTAACAAGGTTTTAAAATGTAAAGTTCTGGTAGAAGAATGTAGATTCTAAATAGAAGAACCGGCAAGGAAATTATTGTTTATTCTTATTTATCATTTAAATTACAATTTTGTGTCAATCAAATAGTATTAAATATATCCTGCCTGGAAAGCGACAAATATTTACGCTGTTTTATAAACTATATAGGCTTGTATCGAGTAATATGTCTTATTTGCCGCGGACCCCGAGGTCCTGGGTTCAAACCCCAAGTCTAGCCGCTTAAAAGTTAATGACTTTTCTGTCGATGATTCTCAGTAGCAGCCCGGAGTCTGGAAGTTGGAAGTGTCTATGCTCCCTTGCCTCGGAAAGCACGGTCTCGTCGGCTTGCCACCTCATTGGATTATGAGAGTGAGGAAATAGAGAGTGCACATATGTTTGGGCACGAACTTGTGTACTATAATATTTCCCGCGCAGTTGGCTTATCTCCCTTGAGATTGGCCGCCGTGGCCGAAATTGATCCGGAGGACACCATACCTTACTTACTAATATTTCATTATAGATTTATATTTATAAATTGTCAAATATAAAATGAACTAAGTTAAAACACACAGACACAGTTCGCTCGTGTCCGTTGAAAACGGCCGCCATAACCAAAATCAGTCAACCCACTTGTTATTATCGTCGAAAATATTAGATCATAGTATATATTTGTATAGATAATCGAAAAGATATAATGTAACTTGATATTAGCATAAAACCCATAAGCTTATCAAATATATTACATAACCATTTAGATTAACGGCTATGATGCTTTACATAATAGATTTTTTATGTATATTTAATCTTAAAAAATTAGTCAAAGGGCTCGGACAAACAAGTATATTACTGGCATAAATTAATGTAAATGTTTTTGTTAACTAAAAGTGTATTATTTAAATGTTTATAATTTTAATGATTAAATCGGTCTTTTGATAAAAAGAAAACATCGTGAGCCTGAAAGCGTCGATGTGCTCATGTATATCCACCAATTATCTGACTTGCATGTTGGAATAAGCCCCTAATCTTTTCTAAGACTTAGCCCAACTGTGCGATCGTTACAGGCTGCTTCATTACTACTTTACTGTATAAAACAAACTCACGGATTCATTTATTTATTGCACACACAGGTGATGTCAACCGTGAGATATCTATCTCTGCAAATAAAACAGTATCTTAACAATAAATCAAAATCCGTTGACCGAATAATAATGTTAGGAACACGCAATCTTATGTGAATTACATTACCTTTATATATAATAATAAAATATAAATAAATTATGTCTGTGTATTGAATAATTTATCATTTATAAGTCCGATTTAATATTGAATAATATGAAAAGAGCCGATCAGGGGTCAGGACACAGTTTTATCCAAGAACTGGACACAGACCGTCCTCGTGATCAATATCATTGAAATTCTTAAATATTATAAATAATTATTGTATAGCTAAATAGACATATAAGAAGACATTATTTTAAAAGAAAAGAAGAAGAAATATGTTCGTGGATTGAACCCAAATATTTTATGTAAAATGTAACTTGTAACATACATAGCAAAAGTCTTTCGCTTTGATGGGCGAGTGAGCCAGTGTAATAACAGGAAGAAGGGATTTAACATCTTAGTTCAAGGATTTTTTTTAAGTTTTATTAAATATTTTATTGTATAAGACGCCAACTTACATATTGTATGTAGGTGTTCGGTTTATTGAATTTTAAATGCGAAGGAAAAATAATACTAAGAAAACAATGTAACCCGCTCAGATGCACATGTACGAGAAAAAGAAATCATATAAAAAAATAAATATATCTAAAGAATTTTTATGTAATTGTAATTGCCATGGTATTTTTGCATTGGCAGTAATCACTACTTACCATGCCCATTTTGCCGATCGAAACGAATCGTTTTAGAAAACACTAGCTCGTAAATGTCCCATTGCTTGACATTCGCTCTTATTAATGAGAAAGTTTTGAGCTCATCCTGTCACATTGCTCTACTAACTTCCCCTATTTACATATGCGGTGGACTTTGATTTGATACAATCGGATTTTAACACGATATTCTTCTTAACCGTCGAGCAAAAGCTAAAATTATTAAAAAAATTAAGCAAGTGAAAACATAACTACGCTTGCCATGTTTTTACAACACGATATACGGTTAATCAAGGCACTTTTATTCACTGCGCTATCGCAGCTATTCTCATTTTTATTATATAATAATTGTATAGTAGATTCTCATAAAATATTCATTTATATTTTTATATTATTATATATAAATTGACATATCGAAGACACGGCAGCCGACTGGGTTTAATTGAGTAAAAAATAAAACTGTAGAGATACGAAAATGGCACCAATTAAAAATTCCACTGCGTATGGTCGTTCTCAATGTCATAAAATACTTAGACTAAACTTCATAATGACAGCCACAAGCAATTATTCCAGTCATTCACCACAAACGCCGTTGAAAAGTGCAATGAAATACGTCACATCGTCATTCATCTTTATGTTATCTTTTCAACGCAAAGAAAAACAAAACATTTATCTTACCAAAATAAATCAGCTTAGAAACGCGATTTAAGTATGGCAACACAATAAAACGAACAATTTTCGTATTCATAAAAATTTGATACTGTATAATTTTATTACTAAATATAAAAAAATATTAAACAAACTAATTTAATATCTTGTTCTTAATTTTATTCTAATATGACATCATAGAAGTATTATCTATTAGATTAAATCTACGATCAGGATCTAGCCGTTCAATTTTTAACTGACATAATCTTTAGAGCTCTTAAATTAAGTATGTTGACCAAGGTCAATATTATGTTTAGTATTCTACTAGCTGTCCGCCCCGACTTCGTACGGGTAAAATAAGATTTTGTCCCGTGCATTTTTTAATCAATAAAGATTTGCCAAACAATCTATTCCTCTATATAGTAAAGTGCTTAGAGCATGTAATAATATATACGCATAAAGCAAACGCGCTGCGTATTTTTCCATGCTTTTATTTATTATTATACTCTTAGATTACGTCTACAGTTTCTGTGTGCGTGGGTGGCTCATCGTAAATTAGTCCTACATTACGAGACAGACCTTTTGAAAAAGGTGGCCCGTTATTTGTTTTATTACTTTATTATAATGGATTAATGGTCACCACCACCCATAGACATTGGCACTATAAAAAATATTATCCATGCCAACCTACCTTGGAAATTAAATGGTGCCCTATCCCCTGTGCCTGTAGTTACACTGGCTCGGAAATGTTGAACCAGAACACAACAAATAAACCAAATATTACCGTTTGGCGGTAGAATATGTGATAAACATGGTATATGTACACGAATGAAACATTAGAAATCCTCGCGCCGGCTACTTTACCACCGCACCGTCGGCCACCACCATTATATTTTGTTTGCGCGAGAATTTTAATATTAATTTAAATTAAATATTTAGTTTAATGTTCAAAGTTGAGGGCACCACGGCTGCTCAATTTCTTATAGAATTTTAAAATTTTAAATATTAAAATCAATATTAAAATTAAATACGTACTATTCAAGTTTTTTTTTTTTTTTTAAATGTATAGGCTAGCGCTTGACTGTATCACACCTGATGGAAAGTGAGATACAGTCTAAGATGGAGCGCGCTTGCCTAGAAGGTGCCTATTCACTCGGGACTTGAAGGTACCCATATTGCAGGTGGTGGGGAAAACGGAGGTCGGGAGGGTATTCCAGACCTTGGCGGTGCGTATCAGAAACGAGGAAGCAAATCGTTTCGTACGTGTCTTGTATAGTGTTTCTAGTTAACAACTAATAAAAGGTAATTACATACCTACATATAGGTAATGGACTACAGCCCTTTTTCTTACTTTTTGCGTTATTATACCAACTGTATACGAAAGGAATAAACCGAATAATTTAAAGATACACTTACATATATATAATCACCCTTTATTATGAAGCTTTTTAATTGCATATGGTTTAATATCATGCGAATGTCATCATCTTTCGATTCTACCCGTGTTTTTATTAACCAATTTGAACGAATAGCAGTTATTGTGATTGAACTATTAAAGTTAACATAGTTAACTTTTTTGTAAGTAATAAGTACTATAAACATGTAATACATTATTTTAGAGATTGTCAATAGTTTTCGCAGCGCACGCCAAATAATGACTTTTATAAGAAGAAAATAATACCTTGGGTTATATTATTGCAATATTCGTAAGTTTCTCTAATTTGTTTGAAAAATAAAATAAAGTCTATGTTATTCACTGATGATGTAGCTTAGTTACAGAAAGCTTTTTTAAATTGAAGAAGGAATTTTTTAAATTGAAAAAATAAAAAAGAAGTTTTTGAAAGTATTCGTTACAAAAAAACGTACAAAAAAACAAATCTAACTCTTTTTAATATTAGTATAGATATAGATAATTGATTTTATCTATTCAAGACCGTGGATCGAAATCTAACACATATTTAAATATTTTATTATATCCACTGTATTAATTTTCATACATTATTTACATATAGCACTTAATTAAATAGCTATTTCTTAAAATAAAAACGAATTATAATACAAAACATGAACGCGTGATGGCGAGAATTAGAATGCGTAGCATTTGTATTCGATTAATGGGCGAAAAATTGACTAACGGAAATATACAAAAGCTGGACTTTTTTATTAAAGTAGCTAGGCGGATGAAAATTTGTACATTCTGATGCTCACGACATTGGTTCCACGTAATAGCCTATGAATGTCCCACTGCTGGGCTAAAGGCCTCCTCTCTCTTTTTGAGGAGAAGGTTTGGAGCTTATTGCATCACGCTGCTCCAATGCGGGTTGGTGGAATACACATATGGCTGAAATTCTTCAGTGAAATTAGACACATGCAGGTAAAACACGGGATGAATTATAATCACAAATTAAGCAAATGAAAATTCAGTGGTGCTTGCCCGGGTTTGAACCCACGATCAACGGTTAAGGTTCACGTGTTCTTACCACTGGGCCATCTCGGCTTTATTTTGGTTCCCCGCTCTGTACGAAATATTAACAACTCCTAACATCGCCAATGCACTAATGACTTTTTTATTAAAATAAGCAAACGAAAATTTGGACCCTCTGATGACGTTGGTTCCCCGTTCCGTAAGAAATATTAACGACTCCTAACATCGCCAATACGCCATCAACCTTGAGAACTAAGCTGTTATGAATTTCAAACCGGAATACAACAATACTAAATATTGTTGCTTTAAAGGAGTTTTACTCAGAATCTTACCAATTTAGGACACATGGCGCTTACATAACTGAAGTGAACTGAACTGATCCAGCATATTTACATAACTGAATTACTTTTAAATCTGAATTAATTATTAAATATTAAAGAATAAATTAATGATAATGATTTTAGATATTCGTAAACCTATGCACTAAATCGTGCTTATTTTTTTTAACTTAAATAATTAAGCTAAGCGCCTTTATAGTAGTAATATTTGTTGCCATGCTGTACTTATTTAGTTATCATTTTTTTCCATGAACTTATATGTTCAAGTGTAAATAATCATTTATATTAAATTCATCTTGTATCTCAATAGGATCGGATTACTCAAAAATTTTATTATTATATAATGTTACTCATAAAATATATACTTATGTAGGTAAGCAATTACCGAGTCGAAATTAATTATTTTAATTAGCATTATATATTTGTAATTGACTTAATTAAAAATTTGAAATACACTCACTGGACTGTAATTAAAGAGAAATTTTGAAACAAATCGATTCCCACGGAAATTCAAATTTGTTTTTAGATCAATGTAAATATAATGAAGGATGTACACACAATAAATCAAATAAATAAATACAAAAGTTTTACGTATAACCTAATAACTCTATCTAATATTTTTTAAGCTTAATAATTATAATTACGGAAACATAAAATCGAATTACCAAGATTACCACTTAAAAAAGGACCATCTTTATCGCGTACGTAATAACCGTTTCCCATCACTAGCGGTCATATCACAACTTAAGCAATTTATAGCTGGTTTAACGATCCTGGAACTGCTTGTTTTACGACGTTTCATTTGTATCAATGGACGAACCATCATTTGTTGACAATTGCAGAGATTGCAGGATGGTGAGTAACACGGGATAATTCAGAACAATCTCCTTCAAAATTGCGTCTTATTGTTACGAAATAAATAGATACTATCGTTTTTCCTATGCACCGTTACGTAATAAGGTGAGCTGACTAGTATGAACGGAAAATACTGACATTTGTTTACTGTATGTGTGTGTGTGTGTATAATATTTCCAATTTTCTTTTGTCTCTGTTTTCGATCCCCAGGATAAATGCAATACTTTTCCAAATAATTACAACAAGCTTAAGCTTGACTGAGTTTCCTTTTTTAACTCATAGATCGGGTCGAGATAAGAAAGCATTTGCTTGCTTAGAATTCATCTGGCAGTAACAGATTTTTTTTCATTAAATGTGCTTATTGTTAATATCACCTGTATTATAAACACTTATCTGTCTTCCTTCTACATATGTCTACATGTCGCGTTAGGTATTTTTCTCCCACCAACAAAGATTTCCAATCCGTCTGTACCCACTCTAGCATTCCATTATTTTTGTTAGGAAAACAGATTTTAAAAATTATTTTTAATTCTATTTTAATTTTTATCAAATTTGCTATACGTTCATCATCCAATCGAAAAAATCAACATTTATATTTTTTTCATACATAAAAGTATAATTCCTATTTGCATCTTTTCCAGGCAATTGAATTAATCCCGGCCACTGAATTCCACCCCCGAACATCTCGTCAGGAGTCTAAATTCCATTCTCACAATCTCGGTATTTGGAAATACACAACAGCGCATTATTATTTTTTCTGTATAAATTTGTGCTTTATTACAAAACTAGCCAAATCGTTGAAGCCGTTTCCGAGATAAAAATTATATAAATGTATAAATGTGTTATACAAGAATTGCAAGATAAATTCCCATACTGGGATTCCCCATTCTTCGTTAATAAATATATGTATATAGATATATAGATCTGACGCGTTATTTGTGTCATTCCTTACATTAATGATGTTCGTCTTGAGGCATTAACATTTGTATGCTAATCACATCATCATCATTTTAGCCGAAAGACGTCCACTGCTGGACAAAGGTCTTTTTTATCGCTGGAAAAACGCGTTACGCGTTTCCCCCACACGAACAGTGGAGAGGCATGTGGGGCTCGCTAGTGTCCAAGGCGCCGAGTGCGCCATGAACATCAGAATACCCACTAAAAAACCAGCGGTAACCTTTCCGTCTTAACGAGGAGCGCCACGGGATCGCTTGCGCATGCTACCGTGTGCTGGACAAAGGCCGACAACATAAACGGAATCACGGGAAGCCGTTGCATGTTATTCACACCTTATTAAAATCTGCTAAATGGAGTGTAATATATATCTGAGACAGGTGATTTGTCCGGCCTTAACTAAAACATGTTTTATGTATTATATTTGACAAGAATTAATATTAGAATGAAATACATATGGTTGAATAGTTTTTATACTGTCCAATTTTCTCATCTTCTAATAAATCTTCGTTCAATCTTCGATTTGTTAATAAAATTATCTTATTAGTAAAACCTATTATCGAATATATATCAGACAAAATTGAATGGATTGAATAATCACTGAATCTCATATATAAATTAACTAATTTTGTGTAATTTATGTATTTAAAAGAGTAAATACTGCTTTTCTTTTCTGGATAAGGTTATTTAGAGAGAAATGATTTAGACTTACATAGCTAAATGAGTTCTAAAAAAAGCACTCCATATCATATTTGTGCCTTTTTAAGTAACCACAGGACGCGGAAAAATATATCCTGATTGGTGCTGTCAATAATAGTGAAGCGAGCTGTCTCACGATGTCGCGATACAGGCGTAATCTTCGATTGCTGGCGTATCCACGCCTGGATTAAACTTATCACTATTTATGGACGGATAATAAAAATAGTTCGTATTAAAAACATTGTAAGTCGAAAGTTGTGTTTAAATGATGAATCAATTCAGGATAATAAAAAATGTATTACAATAATCGATACTGCATCGAGTTATGTAAAATTATTATAAATTTCAATTAGTATTAGTATTATCTTAAAAAAAAACTAATTTTTCGAAATATATACAATGTTAAACATTTTCAAAAATACGTTAATGGTTAATTTATTGGGACTCAATGGGTGGTCCTTAATTAAATAAATATTCATTTATGAAAAATAACAATAATTAATTATGGTACGTGTATTATAAGCTCATCATGTGAAATGTACGGGATGCGCGTTTTGTACGGGAGGAATATAAAGTCATTTTTTTTTGTAAAATATGTTTAATTAATCAAAGTATGCATCGTTGTTATTTTTGCCATCTCATGGGTAGCTCATTGATCCCTTCAATCAATCAATAAACTCTTTGAAGGCGGTTTGGACTGCCGCATCGGAGTAGATTTTTTTTCCTTGTAAGAAGTTGTCCAAATTCTGAAAAAAAATGATAACCTGTTGGAGCAAGGTCCGGAGAGTACGGTGGATGTCGCAGATATTCCAATTGTAGCTCATCTAACTTAGTGGTTGTTTGTTGTGCAGTGTGTGGTCTTGCGTTGTCGTGAAGCAGCAGTGGCCTAAAGCGATTGACCTATCTCGGTTTTTTAAGCAGCTAGTTCTTCCTTCATGGCTTGCAGTTGCTGACAATAGATATCTGCCGTAATCGTTTGGCCAGACTTTAGATAGCTATAGTGAACGACACCGGCGCTAGTCCACCTCACTCACAAGTAACTTTTTTGAGTCAATTTTCGTTTAGGGCAGGATTTGACGGGCTATCCAGGGTTCAGCCATTGCGACAAGCGCTTTCGATTATCGTACACTATCCACTTTTCATCACAAGTAATGATTCGATTTAAAATCCCTTCATTATCGTGTCGGTTGAGCAAAGTAACACAACAGTCGACGCGTGTTTGCAAGTTCGATTCACTCAATTCATGAGGTACCCATCGTTCAAGTTTTTTTACTTTCCCGATTTGCTTCAGATGGATTAATACAGTTTTACCACTTACCCCGAAGCCAGACAGCACTCTGACAGCCAGATAGCACGAAGAAAACAGCTATCTCTGAAGTGCTTTGTGATGGATCCGCTTCCACAATAGCCTTTAATTCTGCATCCACTTTGGTCTCCGGCCGTCCACGGGGTTGGTTCTGAAGGTCGAAATTTCCAGAACGAAAACGTTGAAACCAAAAACGTACCGTGCTTTCTTTTGCGACACCAGCGCCGTACACATCATTAATCTTTCGAGCTTCGAGCTCTAGAACAGAACTCGTATTCGTAAATATACCGATATTTCATGTTTTCCATTGTCAAAGAAAAAAATTAGGAAAAAACAAATGAAAACTGTTTTCAAAACTCAAATGTTCCTATGTACAAAGCTAAATGAATTTATAAATTTGAATTTGGAATTCTTTACCAAACAGGAGATATTTCAGATCAAAGTGGTCAGTACGACAAAACGCTAATTTCATGTGTAAGGACCTAATATATTGACGAGCCGGTTGTCGTGGGTGGTTGATGCTTCCCTTTCACGCCAAAGGTTGTGGGTTCGATTCCCACCCAGAACAGGCATTTGTGTGCATGAACATGCCTGTTTGTCCTAAGTTTGGGTGTAATTATCTATATAAGTATGTATTTACAAAAGAAAAGTAGTATATGTAGTATATCAGTTGTCTGGTTTTCATAGTACAAGCTCTGCTTAGTTTGGGATCAGATGATCGTGTGTTAATAATGTCCCAGGATTATTATATGTAAATGATAAAATGAAATAACATTTTTAAACATATTGACATTTTTAATAAGCCCTTTGGTATTCTTTAATAGATATGTTAAAAAATATAATATTAATTAATAACACACAGTATGAATGAATATTTCATTAGAGATGCTGTTAATTGACAGATTTATTTTGTTAGATTATTTATTAGGGCTCTTATAAAAAGTTATAACATGATTAATCAAAAAAATATATCGAATTAGACTTGGAATATTCAGTATTCTGAATTCATGAATTATTTATGTATGTATGAGTAAGCATGTGTCAAAGATTTGTATTTTAAAATAATTTCTTTCTTTGCGGTTTGTTAATTATCATATCGAATAAAAAAATATATTTGGTCATTATATATTAACTTTTCCTTACAGGAGGGTTGCGCAGCTTTGTTAAGCCGCAGTTACGGTCCTCGTGCATGATTTGCATTACGTCACTACAATTTTCTTCACCGCCGAACATGAAATTATATATACATAAATTAAGCACTTAAAAAACCTATCCGGTTAACCGGATATAAACCCGTTATCTTCAGTTAAGGTTTAGGTATCCACTGCGCCATCTCGACATTTTTTGACTAACAATGATATATGTATTTTGTTACAATCTATGTATTGATAGTGAGAACATTGCCATTTTTTAAATTAATATAGATAGACTTTTTATCGTATAATGCGCTTCATTACACAAGAGATAGTTAACGCAAAAAGAAATAAAGCTTACTTTAATAGAATATTTGACATATGTGTATCATTAATTTATTAGTACCATCAATCAAATAAGATCCGTGTAATGTTTGCATATAAACCAGTAAGCATATTGTCGATATTACCGCAAGTAAAATGTTTCATTATAATTATTCAAAGGAACATAATCGATGTACACGCTACCATTTTACAAGAGCTATAAAAACGATAGGTCGTTAATCAATGCGCCATAAAAGGTGCGCTTGCGCTGTTAACCCTACACACGAGAAATTAAACATAATAAATACACAACTAGTGGCGCCTTCGCATCAGAAAAATTGTCTTGTCTAGATTGCCCAGAAGGCAAGAAGAAATCGCTTGTTTCTGTATTGTTTTAATAAATATATAATACCCGACTGCCTGTGTACCTAACAGAAGTTGTCGTTTATCATTTACAGTGAGATTAGTGTTCTCTCTTTCTATCGCTTAATAAGAATACTTTATTATAATGGGAACAAGACTTTTTAGGGCGTAAAAAGTATTGTCAACACAATAAAGTAATTGTACAAAAATAAATGTTCCAAATTAACAAAAAAATATAAAGTTCCTTGATTGGGAAATAGGACATTATATTGAAATATGTTATAAGTCCTTATTTTGAAATGCGTGTATATTTTTGCGATATATATTTTTTATTATTGTCAACTCTCATTGTTTTTTCTTCCGCATTGTCTGTATGTTAACATAGCACAACGTAGGTGTTGGTAAAGTATACATATATGTTTTCAAATAACCTGACATGCAACATCCGTTACTGCGGGCCTGTGGGAAAAGAAGACAGGTGTCACTTATCGCTTTATAAAGAACTACCGAAGACTTGATTATGTTTTTCAGTTTTTCTATAATAAACTCTAATTCAATAGGAATATGGTTTAAAATTGTACAGATCGTTTTATGTGTATTTTCTTTTGGTACGCCATAGCATGAAAAAGCCAAATGCAAGGAAGTATCAATATAGTCATAAACGGCAGTGATGTGTCAAGTTTACATGAATTAGCAATTGATTTTAAATTTTAAATTCAATTAGGTTTTTATACCTTCCTTAATTAAAAATAAAAGAAAGTGATTTAGCAGTGAAAATGAACAACATCACAATCAAAATAGAAACAATACATAATATACGGTGGTTTTTTTTGGCAAATATATGGTTGGAATAAAACCTGTAGCAGCGATGCGATGTATCCATGTTATGGCATAGTAAAATACACTTAAGAATTGAAAATTAACAAATACTAAACAAAGTGATTAAAAAAATATTTCCTGTTAATTTTTTTTTTACTTTATTTATCCATTTAAAATAACAGTACAATATTTCACATAATGATAGCAGCTAAAAAACCACTAAGGTAACATACATATATGCTTCCTTAAAAAGGTGTTACTTTTGTAATTATTATATATTTTATCATTATTATCAATGATCATATTTTTTGTGTTTCATCCAACGAAGAATGATATTACACATTTATATTGATTTCTTCTTAAGGATATTACTTTGGGATAACGCAATGGATAGTTAGTAGAAACTGTCTTCAAAAATGTTCAGTTTCAGGACATTTATAACTTCGGGATGTCTTTGCCGAAGTCGAAATACCAACAGCTACGTTTCAATTACACCACAAAATGTGCATACTATAACTATACACACACACATGTTAATAATTAATTAATACTGGTGGTCGGATTAATATTATTGGTGGTAAGGCTTTGTGCAAGCTCGTCTGGGTAGGTACCATCCACATATCACATATTCCGCAAAAAAGGTGTACCTACTTGATAATGTTGTGTTCCGGTTTGAAGGGTGAGTGAGCCAGTGTAATTACAGGCACAAGGGACATAAAATCTTAGTTCCCAAGGATGGTGGTGCATTGGCGATGTAAGCGATGGTTGACATTTCTTATTGATGGCACTAACAATGGTCTTATACTATAAATTAGTGACTGCCTCGTTGGTCTTGTGGCTAGATATAAAGGCCGCAGACCCGGAGGTCCTGGGTTCAAATCCCAGGTTAGGCCAATAAAAAGTTATCGGGTTTTTCTGTCGAAAATTCTCAATAGCATGCCCGGAGTTTGGAAGTTGGAAGTGAGACCAACGGCAGAGTGTACTCTGCCGTTGGTCCTGAGCCTGAACTCTTTCCGGTCGTGTCGGATTGCCGTCCCATCGGATTATGAGAGTTAGGGAATAGAAATATACACATTATAGTGCACCTGTGCTTATGTACATACTTGTGCACTATAATGTGTACTGCGCAGTTGGCTAATCTCTCTTGAGATTGGCCTTATACTATTTTTAGGGACATATATATAATGATATATAACAAGATCCCACAGACATTTTTTATTCACCTCTTAATAAGTATAAATCTCATATTAAAAAGAAACTAATATACAAAACGTAAAGACGCAAAACTTAATATTCGTGGACTTTTATGCAATATTTAATTATAAATATTGAATTTATGTAATAATCCGTACAAGAGATCAACCAACTGAGTTTCTTGCTATTTACAGTAGAATTTTGGCTCTTAGCCGGTGATAACTTTATTTTTGAATAATTTCTTAAAATGACGATAGAAAAAAGTGTAAAAGTTAATGCAAGTATGAATACAAATTATTTTCATGTAATTTATTGTTTTTAAAACAAAGTGCTTAAAAATATTATTCAATTACAGGTTTGTCTATTATTTGCGTTCCGTGTGCAATTGTACGAGTACATATTAGTGAAAAACACATATATAAATTCTCGAAATGGAACTTCGAATTATATAACTTATTTAGTCTATTTTTGTCCCGAAAAAATATACAAGGAAACATAATATACAAATTTCTTTTTAAAAGCGAATAAAAGTAATTTATATTCAAAAAAAAATGTATTTTTATAAAAAGAAACCATACAAAATTTACAATATCATATCATGACCACTTCCTGATTTCGCGCCCTTGAAACCAGCCCAAAGTTCGTAAAAAAGCTTACACAATATTAAGTTACTAAAGCCAAATAACTGCACGCCTACTCGACAATCTGATTTCAAGATTAGATTCAACCCTTAACAGAAGCCTTTAAAGATATTAGTTTCATAAGATAACGACGTCTGAATATTAAAAAAAAAAAACATTTTGTCATTTTGAAATAAGAAAAATGAAGCTTATATGATTTGAAAATAAAAATACTCTGGTTAGAACTTGATTGTAATATGGGATTCATATGAAGCTATGTATTGTTTAATGCTCGTACACACACAATATAACTTCGTCTGTTATTTGTACTGGAAACTACGGGTTCCCTTCCAACCTCTGATGTATCCAAGCTTGTTCTTGGTATGATTGGATATAACAACCTAGAAACTAGAACAGATTTACTTTCATCGGTTGAGACGGCCTCGGCTATTTGTGCTTTAAGGGTAAGACTAACTTGATTAATAAAATGACCGTATACAAATAAATTAATTTGAATTTTAAAAATGGATTTTGTTCTATGAACGAAATTAGAAAAACCAACATTGGTTATTTGATGTAATTATTTATTAGTCAACACTATCGTAAGATTGTCCTGTAATTATAGTTGTAAAAAGCGCCCGCCAAACTTTTTTATATTTAAAAAATGTTAATTGTTTTATAATCTTTTCACTTTTTATTATTTCCAAAAACGATTTATAAATAAATAAAATTAAAAAAACCTACAGTTAAATTTATCCTTAAATTATTATCTTTAAATTATTATAATTAATTTCTTTGTTCTACTATTTTTAAACTTCTTAATTTAACATTTACTTAAAAATTAACTACTACAATTTTACTGATCTATTTTAAGTCATTTGCAATACGTATTGTTGTCATCATACAGCTCAACGTTTTAGTCTTCCACAATATGCACGTTGTCATCTATATGTCACCATTTTACAACTTTGTCTGGCGTGATATTGTCATCATATTAGTCATATTATCAATTTATCCTGCTGCAAAGTTTAAGCGAGTGCATTGTACGTTGTTTACACCTCTAATTCACAGATTGTTAGCAAGACTATTATCCTAATCGTCTGTCGTGCTCTTTTTCCTGCCGTCTGTCTTCATTTAACCAATTGACATCACGACCCTTTTCTCTTATATCTTGCGCCGAGACAACGTGTGAACTCTTATAACTATTTGGATTAAAATTACTTTTATATTTGCAATTATCACAAGCATTTTTTGACTATCAAACTAAAGTAACAGCCTGTTGATATCCCTCGGCTGGGTTGAGGTCTTCTCTCGTATTGAGGAGAAGCTTTGGAGCTTCAACCACACTGTTTCATTGCAGGTTGGTGGACGACACGTATATGTGGCAGATTTATTTTTCGAAACATGCAGGTTTTCTTTTGTCGTTTTGCTTTTCCGCCGGACTCGACATTAAATATAAGCACATGAAAATTGATTAGTGTCTGATGTTGAAACCGAAATCTTTGGCTAAGACTACCTGTATTTTAATTTTTTTAATAATAATTCCCATAAACTATCACTAGGTTAAAAAAACCCTTATCGAACGAGTGTAATTATTATAATTTTAAATTATTTTCACCCAAAGTTCAAGTACTTAAAGACGTAAACAATTGAAGATATCTCTTTACCGTTACGCGATATCATTACTGTAACTTTAAGCCAAACATTGACTTCAACTGTCATAATGTTTGTTTTATAAGGCGAGTTTATATTACATTAACCTTTTGCAGATCTGACCAAATAACTTAAATAAAGAAGTAACTTACTTAGAGAATAATTTTTGAGGAAACTATCACAGGGATTTATTAAATTAAATATTTCTTATTAAAATTACATATTTATTATTATAAAGAATTAATAATATTAATTGAATTGCTTAATAAGAGCCTTACTCCTGATTTTCTTGTCACTTATTTTCGATAGAATCGACAGATAACCATTTCTCTTGTATAAAACTTGTATAATAAAACCATGTCTTTATATTAGGAGACAACTGGTTATGTACTTAATTATTTATTTTATGTCATAAGCGATCCTTATATTAAAATACTTTTTAATTTTCTTGAAAGAAAAGTGTATCCAATCTAAATGCTATGATACTCATATTACAGACTCCTGACTGACTTAAGAGTAAAATACAATCAACACAGGTGCAATCTCTTTCATCTCAGTTTCATAATCCGATGTGACGACAACCACGGCCGGATAGCTCAGACGCAAGACCACCAGCCGTTCGTGCTTTCCGAGGCACTGGAGTGTAAACACTCTCAACATAATTGGAATGGATTTGAATCTAGAACCTCTTGATATGATTTAGACAAACGAGTCACTTGAAACAAAATTAAACTATTCAATTGATTCAATGTCTTTTAATTAATCCGTACATTCGTTTGTGACAATTTCACCGACACACTTTCACATTTAATTGAAACGACAAAATCAACATTTCTTTAGGACTACGTTGTTTTCAGGAGTTTCAATATTTAAATACATTAAAACGTCTTTAGTAAATGTGTATGGACACACGCGTCAATAGTTAAGATATTGTTTATTCTTTTAATATTTATTATTAATAATGCTTAAATATAAAGGTAATGTTATAAAGGTATTATTAACGAATTAGGTTAAGACAAATGTGTTATATTACGGTTCGCAGTTCGATAGTCGTGATTCTGAGTCGCGAGGCGAGGACGCCAGATGGTGAATCTTCCTTTATGCGGGACTTGTATTCAATCAAACGGGGGCACGATGATATTAACATGGATAATATCCTTGATAAAAACATATATCCATAATTTTTTATGTATACTAAATCAGTCTTTACTTTTATTAATGAGACATACAACCAATTGGCTATTTTATATTTGAAAACAACTTATAAGTATAACTTAAGTTTAAACATGCATGCAGTTTTTTTATTGAATAATATTATAATACTAATCATCCTTCGTTTTAACTTTCGATAATTTTAATCGTAATTTCCATATAGTTTTATAAGTATACCTCTTCGCTTATAAGTCGTAACGAGCTCCGTTTGACTTCATAGGTAACTGTTAATTATATATCGCATCGGATGTTAAAATTATCTAGTGTATAAATGTATTAAGTTGTTACAATGCCATAAATAAGTAATTGCGGCCAGTAAAGTGTGTTGCACGATCGAGTCCCAATTAATGCCGTAACAAAACGAACCGAATGAGTTTTTTACTACTCACCAACTATGGTAATATATTCTCATGTTTACACGTATTTACTGCACATTATCAGAAACATAGCTTAATTATTTTAATGATGAATTACGTAATAGTTATAGGAATTATCGAATTATCACATCAAAATTAACGATTCTCTTTTTTTAAGTGTCAAAATATAGAACTTGTTCTAAATTTAAAAATGATTACTTAAAATAATCGATATATCCATGCTAAGTTATCGTGACGCTGGCATGTGCTCAAGAAACAATATCCCTACTTCAGTAAGATCCCGAGGGAGCGAGATTCCCACGGCCTCCACACGTGTTATGTACGCGAACAGTATTTTTTATATCTTAATTTTATCACTTATATTATATTGCAATAGCTCATATATAACGTCATTTTTATAAATAATATATTACAAGGATATATGTATATTTCTGTTTAAAAGACGATTAGTGATGTAGTCAGTAAATTACGAGTTAGAGCGTGTAAAAGATTATTTTTATTATTTCAATAAGCAAACAAGAATTATAATTGTATATAAAAGTATTCAAAAATCATTGACTTATTTTCTTATTATCTACTTGAGATATTATTTTAAGTGTAATTTTTTACGTAAATTTCAATTAAAGTAATACCTATCTACTTCTTCACCGTCTTAAATATTTTTTTTTTTTTTTAGTACTCTTCTTAGCAATTAAAAGTAAGTCATTCTACTCTATCTCATTATTACCGTTGACCAACCACGTGTCCTTTACAAAGAACTATTATTAACGTTAAGACGAGAAGGTAGCGGCGTGCGCGATCATAATTGTATTAATCATTCAACGCGACCGGCAGACGTCGATTTTCTTCAACAAAGTGCTCTTGTTTGTTTTTTTCGTAAGGAAGTCAGCCGAAGGTGAACCGTGGGAACGCCGGGCGGGTGCACTTCCCAAAACATCGACGCACGGCAGCGAGTCCGACGTGCGCCGGACAAACCGAGAGAAAACATACATTCGCCTCCGTGTCCGACAAGGACGGGAGACATGACGTGTGCGCGCCAAGCGACAGCTTACAATCGCGTGATCATCTACAAGAAATAATAAAACGGCAATAAAAGAAACACGAGACAACGGTAACCGTAGCGCGCGTGAGCAAACGAGATAGAAATATGGCGGAGGGACTGCGCACACCACTCGACTTACCGACGAATTTCAAAGATCAATGATCGATGCGATAAGAGCGGGACGCATGGCCACGATAGGCGATACAATAAACCGAGGTGAAAGAGAGACATATATAGCTTAGATGATGAGTGAGCGAGAGAGATATCTATTTGGCTCGTGGCAGTTTTCTTCAAAGTCTTAACAAAAGAGGGCGCTGTATACATTTCAGCGGCTGTTTTAAAAGCTTCAGCCTATTGTATGAGCGTTCTCGGTTTTAATAACAATGCGAATTGAATAGTAAGACTGACATTTACAAACAGTAACAAGTTTACTAAATATGGTCAGTAGTTACTGTACTTGAGTCCTACGGTGCTGTTGTATTTATTTTAAAAACAATATATCTAATAATAAATATAAAATAAAATATTTATCTTAAATCATGACAAACCTATTTTATAAAACATAAAATTGTGACTTAATAATTCGATGACCTTATCTTCTTCAAATATAAATTCATGCTTATGAAATTCTAATGTGTTCTTTAATATTTTTCATATTTATAAGTCATTCAAAAATATTATGAAAGACAAATATAACTTATGCCAAATATCATGCCGAAACACGATAGCAGCGCCAGCGGACTTTTTACGAAATACTCCTTTAGTTCTGGACATCTGTACTAGATGGCAGTAGTAAGTAAATTGTTTCAACATTAAATTATAAAAAAAACTTTTTTGTAATTATAATTTAAAGACTAAAAAAGCTACATGGAATTATTTATTACTGATAAAAATATATATAGTTATAATAAACATGTACTAAAAAGAAATAGAGCACTAGTAGGTACGTATGTAATAGTAGAGCTGAAATAATACAGTTACTATTTCCAGTTTAAATAAAACTTGATATATAACGAGTAATTGTTGAGTACTCGTAGTATACACACAGCTATTTATATCGGAACTAAAGGGTGTTTTATTTATCGTAGCCTAATTAGTACTGTCGATCGACTCCACCATACGTTTTGTTAAAAAACACGTAAGTATATTATAAACTGTACGAGTATAATGAGGCAATTTTTTCCTAGCAAAATTTGCGTATGAAAACTCCTTTTTATTAAACATATATTTTAAAAGTTGTGACACTTCATTAAGTTCGTCTATTACTCAAAATAATACATATTTATTGATTATTTTACCACTTGAAATTAACATATTTTCATTGACTCTTAATATTTGTCGTCATTATAAAAAATAATCACATTGTCAAATACATAAAGGAATGTAATAAAGCTGTCAGCAAGAACAATCTTCGAGCAACTAAAAGACAAGTTCGTAAGCAGTTACATTAATTATAAAATTTATTATCTTAAAATCAAATGAACAGTACGAAGTAGTAAATTAATTAAAATGTAAAATCTCTCAGATTCAACGCTCAGTTAACATTCATTCGCTGCGCCTGAGTTTGGTTTCACTTGTGAATGTAAACGCTCCTAGATATACTCCGATATGACCAGATCTACGGGAAGCTGTAATTACTTACTGCGCATTCGTCTACGCGATAAATAAAGTTTAACTAAGTCGTTGGTTGCTATTTATCTATGCTTTGAATAAAATGTCTATAATATTTTATCCGTGTAAAGAATTTTTATTCGTTTGAAAATAGAACTGTTTCTTTTTTTATAAAAAATATTTATTGAAATTTAGAATTATATTATCATTAAAATTTAGACTTTGAAAATGGTTTCCTAAAACAGTAGAAGTTATTACCAATATTTGAATTGAAGTTGAACTTATAGCATAGCATTTTGTTATAAAAAAAATAATTATTATTATTGGAACAGCCAGTAAACTGTCTTACTTATAATCCTACTACTACTTTTGAGGAGAAGGTGGCAGATTTTCATCCATCACATATTAAATGAACGTAATAAAGAAAAACTTAAATGTATTAACATAACATAACCCGATATTTTGATTGGTTTGCAAATAACCATAAGCGCTATATATAATTCCTAGAATATTACTTGGGAAGAAACTTTGTACATTAATTAATACAAGACTATATCATTTAAGCTACTGGTTTGATTAAATAATCAAAGTATAAGTTCATTACTATTATAAGAGTCAATAAGTTTGTAATATATAATATTGAACGTAATACGTATTATTAAATATCGCTGAAAGTATCTGTCATTTTTCGTATTAAATAATAATATTCTACATTTTTAATCTCAACAACAAGATTAATAGGAGGGAAATGGATTCACTGTTATTTTATCTTACGAGCATTGCGCGCTAAAATATAATATAAGGATTTTATGATTGCAAATAATACATTAATTATATTGAAATCTTGTTTTATTTCTGAGTTAAGGTTTAATTATTTTACTATTAAAAGGGTAAAAGACCACGAGACGGTTGTAAAGTTCAACTACGCAAACATTGTCCTAAGTCAAATCGAATGCAATCTCGTCTAGTAGGTAAATAAACCAACATACCATTCAATAATATTATAACGTATTATATATGTGAATCTGATAAAACTGTAACTGTAAGTGTGTCATTTATTACAAATTCGATGGACTCAAGATAGATTGTACCAGGCGACTGATATGATCACTTGAAGTACACTTCCTTTGATATTCCAATCGGTTAGTATCGTTTTAATTACGGTGAAAGTTAATTCGATAGAAATCTTTTTTTTTTTTATTTGAAAATAGAGATTGATTTTTTTTTTGTTTTATAAGATAACCAGGCACTGATAAAGAAGATTTTATTTTATATGTTGTGTTTTTTTTTATCGATTAATGCTCGACAATTTTTGTCAAGCCTATGACGCGTTCGCTTAATGATGTTCAGAAACGTAGTAATTCGCAAACATGTAAAAAAAATTATAGTCAAGATAATAGACTAGTAATTTTTTGACTCTGCCCAAGACTGATATGATACGAGTATGTATTAATTCTTTTTCAGTTTCTAATGCTAACATAACCTAATTAGGTACTTTTGTGTTAAATCTGAATTTTGAAACGGAATACTAACATCTATTTACCTACCTAACTACCTATCTTCAAAATGGAAGAAAGTACCTTAATACTATTATAGTACGTCTATTCTATAAATATTATAAAGTAATAATTTTTATTAGGTACCTATATAAGTAGGTACCTGTCTAAAATATTTGCAAATAAATTAAAAATAAAATATAATTTGCGTAAACAAGTTCGACAAACTGGAGTTATAACGAGTTATTAGGTAATTATATCGCGTAATACTTATAATATAATAATGATACAGACAGTAGGAAATGCAACATTAGACGAGTAGTTATGTGCCTTTTTTTTGTTGTTTAAAATACATTACATTATTATTATACAATTCTGAAAATGAGTGGTAAATAAGTACTAAATTTCGAGCTGCTAAAACAACAAATGGCCGTAATAATAAGACTTTTGAATTTAGATCGGATTCGATAGAATCTATTCAAATTGGAAAATTGTTAGGTAGGCGTGCGCGCGCATTTTGACGCGCTCTCTCTATTGGTCATTGGAGCGCCAATCACGGCGTAAGGCAGAGCTAGGCGTGATGGTTTTTCGCGCCATTCGAGTAGGAAAATTGTTTTAAAGTTAGAATTATGTTTTTCCTTTAGAATTATTAAACTTCTGGTGTATGTTTATACAATTTGATTCTTCAATCAGATATCTAAACAATTCGTACCTGCTACATATTGCTGTCATTTTTTAAAAATACAAGACAAAGAATTATAAGATTTATTTGTATTTTTATTTAAAAGAAACAAAGAAAATTAAAAAGTAGTAAACTTTATAACTTAATGTCAACATTATGGCAACATTATATCTACGCTTTGGTGAGATTTCAAATCCGTCTCCTTTAGTGGTTTGCACGTATTTATATGTGTGTGCGTGTATAATTTGAATTGATTGAAATGTACACATCCATAGCGTACACGTATGTGTATAGGCACAGTTGTATGTTTGTATTTGAGAATGGTTATTTCGTCTGGTAAATTTCGAGGAGGCTACAATTACCTTCATACCTTGGTACCAACCTATGTATATAGCTAATTGTATGTAATTAGGTAATTATTATATAGACCATACAATTACATTCTATGCGAAGTGTAATTGTATAATTACGTTCCTACTTATATATTTTTTTTTACGAAATAAAAAGAATCATTTTGTTTTTTTTTTTTGTTTTATACAAGAATCGTTTAACCAGTCATCAATAATGTTTTTTTTATTGCTTATAAATTCTTTACACTCGATTGCATAATGTATTCTATATAAAAAAGCACAAAAAGGCCTTGACCAAATTTTGTTCGAGTAGTGCCCTAGTGCCCCTTCCACACAAAGAATACAAATGCGAAACCACGAACTATAACAATGAAACACCTGTGATGGTTCTATTTTTTGTCAACTAAAATTTTTAGTCCCGATTTTAATACATTTTTTGCTACACTATTGTAATTTGAAATGGGCAAATTTATTCATATATCAGATTATGATAAATAACAGATAAAAAAATATCTACCTCTCTTTTTTGATGCAGGTTATATTTAAATTCTATTCTTACATAAATACAGGAATATTCTTTAAAACTATATATTCAATAGCGTTAATGTTTTATCCTTGGATAATGACCTGATGAATTATGAAGCTAAAATCATTTCTATAAAACCTTTTTTTTTACCAAATGGGTAAAAGGGTGGGTGGGTATAGTTGTGTTTGGGCACAATAAAATATATCTGCTTAACGTGGGTATGTACTTTAAATATTAATGGAAGTTGGAAAATGTTTTTGTCAAACATATTTAAACAAATATATTATTATGATTAAAATTTAATATACCTAGATATGGGTAAGTAGCAATATAAGAATATTATTGCTCCCTTTATTATCAGATTGCCCCCATTTATTTATATTGTTACCAAAATCACACAAACTACTTTAAACATTAATAATTCAAAATATAGTATCTATGTAGGTATTTATAGCTAATCTTTCTAAACATGACATTGCTACTTAAAACTGCCTTACACTATACTTGCTATCATGACTCATCGAAGATAGCCAGAAGTTCAAGCGATTCACACTTTGTTTATTTACCTACTTACTTTACAAATCTCACGAGTCTTTGTTTTATTGTGGTTATAGTGACTTGATATATAAATGGTAAGACGCGTTATCCTTAAAAACGAAGTCAAATAGGCCATCACACGATATATGGAAAAAGCAATGTGTAAATGAAAATTAAATAAAACAAAAGATACTTATAAAATAAATGACTGAAATAAATTACAAAATTACGATTGACAAATGATGTGGTGTAAGTCGGAGTCGATTTTTCGCAAAGAATAAAGATTATTACAAAATAACCATTTTTATAAATACCGTTCAGAACACGTATAAACCGATCCTTTTACATGAACTAACACCACAACATACTATAATTTAATTATATAAAAATACGAGAAACGGTACTTTTAAAAAACGAAAATAAAGTGAAAGTTGTTTCAATTAATATGTAAAATAATATTATTAAAAAGGCAAATTTAATAAAAAAAAAACAAAAATACAAAAAATCACGAGTACTGAAAACTTTTTTTCTAAAATATCAATCAAAAACGTGCATAAAAATATTTATTTATATTTGCAGTAAAAACAGAACGCATCTGTCAAAAATCGTGCCAGGAGATGAGAAACGAGGTGTAATAATGCTATAATTTTAAAAATGGAAGGAAAGTTACTTAAAATGCAAAGGGAAAAAACGCAAAAAGTTGCAAAAGCGATGCTACACCGTGGGAGAAATAGGCAGGTGCGCGCAGCGGGAAACAACGAGACACCGTATCGTAGTTTTTGCGGTCATATTGATTTTTAATTAACGCTGAACTTGTTTCAAAAAAATAATAATATGAGCAGACTAACTCGGTAATCGTGTAATGCAACTCATTAACCGGAACTGTTTGAGCAATCAAATGTCAGTCGGTGTTTTTATAGCTTTCTACATGCGAGCGTTGTTTATGTGAACATTTTCTAAATTACATACACTTTGCGCATCACAAAACAACAAAATTGTCAATTAGACATCAAAAAAGTATTTGCTAATAAAATAGGTAAAACCTTTTTTAACATTGCTTTGAAAAAGAACAAAAAAAATAATAATTAAAAAATAAATACATTACATACACTTTAATATCATTTAACAGTACTCGCAAACAGTATCAATTTAATGTTCATCGCGGATATTAAATATAGAATAAAATAAGACGAACCTACCCAACGAGTAGGTACTTGTAGCTCGTATGTATCTAATTAAAATGGACAAACAAACATGTTCAAGGCCACAACGTTCACATGTATGTTTTGTTCCAACAATATCTCCACCGGTATATGCAACGGTACTCAACGATGCAATTTATTCCGTACTTATTTGGCCTACTAATATATTGTAAACACCCGACCAGCCATACCAGTTGCGAACAATTACGTTTTATTTTCTATCCACTCTTTTACTATTTGCCACGCTGTGCGTAAATACTTATTCTCTTTTTAATATAACGGGGACACGTTAATGTTACAGTAAGTTTATATTTTTTATCGCTCATCGCATAAATACACGCATGGTGTTTTTCTTATATGGAAATGACTATTTATTTACTCCAACATTAATACTATAAATAAAAGTATTAACGTGAACGAAAAATTAAAATTAAATTATTATTTGTTGGCGTTTATTAAAAACTTCACGTAATAACTGAGATTTACTGCTTCGGGATTAATTGATGTACATATCAATAAATCAAAATTTAAATGGTTCGCGTTATCAATCACGGGCGTGCAGGAGCACGTACTCCGTAAAGCGTTTGAACCGTGCCACAATGCATTTGACGCGTGACAGGCGATAGAGTAGAGGATGCACACACTGCTAACTCTATCATCAATATGTAATTTGTATGCATAACACGCACGGACCCGACCGCGCCCGACTTCGGCCGAAGACGATCGAATGCAATCGTGGGAAAACGCGGCAGGTGTTACCGATCCGAAACACTTCTTACTGAGTAAACACTCAGCGTGTACAATATTATAACCGCCTCGAAGCGTCTGTGTAAATGGAAAACATATTTTGTGTGCTTAATGATACTGCTTACTTTTTTGGTACGACTCGGTTATCAGACGACGGGCTTTTTTTGCGACGCTTTTGAGATACTAAATGTGGCGTGTTTTATTTTTGTTGAATTTATTGAGTCACCCTTAATTGGTGCGCTTAAATTAAGTGAGCCGGGAAGATCGATGCGTGACCTTTTCTGTATGAGGTTACGTGGATTATTTATTTCGCATAATGAGGGGAAATAAATTTAGCGTTCGCGCGTAATCTATCTTATTAAAAAATGGCGCCCAGCTATAAATATATCCTTTTGAATCAGTTTGAAAAATATCGCAATTAAAACAGATTAGATACGGGTTTAATTTGAAGTGAAAATAATCGCTCTGTATATTTCACTATTTATTTACTCGAAAAATATTTTATGTAATATGTTTTATTATAAGAAATAACATTTTAAGCTTCCGATGTAACCAGTAAATATTCAAATCGAGATGGCGATTTGGTTTAGTTAACATAAATTCCTGGAATATTCATGACCTACCCATAACACAGCTGAATGACGCCCACGCACGCCTACGTAGTTGTAAATGCTTCATCTCACATCACCGTTGCTGTAGATCTTATCTCAAAATAAATAAAAACAATTTAACAATTCTCTTCAATGTTAAACGTCACTAAAAGAATTATATTAATTGTTATTATTTTTTTATTTAAATGTTTCTTAAGTTTTTAATCGTCCATTCTAGATGACAATCAGATTTAATCGAATCATAATACGATACGGTTGTTATTATATTTATTTAAAATTAATTAATTGAATATTTAAGGGACTTGACCCGAATTTCATAAAGGAATCTCTTTTTTTATTTTTATAATTTACAATTTCTCCACAAAAAGTCCTTGCTTTGGGTTATATAAGAAAAAGTAACGTGTAAGTAGTTTGTAAAGCAGGTTTGGAGCTTATTTCGTCCCAGTGCTCTCTCTATGCTATAAATGGATACAAATGTTTTATTACGAAATAGGTAGATGGACCGGTAAATGGGCCACCTAATGGTAATTGGCCACCACTGCTCTTATGCATTGGCGATGTAAGGAATATTAACCAGTCCATACTTCGCCTATGCGCCACACACCTTGGGAAGTAAGATGTGATGATCTGTATGTCCCTTGTGCCTGTAGTTACGCGAGCCTACTCATCATTCAAATTAGAATACAACAATACTCAAATATTGCTGCTTGGCGGTAGAATATCTGATGAGTGGATGGTACCTACCCAGAGGGGTTTGCACAAAGCCACCACCATGACATTGGCGTGAATGTGTTAGAACTTCCGTGAAATTAGACACATGCATGTTTTCTCTTTCTCGAGATATTTTCCTTTAAAGCCGAGCACGAGATGAATTATAAACAGAAATTAAGCACATGAAAATTCAGTGGTGCTTAAGTTTAAACCAACGACCTTCGATTAAGATTCATGCGTCCTAACCACTGGGTCATCACGGCTCTTGGCTTATATCATGTGGAAGATTTTCATCTGACATATTATGTTGATATTGATATCAACATTTTTTTATAAACACAAGATAAGTATACAAGAATTCAGTGACCTTGCCTAGGTTTGAACCGACAATCATCGGTTAAGATTCACGTGCTCTAACCACGAAGCCATCTTGGCTCTTTTTAAGATGCATATACGCGTAAAGATTAAGACAATCACATACAGCTAACTATTATTCCACCCAGGTGTTTCGTGATGATTACTTATTATTTTCATACGCGCGAGGTGGTTGCAGGAGGCCTTATTAAACGTGAACCAGATATTTAGTGAATTCTGAAAATGTAATACTTGTATACTATACACTAAGTAAGAGTGCACTTATTTTATAATGATATTTGTTCTGTTTTACGACTGGCTTATTAAAATGACTGCCAACAAGCTGATTTCCACGTTAATAGATGATGGGTCTTATCTGAGGATGAGGAAGGATTATAATACATTATAATCCTCAGATTATAATGAAAGAAAATGCTATTTATTACATTGCCACTGGCGACTTAAGAAATGCAGAATTTTAATGCGAATTTATTATTTAATTATCAAGTACATGGCGAATGGATTTTACGCAAATTTTATAGCATAATAAACTGCCGTGAATAAATGAATGAGTTTGTAACTAGTGTCATTCGAGGTGATTCAATTATTCTAACACTAACCAATACGTCCAAATCTCATCAGGCTTATAAATACATACATGTATGAACCCATGTAAATATTCCACTCCTTTTTTGGGCAGCCATATAAAAATTAGGAACAAGTGTTATTTCTTAATAAAAGTAACATTTCCAGTGATATAAAAATACTTGCACATATATTTAGCGAATATATATTGATCATGAGCTATTTTTTTTGCAGGAGTAACTACATGTAATCATAGTTTACAAACACAAGTAGAAAACATTAAGGTAGAAATAACAGAAATATAGGATTTTAAAGGCCCCATAATAATGGACGTATGTGTAATTACGAACGATTGAAAAAGAAAAAAAAAAAAGAAAATTACGCAGAAATCTCGTGTTCAATGTAATTCCGATTTGCTATGTACTCCGCAAAATATATGAACGACGTTTCATTATTAAAAATTTGACTGTCTCGTTGGTCTAATGGTCAGTTATAAGGCCGCCGACCCCAAGGTTCTGATTTCAGTTCGAACCAATAAAAAAGGTTTTAGGGGTTTGGTTTGAGGAAAAGTTGGGAGAGTTTGAAAAATTCTCAGTAGCAGCCCGGAAGTCAGAGTGAACTCCACCTTCCACACCCGTTGCTCGGAAAGCACGTGAAGCCGTTGGTTCTGCACCTAAACCCTTTCCGGTCTTGTCATCCCGTTTTCATGTTCGGATTAAGAAATTGATGGAATAGAGAGTGCACCTGTATTTGCGCACACACTTGTGCACTAAAATTACTACAATTATCGAATCGGTCAGGACATCAATCAATTTAAAATCTTTTAGTCTCTAACTAATATTTATATACATTTAAATACTTTTAATTTACTTTAAACGAAACCTACTTACTTAAATTTTCTAGAAGACATTGTTGCAATTGACTTTACTCATGCTGTGTATGAGAGTAATAATAAAGAGAGAGAGAAAAAAAAGAAAGGTTCTCTATTTACAAAAGACTCTTTTACTCCCAGAAGTAATATATATAGTTTAAGTAGTAATGCTAAGATACTATTCTTATATACAAGTATATAATTGTAATAAATGTTAAGTATATTTATTGATCGAAGAAGGATCATTTAAAAAACACTATATTATTTTAGATTTGCAAACAAAACATTAATACTTTCGTATTTATTATTATTTAAAAAAATATAATACAGGTAAAATTAATACCTATTTTTCATTAATTATTAAATTAATATTATTATACTAAACACAATGTTACATAAATAATACATAAGCATGGTGTTAGTTTTTGTTAATTTCCACCTGGTGGTAGCACTTTGTGCAGGCCCGTCTGGGTGAGTACCACCCACTCATCAGATATTCTACCGCTAAGCTGCAACACTTAGTATTTTTATAATTATTGTAATACTCGTTGCTGCATTCTGGTTTGAAGATAACTATACCAGTGTAACTATAGGCACATGAGACGTAACATCTCAGCTCCCAAGGTTGGTGACGCAATGGCGATGTAAGGAATGGTTATTATTTCTCACCTCGCCGATGTCTATGGGCGGTCGTGACCACTTACCATCAAGTGGTCCATTTGCCCGTCCGCCTACCTATAACATAAATAGCTTTTGCAAGGATATGCTTAAAATTGACCCTGTAATAAGAAGGGTGAAAAAGCGTAACTACTGAGTATCATGCTGGTTTTCTCGGTACTTGTCAAACCAAGCAGTATTGAATTAAATGTAGCTTCACATTTAATTCAATTCGGAAACATCTAAAAGTGCTAAGCCTAGAAGCCTAGAATAAATTAATTTTTGATTTGATTCGATTTATAATATTAGTTGATATATATAGAAATACAGAACTCATAAAATGAAAACAAAAATTTTGTGTACAATGTAACAATGCAACAAAAATATTATAATACAAAAATATTTTTCTAAGTGTAATATAAGTAAAAAAATATATTCAACCATTACTTGCTTCCTGTATTTATTGTATATATTTAAGAAAATTATCTTTCATAGAACAAATAATGCACGAAGAATTTTATCTTTAGGTTATAAACGTCAAATTACGTTAATAATAATAATAATGACCTCCAGACCGATTTCGGCCACGGCGGCCAATCTTAAGGAAACATAATTTTAGTGATTTTAGTGTACAAGTGTAGGCTCAAGAGAGATTAACTAAGTAAGCCAACAACGTAAGAGATATTATAGTGCACAAGTGTGTGCGCAAACACAGGTGCACTCTCTATTCCTAACTCTCATAATCCGATGGGACGGCAATCCGACACGACAAGAAAGAATTCAAGCGCAGGACCAACGGCTTTACGTGCTTTCCGAAGCACCGGAGTGTCCACACTTTCAACTTCCAGACTCTGGGAACTGCTACTGAGAATTTTCTGACAGAAAACCCCAATAACATTTTACTGATCCGACCTGGAAGGACCTCCGGGTCTGTGGCCTTACATCAAACTACTAGACCAACGAGACAGTCATTACATTATAGCTTATATGAACATAATCAATCACATCGTCTAGAAATATATAAAAAATAACTAAAGTGAATACAGCAGCAATATTGCAGAAACCGATCATAAAAAGGTTATGTAATATATTATGTACTTCATGAATGAGACGATGGTTTAATTTGTTACCTTGAAAAATGAAACTTTCGGGGGATATTTAACGGGGAAATGGTAGCATTTTTTTAATTTAAATAATAAGTGTTTTTTATAAGGAACATTAAAAAACGTGTCACAATTTCTTAACTTCAAAAACAGCTCCGTCCTCTGTGAAAAAAGATTTCTCTCGAATTGTACAGTCAGTTATAATAAAAGTTTGATTCGTTTTAGTTTAGTTTATTTTCGTATAAAAACAAAGATATTTTATTCATTATTTTTTATTTAAAATATATATTATTATTCGATTACCTCTTATTTTAAGGAGTTTTAAGGATACGTCATGCAGAAAAGCCAGTAGACGTGTTCCTGCTCGCCAGTTGATGAGCTATTGTTGAATCCAGTCGCTAGTTACGACAATGTGGTTAATATAAAAACCTAGTTAATGAAAAAATACATGTGTGCCAACTTTCATGTTGATCGGTCACTGATTCAAGCAAGTATACCAATATCCAATTTTATATACTCGTATAGTCATGTATACATATATGTGAAATGATACTGTACGTACATATGTGTGGAATAAATAATAATAGGCGGACAATAAGGATAGCAGAAGGGTCTACGCGGGTCGATAAAAACGTGAAAATACAAAAACGTTACGGTGAGATTTTTATCCAAAGGTTCGGAGTGCTATGAATGCGAAATACTTGGGAGGCCAAGTCCGAATGTCTCCTGGTTGTTAGGTAAATTAAATTAAAGTCACTACAGCGCTCTAAATTTTACGTAAATAAGATATTTATTTATTTAAATATGAGAAGAGTGGAGACGGTCCAGTGGTAAGAACATGTCAGAGATCATCATATTAACTGAGGTTACTTTCCATGCGCCCATGCAGATGGACTGACAACGTTCGACATAAAATCGAATACAATTATTAGGCAAGTGGACCACCTGATGGTAAGTGGTCACCACCGCCCATAGACATTGGCACTGTATTGGCACCCAGACGGGCTTGCATAAAGCCACTACCAAATTAAGTACAAACTTTTCACCATTTGTTAAAATTACTTTAACCATACTAGGATAAAATATTAAAAAAAAACATAATATCAATAAAAGTTTGTATAAATATATATAAAAATTTAAATATATTTAATAGCCATTACCATTACGTTGCTTAAAGTAAAAAGCCTGGAAATGTCCCACTGCTGGATTAAGGCCTCCTCTGGTTTTAGAGGAGAAGATTTTAAGCTTACTTCTATGGGCGGTGGTGACCACTTACCAACAGGTGCCCATCTGCCCATCCGCTTATCTATATTATAAAGAAACACTATCAATAAAGTTAAGGAAAAGTCTATGTAATCGAGAAGTTACCACATTAGAAATTAAATAAGTATTAAATTGAGTTAATGATTAAGAAATGAGTTTCTGGAATAAAATCTGCGCCGTGTATCAACGGTACACCAAATTTTGTTCTTAAATCGTAAAATAATAAGTCGAATCAAAACAAAACAATATAAGTCTCAACTACAATTGTATTAATTATTAACTCAATCAAAAAAAATCTATAAGAAAGTATCTGATTCCAAAAACATAATATTTTATAATAGAAAAAAGATATTATCAAATGCACAGCTAACAAAAGACTCACATTTACTTTTTTTACATAAATGTTTGATATATTTACAAGCTCATCATTTGCCGGTATAATTTGACAGAATACAAATGCGCTCTTAATGTTTTGCCGACTGTACCATCTCACATAACCGCTGATTACCGCCCTTCAGAACGCTACGCCCACGATAATATTTAACAACGCGTTCGTAATTACTACCCGAAGTGACATTTCGCCCGCGGCGCATATCTGACATACGATTTAATTGAGGCGTTCTTGCCACTGTTTCCCGAATACGGTCGCAAGTGACGTTGAAATGAAAGTAGACACGATTTCGATTATTATTTCAATGAGATAATTATTTTCATGAATACGAATAAACATTCTTACCCATTACATTTTCAGGTCACGAAACACCACAAAGGCAGATCCATTAAAACCGATACCTATAAGAGGAATGAAAGAATATTTTTCAGATTTTCCCACATCTTTTGGCCGCAATTGGCTTTTTTATTTATTTCTTATATTACAGTTTCTGCGCGGACATGTGCGTTTATTTAGTTTTTTAATTACTATTAAATGTTCCTATTTTAAAATTACAAAAACTAAATAACTAAATATTTATGTTAGTTTTTAATTATATTTTAGAGAGCTAAAGAGCTTACTAGAAAGATACATCTATACATGAATAATACACGGTCAGTTAGAAATGTATGTTGAAACTATGTATTTTAACGTAAATAAATGATTGAAAATGATATCGTTATTACATATATGGTTATAGAAATATGATTATTACAAATGATAATCGAACAGGAGTGTTAAGCTATGACCTACACCAGGTGACGTCACTAACGGCCATAAAACACGAGTAGAACCAGACCCACCGAACTGGAATAAATACTTATTCATATAAAATTATACGGACAGGTAACACCGGAACAAGTGGCGGGTTACGGCAAAGGTCAAATTGTCGTCTGTTACAATCCCTGCGCTTATTATAATGGGGATGGAGTGTGACTCGACCCTCGTAACTAAAGGTGTGAAATGTGCCAAAATTATCTTGGAGAATTTCAATAATGGTATGTATGTCTACTTTTTTTTGTTTTTTTTTTATAACCTAAAATTCAAATAATTAATGTTAATTCTTAAATAATTGAAGTTCTATCCGAATAGCTTTATATACATATATATATATAAGTTATATATAATAGACAATAGATAGACTATTTTTATTTAGTTATCTAGTTCAGAGAATGTTAATAGAATATTTCATTTATTATTATATTATATATATATTGCCAAAATTATTACTATAACTACATACTGAATATATCTTGAACGAAGAAAAATAATTATATTGAGTTCTTTATGAAGTAATGAGTGGGCGTTGTAAGCTTTACTTGATTTCTTTTTTATTATATTTATTTTAAACAGGTGATAATTAAATATCGCAAAAAACTAACATTGACAAATTGTCGGCGAGAGTAATTGATATAAAAATCAATTTTGTAGTACACGTCCCGTAACCGCTCCCAGCTTCTTGTCTCATAAGAATTTACATTGACATTTTTACAATTTGATTGATTAATTTTGTTATTGAATTCGCCATTAAAGTAATTAAACATGTGACACCGGTTGCACGAGGAGGAGGTCGAGAAGCGTAATTATAGATATTATCATGATTCTTTAATCTCTCAGAGACATCATAGAATAAAGACTGAAGCCAGCTAAGTGATTAATATTTTATTATCCCGAGTATTTTATAATAGGTTTTGCATGTAAAGTTATCAGGACTTAATCGATTAGCTTCGAGAAACGTCCATCAAGGCACCCTCGGCTCATCGATCGAGTCGCGGTGCGGTATCATTAAGATAAAATTAATTGGGCTCCACCGGTCTTCCGCGTCCCCGTCGAGATGAAAAAAGTGCACACACGTGGTCACTACCGTTCATTTACGAACGCGAATTATGCGTAGTACGGCAGGTGGCAGGTGGCGGCGATCATGGGAACTCGGGGTTGAGTCGAGTTCCCACGGCCGCGTCATTCACCACACCGCACCTGCGCCCCTTAACGGGGATGCTACACACACGACTGCCACGCGAAGGAAAGCGTCGATTAGAAGTTGTTCGCGTGTGTGCGCTCTGTGCTCGCGCCTCGCGTGTGCATACGCATGCGATCTACGCGTGCGTATACTCGTGCGTGCGCGTGTGCGTGTGCGGTGCGCGCATACGGGCTCCGATTTCAGGATTTGTTTAACTAAGTGTCCGTAAAAGGGCTGTTTACGTTGCAGCATTACCAGTCTATGGATGTGTATGTAACACCTTAGATTTATGTATGTTTGTGCTATTTTAATGATAATTGACAGCAATCATAGATCAACGTTTTCCTTATCCTTTTTTATAAATGCTAAAAGGTTTTTAACTACTTTTACAGTAGTTTCTCATTTAGATCCTATTTGATTGCAACTTTAAAATAAATTGTTAAGCGCATTTAACATTTAATACAAATAAGGTCCGGTAATAAATGGCTAATGGATGCAATGCAATATAGTATTATCAAAAATAGATGTTTAACTGTTAGTACCAAGTTTATAATTTTATTGAGGAATGTTTTTCACACAAATATAATTGTACTAACAAAACATATACTTACCATACATATGAAAATATTTATAACAATAATCAATGATTTGCTTTGTAACAGACAGGCACGCATACAAATAGAGGGACTAGTTCAAGCATACTAGACAAGATAATCAGAATGAGCAGTGCGTGCGGTCATCGGATACATTCGGACCGAGCACGCTTAAATAATTGTATAATTGTATTCACCCCAAACCCACACACAGTTATTGAACTTTCCATCTATGACATGTTTAAAATAAATACAAAATAGCTTTAAATCATGTATTCTTATAATTTTTATAGAACAAATCTTTATATTATTTTCTTGTAGTGATATTTTATTATTATGAATAAATTACTTTATTTTACAAATTGTTATTTTAATTTTTATTTGTATTATTGAAATATAATTTAATTCAATAAAATGATTTCATATAAAATAACAACTATCGGTTATATAATATCAGATTTAAAAGTATCAATGTAAGATGCAATATATATACTAAATAAAAAGGAAATACCTATACAAACCAATTTTAAGTATTTAATATATTCAAGCATCCATAAATAATGAGTGGCTATTAGCCCGCATCTACACTGCCGGAATGCATGCATTGTCGTCGACGCGTGGCGTGCGTACGCGCACTTATCTATGCACGTGATTGTTTTATACAACCCTTTCCTGCTCATACCAATGTTGTTATGAAGTTATAAACTGCCTATTGTTATTAAAAGGATACATAATATTATACAGTATCAATTTTTTTTTAGTAGATTGTACAAAAAAATTACAATTATTATAGATCTATACAAATACATTTCATCTTATTATAAACTAATAATTAGAACAAAATATGTTATTATTTTGTTCCAATTATTAGTTTATAATAAGTAATGTATTATAATTATTAGTTAATAATTTAAAATTGAAATGGTTAATAAACATATAATTAAAAAAATACATGTTACAGGAGTTTATCAAATTTATTCTATTATATTTGTCAGAATCCAAAATATAATCGAAAAAGGGCGACTATATTACAACAAAACATTTCCTATTTTCATCACCCCGAAACACAATAAATACATACACACTTTCATAATTGACGCCTCGAAATACCCCAAACTAAAGTCAACAATGCAGAAGCTACGCGTGTAGTGCACGCTCCACGCACACTACAATAAAACTTCTATTCATACAGGGCCATAGACTATAAAACATAATGTATACTTTGATACGTAACGTTCCGAATACAAAGTCCCATTTGTAACCCTACCCTGTGGGGACGCGGCAAAAAGGTTAAGATTTTATATTCTTTTTTCGTAAGCTAAAGGCTGCACGTGGTCGGGTTGTGGTCTAACTTTTTTTCTTTTAATGAAAGTATTATGTTGAGTAAAATTCTCCAGCGGAGAGCGCAAGGGGATCAGTTACGACAGCTTTCGAAGTCGGTATCAATTTTAGAGGACTGATGTTGCGTCATTAAATTACTTTTAATTACGAGACGAGAGTGTTACTTTGGATGTTATTAATTAATTCAAATTTAAATATTTTTAAATATGAACATTTTCCAATAAGATTGGTTTGACGGTTTGAAAAAAATCCATTATAATTAACATTCAAATCGGCGGCAGAAAAATATATGGTATCCCTTAGAAAACATTAATTAGTATAGTCTCATAATATAATATGTCCTATCAAAGTGAAATAAAAATAATTCAAAATACAGTACTCCTTTAATTATAATAGTTTATATAACAACATCAATATCACCAAATAAAAAACACTAAATGATTAATTTGTAAAGAGGTTTTATATAATATGTAGACATGATCTTTATACTTTATGGTTTTACAAGTTTTTCATAATATTTCCTATAAAATAGGTTTTAATGAGTTTGGCACTCTTTTATTCTAATAAGAATCAAAGTGTGTAAATACTTCAATACAACATTTTCTCTATCGTATAAAATTTTCGAATATGTCTTTTGTCTATTTGTCTATGAAACGAAAACGTTAGATAACATAAATTAGATACTATATAATAATACCATAGTGAAAGCACTAGAACTCTAGTTTAAATAAGTTAGTACTTATAGTCATATATTATAGTTATATAGTGAAATGAAAGTATATAAATTCAAATGCAGAAGTAAAATTGTTCGACTTTGTTTCGCCTTATTAATATCATAAAATAGCATATAAAATCACGGCTTCGCCAGAATCGGATTCAGTTTGTGATGAAAATCCATCAAAATCTGCCATTTATAACGTAAATAATGCGTGTTTTTAATTGTTATATTTAAATTATTTGGTAGTTGCGAACGTCTTCAATAGAAATATGGTTTTTGTGGTTTTGGTAACTCGCAAATAGCCGTCTTCATTTAAAAAAAGTCTATTTTGTAATAACAATCAGGCAAAGCAACTTTATTTTTTTTTACAAATATATATGTGAATAAGAGCATGTGACAATTATAATAAACGCTACACTAGTATAGATATCTTTAACGAAAATTTATTGAAGTTCTTAGAAGCTTTAAAAAATTGTATTTGTCATTAATATTCTTATCGTTTTTTTTTGTTCTGTTTTTTAAATTACTTTAACACACACAATCACATTAAAACACATTCAGATTATAATTAAAGACTTCGAAGCCGATATGCGATACTTAATTATTAGTTAAAAACAAATATAATCTTTTATTACAATAAAAAACGCCTAGAGAAGTGTACAACGATCACAGCAGTATTTTGTTGAGGTTAGGTAAACCAGACTTTTTTATACATTTTGTCTTAGTGGTTGGTATGGTTAGTCAACCGCTTCTTTTATTTTATTGAATAAACAGACTTAACTAAATATTTAATCAAACCGGGCTTGTAAATATGTACATATATAAAATTATACGTATGTATGTATTATACATAAGTATAATTTTACTCCTGGTCGACGCCAAAATCATATTTGCGCACGATTGATTTGGTGAAGATACTATTTTATTAACACATGAATAACTCATAATATATAATTGACATACCGTATGCCATTTCAATGTGGAGTCATTACTTAAGTGTGAAATTATGTTAACCACTCCGACGCTCCGAACCAGCCAGGCAAGTACTTTATTTCCAACTTTTTTCTAATATCTGGTCGACACTTTATAAAATACGACTTTTTCCGACGTAACTTCGTAGAGGTAGTTTTACTACTAATTAGATTTTCTATATTTAGTTCACTCTCGGGGCAATCCATACGCAGGCGAATAATATTATTAACTATGTACAATTTCACTTTTTCATGACTGTATAATACAAATGAAAATATGAATTAGGGACAAACATCCTGTTAAAATAGTTTTATCACTATAAATAATATTAATCTTACGTACATAAGGTCAACAACATTCTTAGGTACAATATAAAGTTCTATTTGAATTATCACTAAGTGAAATCTAGTATTAAAATAATTCATCAGTGTATCCTTAGCAAGTGACCGGAGGAAATGATTTATCAGGGTGTAGTACGTGATTTGCGAGCGCCGTGGAGCCGATGTAATCGCAGGAAGCGACACCGGCGCGGGCGCAGACGCTATGATCAATCTGCAGCGGAACTTATCTATCCACTGCTGCTAGCCAGCTGCTAGCCGTGATTCATAATAGTGCGATAGCCTTGTTTATTCTACACCGAGTTGCCTTCGGCAACCTGAAATGCCCGGCTCATGCAAATATATGCAAGACGCGATCGCGATGCAGGGAAGTAGAGACACATCATAAAACAACATTGGAATTAATAATATCCTTAACAATAATTACAATCAAAGAAGAAATTAGTCATCAAACTGCTCTACTGTACATGAAAGAATGTCAATCACGAGACAATTAAAAAAAATAATTAAGGAAATAAGAAAAAGCTTATGAATCTTAAAGAATCGTCTGAGTCTTGCTATGATTAAAAAGGAATTATAAACGCAATCTAGTCAGTAACTATTCTAAGTCGCGGCACATTAAAGCCTCTATTCGTAGAAGTCTTCGTAAAAACCAGTCTGTAGGCGCGCGCTACTGCTCGCGTGCTGAGCGCGCGCCTCCCGCTCCGGGACGCACGCGCGGGCGCACACGTAGCGGGGACCCGGTATATAAAGCCCGCTGCCCTTCCTGATTCAATCATTCCCTTCGTACGCTCCGTGTGTGCATGCCGCTTGCTATCACGCAACCTTGTAAATACGTAGTCGTAGTTCGTCGGATTAAGTTTATCGTAGTCTTAATTAATTAAAAATGTGTCTCGCTAAAGAAGATTCACAATCGCCGCAAAAGGAGGTTCAGTCACCTCGTTCCCCTTGGATGAAGCTCTTGAATCGTCAGGTATGAATCATATCTTTATTATGTTCTTTTTAGATTCATCCAGTTTAATCAATATTGTATAGGAGAACTATATTGTCGAAGTTTCTTTTGAGTTTTCTACATTTAATATTGATATGAATATCAATTTATAATCCGTTGTTAACATTCGTTTTATTTATTACAGAGCTCAAGACCAAGGCTTCCACGAAAAGTGACAAGCTCCACGCGTGTGAATCTAAACAAGTGCTGGTCGAAGCTTGGAGAGTTGATCTCTAACTCTTCACCTCGCACTGACCTGCCATCGCATAAGACTGTCTATCCCGAAGAACCCGTTTTAGTGCCGTTCTCCGAATACTTCTATCCCGTGGACCCGGTCAAACCGGTTCCGGTTGAAGATAACGACAACGCCGAAAATCAGAATATCCTCAACTCTAGCCGGTTTGAACTCATCTCAGAAGAAGAGATCAGTGACAACATGGCCAATGAAGTTCGAGAAATCTGCTACTCGGCGACCAAAACGAGCTGCTTTGTATGTAAGCTATGCTACTAACTTGTGCGTCTACAAAATCACTTTCGTCTTCCAGTAATTTTTCGAACGTTTCGAAGTTCTAATTTTGGTACTAATGCAGTGAAAACAAAATCGTGTCTTCCAATATTAGATTTAGTGAGTGCTCTGGCAGCACATCCATGTCTTCCATTAGTATTAGTGACTCGTAATTCTGGTACATCTTCATTCGAGTTGATATTGTGATTTCAGTTTATGTGATTCTAGATTTAAGCCTTAGATATATTCGATTTGATATTTAACAGAAAAAGATGTACTAGAATTTCACGTAAATTAGTTTTTGATATTGTAACCATATAAATTGTCAGTCATGTTTTGGTAGACAGCTTTAATGTCAACTGCACTGTAATTATCAATGCACCGATTTCCACCTAACTTCTGAACTATGCTCCTTGAAGTTCATACTTTCAATTATGATATATCTGTCAAAGGTCTTCCATTAGTTTGTAAGGATTTTGTCTGTGATATGAAGAGTACATGAATTGAAGCTTTAATTAGAATAGGAAAAATATAGATTTTATGAAATTTTTATATAATTCGAAACACTAAGTTCAATCGAAAAGTATTTAAACTGAATTCGACGTCTTCCATTGTAACTTGGAGTCATGTTTTAATACAAAATTCTGCATCAAATGTATTCGATTGATATTAGTGTTATCATTTATTGTAGAAGATAAAAACTATATAAATCACGAGAGCTTTAATAGCATTAAGGTAGATAAGAAGAAATATTATAATTTTCTATACTAATCTTTCTTCTCGCTTGTCTATTGTCTTCAATGTTCTCTTACGTGTATTCGTGCAAAAATAGGCCGAGCGTGCCAATCTTAATCTTAGATCTTCCGTAGTTTAAGGCTTAGTAAGTTAATTGTAAGGGTAGGCTTTAAGTTTTTTTATTTTTCGGTCATTAGAAAATTTTGTCGATTTTTCCCTCGTATTTTTTAATTATTAGGTTAAGTTTTTCTTTTTTTATTATTCTTAACTCTATTCTTTTATTTTAGTTTTAGATTAGAAAATAAACCATTTTGTAGACTGATTGTTAAGTAACTTCAAGACTTTCGTTTGATCTCTGAATCTTAATAAAGATACTTACTATTATAATAAAACATATTTTTTATTCCAATAAATATACCCTGTAAAATTTTATAAAATTAAATCAACAATTCTTGAATATACAAATATAAGTAAGTAAGTATATTTTATTTATAAAATCGTCTTTTCTGAAAAAACGTAAAAAAGAAATTAGTGTTATTATTAGAGCTGATGATTATACCAATACAACTAAATTAAAGAACACAGTTCATCCACAGTTCATTTTTGAAACTCAAAAGATAAATAATACATCTTGATAATAAAAAATAAAAAATAAGATGACTCCATGATGATATGGAAAAAATTAGACTGCAAATATGGAACTCATTGAACAATGGCTTAAGACTTTTTAATAAGAATTCAAAACTCGTTACCTCTTTTCAATTGTAAAACAAAACAATTCCAGTCGTGTTTGTTACAATTGACATACATAACAATTCAGATTAATGTAATTACAGACACGAGAAAATGTGAACTATTATTATTCCAAGATCGATCCCCATCTACGACAATGTTCTAAGATCGACACAGTTCATATTTATTAACGTTGGTACTTGTAACATTTACCTACCGAGACGATAGCGTAAGATTACCATAACACTAATTAATACGTAATTTATAGCGTCCTTCATACAATATACAACGTATACTATCTATACTATATTATATAGCATTACTATATATGTATATATATAGTTATATTATAAATTGGATAAGTTTGTTTGTTTGAACGCCCTAATTTTTGCGATTTTTTTTTTTTTACTTATTCGATAGAGTTGACTGAGATTGATGTAAAATGTAAACAATGCCTAGTTACATTACATTAATCGGATTTTCATAAAAATCTTAGTGAAAGTCAACGCTATCAACTAAATAAAAAACTCGCACTAAGCACACTGATTATGAGAAAAGTTTTTGCGTTAGTCGTTAGTTAATTTGATTTATTGTTGATTTGGTTTAATAGTATATAAGTCACGCGACAACCCACGGAGGCGGATCAGGTAGTATTTACATAAAAACTAAATACTTGTGTTTTAAGACGGTATACATAGTTCACGATAAGGACCATGTTACCATTTTTTGACAAATCTATTTTCAAATCTTACTAATGCAAATGTTTCGTGAAGGTTAGATTGCCATTTTAGATTTTATATTGCAAAAAAAAAATATGGTGGTAGGTGTGACTTTGACTTTGACTTGACTGTCTGCTTGACTGTTATCACACCTGATAGAAAATGATGAGACAGTCTAAGATGGAGCGCACTTGCCTAGAAGATGCCTATTCAGTTCCCAAAGTTGGTGGCGATTGGTTATGTAAGAAATGTAACGCCACCAAAATCTATGTCATACCACTTACCATTAAGTGGCCAGTCTGCCTGCCTATATTATGAAAATGAAATAAGATTAAAATACTTTTAACAAATCTTGCGTGATGCCAGTAATTATATAATAATTTGCTCAGTTCGTATCGTATGTAAACAATAACAATATGTTCTTACTTTGTATTTATAATGCTGTTATTTATCTTATTTTATGTGTTATTCTTTACCGATTGGCTCATTATGCAAACATTGTTGCCGTTGCTTGAATAATATTGATATAAATCAGTCACATCCAAGATATATTTAAACTTAAACAAGTATAGAATAAACAGAAGACATTAAAATATATATAAAGAAATCTCAGTAGCAGTTCGTTTTGATAGTTACCAGTGTTATATCGCGTGCCTCAAAAATGATCCTGCGCCTGAACTAAGTTTGGTCGTGTTGGCTTAGCAGCTTATAGCTATATAATGTATCTTGCACAGTTGGCGAGTCACCTTTGATAAGGACCACCATTGCTAATATAGGTCATAAAATCATAAAATATATGTAAAATGTCATGTCCTATATGTCATAGATTCATCGATTTTTAAGCATATATAGTCAAGTACAATTCTAGCTATTTTTATCTATAAACATAAGTAATGCATATATTAAAATAATTGCTCGCTACTCAGCTAAATCGATCAACGTTATTATAAACATGAATTTAAAATTAGTAAGATGTTAATTAAGCACAAATAAAATATTTAGTATATTTTCGCAAGAATATTTTTGTTTTATAATAACAGTTTGATATCATTTAAAACCCTAATAATAATCAATACTTTGATATTATAAAGCTGATGGGTTTGAAATTTTCATCGAGCAACACAAAAACTCTTCGATGTTTTTCACGAGCCCATTGTTGAGCTTGCCGCTGCTTGACCTTGAGCTTCACACTACGATCCGTTAACATGAACATCATCCGATTTATCATATCATATATCACTTAGTTAATCAATGTAATTATTATGTGAAAAATATAAAGTATATGTATTCATATACTTAATATTATCATTTGAATCAAATCGGTTAGAATCTCCGGGCATCCCCGCAGCTTGTTGTATAACAAGATAGAATGTGTGTTTATGTAAATTTAAAATAAATCAATCTGTTTAAAAATAAATACTTACGTGTTTTTTAATAGTTACATCAATACACTAATATTTATTGTATGTTAATATAATTTACATAGAGAATTTATATAAAAAATATTCAAAACAGATTATAAATTGTATTTAACGTATCTAAAAATAGCATGGGTTACATTATAAATAAATGTTTCGAACGTAAATAATTAGCAAATCGGGAAAAACATTCTAGAAAAATGCTATTGTATCGTATGTTGTTGCCTGTAGAATTCATGTTCTTAATTTAAGCAAGTCAGAATAAAATAATTACATACACAAATAAATACTTATAATATATTTTTATGAAATAACGATACGATATGAAAGTTAACCTTCAATTATTCAAAATGAAACAAATGATCAGAATATCAATTTATTTCCGTTGAATACTTACTTGCTCGTGCTCGTTAACCACTTAAGAAATAGCGTCAACAGAACAAATCACATTATATAACTGACAATAACACCAAAGAGTTCTTACTACTTGCTTACTTACTAACTTACTTAAGGCAACATAAGCTAAAAAAAACATTTTACATCGATCTCAAATTAAATGGACTGGACTTAAATATGTATATACCGCACACCACACTTTCAGAACTGTTTTTTACGAAACAAATATTCAGTATGGCCATAATACAAAGTATAATCTAAAGAAATAATAGATATCGGCATTACGTGTCAAGAAATAGTATAAGATACGTGACATTCTATAAAAGTTCTGGATGTCCATTTAAAGGGTATAATGCAACGCGGGCAAACGTTTAAGAATGATAAATCGGTTATATTTCTAAGCGCGATTCGTTCCAATCCTGCGATATCGGACGGGACAAAAGTGTACGACACCTTAGCTCATGTCAATGTCGTTCACAAAGGTAGTTTTAAACGTAGCCAAGTCCCGCAGGATGCGGTAATAGGTTACCGTGAAATCGGGGCGCTGTGTCGAATCGCAGAAAAATTTCGGTTTTTCGGTTATTTCTTAGGGATTTGTACGGGCTTTCTTCGCCGATTCGTAACGCTAAACGGGTGTCAGCATTACAAACACATGCTCTTTGATTTAGCCCAGTTCTCTATTCAGAAATCCGCAACGGCTTTTCGATTTCGCGACAGATTACACGGCTTGCGACGCGTTACATTGATGTTGACTTACCTTCCGTCACAGCTGCTAGATGCCTATTTTATGGTTTTGACCATAAGAAATACATATGTCACCAAAGAAATGTCGTTAAATGACTTATGCTAGGTAATTTATAGATTTCTGATCTTGGAAATTACTTCGTGTTTTGAACCATTTAGTTTTTCTAAATCGTTACCCTAAAAACACAATTGAAGCTGATCCTTAAAAAAATACCATTAATCTACGACACAAAGCAGCCTTAAAATGATAATCTGCTGGGAAAGTCTTCTGCTCTTCCTCACGACGTTTTTCCTTTAGTGTTGATGAATAATTATGAACACAAATTAAATACCAGTAAACTGTGATAATGGAGTTAAGTATATTTAGGAGACCCTTAGCACAGGGCAACCTGTGCATGGGCATATAACTGTATTTATATCAATCAATCAACAGCCAATCATTGTCCACTGCTGAACATAGGCCTCTCCCAAGGTGCGCCAAAGCTCCCTGTCCTCCGCCTTCCGCATCCAGTCGGTGCCCGCCATCTTCTTAAGGTCATCGGTCCACCTGGCTGGAGGGCGCCCTACGCTGCGTTTGCCGATCCGCGGTCTCCACTCTAAGATTCGTCTGCTCCAACGGCCATCGGTCCTACGACATACGTGACCAGCCCACTGCCACTTCAGCCTACTAATTTTGCAAGCTATGTCGGTGACTCCGGTTCTTTTCCGGATAATCTCATTTCTCGCTCGCTCGCTCTAGCTCGCTCCATAGCACTCTGAGCGACTTTGAATTTGTGGACTAGTCCCGCAGTTAGTGTCCACGTTTCGGCACCGTATGTCATGGCAGGTAAGACGCATTGATTGAAGATTTTCGTCTTCAAACATTGCGGTATGGACGACGTGAGGACTTGACGAAGGTCAGCCCATCCCAAGCGAATTCTTCGATCGGCTTCCTTCTCGAAGTTATTCCTACCGACTTATATAACCTGTCCTGGCTAGGTATATGTCCTAACAACTTCGAGAGGTTTCCCTTCGACGTATATCGGTCCAGGCACAACATGCCTATTGAACATGACCTTGGTCTTGTCCAAGCTCATACCGAGACCGACATGCTGGGAAGATTCACTAAGGCTACGCAGCATTTTGGTTAGTTGTTCCAGCGACTCTGCTATGTCTGCTGTTGGATGACGGAATTAAACAGGCTTGCTAGCTCTTTCAGGACCGGAGTCCCGCCTGCCTTAAGTAACTCTGTTGTGATTCCGTCATCTCCCGGAGCTTTGTTGTTTTTAAGCTGTTCTAGAGCCGCCCTAATCTCGCCTTGGTCAACGACCGAGAGCTCCTCGGAGTAATGGCGCGTAAGAGGGGCGCGCTGGTCATCAATACTGATTCCCACAGGTTTATCCGATCTTGAAGAGAACAACAGCCCATAAAACCTATCTACTTTTCCGACAATCTCAGGCCTAGAGGTAACGACCCCACCATTTTCAGTTTTAAGTTTTGTCAGACGCGGCCTCCCAAACTTGCGAGCGAACACTTTCGATCCCCGATTTTGCTCAATCACAGCCTTGATGGCACGGGTATTGGAGCATCGGAGATCGCGTCGGGTCAGCGTATTTATATATAATATAAAAAAAATATGTAAACATTATTGTCTGTAGGAGAGTATAAATAAATTTATTATTTTTATGTATGTATTAAAAACAGAAATAAACAACTAAAAACGTATTATATTAACAGTAAGTTTACTACAAAGAAATTTAAATTAAAAGCAATATTAAATTGAAAATCAGAACAAAAATTAAAATTAATAGCTGAAAATATCACATTATTATGATATTTATTAATATACAATTAGGGTTTGAAACGTCGTCCCATAGTTAGGATCCGCAGATTATACAACAATAAACGCAGCGATCGCGAAGTGCCACAAATCTATATTGACATTATCCGAGACATGTACCATAATTCGGAATCAATAGTAAGGACCGCCGTTGGCGACACGCACCCTTTCCCGATCACAGTTGGTGTCCACCAAGGCTCGGCCCTGAGTCCTTTTCTGTTCAGTGTAGTGCTTGACGTTGTCACAGCGAAAGCCCATGAGCCGTCTCCCTGGCTCATGATGTATGCTGATGACATTGCACTGGTAGATGAGGACAAGCAGATATTGGAGCAAAAGGTGAACCAGTGGAAGGGTGTGCTAGCGAGGGGTGGTCTGATGCTAAATGTTGCGAAGACCGAGTATATGGCCTGTGGCAGTACGGACCCCGAACCCATAAAGATAGGCGGAGAATCCGTTATCAAGACGGAAAAATTTAAATACCTCGGGTCCGTACTGCACGAGTCTGGTACGATCGACCACGACGTCAGAGCTCGAATAAACGCAGCTTGGGCCAAATGGCGGAAAGTCACCGGGGTAATCTGTGATCGCAGGATATCGGTGAAATTAAAGGGCCTTGTGTACAAGTGCATCATCCGACCGGTCTTATTGTACGGCAGCGAGACGTGGCCAGCTCTCGCGAGACATGTTCAGCAACTTCACGTCGCGGAAATGAAGATGCTGCGGTGGATGTGTGGCGTTACGCGACTAGATAGTATTCGTAACGAGCACATCCGTGGTAGCCTTGGCGTTTGCGATGTAGCGGATAAGTTGCAGGAAAGCCGTCTCCGTTGGTTTGGTCACATTAGCCGCAGACCGCCAGACTACGTTGGGAACCGATGCCTGGACTTTGTTGTCGAAGGCCCTAGATCCCGCGGCAGGCCCAAGAAGCGCTGGCTCGATGTTGTGAGGGACGATATGAGAGAGCACGATCTCACTAAAGACGACGCTTTCGATCGGGCAAAGTGGAGGCAAAGATGTAGGAAAGCGGACCCTGGCATTTCTAGGCCGGGAAAACGCTAGGAAGAAGAAGAAGAAGAAGAAACGCAGCGATACCAATTAGAAGTAATAGCTCGTAATTATCCTGTTGCTTGACGAAGGTATACTCTTTTGTGAAGAGGAAGAATCTGATACTTATTCTATCACGTCGCTCCACTGTAAATTTTTTTTCCTAGGAACTTATCAGGAAGTCATCACAATACCTTCATTAGAGATCCTATTATCTTACTATTATATTTAAAATAATTTTACATGATTAAGTTGTTTTAACTCAGAATTCTCAAGATATATTTGTTGAAATAATTAAGACAATATGATTACTTTATTTACTTATGGAGGTATGGAATACAAAAATATTTTTATTTTAATTGTTTTTTTTTAAACACAAGTTTTAATTATAAACATTTATAATTTTGACTCTAAATGAATAAATTTAATTAAAAGAAAATACATTGCTTCTACATCGATTATTAAGACGATATTTACGATTTTGATGTAAATTCTGTGTTCACTATAATTGATATAGTATGACTTGATTGTATACAAAAAAAAAGTATATACAGTCAAACCTAAGGTTAAATAAAAAAAAAAAATAGTTTTTGTATTCCCATACATTGCATTTTGATTTATTTTTACTGTTAGAAAAATATGGTAGAATTGAGACTTTGGTAGATGACTAGTGTGAGTGGACCTATTCATGCAGATTAGCGGTAACATACAAACACACACAGCTTTGTATAACACTATAGTGATTATACAAATACTCAGTGTTGGAGCTTAAGCTTTCCGCAGCAACAGTTTCTATTATAATGTACCGCATCTTTCAAATCCATACAGCTGTGAAAACCAATAGAACTTGCCACTTGCCTTGTTAAAATTCACAACTTGGAATGTTTTGTGCAAAACAGCATCGCGTAAAACAAACAAGTCTCGCGTGAAATTCGTATACTTGCTTAAACCTCCACCGAAAATCGTACTTACTTTGGTATACGAAAAATATTATTTTGGACCTTATCCCCATGATAATAAAAGTGATTTATATTTTTAAGAGTTACGATTAACGTGGTATCTGTACAAGAGTTCACGCATCAATATTTCGTCAACAAGAGGTGATCAACAAAGTGCCGCTATTAACATTTGTTGAGGTATTTTCGGTAAAAAGACCTTTTAAGGGTGCGAATGAGGCTTTCATCCTGTTTGGTTTCGAGAAAAACATGTTAATTTTGACCCAAAGATATCCACACGGGCGTGAATTTAAGCACTATGCCGACCGACGTAAGTAAAAAAAAATATCTCAATCTACTAAATGATCGACCATTTGCCAACTGCTATTTATAATCTTAAGAAAATATTTATACAATGCTATCAGCACTCAATTTTAGTATTCATCGTTTTACTATAATTATACACATATTAAGTATAATTTATTCATAACAATTTGTGTACATAATCATATGATTCAATGTTTTCTTGGTCACTTATAAAGTTTTTGTTTTATTGACAAGACAATATGCTTATAATGGTTTTAATAAATATGTAAGCTGATTCAAACGTCGTTAAATAATATATTTAAAATTTAATGTAATAAATTTGTATTTAGTAAATTAAGGCATAACCAAGCACATAATTTATCAATTATATCCTTATATCTACAGATAATTACAAGTAATCGTAAGATATATATGCGTCACTTTTATTTTTATTTTTACTTTTTTTATAGAATAGGAAGGCGGACGAGCATATGGGCCACCTGATGGTAAGTGGTCACCAACGCCCATAGACATTGGCATTGTAAGAAATGTTAACCATCGCTTTCATCACCAATACGCCACCAACCTTGGAAACTAAGATGTTATATCCGTTGTGCCTGTAATTACACTGGCACACTCACCCTTCAAACCGGAACACAACAATACCAAGTACTGCTATTTTGCGGTAGAATATCTGATGAGAGGGTGTTACCTACCCAGACGAGCTTGCACAAAGCTCTACCACCAGTAAGTTATGTATAGTACAACTTCAAGATATATCACTTAGAGTTAAATATAATAATTTAATATATCTTATATAATAAATGCCTCATCGGTCACGTGGCTTGCTTATTAGGCCGATTGCGAGGATTGGAGATTGGAGATTCAAATCTTAGTTTTTAGGGACCTGAAACCCTGTAAATATTCAATATCAAATCGTAATATCGTAAAGGATTTTGGTTGTCATGTTACATTTCATCCCTTAAGATATTCCATAAAATTAAATGTAAAGCTACCACCAGTACAAAAAGTACATTTAACTGCGATGAACTGGCTAAAATCTCAGTAGCAACTCTTACTCTTATCCACTAATTAAATTAAATATACATGTTAATTTCAAAAAAAAATATTACGTTTGTTTTTCACCGAATGAGTTTCTCTGTCAAGATTTCAGTCAAAGCCCGGAGTTTAAAAGTTCTACGGAGGTTCTACTATTTATCTTTATTTACTATTATTTACTTCCATTCCTCAGACATCACGTAAAGAGGGGTTTCTCACTTAAAGGGGGGTCTTCTTGTTCTTCTTGTCCTGTGACATGGCTGTTGACATCCAATAACTCTTTATTGACCCGAGGTTTGAACCCAAGACCTAGATCTGAGATAAGGTAACTTTGTATTACTAGACAAACGAGTCAGTAAAATGTATTTGTATTCAATAAATTATGAGCAAAAAATCTTGCAAGTGCTTCACCTATTACGTATTAACACTTGATACTCTAAAATGTTTCACGGCATGTTTTTTTCGACTCAAGTAACTGTGGCTTTTAACAGCATTAAAGTTTCCGTTTCCACTTCATTGTGGAACTGATAAAAGTCGAGGAAGTGATGTTTTAACGTTAGTCACCAACACCTTAAAGTGACCAAAAGAAATGTAAAAAAAAATAGGAACCATAAAAGAATACAGTCGTTATTCTGACTATAATTTTATTGTAAATTAATTATATTCATTATTTAATATCGTGTAATATAAAAATTATATATTTTTTTCTTACAAGTATTAGAAATATATGTAAAGTTAGCGATTAAACGTTATATATTCATATTCGTAGGAAAATAGAACAATTTCAATGTTAATAAGCGTTCACTTTATGATTCTACTTAAAGATATAATTTCATAGCACAATATAATGCATATTTATATGTACATACATTATAAACTTAAATACATTACCGTAAACTTTATCATGTTTTTATATCATCTTAAAAATATAAAAACAGAGATTAATATGTAACCACTTACAACACAAATGTTAAGGTTAAGCTTTATGTAACACTTCGGTCATTCACGCAGAACGGATACATGGAAATGACATTTCGCAAGTCGCACTTCGTAAGGACGCTGTAATGAAAGGCCAGGAAATCGTTACTTAAGACACATAATTAGTTACTTAAGCAACACTTCCGATTGTTCGTAGGGTGTGTAATATAACTACAAATGGAGGATAAATAAAATCTTTAAATATAACATTTTCCTATAAAGATATTTTATCCGCACACTCACTTATTAGTAATGATTTATTATTATATTTCAATAATTTCACAATTTTAGGTAATGTAGTAAGTAGTGACAAGTATGTTGATGAAAACAGTGTTTACGGTTTAAAAAAAAGACAACATACACTTTTAAATTTTAAATAGGAGGTTTTAGACTACACATACATATTTTTAAAATAAACCAAATGACTTTTTTTAATTAATTTAAAACTTTATCTTCAAACTCTCACAAGAATGGTTACTGTAAAATGGCGTATTATCGTGAACTTGACGCAATCGGAAACAGTGACAACACTACCATTAGTGGCAAATCAGAAACACGTGACGCCAAAATTTGATAGTAAAAAATCACATCCCAGTTTGTTTTTATAAAACATGGCTACAAGTGGAAAGAATACAATCTGCACGTGTAGCGGCAATTTAGTGCGGTTTTAAATTACAGCGCATTCCTTTTTTAAACGGAAACTGCAAATTTTTGGGTGCTGACAAAAAGAACGGTAGAAAATTTTAATGCCTAACTTTAAGTGCTAATATAAAAAAAAATGAAGCAAAGGTTGTTAGTGTTTAACCTCATCGTTCCAGAAAATCGCATCGGACTATTACACAAAAAATATTTTAAATTATATTAATATTAATTTTTTTATTATTTGTAAATAGAAAAATACTTTATTAGTGAAGACAATTTAACATCGTCTAATTGCCTCCAGGGATTCATTAAAAAAAATTCACAATGTAATTGAAGTTTCATCTTTTATTAAACTTTAAATTAAACCTTAAAATATAAATTTACAAGTAACATGTCAATTGAGATTGCGTTGAAGCTTATCTATTTTTGCGTAAAAAATAACCCAACGATGCGGTCATTTTACAAAGACGAAAATGCTAAAAAAAAACCTTCAAAAATCATGCCATTCAAAAACATCTTGGGTTAAAATGTTCTTTATCTATCTTTACAAAAATCGAATCCTTATTTTTTCGATCCTTTGTAATATAATACCGACTGACCGAGATTTAAAAAATTGAAAAAGTTGCCGAAAAAATTTAATTGTATTGCGAAATTTGGCCGAGTAGCCTTGGGGCAGGATCGACACAGGAAATGACAGGGCGGCAAAAACTCAATAGAAGCCTACGAAACGTCTACGGTTTGATGGATCGACCTAACACAATCATTCGCTACGACGTCACTAAAACGATTTAAAGTGCCCCTTAGGATGAAGTGATATTATTCAATTACATGCTCATGAAAACTGGACTTTATGGACGAGTTACACATGATATTGAGATTAAGCTTTAATATCATAACATTTTGATACATAATTGCTAAACAATTATTTTCATTTTATACTGTTTTGTTATTGCAATAGTTTATTTAAAAATATATTGTCAAAGAAAACCAAACTGTATGCCATTATTATAGAATCCTTTTTAGCTATAATGTAATGGTGGTTATAACGTTATAGAAATTGTGCACCAGTGTAACCAAATAGTTGGAACACGTGTTTGATGGCCACTAGAAATCCATTGGAGCTTGTTTACTGGAATCGTGATAACAGCGACCCTTTTATACGCGTGGGTTGGCGTTATATGACGTGATTTATTTATACACTTAATCACATGTAACTAACTCCTAATTTAATTAAGTAATGTTTTTAAATTGAAAATAAAAATTGTCTTTTTTAATTTACTGGGTTTTAGTACAAAAATATACAGCACAGACTTATCTGAATAAATAAATAAATTTATTTATTTATGTTTATCAGATATCATAACAAAAAAAATCAACATCCAGCCATCATATGAAACCGCTCGAATCTCTATTCACGTACCTTATTCTATAATCTTTAAAAACTTTTGAAGATTCGGACAAAAAGAATTAAAAAGTGGGCGTAACTTTTACTGTCATTTCAGTTTCGAGTATAATAGTCGGCGGCATCGTTCGTGTCGGACTATTATCTAAAAAAAAATGAAAAAAATACTATACCCGCCTTAACAATCGAAATCTTAAAAGGAAGCGTAGCCTTGCGAATCTGGGCAATAAATTCCTATTGATTGAATTTCGGACTCACGCTGCGCTATAGGGGCTCATTATAGTCTCGATAATTTTACATTTTTTTGTCCGCGCAACGTACATTTAACATCAATTTTTTATTATATATCAAAACAATTTTAATTTTTCTTTTATTTTATTTTATTGCAATCTCTTGATCGTCATCAGCCAATCACAATCCACTGTTGGACATAATGCGCCAAAGTTACCGGTTCTCCACCTTCCACTTGAGTCCCTCCTTGTTTAGATCATAATGATCAAAACCTTTCTTGGCAAGATTACAAATACGAAGAGTCAACTACTTAACACGAGTAGTTACTTAAGGCTAAGCTTTGTTATATTACAAAACATAATATTAATATAATATTATTACTTAATTGAAGTAAGGGGCAGTGCTGCACAAAACAAAATTATCAAAATGCTCTTTAATTAATAATAATGTCCTCCAGACCGATTTCGGCCACGGAAGCCAATCTCAAGAGAGATTAGCCAACTACGCAGGAGATATTATAGTGCACAAGTGTGTGCGCAAACACAAGTGCACTCTCTATTCCCTAACTCTCATAATCCGATGGGACGGCAATCCGACACGACCGGAAAGAGTTCAGGCGCAGGACCAACGGCTTTACGTGCTTTCCGAGGCACGGGAGCGAACACACTTCCAACTTTCAGACTCCTGGCTGCTACTGACACTACTATTACTACTACTATTTTCTGACAGAAAAGCCCAATAACATTTTATGGGCCCGACCTGGGAATTGGACCTCCGGGTCTGCGGCCTTACATCACACCACTAGACCAACGAGTCAGTCAAGAGGCTCTTTAATTACCCATACTCCAACCATTAAAATCTATACCGAAACCAGAATAATGAATATTCGACAATTATATATTTACAATATTTGTATCTTTATCAAAAAAACCCTTGAAAAAAGTACTTTTACTAAAAGTAGTTTTAGTGACAAATTAACTTTTACTAAAATAAAACAACAGTCTAAACGCAGCACGCGTCGAGCGAGTCACATTGTCCTACCAAAGACAAGAACACACAATGGCAAAAAAAAAAGATCACATTTGAAGGAGTGCAACTTTTTAACAAAATACCCTCAAATATAAGAAATGTAAACTCGCTTAACTCATTTAAAACACGACTAGCCGCGTATCTTACAAAATATCATTCGCTTCTAAGCAATTAGTCACATTGTGTTAAATGAGTATGCATTGATAAAAAGTCGACTAATGTAACAACGAACGACGAATGTAATGACTAATTTTAAGTTTATCATTGTTCTCATGTAAGTGATATTAGTCTTTATAGGAATAAATATTATTTAAACCTAAACCTAATATTTGTACAATTTGTAATATAACAAAAGATTTTGCTAATTTTACAATTTGAGAGCCTCCAGTTCTTCAACTGGCTTTTTATTGACTGGTGATAGAGCTTTGTCCAAGCTTGTCTGGGTACCACCAACTCATCAGATATTCTACCGCAAAACAGCAGTACTTGGTATTGTTGTGTTCCGGTTTGAAGGGTGAGTGAACCAGTGTCATTACAGGCACAATGGACATAACATCTTAGTTCTCAAGGTTGGTGGCGCATTGGTGATGTAAGCGATGGTTAACATTTTTTACAATGCCAATGTCTATGGGCGTTGGTGACCACTTACCATCAGGTGCCCCAAATGCTCGTCCGTCTACTTATACTATAAAAAAAAACTTGATGAAATCGAGATGTATCGGAATAGTTTACGTAGTTTCGAGATTAGACAAACTTGTCGCTCAGAATACTTACTGATATACTATATTTATATTTTTCGACAAGTAGCTAATTTACATATTACAGTTTTAACCAATATTTCTGAAATACGTGATTACTTAAACACAATTTAATGAAGTGTATCGATGAACAATGAAAGACTTCCGTGATTCATCTTCAAGGATATCTACTTCACTGGACTCGTGAATGAGCTGCGTGTGCGCAATCGATTACACAACGGTATTTCAAACTGAATAGCGGACGTAATATTTAAGGCTTCTTTGACTATGCAAAATTTCTTCAAAACTTTTTATCCTTCAAAGCGGATAATTCGTATTTCCTTATTATCTCTCCTTTTTGTACAATATGAGGTATTATGAATGAGTTTTTTTGTATCGATTTGATACGGACTCGTTGCTAATACAGCTTTGAAGAGATTCCTTTTGTAATTGTAATTCAAGTATAGTAGTATAAGTATTGAATGCACTCGTAACAAGAGTAAAAACTTGATACGCTTCGTAAAATTAATTTTAATAGATTGCGGAGCGTTAGGCTTTTGTGTTTAAAGTATTACTTAAAAATTTATTTTTGATGCTTAAATTTTATTTTCAACTCTGAATTTTATAGAACGTTTATCTAGGTTCATATTTTGTGGAAATGTTTATAATACTTACGACACTCGGTTGAAACGAAGTTCTTTTTACTATATATTATGTATTAAAAAAAAACTTGAATAGTAATTAAATCATCCCCAATATAACTTTTAGAATAAAGCGCAGTAGCATTTTTGAATTCCAATTCCCACCAAAGTTTATCAAATAGCACGAAAATGGCCAAACCTATTATTGTTTTTACAGATACTATATATAAGTCGGAAGAAGTCATTTTTAACGAAATTCATACAAAGGAGGAAGTTTTCAATTTTTTTTTATGTATGTTTGATGTATATATGTATGTATATTTATATTACCTCAGAACTTCCAGTTTGATCCCATTTAAATTTAAAGAAAAATTACCAAGCATTAAGGGGTGAAAAAATTGGGGTTTGAATTTTGTGATTGGCTAAAAAATTAAAGTTGGTTTATATAAAATTAAGCCTCTCTTGTTTCAGCCTAGCTCACATTCGCCAAGTGTCTGATTGTAACTTGCAATAAGAAACTTCGTTAAAATCATTAGATGTTAATCTCCCAATTTGCACTGCACTTTACATTTTGAGGTTTTCAATAAAAATACAATTGAGACTATCAATAACATTTCGAAATATAACATTAAAAAACCGTTTCATTGCTTCGATACACTTTGTTTATTTATCGAACACCAAAATCCGACAAATCTTAACTAAACACGAACGAAATTCGTGACGTTATTTGCTGCCGCCATTTTGTTCCATAAACAAACAAACGTTTTGTTTGCAAAGATAACAAGAGTCAGTCCGAATCAACAAAATAAATATATGCCGAACACTTAAGGACGAGGCTGTTTAGATTATACGGAAGACCCTTACCCGGTATAAGGCCCTAATTTTTTTTCAATTATATGAATATAAATCCTTTTTATTAGATGACTTAGGCCCATAAGTATTTTAATAGACTTTCTATTGTAATCATTGTTGACCAAATGTGTTTTAAGATGACATTCACAAGACATAGGTTATTACCTATAACAAATGAATGTAAGAATCATATATCTTTAACAATATTTTAATAAGGTCCTTCAGACCGCCACGGCGGCCAATCTCAAAAGAGATTAGCCAACTGCGCAGAATATATTACAGTGCACAAGTGTGTGCGCAAACACAGGTACACTCTCTAATCCCTAAGTTTCATAATCCGATGGGACAGCAATACGACACGACCGGAAAGAGTTCAGGAGCAGGACCATCGGCTTTACGTGCTTTCTGAGGCACGGGAGTGAACACACTTCCAACTTCTATACTCCGAGCTGGGACTTGAACCCAGGAGCTCCGGGTCTGCAGCCTTACATCTAGCCACTAGACTAACTAGGCAGTCGAGGCCATATTTTAATAGTAGTTACCATATTAATATATATTTACACTGTAAGAAATACGTATATAAGATAGGTTGGCAGACGCACAAATGGACCACCTTATCGTAAGTGGTCATCAAATCGGAAACACAACATAACTATATTGTAATGCGTACATACCCAGACCGGTTTGCACCAGTAAATATTGATCATTCCTTATGCCATTAATGTGCCACCAACCATGACAACTATGATGGCCTGTGTGCTAATAAATACACTGCTCACTTATCCTTCAAACCGAAGCACAGCAATACAGAGCATTGAGGTTCGTTGATTGAATAATAAATTATGAGTGAATGATATTTATCCAGACGAGCTGGTACAAAATATATAATGCAAATAAATTATATGTATTAATACGTAAAAAGAGTAACTGTTAAGTTTTTTCGAAAGAATAAAAATTCTGAAGCGGTAATATTTTTATGTTTAATTGAACCTTGAATAAGCTTGATTTGATACCAGGATAAAATCGTTAATATCATATTAATTTAATAAAAAACACTAATTTCAGAGGAACCACAACTCCTTATTGGATTTAATAAAATAATCATTTTATTATATTTGTAAATATTTATAATTATTTACGACATTCAATTTATATTTGAAATATTCAAAATCAAAAATCTAATCTCCTCTTATAACAATTACATAGAGACAATAAAAAAGTTCGCATAACATTTAAATCAATATATCCTTAGATAATTAATTACTTAATCGAATTACCACAAAATTTACCGATCCATAATTCAATTAGGTGGCATAAATAGGGCTGACAGATTCCTAAGGGCCCATTCAGAGGGCACGTGCGACAACAATCGACTAACCCGCTGCGGGTCGCGCGAGGTTTCACAATACTGTCAAAGTATTGAACTTAGGTGACGGCTTCGTATAATAGCTCAGTGAGCGGTCATTTGACGTCTTTCGTGCGCTTTGATTACAATGTTGTAAGGAAAAAGCCTTTTTGTAGGACAAGGATAGAGATAATATGATTACGAGATAACTTAAGTATCATAATCAGATTCATGTAAATAAATAATACAATTTCAATAAACATTGGAAGTTGAAAGAGGAAATGACTGAATTCTAATTATGAAACGCTTATTTTTAACTAGTTACAAAGCTTATCTAACATATGATATAAATTAATTTGCATATAAACATTAACACATTTAATAATATTATAGAATACATAATTAAAACATTACTCACAGTTTCAATTCAATTTGATGTTAATTGAATTTGGACTCTAACTCCATTGCATTAAGGTACTTAATTAATTGTAATATTGTTACAACTAATGACAGCAATATTGGACCTGCCTCAACAATTTGTAGAGTAAACCGTGCTATCTACACAGGATACTATCGGCAGTTGAGCGACTTATCTTTTCCTACTTGGTACTGGTCGTGTGCTGTTTGACACCGTAAAAGGGTGTTTGGTTTCAAGTACCAAATAAATTCGTAGCTAATTATGCATGGAAATATACTCTCGACTTCGTTCACTTAAACTTGAATATTGGACATGGAATTGAGTTCTTTGATTCGAGATAATGTGATATTTAGATTATGAAAAATTAAGATTATGTTTATGGAGAAATCAATACAATTACTTATACTATACTTAGTTATTTAAGACTAATATAATGTTAATAATTATAACAAATATTGTCTAGATGAACTTTATCGTTAATTATAATATATAACAATATGTCTATGGAATTTTATTTGCATGCCTTCGAAGCATTGTCTTTAATTGTTTGCATCATTGTATTTGCAAAATTATAACTTATCTGTGATTTGTTTTTTAAATCTGACGATTATGATAAAACATATTTATCGATTTATTCTTTTAAAAATTCTCACACATACACTATATATTTTGTATTATATATGTATATTATTGATTTAGTAAAAAAAATGGCTTTCAAAACAATGTTTACCTCGTTTAAGAGACATAACTTTTCTTTTCTAACTTGACTGTGAAAGCACTAAAGAAAATTTGATTATTAGGTTCGTATTAATTGTAAATATTTTTATAAAAAGTAAAGCTATTGAGTTTCTTATGGGTTCTTCTAAATAACATCTATAAATTAAAGATTATCATAATCAACTGATGCCTTAAAATATAACGGTTAGTACTAATTGTAATTGTAAAGGAGATTTTAAATCTGGTTTTAATATTATTGATTCGAATTTTAAAAATGCAAATCCTAAGTTAAGAAAAAAACAGCGTCCTCATTTGCTCTTAAAATATATTATAGTCCAGAAACTTAACAAGAACGAACCTTACACATCAATTACGTTCTATTGTCGTATTAAGAAATAATTCCAACGATACAAAATCTTAAGTAGAATTTACGAAACATCACCAGTCTCATGCTGTTAAGTTGTTTATGTATAAAATAGAGCGCGTGTTAAATTCAATAAAATATTAGAGCATGGGGAATACAATGAAACGTAAGAACGAAGTGGCGAGGTGGTAAGGTGGTGCGGTGGTCTCACCTCCCGCGGTGATGCTCGTGGACGTGCAAACATAGTCGCCTTTGCTCGCTAAATTTCTTGTTAAAGTTCGGTTTCGCTATTAATGTCAAGACAACAAAAATATACAAGAAAACTAAGGGTAGAATCTTGGTTAAAAAATTAATTTAATACTATCATTGTTTTTGAATAGTTATAGTACTTGTTTCTTTTTTTTGTATTTAGAATAACTGTATGGTTACCTTTATATCACTTTTATTGTTATAAATAATATATAGTAACACAATGCAGATCAATATCTTATTTTAATATAAGAAATATTTTAGTATTTGTTGCTTAAATAAGCCTAATAAGTCCTGTAAACTCAATGTCTATTTAACGAAACCGCACCTTAAACACGTCCTCGTGACTCGCAAGAAAACGCTAACTGTCCCACAGGGGCTTTGTTTCTTTCATTCGTAAGGCAAATATTGGGCCAGGCTTATTCAGAGTTTGCAAACACATCTCGACTGGGTGGCCGCTAACAATGCGCTTCTAAGAAATTCCGTGACAACACTCCAAATATAGTGATTATACCCTAATTGTCTACGCACCTGGGCCCTTATTTAGTTCTTAACAGAAACGTCATGTTTAAGGAAGGATGGAGTTGTTTAATTGATGACCACTCATTGTGGTTGTAGGACAAGTCGCGAACAATTTTAGCGAAGAACATCTGCGCAGTCTTGAAAGTGCCCGCGGGGTGCATTGAAAACAATTAATTGGAAGACGCATAATTATGTTAATTTATATATTAAGTTGTAAATAATCTGACAGATGACAAAAAAGAATAATTTTTCATTTAAACGTATATTTTAATTAAGTATATTAGGGCTTGAAGTTAATAGATGTGTATTATGGAATTTAATTTAGTTTTATTATGGAATTAAAAAAACTGAAAATTGTTTCATTATGGGCAGCATTCATTAAAATGTATTATTAACAATATAGTTTCACTATTTAATGGTAATATTGATATAAGTGATTATATAGTCTCGTTTTTCTAGTGGTAGTAGTCAGGTCATTAAAAACTTATAAGGATTTTCTATAAAAAAAATTAAGTAGCAGCCCGGAATTTGCAAGTGTTAACACAGCCAGTGTTCCTATTCATTTGTCTTACGGCATCGATCAATTAAAGAACTAGAATGAAAAGGATAAAGTAACCTTACGGTTAGGTTACTTTATCCATTTCACTCTAGTTCTAATAGTTTAGGCTTAATATTTATTTAATGAAATGATATATACTTTCTATAATATATTACATGCATTTCTAATTAAAGTAGTATCTGTTATGAAAGTTACGTTTTATATAAGACACGTCATACGGTAATTCAATAACAACTCGTATTTTATAGTATATCTTAATACCGTTGAACAATTGTCAAAATATTTAATATGTAATTAATTTTCTTATAAAATAAATTAACAATCATATGTCGTATGATATCAGAATCAACGTTGTATTAATCTTGACATACATTCCTTAATATAATATACATAAGTAAAAACTATTTATACCGTACGTCTCTTAATTTTAAATGGAGATTTAAAAATAATCCTATAAAAAAAAACAAAAGAATTACATTTGTTATGTAATTTTGTACTTGTAAAACATTAATAAAATCTGAATAATTAGAAAAAGGATAAGAAAATCTTGATATTTCTTCAACCGTGTAACTCAAGTAACAGAGCAGTCTTGAGAATTCCCCGAAAGCGTAGTTTTCAAATGCGATATTATTTTAACAATTAATGTATGATGTTAAATTTGTAAGGTTATTATGTCAAAGTAGAACATTAACAGCTAGATTTATTAATTGTTTTTCGTTTGTACAAGAGTTCGATAGTTTTTTTTTTATCTGTTGCATATATGAGGTCCTCTATTTGTTTTGTAATCTATATACTACAAACAACGTGCTTTATTTTATATATTTAGTCAATTAAAATTAGTTTTTATTAAAAATTTATTACTCGGTGCAAGCTCGCCTGGATAAGTACTTATCATATATTCTACTACTACCGCTAAACAGCCTTTACTGAGTATTTTTTTTTTCGATTTAAAGGGAGGTTCATACATCATCATCCTTTTTTTTTTCTCGTCCACTGCTGGACATAGGTCTCTCCAATGGCACGCCACTGAGCTCGATCCTCAGCTCTCAGTCTCCAACTGCTACCAGCCACCTTGCGTATATTGTCACTCCACCTAGCTGGAGGGCGTCCTACGCTACGTTTGCCAAGGCGTGGTCTACACTCCAGAACACGTCTACTTCAACGGTCTCGATTCTACGACATATGTGTCAAGCCCACTGCCACTTCAGCTTACTAATTCTTTTTGCTATGTCGATAACCTTGGTTCTCTGTCGGATTACCATATTTGGGAATCGATCCTTCAGAGAAACTCCGAGCATAGCCCTCTCCATAGCTCGCTGAGCGACCTTAAAATGGTGGACCAAACGCACTGTCAGTGTCTCGGCTCCGTAGGTCATAACCGGTAAGACGCACTCGTTGAAGACTTTTGTCTTTGAAGACCTATTCCTTATACCTACCTAGTCTTCTCGTAACGGATACCACAATGCTCAAGCAAGACTTGACCGAGTTTTCTATACGCTGCCCAGCCAAGCTGTACTCTTCTTCGTGCCTCCCTCTCGAAGTTGTTTCGACCCAACTGCAAAGTTTGCCCAAGGTACACATACTCCTGAACAACTTCGAGTTGTTTCGACCCAACTGCAAAGTTTGCCCAAGGTACACATACTCCTGAACAACTTCGAGAGGAAATCCGTTAAGAGCTATTGGTTCCGGATTGACGTGTTCATTGAACATTATCTTGGTTTTCTCCAAGTTCATCCGGAGACCAATTCGAGCAGAAGAATCAGCCAGGCTGCTCAGCATATATTGCATGTCATGCACGGTCTCTGCCACGATGACGATATCGTCTGAAAATCTCAAGTGCGAAAGGTACTCGCCGTTACTGTTTATGCCCCGCCCTTCCCAGTGCAGCATCTTGAACATATCCTCTAATGCATTAGTCAACAATTTCGGTAAAATGACATCCCCTTGTCTCACTCCTCGATGCAAGAGGATTAGTTCAGACTGCTGATTCTGTACTTTGACGGTCATAACAGCAGCCTCTTGCAGACCTTTCAGCACTTGGATGTATCGGCCATCGATTTGGCACCGTTGTAAGGACTCCAGAACAGACCAGGTCTCAATAGAGTCAAAAGCCTTCTCATAGTCCACAAATGCTAAGCACAGGGGCTGATTATACTCTTCGGTCTTCTGTATAATCTACCGCACTGTGTAATTGTGGTCTATGGCTCCGTATTCTCTTCGAAACCCGGCCTGTTCCGGGGGCTGAAACTCGTCAAGCCTACGCGTGAGATGATTCGTGATGACCCTAGAAAACAGCTTATAGACATGGCTCAAGAGGGAAACAGGTCTATAGTTCTTCAAAAGGGTTGTGTCACCCTTTTTGAAGAACATTACGACAACCCTCCTGCTCCATGCCGTTGGAATTCTCCTCGAAAATATGACAGAATTAAATATTCTTTGGAGCTGTACTAGTAAAGGTTTTCCAGCTGCCTTTAGTAGCTCCGTCATATTTCCGTCTTCCCCGGGGGCTTTTCCATATTTTAGCTGCCTCAAGGCCACCACGATTTCGTCTTGGTTTACTTCTGCCAGTTCTTCTGTGAATGGGGCTAAAGTGGCTCTAGGATCCCCAGGGTCGCATTGGGGTAGAAGTCCTGAACTTCCATAAAAATCTCAAGCTTAGAGGCGACGACTTTTCCCTTTGAAGTGTTCAACTTCGTCAGGTGGCTTCGACCTAGTTGTGGAACGAAGACTTTCGACCCCCGATTTCGCTCGATCGCTTCTTTTATAGAGCGTGTATTGGAGTTTCGGAGGTCGCGTCTTACTAGCTTTGATATTTTTTTATTAAGATCTGACGAAGTGACTTTAGAGGTTCGTACAGAGTAACCATATGCACAAGCGACATTATATCTTAGTTCCCAACGTTGGTGTTGTGTTGACGATCATCAATGTCTATGGGCGATGGTGTCCATTTTTAATCTGGTGGTCCATTTGCCTGTCGTAAAAAAGCGACAGAGCATATTACCTAATAAGAAAATATGTGACGTGTTCTATGAATAAAACAAAATTCGAATACAATCACTCAATCAAATACAATAATTACTCTCTGTTAGTTAGTTATAAATGTTTATCACTGTTTATCATCAAACTAAATCTACTCCAAGTAGAATAATATTTAATAATCGTCGAACAACTATACATGTACTGTAGATATTCATACACAATATTTGTTGCCTCAATCACAATGAACACAAACCTCTTCTATATTCTACGACTAACAGTAACAAGAAATATTTTATTCTTTCCTTAAAATCTCAACAATGAAATCGGCCTATCCTTTTTGGCCAATGTTTGGTTAGCTGCACGCGTATTGTCGACTCGGAAATCAATTTACGATAATTGTCATTTATTATGAAATAAATATGATCCTTTATCCTTCTATCTTTTGTCAATGCCTCCAAAAGACGATCACGTTTTCGTCATTCGCATTCAATTCGGTACATTCATCGAGAATAATTTTTATATATTTGTGCAGAAATTCGTCCATGCGTGCTAGAATGGTTTTCTTGTATGACGTTTGACAATAATTATGTATAAGGTCCATACCTCGAGGGATATTAGGCGGAACGAGAATTGTGAAATGATGTCAAAGAATGTTTTCTCAGCTTATGAGCAGATGTTGATAACAAGCTCTTACATTCAATTTAACATCATTTATTAAATTATTTTTGATAATATTACTTACTACCCACTGAACTGGATGAGCCTAGTCATCATTCATTGTACGATATACAAATAATAAAATAATATATAAATGGTTACCATGAGTTAAACTAAATGACTTAAATATTTAATTAAAGATTTTGTGTATTCATACATTTACATATACATAATGAACAGATACAACAAATTGAAAAAATAAAATAAAATTAACACCTTTATTACTTCTTCTATGTATTTATAAACGAATAATGTTATTACGTGTATTTAAACATAATATCATGAAAAATAGGGATACCGTATCAGTGTAGGATCTTTCGAGAAAAATTGGCGAGAAATGCAGTAATGCGAGCGCTGTAAAACTTTTTCATTAACTTTTAATTACTTGTATTGATCACATACAAATTACTCACTATTAGATTTTTGGTCATTATATTTTTGTGTAGATTAATTTCCTCTATGTATAATGTTTGTTAACAAAAGTTTTAAGTAAATTAATTGGTAAGTGTAAATGTATCTACAAATTTTTAGTAGAGAAATTTTCTACTATAAATAAACTTCTATACCCTGTTGATATTATTATCATTACAGAAGTCAAAGGATATCTATAAACATTTTCTATAATACCAAGCACAGGGGCATTCTACTAACAAATTGTCACTTATCGCAATCGAATCACACTACTACACTGGTGGTAGAGCTTTGTTAAAGCTCGTCTGGGTAGGTACCACCCACTCATCAGATATTCTACCGCAAAATAGCAGTACTTGGTATTGTTGTATTCCGGTTTAAAAGGTGGGTGAGCCAGTGTAATTACAGGCACAAGGGACATAAAATCTTAGGTCCCAAGGATGGTGGCGCATTGGCGATGTAAGCGATGGTTAACATTTCTTACAGTACCAATGTCCAAGGGCGTTTGGTGACCACTTACCATCAGGTGGCTCATATGCTCGTCCGCCTTCCTGTTCTATAAAAAAAAACAAAGAATCGAAACGTAGTAGTGACCGTTTATTCGTTTTCCTAGTCCTTAATTTATTTATAGACTAGTTGTATAAAATTTAAAAAATAAGTCTCGTTTTGATTTAGTGGTATATATTAACATCACATCGGTTCGGTTCCGATCCGAATAAATATAGATTAGTCAAAGATGGATTGAAATTGAAACGGGAACGTACCGTAATCGTTACAGATTACTAGCTTAGCTGTCAATAACAAATAGGATTACACACTTATATCTTTAAAAATAATCGATTTAAACTCTTTATTTATAATTAGTACTTTGAGTAAGTTTCATAAGTGTGGTATTTTTTTTGTGTTTTTTTGTGTATGTTTATTAAATATGTGTATCGTTTTGAAAATATTTGCTTTAAAATAAATTACATTTAATTTATTATGGAAATGTAAAAAAGTGTAAAAGAATCCTTGACGTTCATATAAAATATATATTTAAAGCGCCGTCTTAAAATTAACATGATGCTTTTTACAAAGGGACGGGGTTATTTATCAAGTCTATTATGTGAAATAGATAATAAAGTATCGAAACATTCTATAAAATACTTCAGTTGAATGCTCAAGCGTGCTAAAATTGGCTTTTAAAGCGAATTTGTCTCCATTTTAAGTACTAAAAGGGCCATTAAATAGCTCTTTGTCCGCCATTGATTTGTAGTTGGCAAAGTTAAGTTATACATGGTGTAGAATTATTTTTGAATTAAATTTTAAAAACATTATATATAACGGTAACAGCCTGTGAATGTCCCACTGCTGGGCTAAAGGCCTCCTCTCCTCTTTTTGAGGAGAAGGTTAACATTATACATATAATGAATAAATTAATTTTTACATTACACACTCCTATAAAACTTTTATAAATAAAATGAGTTGAAAATTTTATTGAATTGACTTTTAAACACACTTTTATACCGCAAAAGTTACTAAAAGTCGAAAAAAGTAATAAACCTAATTCTAAAATTAAATTTATTTAAACAACCTGTACCTGTAACCATTGACAAGCAAGGTCATCAAACGATTAAACTCAACAAAGGTCCTAATAACGACAATAATAGACAACTCGTAAGTCAAAAATTATTTCTTTGCTTCGAGAAATCCTTTCAGCAGATGATATTTAGCGTAAACACGTATATATTGGATAATGACTTTACTATTATGTTAAAAACACCTTGAATATCTGAAAGTATCTCTTCATATGATTTAAACTTTATTAATGTGTCATTGGCAATATCTTCTCTCTAACAAAACAGCAAATAATTTATAATTTAGAGTTATTATTTGAGATTTTGGGAAGTATATTCGATTTTAAATTTCGTTTAAGGCTTTTTTCATTACGAACAATTTTAAGGTGATATAATAACGTGACAATGCTTCTGAACATTCGGTGCTTTCTTCGCCCGTCATCACTTCGTTACCCTTCGCTTGTCACATCGCCTAGCCAGATCTCTAGTCTGACTTAGTTCCTGCTCAAGATTAATCAGCGGCCTAAGTGAGTTAATGTGTTATATATATTGTAACATGACGAAAACTAAAGAGCCTACTTGAAAAAATAATTTTTATATTAAATTATATAACCTTGGGCAGGGTCGCTTAGCGTAATACCTATTTTTTTTTCAGCCTTTTGCCGTCCACTGCTGGACGAAAGCCAACGACCTTACCATACATAACTTACCATAGAACGCCAACCATCCCGATCTTGGGCAGTCCGCATCCATCCCGTGCCTGCCACCTTTTTTAAATCGTCGGTCCATCTTGTCACAGGGCTATATTCTTTAATAATAGTTATTGAGTTTTTATTAGTAATATAAGGAAATTAATTCCTAAATCTCTAAGAAAAAGCTCTTCTTTTGTATGTCTGTTCCTACGACTTTGTAGTTAACAGAATTATGAAATAAATATTAATTATATAAAATAAATAAATATTTATTATAAATTTATATATATATATAAATAAATAGCTATTTGAATTTTTGCAGGATCAAATTATATCCTGAATGTGCGAAGAGACATCGAGATTTGTGTAGCTGTTTGCATAACGTAAAGCAGTTTTTGGAGTGATAATTACAAAATATCGCTACAGTAAGTCTGTCCCAAAGAATCCTGTCTTATTTTTCAGGATAAGAAGTCTATAAAAAGTGACAGACTTCTTCTTAACTCTTAACACTTTAATTTTATTTTACATAAAAAAACGACCGTAATACAATAATACAATAAAAAAATATTATTATTGGCCGTCCTCGGGTAATAATTGTTGTAGTGCGATGATTGAGTGAGGTGACTCGTTCTTTAAACTAAATAAAAACTTTTAATCATGATCGAAATGATTTTATTATTAAATGTTTTTAAAGATTTCTTTGAACACATTAACTTTATTTTACATGAAAAAACAACCGTATTACAATAATACAATCAAAAATCAGTATTAGCTGACCTCGGGTAATAATTGTTCTAGTGTGGTGATTGAGTGACGTCACTCGTTCTTTAAACTAAATAAAAGATTTTAATCATGATCGAAATGATCTTATTATTAAATTTTTTCTTTTAAATTATCGTGAACCCTTAATTAACATAAGTTACACTGGAGCCAAAAATTTAGGCTCGATTACGATTTTAATTGATTAGTTAATTGAATCTTCGCTGGCTCTCTTCTCTAGCCTCCCATCTACTTTGTTTTGGTATTTATTTGTTACTTAACAATAAAAAGATATAGCTTAATTGGTAAAGTAACTAATAAATCGCAATTTATCTTTATTATATTGAATTATGTAAAAAATCATAATCTAATAAATCGAATCCATTATAATATTTATTTATAAGTCATGACAGATTTAATTATTTATTCATAACGACATCATTTTAGATTTTAATTGAGGATCTTCTTGTACATTAAAAAAATGGATTATAAAAAAAATGTGAAGTCCAATTTGGCTGGCGTGAATAGCCATCCACGTGTAGCACTGATTCTGTACCATTGTGTGTACCCGTATAGGATTAGTCCCTTCAAGATCCCTGATAACATCTCCTTTCAAACTACAAGATCAGATAAGAGCACCGAGTCCCTTTGTCTACTATAAAACTTGAGGACCCAATACGAAAATTGAGTGCTGTTTTTTTTTTTAATTTGTTTTCGACGGCTGACAGTATTTGTGTCAATCATTACGTTTTTGTATTTAACGGTACTGGTCTGTCTGGTGATTCAGGGTTCGTGGAGGATAAAAGTGTCCTGCTGTTAGTAAGAAAGAACCTTGGTGCCCTAAATGTGCTGAATCATAGATCTAACGATAAAACTTTTTTCGTACAAGTATTTTTTTACATGACACATTTGGAACGAAAACGTCGCCTCACCTTGTGGCAGTTACTATTTATATTGTATTACTCATTTATTATATATATATGACGAACTAATTTATGATTTCACTACAAATCCTAGTGTTAAAATATTCACTTCGCAGGTATTAAAATTCACACTCCTCCGTCTTAACGATTTTATTATTTTAATACAACTTGATACGATGGTGTACAACTGTGTTAACAACCAACTTGTATCACGACTCAATGATGATTGCCGTCTTTCCTTTTAAATCACAAAAATGAGAAATTATATCAAGTACTTAATTGACTAATAATATTATGATATTTATCGGAACCGGTAGTCAAAATAGATCTACTAAATAATAAAAATACGAAATATTTAAATATAGGTACAATATAAAAATAAACAAGCTAAAATCACATATTTTGTAGTAAATATAAAAATAATATAAATTATAATTTATTACATTCTTTTCATAATTCAGACTTATTATAATGGGCACGGCTATTTTTTTACAAAATTCTCAACACTTATTTGAAATTAAAACATGATTATTTTATCAAGCCAACACCAGAAAGAATTCCAATTTTGTTTTATTTTTCTATCTTATTTATATAAACACTAATATTATATCTTTATAAAACATAAGATACGTATATAAGATTTTTTGTTATAGTTAATATTTTAGTTTTAAGCAAACGCTTATCGACATTATGTTAACCTACAACTTTTGCTACAGCAAAGTCGCTTCAAAGTTTTGTAATAAACTTTCTCAATCTATCTAAAATACAAATAGGTACTCGTTTCAAGGACACAATAAGTGTCGGTTGTTAAATATTTTGTCCGGCAACTCCTTAAAACTTCTTAGAAAAGCCGCTTTTATATAAAAGGAAGACTTGACCAAACAATTTAGCAGTACCGCCTTTCCCCGTTGCATTCTATCAGGCGTGATAAGGCGGGGCGCTTGAAACCTAGGGCGGAGACATGGTTATTTGGTTTGTAACAATTAGCTTGATTAATAATGTAGGCGGACATTTACACTCGAATCAATGGAAAAATCTTTGTAACGAATGTGCCTTAACATCTGCTTAAAGATAAACCATTTATTTTAATTTATAATCATCTCGTATAATCATTATAAATAAACAAATCAATTTAATATTATATTTTACTTTAAATAATCAAATGACGTATATTTTTCATATTAATATTTTTATTATTATCTTATTTCTAATAACTTTAAGAAACTATCGTATAAGATAATCTTGACTAAAACATATTTAAACAAGCTTACAGCAACTTACAAACAAAAAAAGAACAACTTGAGCTTGTTATTTTTTTATCAAATTAAAATCTTAATATTTAATTTAAAAAAAATATAAACAAAGAATATTAATTAATTTGGGAGTGTTCTGCAGATAAAAGAACGTTTTAGAAAATAAATTAATTTTAGAGCGCCCGATCGACTTAAAAATTATACCAGACCATTTTAAAAATAAAATTAGCAAATTAACTATTGACCAACACCTGCCTACATATAACGATGTTGTAAACGTATACTTAAGTCGGCAAAACTTTGAGTCCTCTCCAACTAGCCAGGCGTGATAGGGCGGGGCACTCAAAACCTAGGCGGGGTTGCTTTTCATACAACGAATTCGAAAAATTCACCTCATTTGTAAGATTAATTATGTAGGCGGACAATGTCTATTCTATATTGTATATTTATTCTTGAAATAGTATTATGTAGCTCGAGTGAGAATACAAAAATTGACCAAAAAATTACACGAATTTAGAGTAATTAGTAGTTAGCAATTCTTGATATTTGATTTTTTTGTATATAAAATATATAGGTGAAAACAAACCAATAACAAATCATAAAATGAATAACTTGCAAATAATTCAATATCCTTTAAAATTATTAGAATAATATATTGTTCCTAAACCTTTAATACATATAGAATTTCATAATTACAATAACATAAGCACCCTCATACGCGATCGTCTAAATATTGAAAATAGAATTAAATGCATTAGTTTCATACAATATGTTCGGAACAAAATAAAAACTAACATCACAATGGAATGTATTTATCGTGGCTCATATTATAAATGTGTAAAACCATTTAAGTAGCGAAGTATCAATAGATGAATGTTTCTTTATGTTATGGTGAACCAACTTGGCCGTGATGTTTCACGCGCATTTTATTTTTAAGCTATATTCTAAAAATATTTTACTTGCAACCTTTGAATGAAATTCAACTTTGTCTCCCAGCGATAAGGGTCATAATTTAATAGACCTAATCTTAAACATTGTGCAGAAAGTACATTTAAAATTGTACTTTATACTTTGTAAATAGAGTTGGAATTCTATTAATGTTATTGATCTGTAAGTTTTCATCGCTGTGTCATAAGAAGGCTTTTATAAGGCAGCTAAAGGTCCATGTATTGTTGATAATCATTGAAGCAAACACTTGTTATTTTAAGAGATCATCCACCCTTAAAGCTTTACATTGAGATTCTATTCAATGAAGAATATAATGTATTATTTATAGCAGACACTTGGAAGGCATATTCGGGGCCAATGCGACCATTGTACGTTGAGATATACGACACAAGGAAATTGTAATGTCGGTACGTCATCAATCAGTAGACCGATTTAATTCTTAACAATACAATTTTAAAATTATGCATACACGGATAAATTTAACAAATTTTAATTAAAGTTTGCTAATCAAAAGACCCATAACAAATTTACAAACTTATTTTACACATAAAATTATATAAAACTAAACAACATATTAGTAAACATAAATCAATAAAAAAAAAAACATTTTCTAACAACCATCAAAGTCTTTAAACTCAGACTGTAATTAAGCATAGCTTTAATTTTTTTTTTAAATTAGCGTCCATTTTTTTTTTGCTACAAAACGTTGAATCGAATTTAAAACGTCAACCATATAAATGGCTACAGCAAAAAAAAAATCCAGCCTAAAAGTTTAAAAATGGAATTGCTTTTTCGAATACGTTATTATGCTATTTGTTATTTATTAATGTCGTAACGAAAGGACAAAAAAGCTTTTGGGGCGAAAAAATGGCTGACATCGCGGACGCTAATCTGTCAGTCTCGGTCTTTGTTGGAAAGGGTCGATAGTAATGCATACTTAGTAACCATTAAATAAATTCAAATCAAAAAAGTGGCAGCAAAAAATGTCCGTAGGCAAACCACTTTTAAATATTTGTTCGCATATGGCTTCCGGCTATTTCGAGTGGGTTATGCCAAAGAATGCTAGACTCTTTTTTTCGTACTTGAAAGAAATTGTGATTTATGATTGATAAAACGCTAAGAGATATGACTCACGTTATAAATTGGTAATGGTGTTTGAATTCAACTTTCATATAAAAATCGTCCTTCTAATCTTGAAAGAGTTTAAGTATTTAAGCGGATTATGTATCAACAAAATGTGACCATAAAATAAAATTAATTCCTTTTCTGATTTTTATGTTCATTCACCTCCTTTTTGATCGCTGACCAAAATTAAAAAAAAAACCATTGCATTTGTGTTTATTTCTTTATACATAAAAATATATATTAACCGGCGTTCATTCCATAGAAATATTATATAGGCACTACATATTATGTATTTATTTATTTTGAACAATTAATACATATCATAAGCAATATATACGATACTAACTACGCTAGTATTATACTGCGTCTTAGCTACGTGCAATTCGATGGAACATTTATTTATTATTTGCTCAATACAAACATTAAATAGAATATAATTTAATTTAACAAAAATATACAATTGTCATAAAATTGACGCAACCATTTTTTAAGCTACTTATGTTTTATTTATTTATTATACTATTACAATTATTTTATCAGAATTAAATAAATAGATACCTAAATATAATTTATAAAGTAAAAAATAAGGCTTTTCCTTATCGATTATACTGATGAATATTATATAACTGTTTTAACCTTAGCATACTTTATCTAAAGGATATCTTTTAAAAGATTTTGAAACAACGAACTTACTCACTTTTTTATGTAACAAAATACACACAAATCCACTCTGAACATTTTTTTTTAGTCCTAACATTTTCTTACACAAAAAGTTCATATTGAAATATATATAAGGTCGGTGCGAAATTCCTATAACCCTCACTAATTGCAGATAACCATAAATTGACACATACATAACTCAGAAACTTCGAGAAATATTACAAGCAAGCGCGAAAGTCAGGTAGCTCATTAAATTATATTTATTTAAGATAGAACCAGAGGTTTGGCAAAGCAGTAGTATATGAAAACATCTATTCGTTAATTAATATAAATACGTGAGTTTATTTTTAATGGAATTTAAAATTGGAAAAATTAGAAATTAGAACATAATAGCATAATACTGACTTTTTCATTATAACAGTATGATCGGGATCTCATATCGCGATTTGCACGTCAATATTTCAAAAGACGAAACAATACATTTTATATAAATTTCTTGTATTGTCGTACATGGACATATATATCGATAATAGTTGAGCTTAGTTAGTAGCTTCCAGGATGTTTCTAGGATGAAAGGGTTTTAAATGGAATAGCTGTCATCACTTAATTTACCGTATAAGAACCAGATTTATAAGAGTTTAGCTTAGTAACTTCCAGAACGATCCTAGAAAGGGTCATGGTTTTTAAAATTACTTGACCTTTAGTCGATAAGCTGTGATGAACATCTATTTAAAATTATTCTTAAAAGATTTATGATACTTACGATATTTCAAATAGGGCAAAAAAACAAAAAAGCATCCTTAGTAGCCAACAAGGAGAACAAGAGTTGTGGTACTCATACAAAGCGAAATAGGTAGCGAGACTAACAGACGAATCGTAAACGGTTATTTGCAGCCCCATTGACGATCTAAGACCATGAAACAGAAACAAGGCTATTGAGAATCACGTAGGTTCTTCGTCAAAGGATGCGAAACCATTCAAGAACCGTAAAATGGGTGCTTTTCCGAAAGGACTATACTACAACATTGTATTGTACAGTTCCTTGTACGCTGTATTATTTAAACCTGACAAAGAATTCCGTAAGCTGTAAAAACAATCCTAAAGGCTTGGGTTCCGAACATAATCCTTTACAAAGTGCACCGCCGTGCACGTTCTATTTTCAAAACAGTAGAAAATCCTTTTTTGATATCGATTTGCCGCCTGAATTACTTCATTCTGTTCCTTTTTTAAATTGATGATAAAAAAAAACACATTTTGTATTGGATTCGCACCTTTAGAATCGGAATTTGTGATGTAGACTCAGTAAACCTTATAATAATTATATATTATAATAAGTATACGTATTTTGTTTCTCAATATTTAAACATTTTATTAATGTGTCAAAGATATAATAATAGAAGTACAATTTTGATAATTGTGAAGTCTTGACGAATGTTTTTCTTTAATATATATTATACATGATAAATGTACATAAAACAAACACCGACGTCATATAAAATATTATTGCGTAACACAATACTATATGGAGTGAATAGGAGTACGTAAGTAACTGTCAGACATATTTTTTTACGCGAACAATCGGAAAGACGGAACATAACGCACTAAATCGGAATGCACAATCGGACCACGCCCACAAGTGCACTATTCTCTTCTAACAATTAGAAGAATCATACAACGGTTTCTGGAATTTCGCATCTGTGCTTCCACAAAGAATTTCCTGTTCGGATTAATGAGATACGGGTCTAATATCGCCCGGGGCACGTTATCTCGATGTATCGCGGATTCAATTCGCAAGTTTATAGAAGTAATATAGTTTATAATCTACATAAAATATTTTTATATACATATACATAAATAGCACACATATTTTATCTAGCTGCTACTGGCTTTCTTTTCTCAATGTAACTTTTTTATAAATAATTCAAAAAGTTTGTAACCCTTGATACTAACCAACGACGTAATTAAGGTCTTTGCCAATCTTTTTTAAAGCCGTAAATACGGTGAGCGTTATTAAGTAAGAAAACACACAAATGTTAATATTTTAAATTTGTTAGATATTGTTTATGTATTTATTGATCTTAATATATATTTATTGTTTTGTTCAATCTTTGTTTTATGTACTGGTGTGTGTCTTGGAAAATTGTATCCAAGTCCAACGGCTGTCACCGACACAATATATAAAAATTAATAAATATTGTTATTATAAATCGATACGGTCTCAAAAAAAAAACTAAAACGAAAGCAAGTCTGGAAATCGACCCTAATTACAAAAAGAAAACATTTTTGCATCACAAAAAAATCATTGAAAAGTTTCATTATATAGAAGCATTCAAATTATAAAAAAGTTACACATAAAATTATTAACAATAAAATTTTATACGTACTAATAAGTTACCATTATTAGTTTTTAATTATTAGAATAGTAATGCATTAATTATTTTTCTATCACAAATTCCGGCATTGCCGCCCCAATTCGTTCCGATGAAGAGTGCTCGGGAACCTTCACAAAACTTCACGGCCTAATTATGAAAAATAAGACATAGTTTACAATCCCCATCTTCTATTTAACACGTGCTGGAGTATTTTTTCTAACAACATTCCCGTAAATATTAATTTCGAACGAAATAGACTTGCAAAAAACACTAATTGCTTTTTGTATAGCAGCTCGTCAAAGGTTTTTGCGGCGCGGTTCATAGGTTCTGTGTCGAGTAAATGTGGGCTTTGTCAGAGAAAAGTGTCAAATTACGTGGCACGAGATGGGAGATAAGCAATAGGGGTGACTGGGACTGTGTTTTATTTATACAAGTGCTTTTGAAGATAAATATTTGAGTTATTTAAATTATATCTCGTTGATAATGAAATATCTTGCTAATTTCAAATATATGAATGAATGGACAATACATTTCGATATTTAAAAAAAAGACAACATATTAAACCTAATATAATAAACGTATCCACTGTTTTTAAATAAAAAAACAACTCGAAGGTTCCAATTAACGTAACATAAATTGTAAATTTTATCAACATTAATGGCTCCTCTTTATATAATAAATTATTAAAATGAAATTACTAGTTAATAAATTGAGATTTATGTGACAGCCCTATTGCGACGCAGAGATCATATTTTTTTGCGCGCATCCATTTTTAGTTTTTCGTAAAGATTTTGCTCTTAGATAATAAATCACTGTCTATTACAAAACCGTATAAGCAACATTAAATAAGTGAGGCAAAACACATCTATTTGTATAAAAATAAAGTTGAGTTTCCTTTAAAAAAAAATCATGTTATATCTTTTCAAGATTTAATTCGTAATGCAATAGGCAACTAAACGGAAAGAAGCGGTAGATAAAACGCCGACAAGTTGGAGAAATATTTCCAAAATATTTGTAAGTGAGGCGGCGGCCCCCGGGCGGTCGCTGCTGAACGCAACATGCTGGAATCTCGTACGTATGCTTCAAATATTTCGTATTAATTATCGATGATTAGGATTTCTTACAGGGTTATTTGTTTTGAAATCCCAAATAGTATGGCTATTTAAAGAACGTATACATAACTTTATATATTATATTATACTATTTTCTTTACATAAGGTATTTACATAATCTGAGGTATTTACATTAAGGCTAAAGTACGTACATATTAAATTAAAAACTTTTAATATATATTTTTTTATTACCACGCGTAGAACGCGTGAATGTTAACCGGTAATCATGGGTGCAAACCCGGGCAAGCACCACTGAATTTTCATGTGCTTAATCCATCTCGTGCTTGACGGTGAAGGAAAACATCCCGAGGAAACCTGCATGTTTCTAATTTCACTGAAATTCTGCCACAAGTGTATTCCACCACCTGCATTGGAGCAGCGTGGTGGAATAAGCTCCAAACCTTCTCCTTAAAAAAAAGGAGAGGAGGCCTTAGCCTGTTATTTTATTAACATAAACTGAAACAATAATTACCAATTCTGCAAAATATACATAAACTTACAAAATCATCCACTCATAACTACGCGTGATTAAACCCTAAAATTATAACCAAATAATTGTCCCTTCTCGCTACGAACTAAGTTTATGGCGAACAAAATAATACTTTATTAAAACATCGTAAAAGATTGACAAAAAAAAAAAAACAATTTCAATGGTGAGCTGGTTGATTCTTAGAGAAAATTAAATCAAGCGTAAATTTAACTTGGATGAAATAAATCTGGAATTGTTAAGGCTTACATACAATTCTCTTTCTTGGTAGTTTGTAGTCATTGTAACTTTACACCGCGAATGGACCGGTAGAGATCGTCGCTGAGATAACTCGGGCTTAGGATTCACCTTTGGATTCTTTTATTGAACCTTTAGTAATGTTTATTATACACGTTGAAAGGAAAAGGTGTCCGAGAATACGAATAATATGTGCATTACATGATACGATGTTACTCGTACATACAATGATTTGTATTTCTCTTTAATTAAAATGTATTGTTTGATGAAAATACAATTTTTTGTGATAATACAAGATAATTCCATAAACAACAAACTATTCTTAAAGTAATGTAATTTACTTTTTTTATATTATGGGTACACCAACGCCCATAGGCATTGGCATTGTAAGAAATGTTAACCATCGCTTACATCGCCAATGCACCACCAACTTTGGGTACTAAGATGTTAAATCCCTTCACTTGATGAAATTAATAAAATAATTTGACTTAATAATTATTAAATAAATAATGATTGAATAGTTACTATTGTAATAGTTACATAAGTAAGGCCTTACTCTTGTAAGGTAACAAAAACTAATCCATTTGCATGATAATGTTATACAACATTTAATCCCTAACAATACAAATATTATGTCGTCATTGTCGTTAGATGTTCGATAAACATGTTCCTTGGCAAATGTTTGCAAAATGGTAATATTGATAAACATCGTAAGATCGCGTAATCCTCGATGAATGCGCCTGCGCATACGCGTCAAGTGTAGCGTGACGAGATTATTATATTGTGCAAAAATAATGCCTAGCCAGCTTACATCTTTATTCTATGGAAGTGTGATTCTATTTTATTATTTATCACAGGGAATAAATTCTTCGAATCACGTGTTTATTGCTACATATATGAATTATTTATCTATACCTCTATCTTTAAATATGTCAATAATTTAGTTTTAGTATTTATAACGGATTTTAGAAAATAAGTAATAAATTTTGTATATAAATATATATAAAAATACTTAATATTTAATATTCTATATTACTTAATTTCAAATAATAAAAACAGACGAACGAAACGACTGTCGAGTCGACCTAGCCTCGCTTTGAACTATAATTAATCTAGCAACGAATAAAACTATTGAACTGAACATCAAAAAAATTTTTCAGACTATTATTAAATAAAAATAATAATACATATAAATCTTTCGATAAGTTCTCAATAAATCATTTATTTTTATAAATAACTAGTACAATAGCATAGCCAAGCTGAACTTTATTATTAATATGCAAACATCAGTTATCAACATGTCCTGCTTGATTGAAATCGATAAAAATGAATGTTTTATCATTAAATATAATGATTATCGTTATGATTGTGTATGATTATCGAATTAATCATTATCTTTTCATTGCTATCAGAATTTTTTTATTAATATACTAATATTCGTGTTTTATTATTGTCATAATATACTTTATTATTGCATCAAATAAAATATAACAGACGCCCTTATTCCAAAAATTAATTGAATCTAATTGTATTTGTGAAAACAAACAATTAAAAAAAGCCGTAACGATATAACGCGATCATTTTTAACCCAATCAGAGAACATAACAGAAAGTCGCTCACCGTGATATAAGATAAGACGCATTACTTGTCTACAAACCGGTGATCAGATAGCTATGATACCATCACTGTCGCCTCAATACCACTCTACGGTGCAACTAACACCAGTATAGATTGAGATAAGAGAGAAATAGTAGCGTTAAATAACCATTTGTTATCTTTAACTGTGTTATGGGATTTACGAACAATCATTCCTAACTACGTAGAAAATAAACACGGGTGCATTAGCTTGATTTAACTTTTCTATTACAAAGTAAAAAAATATATATAAGAAGAAAAAGATAACATGTGGATAATAACTGAATATAGTGGCTTCAAGTCCAGCTGAGCAATGATTAGTTCTCATGTGTATTATTTGTATTTAGAATCTCGTGCTGGGATGTGAATGAAGTCATCATGAAGAGGCCTGAACGTGTCAGATGAAATTAACACATGGAATAATCTCCAAACCTTATCATCAAGAGAGAGAGTAAGCCGTGGCACATATGAGGCTCTTACTATATACTACGTGATAAGAGATTAATACTTTTTGGACATTTCTAACATTTACAGGAAGTTGTAAAATTGAGCTAAGAATACCAGTAAGTTAAATGCTCTAATTAACTAATATCACTTCGCCAATTGACAGTCTACCTATCTAACTACTTGTACGATCACTGTTCTATAGATGAAACGAATTTGTTTCTATATTATTATTATGTAATGTGTAAATTTGTACACAGAACCACAATAATAATTATCAACCTTGCATTAATTCGCGATAAAATATTGAAAATTGTCAAAACTAAATTGTCTCGAAATGTTAAAATCGGTACAACATTAAGTAGTAAAAATCAATCGCTACTCATTAATAAAAAGAATCATTCACACAAGACGACGCTTACACAAACAGAATGACGATCGAACGATGGAGCCAAACGATCATCGAATAAATGAAGGCCGTTAAAACTAAATTACAGAACCCGTAAGGAGCTGGCTTATAAACTAATTAAATGAAAGTTTAGCTGACTGTTTCTGTCATCGTTAAATGTGTTAACGCAATTCCCCATGGAGGTTATATGTCATCGACGAAATAGAATTAACGTCACTAACTCAAATATGTCTCTACATAATTTATATTTAACACGATTCACTTACAAGATATTATATTTTTAGATTTTAATTATCGATATTTTTAAACAAACAAATGCGACATAACAAAACATTGTTGGTAATTTTGCTTAGAAATGAAGATGGTTTATGACCAAGTAATATTCATTTATACTTGTACCCTAGAATATAAAAGTAAAACTATAGTAGGAATGTTGTTACATTCATGTAAAAAATCGCAAATATGCCATATTATTAATAATTAAATCAGTTACCGTGACGTGCGTAATTTTAACACCTATCAATATACTTTACTTACAATTAATAATTAAAAATATAACACATGCAAAGATATATTACAATATACCCAGCTTTGCATAAATTGTAAACACTATTCGTAATCAATCGCGTTACGTTTAATTTCAGAACCATGATGAATGAACAAAGAAAGGCCAGTTAATACAATATTAAAAAAAAAGCAAAATAAATTTTGATTAATTGAATAATTACATACAAAAGAAAAATATATAACTGTACGAGTGTGAGTATATGGGTGTGTAATTGGGTTTATGATAGTGTAAGTCTTCATTTCGCTTGGTCCAATTTCTTCTCCTTTTTAGTAGTATTTTAGATGAATGAAATTAATCTAAATTGCAATAAGCTTTACTGTAGTTTCGAGCCAGATGTAAAATAATAGAGTTTTGTGCATAGAATTATTAGCTTTGAATTTTTTTAACAACGTAACGAAACAATAATGTAGAATAGCTGGCTTAAAATTTATAGCTTATAAATTTGTTGCTATAAATTAACAATAAATCTATTGTATATGTTATCAACGTGCCGAATAAACTAAAATATTATTTCATAACGTTTTTAATAAATGTTAAAATTCCTACCTCGTTCCCGATATTGTGTTAATAAAATCTAAAGTCTATTGTCTATACACGGAATAGTTGCATAAGAAATGAGCTATGCACTTCATTGAAACCGAGCCCTGCATTTGTAAACAAAATCCAACGCCACACGTGCCGATGATGCGATAACATTGTTACGTGGTGATAGTTCCTTAGGGAGTGTTGTTGTATTTAGATTTAGGGTTTATGTAAAGAAGGAGACTTAATTAAATTTAAAAAAGGAATAAGATAATTGCATAAAAATTTACACTATTTATATGTACTGTTTATTAAATTTTAAACATATTCAATCGTAATATATGTTACAACTAATGGTCCGCCCCTCCCCCCACTTTTTCTAAATACATATTCTATTTAAAGTATGAGCCTTGACTTTTATATGTAAATAATAATATTATTGTTCCTATAAAACCTTTTACAAAAGGAGTATGTTTACGAAATATTATAGAAAGTAATATAATTAGTTTTATTTTTAAATGTCAACTTAATGGAATACATTCCTGGCTTTTTGGAACACGTTATTAAAGTATTATATTAAATGATCATAAATTCCAAATATCCTTTCTACTCGTGAAGGAGCAACGACTCGGAGATATCATCACGGAATCAAATCGTCTAACACGCAATGTCTAAAGGGCGTATTATCTCTTGAAAAGGAACGGAGAAAAAACCGTGCGCAACCCCGACCCGGCTATTATCTTTGAACACCGAAGTCATTTTAGCCATAATAAGATAACATTAAGGAACGACAAACTCACCAGTTCTCAAAGTTTTCATTAAAAACTTTATATAAATATAGTAACTGCGTTTATGGAATGTTATATATGTTTTTTAAATAATTGATTAAAAATACAACTACTATTATGTTAACTAAATGTTATCATTTACTATACATTCATAAAAAATATGAATGCTGCGAATAATAAACATAAAATATGTATATTACCTCACAGATAAAAGATTACTAAATAACAATTTTAAATATAAAAATAACCCGAAGTTTGGGAGCCGTCCCTCCTGTAGAGCGCGTCAGCGGACCTGTCGCTCTCGAAGGGAACAGGTATAGTTTTTTCTTACTCGTTTCTGCGCACGTGTGCCGCCGCCCCTTAATTACCGACGCATACCATAAACAGATCTTTACGCTCCCTTAAATAAATCTTCGTAGGTATTTTTTCTTGTTTTCTTAGGCCCGTAATATTCAAGGCCTCGTGGCCCGTTCAGCCAACGGTCCGATACCAATGATCGATGATGACTCTTTGTTTTCACAGGCTTAAGCACTATTCATTATGGAAGGATGTTTGAACATACATTAGGCGGTTTGGTTATTACGAACTGTTTGATCCTGTTATTACAGAAATTAGATAGTAAATTAATATCCTCTTATTATATATTTGTTTTCGCCCGTGACTTCAACCGCGTGTAACGAGAAAAGATATTTGTATTATATGTTCGTCCGAAGGTTTCCAGATTTCTGCGAACCGAATTGCATCAAAATATGTTTAGTGGTTTAACTGTAAAAGCGTAACAAAAAGATATATAGACAAAGAAAGTTACTTTTGCATTTATAACAAACGTTCAGTAATTGTGATTCAAAAACCAATTCTTATTTAAATTGTTTTAATAAAATCAATATATAAGCAAAATACCACTCATTACGAGATCTCAACTATCCGCCCGATTGACTTGAAATTCGTCACAGTTACTCCTTCCCCGACGTAGACTCACTAAGAACAGATTTTAAGCAATTTTTATCCAAACATTTTTCTTTTTATCACCCGTGCGAAGCCGGGACAATTAACTATTATCGTAATAACCATAATCAATACCATCTGTAGGAAAGCATATTAAATAATTATATATGTACATAAATTATTTCTTTTAATATATTTTTTTATATAAGTAATCATATTTGTCTTTCCGTCCTCACGTAGACCATTTATACTTTTAATATGTATCCGCAACGTTATAGTTTACGTCGTTAACCTGTTGACTTGTTATGTATGTACCTAGTGTATATATATATATATATATATATATATATATATATATATATATACATATTCCCAATAAGTGTATTAATGTCATTATAGTTAATCTCCTTACTAACAAAGTCACATGTAATTATTACTTTTACAATCTATATATCAGGATTATAAAATAAATTATCCTCTAAAATTAAACTCTTTACAAAAATAGGATACCTAAAGGCCAAGTAATCTTCTAATACACAATATGACATTTGACATTATTAAAAAAATTGTTATCTAAAGATCGTAAAGCTTAGACTACGACCTCAACCTCCCTCGACGCGAGATATGCGGGGTTTATTACGGTGTTAAGCGATATTTTATTATCAAAACGATAAACTCCGCCGCTATACATATTTATCTTTCGGAATCTTTTTTATTCGACACTTTATCACAATTATTTAGGGTCGCGATAAAACGCTAAAAGTCCTTCGTATTATCTTCCATTAATGTTCAGATTTTGGGTTTATGTAAAGAAGGGTTGGGATGAAACGAAAAATGAGGACGTTTCGATAAACTTCTTTTTTTTATTATAAATAAGAGTAAAAGTTTAACACACTTTTTTTTCTTCAGTCGAGAAGGATTTTAATAAGGAGGATCTAAGGAACAGTTCGAGTATATTATGTAAGTCTTAGTATATAAGATAATTTTTTACTTTAATGATATACATATGACTTAATCTTTTGATAGACATATTATTAAAAGCTTTACAATCACAGTACAGTACAGTGAATGTCCCACCGCTGGGCTAAGGCCTCCTTTTTTAAGGAGAAGGTTCACAATCACAATTAATTGAGCACACTTTTATCGGCATTAGTAATATATTTATTCATGTAATTGATTTTTTTGAGGCAAATTCATTTGGTTTTTTTTTATTAATTATGTCACATAACATACATGTTTTATATTTTGACCAAATTATTCAGTTCTAGTCTTTCAGTTGAAATTTATAAACTTACAATTAAAAAATCAAAATATAAATGTTCTTAAAATAAGCTTCATTTATTGTGTTAATTATACATTGCTTTTAATTTTGTTATCAATAAATAAATGATACGCGCATTATAAATGTCGTACCAAAAAAAAGGTTTTATAATACAAGGGCCGCACGGGCCGAATTTACTATAGCAATTTACAATCATTAAGACAAATCAACTCCAATGATGCCAATCATCGGTAATTAGGTGTTCTGAGCCTCAAAAAAGGTGTTACACCCTGGAATTTTAAACCTGGTGCATTAAAATCTCATATATGGTTAAGTTAAAGCATCATTTACATCCAACATTATCATTTAGTTTAAACTTTTTTTTTTGCTAAGATTATAATTTTCGTTTAAGGTGTATTTCTGCGGCCACATGGTTTTTCTTACATATTAATTTTCCTTAAATGCTATAAGGCCTTAATGATACCTTTATATAATACAAGTTTTCATTTATACAAGACTAGCTAGACTAGCGCGGTTTTTCCCGCGTTAAAAGTTACTTTTCTCTCTCAATCGCAATTATCTATCACCAATTTAAATTTTAGCTATCCAATTGGTCTGGATTGTGAGCTCAGCAAGTTCAACAAACAAACAAATTGTCTATCTTTATAATGTTCGGATAGATTAATAAAATTGTTATTAAATTTGTGATGTTACTTTATACTTTAGGAAAAGTAAAATAAATTAAATTTATAAGTAAATAAAAGTAAGTAAAGCAACAGCCTGTAACTTAAGTCGCTACCTACCACACTGTTTAACGGATTAATAACACATGTCACAGATATCGACAAATGAATGTCACACATCATGTTTGCTTAACTATTACCGCTGACAAAAGTAAACACAAATTTGTTCCTTGGAAACATTTGTCTTTTTCCGGCAAGCAGACTCAACTTCCGGACAATAAATCCGTATACTTATAAATTGCCTCAATACTCGTAACCTAAAAGTATAGTTAGTTTAATAGGAAATCGTTTACTGGAAAATATTAAAGATAACAGACTTTTCCAGAGCAATTTAATTGAATTTTTTGAAAACCGTCAAAATATTCATACATACATTATATATATAAAAAAACATATATTACTCAGTTATTTTATTTCATACCCAAATTTTTAAGGTACTATAAAAGTGTTAGTGGTCAGCATAAAAACTGGTGGTAGTGATAAAATTGGCAGAGTGAAAAGTGTTAACCACTTCTTACCCTGTCAATACGTCGCCAACCACTGGATCCCTTGTGTCTATAATTACATTGGCTCACTCAAACCGGAAGACATCAATGCAAGGTATTACTGTTTGGCGGTTAAATAATTTGAGAGTGGGTGGTACCCATACAGACGGCCCTGTGTAAGCCCTACAACCTATAAATTTATTCTATATTATTCTTATTTTAAAATTATTTAAAAGCTTCTACGTCAAACGGTTGATTGTATTTCAAACTCTTTCACAACAGTAGTTAAACTTAAAAAAAGTTATACTATATTTTGATCACAACTATCCTTTTTTCTATTAAATTCCTTAACGACCGATCAAAAGCATTCTACTGATTGATTGCTGGTTAAGGCGTTTAAAGGGGTTAAATTGGACAAAAGGGTTGATATAAACAACCCTTAACTGACGTGTTAATTACGTAATAAATAACATTGTAATACTGTTTTGGTTTAAATTGAAAACGATCGATCCGACTATACTTTTGTAAATTATATATTTATGAAACATTGTAATATAAATATTTATTATGTTAATGCTTTTACTAATGAAAATAAAACTCATTTTAATTCTACTATTTGATTTTATAACATTTTAAAATTTATTAACCGTTTTCTGTTGTTCTGCCTCCAATTAAGTTTCGTAGAATACTTAAGAAAATCGCGGTATGTAATGTAGATATTAATGTAACATTGTTAGTATTAATAGATTTGTCATTGATGATAATCGAGAAGTGTATACGGCAATTTTAACCGAAGTCTGCGGGCTGAAATTCGCGAAAGCGCTGTTTTCGTGTCAGTACTCATTTTTGTTTATAATCCATATCGTTCCGTTAAGAAAACATCGACAAGATTATAGCTTATGATGGTATAAGCTTAAAACCTTCCCCTCAAAAATGTGAGGAGGTATTATCTTATTATATTTAAGTGTGGATGGCGTTCACTTAAATATAATTACATAATACCTCCTCTCATTTTTGACATTGGCACTGCAAGAATTATCAATCATTACATCGTCAATGCGTCACCAACTATGAAACCTTGATGTTATGTCCCTTGTGCTAATTGGCTCACTCAACGTCCAAACCAGACCACAACAAAACCTGATGTCTACCCTAAATCATATTATGCTATAAAATACAAATCAAACAATCTACAATCTCACATAAATCTAGAAACAAAATAGGTATTTAAAATATCGTTTGAGTACAAACAGTTACTACTCAATCAATACATATAAAATCATTTGTCCTAAATTACGTGGAACAGTGGCCCAAGAAAGGTCAGAATGGATAAGGTTGGAGGAGGCCTTTGCCAATAGGCTAACAGATCTGCAGAAAATAGGCAAGTTTAATGTGTTAGAATATTGGTTTTAGGTTTAAGGTCAGAATAAATGGCTATATTTTTATTATTATTATATTATTTCTGACAATGCATAGCCAAAACTACTGTGTCTAGAAAGATGAAATTTTAAGCATAGCAACCCAATGTTCTAGACATAGCTTAAGCATCCACTAAATATGATATTTGGTAATTTCAATATTGATTAAAGGGGTAAACTTATATGAATTTTATATGTACAACGTCGGAACGGGCAGCTAGTAAAATATAAGTGTTCATATTGTTATTATTTTCTATTTCAGTTTTTATCAATTTATCTACATAGGATATCTACATTTTCAATATGTGGACTCTATGATGATGGGAACCGTAGTCTAAACGAAACGTCAGGTTTCGATAAATAACGTTACCTAAACGTGATTAATCAAATTTATTTAAAAAAAAAAAGGATGTCAAAAATACATACATATCTGTATTTTAGTATCGACGGAACAATCTCACGATACAGAATCCCAGATATTTTTCGTTTCACTTACCAGTACATACAAGGAATGGAAAGTACAAATATGGCCAAAGCCCGTATGTACGTTATAAACAAAGATCGCGTGCGACCTAACATGGAGTGCGCCGGGACACTATTAGCTTCAATTACATGCGCCCGCGCAGGCACGTGCATGCGACGAGAGGCACGCGGCAAACAAACTACTTTAGAAAGATACCACACCTAACTTTTAATAATAAAAAAGGTAAAAAATATCCTTAAATATTTATATATCTGAAGAAACTAATGTCTTATAAGTTTTAAGTATATACATAAATATAATATGCAAGCCATTTGAGCCAGGGTACTAGAGCTCATTAGAACAAAAAATCTTATAAATTTGCATTAATCATCATTAATATTTTTGATATAGCTTCAATCTAATTTCAAATAGATAATTTAAATTTCATTTATAAAGCATATTTTTTTAATTAGGAAAGTACAACAAGCAATGTTATGAATAAAAATTAAAATATTTTTAATCCAAAACGCAAGATGGAAATTGAATATAGAATTGCTTTCGTTTTCAAGGCCAGTAATACCAGCATACACAAAATGTAGCATGTAGTGTTAATCTGTAAGAACACACACAAAACTCATCAAAATAACAGAAAAAAGGCATAACACGTTTGAAACGAATATGAGAATTTGACTGAAATACTTATAACATTTAAAGAATACAAGCATCAAAATAGCGTATCACTGTAAGTCGATTTACAACATTTCACGAGTGCGATAAGAATCGCAACAAGCTCCTAAATTGTGACCAGTATTACGCAATTAATCGTTTTAATTAATGAGTCTGTACTGTAACTCGCTAGAGGGTTACACTTCTCTTAATAGAGTTTATTTGTTGGAACAATTGGAATTGCGTGTGTCTCTAATTCCACCCGAGATAAACTCGACTTGAATCTAGCTTTGTGTCGAGAATCAAAACGTACTTTAAAATCTTTTCATACATATTATGTTTTGTAAATAAACGTTAATTTAAAGTTCTTAATGTTCGTCTGATTATTTATTTTTTATTTTCTTATTGGAAAATAAAAATATTGCACTCATTAAACACGAAGCGTCATGGTATTGGTAATAGCTATTAGGTTTTCTGAATATATTTTGAAATTAATTGTTTTATCGTACAAACAAGAGCTTACTAAATAAAAGAAAACTATATATTTTTTATGAAATTACAACAAGAATTTTAATGGATACACAAAAAATATATTATAATGACATGAAGCTATTAACTATAAATGGGATTATTTCGTATTTATTACTCGTTTAAATCGAATCGAATCGACGGAAAAGTATTCGAAAGAGTTCCTTCTATCGTCAACAAAATTATATAACAAGTATTAAAGCAATCAGATACGATACCTATTAAATATCCCACTATCGTAGCTACTCCGGATCACCCGTAATCTGAAATAAAGTCGATCGTACAAAGCTTAAAAAGGCAATTTAATTTTTATTATACCGCTCAAACAGAGCGCGTCGAATCCTTAATTAAAAGCAGGACTTAATAATCTTTTTCTACTGAAGATTATAAAAAGGGAGTAACAACGATTTTTTTTTAGCTTCATTATTACTCACCATAAAACATTACTCCCAACTCATTTCTGAGTTATTCAAAATAAAATAGAACCTTAACGAGGGAGGTAGGTAGGGATGATTATCACCTCCCTTTACTTCGCTTAATGATCGTGTACTCATTAACCGAGATTTTGAAACGTGATTAAAGATAACTAAGATGATGGAAATGGGAAGCACGTAATCTTTGATGACTATATTACATTATTATTATTTTTTTATTGTATAGGTAGGCGAACGACTATATGGGCCACCTTATGGTAAGTGGTCACCAACGCCCATAGACATTGGCACTATAAGAAATGTTAACCATCACTTACATCGCCAATGCGCCTCCAACCTTGGGAACTAAGATGTTATGTCCCTTGTGCCTGTAATAACACTGGCTCAATCAGGCTTCAAACCAACACCAAGTACTGCTGTTTTGCGGTAGAATATCTGTTGAGTGGGTGGTACATACCCAGACGAGCTTGCACAAAGCCTTACCACCAGTAGTATATAAGGGAAACAACAATACTAAAAGTAATATTGATTATCTAACTAATTTACTTAATGTGTTTATAGGGAAATTGCAAAAAAATAGTCACTAAATTTAGATTCGATTATTGAAAATTGAAGATTGAAAATTATTTTCGAAATTTCTACAAAAGCAGGAATTATAATTGGTACTAAATAACTAGTATCAAAAAACTTTTAAGCATGAATTTCCATACATGTAGTTCCATTTTGTAACAGTTCGTATGTCAGTAAAATATAATAAATGAAATATTTGATTTGATACATGTATTCTTTAAATATATAATTTTATTATGCGTTACTATCGCGTATTCATTGATAACAATTCACGAACGCGATCTACGCCGAATCTTTGAGTTATTTTTACAGCTTAATAATAGCTTGAGTCAATTACGTAAATTGTCATTAGTAAAAATCAATGCTTCTTAAAATAGTAACACGCCAGATGTAGCTCTCGAAGATTATTTTATAGTTGACAAATAAAACATTTTTTTTCTTACAATTACTTTTTATTTAACAACATCCGAAAATTCGATACGAATATTAATAATTCACAATATAATCACAATTCTATACAAATGCAAAATCATCTGACCTTTTTTTTATTTCAATCTAAAATGAGTTTACCTGCGATTCGGTTAATTTGTTCAACAACCCCTGAAATTCACCGCCCCCATATTCCTTTACCCTTGACAAACTTAACAAAATGAACGAAATATTTTGCAGCATAATATACACCTTATGGATATTTAAATAAAGACCAGTTTGGAAATTAATGGCTTAATAGACAGAATGATCATTTTGGTAGAAAATCTTATACAGACTATGGGTGACGCAACAAGTGCAGAAAGCGATTAGGGGTGATTTATACATTCCTTTTATTTTCCACCCTCGATTTTATAGCATGAAATCACGTAACTGAAATTCCCACACTCTAAGCATAATGGTATTTTTTTCTCCGTCTAAAATCGGTTTACCAAGTAAAAAATCGAAATAATAAATTGCTTAATAAGTTAATACGAAATATGTTATAATGTAATGAATCAATTATAATGTACTAAATATAAATATAAGTACTAAATATACCTAAAAAAGCTTTAAGTTGTTAAAATAAAAACTATACAATTAAGCAAATTAGTTTTTATTATACAAACATAATTATAATCTTATATTGCAATAATAATATCACAGTTTTATCACCAAAAAACGTTTCCACTTAGACTTTAATAAGAATAAAATGTTGAAGTTATAATCGATAGCTTATAACAATATGAATACAATTAATGTATAAAAAAAATCACAGACAATCACGACCCCAGAAGGCGACAAGTGCAATCACAAACAAAGCTCACAATAGAGGGGGGCCCGACCCTTCCCAATCCCACACTTGTCACGCTGTGGATACACGCCACTTTTTAAATATGACGCAAAGTGCATCTTTCTTGAAATTTATTCGACCCCATTGTTCACATTGGCTAGGCATTCTGTTTTTTCATCATTATACGTGGGAATGATACTGTACTGTGATTAATTATTCCAGCCTGTAAAAAAATATACAATTTATTTATATTACTTATTTTACAAAAAAATCATGTATTATTAATGTTTGAAGTTTTAGAAGGGCTCTTTTAAAACGTTATAAAATCATTTAACTGCTTTAACTCCAAAGATAACGTCAAGAACCTAAATCATCGGACACGATACTCTAATTGGTATAATTATAAAAAAAAGTTATACCCTTACACGATTGTTCCTAATAATCCCAAAATGCTTCTAATAGACATTTAATTACAGCCTCGGTCGAGTTCCACTGACCCCTTTTACACTTGTTTACATCTTCATCCCCTCGCCACCCTCCACAAACGCGATGAACCATCTAAATGGAATGTTTAATTCAAATACCCATACGATTTATTATAACAGAGTAGAACGGGATCGATCAACCGCTTGCCATCTGTCGTCGTTCCGAATCCCGAATCGCCGAAAAAAAGCTCAATGTGCGAGCAACCCTGGGAACCTAGGAACGGAGAACATTCCCACGAACAACCCCTCAATTTTCAATAACCAAATTAGCCTTTGCGTTACCCTATTTCGGATATGAAGGAGTCGTGAATCTATTCATATCGATAAAAAATATTTGTGCTCTCACTCGCTTGAAGGTTCGATTCGTATATTCATCCCCTTCGAATGCACGTGTTCAAAGATCGTATATTTAAACTGGCGTCGTATGTGTGCGCGGCTTGATCGCAGCACCTGCCGGCGCGCGCGCACCCCATTGGCCGAGCGCCCACTATCACTGCTACACTGATTTCTTTTAAACTTTATATTTTTTTGTAATACATTGGACACGCATAGAAAAAATCTTACATGTTTGGACCGGTACAAGCCGAATATTTCGTGCGTAGGTGGTATCCTATGTCTAATCATACTTTTTGTAAACAAAATGTTAATGAACTTGAAATTAAACATTCCGTATACAATCTCAGTTGTTACAGGCTTTAAACAATTCCAAGAAACGAACAGAGTACATTAATTAAGCATAGTCATACATACATCTTAATGACATAAAGTTACTCGCCATATAATTGAGTAATCCAATTTTAATATACTTGCCAATGTAATGGGAATACTCTAATATAAGGTGCATCAATTTATCGTCAGTGCAGCGAGGGGTTTTCACCCCATGACTTTGTGACCCCCTTCATTGACCTTAGCCTCGCGCCACGGTAATAAAGTAACGGTATCATCAACGAGGGCGCGTGTACAGCACGTGGACACTGAAGGACATTCACTGAAATGTTGTTATAAAACTATATTAATTGAATTACAATGTCGTATAAGAAGTGGTTCTTCTTGTATGAGATTTGTAGATAATTACATCAGGTTTGTAAAATATATTTAAAAACCTACATTTGTTATTAAAATATTTTTAATTTTTAAATTACATGAAATTTCATTAAAGTATATACAAAAGTTACCTTCAGATAAATGTACATATAATTAATTAATTAGAATTTGATCTGAATTTAACAAAAGACTACGACGTAGCTGTTACACATAAAACGTTTAGTCTCTAATCATTTACAGTAGTAACACTTGTCTATGTATCTAACAATTCAAACAAAAATGATAAGCACTTTGATGTTTACGAAAAATATAATAGTATCGAATAAACCACTTTACACCCACACATGTAGAGGGGAGCTTTTCACGCATGCGCGGCTATTGTATCGGGGGCGGCCGGACGGGTATAAATAGGCGCGCGGCCCGATCAGCCCTACATTCCCGCTTGTAAACTCACTAGCAACACACGCTCTTTTCTCAACGCTAACTTTCCAAAATGTCTTACTACGCGAATAACGAATACATAATCGCAACTAACAACTCGATCAACGAAAATAAATACAACAGTGAAAAAATGAAAAATAGTGGTTTCAAGGCTTTGCTGAAGCCTATCATGAAAATCATTAAGAAAACGACGAAGCGCGCTCCCGCCAAAACCGTCGACACGTGCTACGAGGACGAACAGAACTCGTGCAACGAGGCGCTTGAGCGCAAGATATACAACGAGATGGACTCGTGCCAGTCCGCTGCCTTCCTGGTCAGCAACCAAGACAATTCCTATGACCTGGTGCCGATTTCCCGTGAAGATTTCTACATCCCAGTTCACTTTGCTCGTACTGATGCCGGCACCTTTTTCTGGACCACCGTCTCCAAATCTGAAGCTGACTTCGCAACAACTGACTGCTACACCGAGTGCCAAACCGCTGAGCAGCAGTACCCAGTCTTGCAAGACCGTTGGGTTCAAGCCTGAATGAAGTATCTAACCAACAATCAGTGTCTTCCGTGAAACCAGTGCTCGCTCCGTTGGTTTCGGCAACAGTCTGTGATGTTAGCTTTAATAATATAGTTCTATGGTGCCATATATGTAGGTTATGTTTAAGATATCTCGCTCAATGGTCGTGATAACTCCAGGAAAGCTTTAATTGTATTTTCACTATAACTTGGTGTTGTGATATTTTGATAATGTATAAATTTAGGAATAATATAGGGATCTTATGATTGTGATCATAATTAACTGAGCTTTAATTGTTTTAGGGATAGTAATTTATATATTTATACGTTTGTATCCAAGTCGATGACTTTTCGGAAATGTTGAAAATAAAATAATAATTGAAAAATATTATTCTCTTTCCTTTACCATACCCTTAATTATGAAACATAAGCAAACAATACTAAATCAACTCTTCGTTTTGTCTATTCTGCTTGTTCAAAGCTTTAAATTGTAATTTGAAACCAATAAGAATAACCACGTTTAACCGCTATAAAATATTAAGCGGCAACTCAGGAATCTGATGCAGTCAAAACTTGTCTGACGAGATATTAACGGGCGAGGCGATGGCGCGAGCCAACATACTTATCGCTTTATATATATTTCGACCCAGCGCCAAGCCCAATATTGGAGCGAACATGGGTAATGCATGCAGTATTCGTGGTGGTGCAACTTTACCTTTATGCGTTGGACAGACGAGTTGGAACAACATTTGTACCAATATAATGAGCTGACATAAGACTGGTCAGGCCATACTTGGCGGACAACATTTCGTGCGCACGCGCACGTGCAGGGCCCGAGGCAAATCTTGCTACTGGGTTTTAATGGTCGTCTTTTAGCCTGAGTTTCTTTTTGTTTCCATTTAGCTTAATAGCCGATTTAAAAGATTAACGAGTTTGAAAACAATCAATTGGACCCGATAGAATAACAATAATATCTATTGAAGTAGAAAAAAAACTTTACAATCATGCTAATGTAATACATAAAAATCATTAAAGAGAAATAACTATTTAACAAACTATCACTATGGAGGGTGTGGGTTTTATATTAGTACTCTATCTCTGATAACGTTTATGCAAAATTTAATTATGGTTGGTTGAGTAGTTAAAACGTGAAAACGATATAAACAAACTAATTTTCATATTTATAATATTAGTAAAGATAAAGCAAACTAGCGTTATTAACGATTAATAATGGCAACATCACAACAACAACAAAAAATTGCAACACATCTCATGCCACACACTAATAAAGTTTATACCGAAAATAAAGGTTTGATTTATTGTATAATAAATAAAAATAAAATTGAGATAATTATACATTATATAATTAGCTAGTTTTTATCTCAAGCATTCTTCCGGGTTAGAAGGTGGTATATCACTCAAGGCCTATGAACTATTAACGCTATGCAAATAATAATGCTAATACGCTGTTCGCTCCTGTGTTAAAAACGGATGAACAAACAAAGCAAGGTACCCAACCTCGCAATTACAATGTAAGTAATGAAAGAAAGATTAGTAGATCATGCAATTACTTTTCATCCATAATCTATACGTTACTGTTTATCAAAATTCAAAATGTCATTATTTATTAAATCCAACTTCATGCTTGATATGGTGTATCTCGGACAGTGAATTAAAATTTTGTAATAAGATAAGATTTTGCTCGTAGAGTGTATCTAGATACATACCAGAAAAAATGCAATTTTTCACAAAAATCCATATCACACAATTATATGAAAGTTAATACGTAATAATAAATATACATATACGTAGAATACCTTAATAACAGTTAGTAACACTATGCATTATTTTGTATGCAAATTCTGTACAATAAATATACATTTGTAAGCGAATTTAATATATAATACGTGCAATTAACAAAACCCTTAATTCCATACAATACCAAACCAAACAAATCACAAGCGCTTAATTCGTTTTATTACTTAAACCAATTGAAATTCTAGTACTCAAACAATAACATACTCTTAAATACTCTATATTATCGTATTACTTAATGATTATTCCACAAAAAACCACAATCAAAGAGTTAATTGGTACTAAAAAGCGGTCCATGAAATAAATATTATTACAAAACAGTACTGGAAAAGCTAGACGGGGTACAAGTGAGTACGCTGTAAAAAGCAACCCCGGCACGTCCCAACATGTTGCAACCTGTTGCGAAGTTCACCTCAAGACAAGTTAAAACTCGCGCACAACTTTTAAATGACAAAAAAGAAATGTTTTGCACAATGCTTGAATAATCGCCTCTACTGCTATTTTACTATAGATTGATAACAATAAGCGAATATTTATCGTATGCACGTGCAAATACAAAAGTGACTTTCTTATTCAAAATTTTGTGAAAATGGATCTTGACATAAAAAGCATGCTCATTATAAATTGTCTTTGGTTGTTTTATAAAAAAAAAATTGATAACAGATTTAATTTACAAAAGAAATATAATCTTATCGCAATGTTCAAACAAAATTGCAAAACATCTTTAAAACGTGAGAAGCTGAAAACTAAAAATGACATGTTAATTTGCATACGAAATTATTATAGCCGCAACTTTTACTCGGCTAAAGTTATTATGTAGATTTGTATCGCTAAAACTTGATATGCTAATCGTACGCTATTGATTAAAAGTCGTCGCCAGATAATACCGCTAGGCGCCCAGTTGTCATAATCAGCAAAACGTGTATAGTATACGTAGATAGCGGAGTGGTCCGGTATAATAATACCATACGCGGCGCTCACGACGATGGATCCGTGAGAAATTTCGGCAGATGTACAATTCCTTGATGCGGTACGACGAGTGAGCGCGTATCTTTTTTTTCTTCGAGCTTAATAATATAGAGTCCGCTTCGGTATCGACGACGTTTTGGGTCTCGTTCGTGACTCATCGGCGCATTGTTACCTCATGCACGTGTTCGATGCATCGGACGTTCGGGTTAGAAAGGATTTTTTGCAACCCTTATTCCCAATTCCGCAACTCTTGCAAAATTTGGGTTAAAAAATTTTTTTCTGTACTAATTTCGAATTTGGCGTGCTCTGTACACGTGCAATTGTTACATTGGAATTTTATGAAAAACTATTGAATATTTAAGCTTAATCGTACACGTGCAAGCGATCGTTTTATTTTGTATAATATAATTGAAAAGATTTAATTGTATTGTATTCAGGATCGAATGTTAATTAAAGATTAGACGTTGAGTTAATTAGTTTTCGATTACAATTACATTGTTATAATTAATTCCTCGAATAAATTAATGAGATAAAAGCATTGAAGGTAGCATCACTCGAGAAAAACATTACGGATTAGAATCACGATTGTGATTATCATCTTTTAATGTCGTTTTTTATATAGAACATTGTTTATATTCCCGTACCCAAACTCAAACTTTTGGTCGATGTATGAGTATGAGGTGTATTAGCGCGGAAAATAGTTTATAAAAAAAATATAGTACATTGTAACCTTTAAATTTTGTATGGTTAAACAAATTCGCCTCTTATTTATCTGTGTAATTTTTTTTTTCTTCTTGGTTGTCTTGAAAGAAAACTCTTTAAGATATAAACGCGCCTTTTATAGTTACTCTTTTAATTTTCTATCTGTTTTATTTTAGTACGTATAATAAAGTGTCAAATAAACTTCAGTTTAAAGCGTTTGCAAGATATGCTTGTGTATAAATTTTATTTTCTGTTATTATATTCCTTTAATGTATTTATTATCGTACATAAACATTGTCAGTGTCGTACAAATTTGCTATTTTATTGCGCGAGGTTCTGAATAACTTATTTACTTAAATGTTATAGTAAAGTAATTAAAATTTCCAATTATAAAGACGTATAGCCACGTAGGCTATGATAAATACCGTAACAGCCTGTGAATGTCCCACTGCTGGGCTAAAGGCCTGCTCTCCCTTTTTGAGGAGAAGGTTTGTCTTATTCCACCACGCTGCTCCAATACGGGTTGGTGGAATACACATGTGGCAGAATTTCAGTGAAATTAGACACATACAGGTTTCCTCACGATGTTTTCCTTCACCGTAAAGCACAAGATGAATTATAATCACAAATTAAGCGCATGAAAATTCAGTGGTGTTTACTTGGCTACGTCATAGGCTAATGTTCTCATTACAAAATTTTCTCAAATGAATAGTTAGCTTGATTTATGGAAAAAAAAATTATGCGATATATTGATATAATAAAATAAATGTTTATAGAAATTTATATAGGAACTTGGACAAGTTCTAACTGTTACGAGAGGACTCTCGTACTAGGTGGATCGTTTTGCGATAAAACGTAACAAAATTCGAGATAAAAAACATATTTTTGAAGTTAAATGTATAAGAAAAAAAAACATCTAATTACTGTCATATTAAAAAAGGTTACTAAACGTTGATCGTTAAATAGGACATAGGAATAAGTACAATTTAAGGCTTATATACTATAAAAGGGCTAAGTAAGCTGTTAAAGTCAAGTTAGTGTTTGCGTAAAGTTATACTCGAAATGCATTATAATATTTCCTTTTCGATTTACAATTACAATTTCATTTGTTTAAAAAAAAGTTGACGGACTTATACGAACACATGTTAATAAATCTAGATATCATTTGACATTTAACGTTGTTGCAATATTGAATTTATAACAAACACTTAAAATACATTAAATTTTTTATCATATCCATTTGCAAAAAATATGAATAAAACTTAATTCTCTTCAAAAGCTTATTAACAATTTATGAAAAAAGTATCTCTGGCAGATATTAATGTCCAGTCATAAAAAAATACCTTTAAAAACATTTTCAGGTTAGGAAAGTATGCCTAAAACAAACCGTATTGATAAGAATTTCATTCAAGATCACTCTTATCAATACTTCGCACCTGAGCAATTGTTCTGCTGTGTTGATGAGATCATCGTGTGTATTCAGATGATAAATGTGATCAACGCTATGAGCTGGCACTTATTCTTATTAAGGCGATTGTTTTTTTTTTTTTTTTAATTATTTCTATATTTGCATCCGTCTATTTTGTTTTTTTATTTGTATGTGACCTTTATCATTTCGTTGCATTATTATTATTAAATAAATTAAATTTAAATTATATAATTACATCGCTGCAAGTCTATTTACTTTTTTATCTTGAATAAGATAAATGTTAATCATCAACAAAACTATTTTTCAAGCATTTAAACCATCTTCTGTAGGCAAAACTCAACACCTTCAACAAATAAAATTAAGTAGTTTTAAACGAAAATATCATATACAAAAGTTTCTTTTTTTCAATTCTGCAATGTTCTTTATTTTTTTTACGAAACTATTTAATAAATATAGACTTACTACTTTAATTTAAACTTGGTATGTTAAAATACAGTATTATTTACAATTAATATTCTGACCATTAGTAAGGTTTTCTTCCTAATATTATTAAGAAAATAAATTTTATTTCATAATTGATTTAGCTCGTTCAGTCCTCACTGAAGCCTTAAATGTACTAAAAAGAAAAAATAATTCTTCTTCTTCTTCCTAGCGTTTTCCCGGCCTAGTACTGCCAGGGTCCGCAAAAGAAAAAATAATTACAAAATTATATTGGAATTATTGAATATCAGCTTTTTGTTTAGTTTAATGTAGTGTTTGACTCCTTAACCAAACTAAACAAATATGTGACTCATAGATTCGGTTGTTCATAATATCTTTACATTGACAATTGAAAAAATTCAATTTATTTGTGCGGACTACGTCATCGGGTATTTACAACAACGTCGATAAAGACGAATTCTACATTTTCATTTTCCTTAGATTCATGAAGAAAATCACAAATATAAAATAAGAAAACTACATAGCTCGCCAATTTCATTCCATTAGATTATAATAACAGAAACGTTGTTGAGTTCTGTTAATGACATTTAATGAAGCCAAAACAAAATCACTGCAAAAATCATAATAATGTATAAATAAATTGCCGAATTACTAATTTCACTTTACACTAATATTTCTATCACAGACGCATCACTTCAACCAATAGAACTATATCATTTTATTTCCTTCTGCACTTATTTACAACCAATACTTTGATTCGCGAAACACAAAACTTATACAGTTACTTCCTGTTAGAGATCACAAAAATAACTGAACAACTAACGGTATGAAGCCAAAAATTTATACAAGATTCACCCTCAAATTACTTGCAAAATCACGGTCTTTCCCACGAACCCCAATGCCTTAAACTTTGACCCAAGGAAGGTATTGTTCATTGAACAATTGTCTTTTAGACTTCCGACTCCCCTTACCTTATCGTTCACCCCTTATCATTAAACGAGACTCACGATTAGTTCAAACTGCCGCCGCTAGATGGCAATGTTTAATAATAAATAAATTTATTTTTGCAAAGGTTTTATTTAGTTACGTTTTTAAATATTAATAATTTTATATTGAATGAAAAGTATATGTTTCATACAATATAATTTTTTTCGGCTCATTAGATTAATATTTATAAAATATAAAAATAATTTTTCTTCTAAAATATAAATTTAAACTTCTAATGAGTAATAAAATCTTATATAAGAAAAATCTTAATATGACTTGAAGAGATTACAATAAAGCGAACTTGATTGCAATCATGTCCGTCAGTGACTCGTGCGGCGCACGCGCAGCTATTTCAATAGTAATTATCCGAACAATACTGTAATAGCACTTGTCCTTTTTAAGCGCTTGGCTAAACTGATTGGAAATTGTTAAAATATACAAATAGAAATTATGTTTAGTTTAAAACTTACGTCATATACATAAATGGATAGGAGTCAAAGCAATTTTATAATTTGCATATGTATAAAAATCTATGCAGATCTCAATATAACATTTTATAATACTTATGTTAGGAAAAAATATTACCGTATAATTTTTGTTGTTGATCACTTAATGTATTTGATGATCTAATAATCTCTGATATTCTTAGCCTTATAATTAGTTTTGTAGTTAAAAGAACAATTAAATGTACGAAACGTCCAATTATTTAATTAGAGCTTAATGTTTATAAAAGGATTTAACCAAATTAAAACAATCTCATTTTGTTGGTATCTACAACAGTTAAAAAAGTGAACAAAAAAAAATTTAAAATGTCACTGTCAAAAGTATTGCTCGAGGCGACAACAACCAAAAGCATAATCATCATCAAAAGTTGATAATTCGAACAATTTCCAATTTCATAATTGGCATACAAGATAATGTATGACGGCGCGGACGCCCGGTGCTCGGGCCGTGGGAACTACGACAGTTGCGAGCGCGCCACCTGCCTTCCTATAAAACACTTCGAAAATTCTAATTTAGAACGATTTATCTGACCTTAATTTTTGTTATGTGATATGTATATACAGATATTTAATTATAATAATGCAATTTCAATTCAATACAATTTCTTAAGCTAAACCAATGAAAGTAATGTAGATAATTAGGGCTACATTAAAACAACATAATTAAATACTTAGTCTCTGTTTTAGTAAAATTATAACAGGAATTTTTTTTTATAAATATTACTTATACAGATATTTTAATTAAATAGATCTCAAACGAAGAGTTAGCTAACTCTGAAATTAATTCATTAAAAAGAATAATAATTAAATTAAAGTTTTATCAAAATGCATCAAACAATGCTGACGTAAGTAACAAAACGTCAAGATTATACCGGTTTCGTTATCATTTACCAGATCGTCCATAGATCCGCTAAGTCCAAGCGTTTTTTGTGCACGCGTCGCCCTTCGCGCGTAAATGTTCCCGTTCGCGCCATATGTCGCGTGGACCGTGGGAACGTATACAGAAAATACGCAATGTGTGCTCGTGTTTTCTCGACTGTCAGAGCTCGGCTGCAGTGGGGTGACACTGAATATACATTCAACCTCCTTCAATATAGAGTTCTCTTTTCAAATTTCGATAGCTCTGTTTGTTGATTAGTAAAAATTTAAATATAAAACCTCTATGGAAAGATTTAAGGTTGGTTTTTGGAGAGGCACGCCTGATGCGTATCTTATATCCGCACATGCCCCATTGATTTAACGTATTATGATTACGTAGAGCAAGTATGCGTGAAAACATTGCTTATCAAAATAAACTTATTTATTAAGAAGCATTAAAATTTATTTTTTATAAATATGTATTATAGTGTAATAAAAAATATAGAATATTATTATACTTAGCTGAATAAATATATAAATATATTTCATCATAATAAATTTGTTGGTTGTGCCAAATAATACTCTCGTGTTTTAATTTATAATAATTTATTATAATATAAATAAACGATTAAATTAACCAAAAATAGAAATGCTATAACATTTAATGATACATATAAATATTGATATGGCAAGAAAAAGAAAAAAAATGCAGAGGGGAGACGCGCAACTGGCGCGAGCGAGCGTGGGAACGCGACCAGTTTTCAAATAGGTAAAGAACGCCTTAGAAAAGGTGCAATTCCTTTTTTTGTCGAAGACTTTTTATTTCTAATGGCAGCCGTATGTAGAAGTAGTGGTGAGTGAAATTGGAAATCGGAACCCAAGGAATTCGGTATTTGGAGATAAGATATTTAAACGAATTGCAAAAAGTTTAACAAAACGAGAGGTTTTTTCGATGTTTTTAACGAAACTGTAAATTGATTTTTTACATAAAAATTTTAAGCAGAAAATTGGACAAATAGCTAACGGTGTTGAGTTTATACGTTGCTGGCTTTTATAAGCTTATAACTTTCCGCCGTTTTGTTTTTTTACTTACTTAGTCATATAATTTTATTAAGATAAACATATTTAGTATTACATAAATAATAAATTTAGGTAAAATTAGCGCTACACATACTAATGTCAGAATACATATATACATCTCGAAAATTCTTTACGTCACGGTCATGTCTAAAAACTCCAATACGATTTACAAACAATATCATTTCAATCAATACATTTTCCACAAAGTATTCCACACTTAACCCTAGAATACATCTGCCGTTACAAAAGAAGCCCCCGCATTATGCCAGCACGTATTTTTTCCTGACCTCGGCCTTTATGCCCAAGGGGCGAATCGTGGGAACGATCTTGCACAATCCACCGTTTCCTTGGCCATATGCGACAGAAAAAAGTGCAATTATTTATTCCCCCTCGAAGAAAAGGGGAGTTGTGAGAACGTGACCTAACAATGCGCTTCCTGGCTTTCGATACACAATCTCACTTCACTGCCGAAACGTAATTCTAACCCTTAGCGTACATACACAAAGATACCACATTCCGATAACCTGTGGCTTGTGTTCGATGTTTTACAAATAATCTTAAATAGTTGTTACAAAAAATTACTTGTCGGTCTAATTTTAGCTCAAATGACCTTTTGAATAGAGTTCAAATTATTTTGCAGGAAGTTTGCGTGCGATGTTTACGAGTAACAAATGGATAGTTTCTTCGGTATAGCATGATGTACTTTGAATAGAATTACGCGTGACCTTTGGATGGGTGATTGTATGAAAACGATAATCGATCATGCGCCGTTAGAGGAACAATTCTATTGAAATGTTAAATGGTCGTACGTGAAGGTTTCAATTTACCAATTATAAATTATTTTAAATTTAATTGTCATTTAAAAATAATTGGCGTTATAAATAATTTCATGATTTATTTAATGGTTTATGTTATTGTTAATCTCAGTTAAATCATTATACAATACGTATGTATATGCGTATGTTACAGCATAGGTAATGCAACAGTAGTTTCGAAGTTTCCATGTTAATTAACGGCACAAGATAAAGATAAGGCTTACAAGACAAAGTCCTCTATCACGATGGTATGTGACTCTATCACAACGTGTTCAGCAAAATTGTGTTTAGTTGTTGAGACATAAACAGTAAATAACTAGAACTACATTCTATGTATATACCATAACAGTAATGAGGTAGAGTTTATAAATTATATATTGAATTTATATACGAGATATTATAAATTCAGAATAAAAAAATATATACTGGAAAATATTTTATTATTTTGCTCGTGTGTGACACAGTTTTGGGCTAGGATTCTATCGTGAAAAAAGAAACGTGGCATAATGATTACGATATCTTCCAATAAAGAGATATATTATCATTCATAATGCTTAGATCCGGATCTCAAAACTCTTTTTCGCGTCCTCGCGTCTCGCACGAAAACAATATTACCTTAATCAAATAAAACACGTTGATTCCGAGAGAAACATGTTCAGACATATCAAAACTTGTTGATTTCCAATTCGTTTTGTCAACATAAGCACATCTCAAAAACTTTTATATTTACGCCTCTTTAGAACCTCCCATTAGCTAGGAAGTCGTGGTTTAAATATAAATGCTAATAGATAATTAGCTTTGATTTTATTCAATAAGCAATTAAATAAGTGTGTATCTAAATTGCGACCTTTATCCTAATTTGTAGCTAAAAACAAGATATTTGAATTTAATGTTACAATTAAATATTTTCATTAAAATATGCTAACAATGTTAAAAATAACAATACAATTCTCACATAACAATAAAAATGCATAAATTACAAAAACGCTATCATTTTACTTTATCTATGTCTCCTGTCACTTTCTACAAATTATGTGTATACCTTCTTCTTAGTATCAGTTGTAGTTCCAATAAACTCAAATCAATGTCAATAAATATCTTACGAACGCTATAAAATAGTTACACATTGCGTAGGAAGCAAACTAGTTTCTTAAACAGCATTTAAATCAGTTACTAAACACAATTATTGCCGAACGTTAAATCTCAAACGCATTATGAGAAAAAAAAACGCCTTTGATAACAATAAATTGTAATCTTGATATATTGATTATAAAAACTACTAAAACGATAAAAATCTGCATTTGAAAACAGTTAACGCAATCCGAGCAGCTAAGTTCTGTCAACTATTTATCAACGGACATTTGCGGTTGAAGAAGGTTTAATATCAAGTAAGGCACAGACTAAAAAGCATTACTCAATCCGAGAGAGTTACCATTTCCGCCACTTTCATTACCACGAAATCTTCAAACAGCGTTTTGCAATTGGAACGTGCTGTGCGGGCATTCGGGCACTTTATTTCATTGGCACGAGTGTCCGGAGTAGAATCACGCGCGGGGCGCGGGCGCGGGCGCGGGCCGGCGGCTCGAGCCCGCACCGTGGGAACGCTCTGCCTTTAACGTGTCGCACGTGCTCGAGACGCTACTACAATCGAAGCGAGACAGAGCGAGATGGAGAATGCAACCTTTAAACGCAAGATAAGGACACGCGAAGAAAGGAAAAAATGATACGACAATAAAATAACAACAACCAACGATAATAATTTGTGAGCGTTCGAATTCAAATACTTCGCTCGAAAACCGTGAAAAGGACGATATATGTTTGGAGAATAAAACTGTAATGTAGATGATGATTTATCGCGGAGGTGTTGCTGGCGGAGCTCGTTGCTACTGTTTATGCGTCGTTATTTCGCAACCGAGAGCCGGCTATTGTAATTTAGCGCTGTATTAAATCGAATGTAAGCCATTATTGATGTCGTGTCGTATAATCTGCTCGGCGAGAATATTAAGTGCCAGTTCGCTCACTTATAAAAATATGGCGACGTAACGTAATCTTGTGTTATATAGTAAACGTAAAGGAGGTGTTTATAAAAAATGCCACCTCGGTCGACCTTTAGCTTGTCATGTGCGGGAGCATGTGACTCGAATCTCGGCGTCGGGATCAACTTTCACGGGTCGGGTTTCTTGCGAACGGGCACATTTGGCGACCACACTGACCCCGAAGGCGACCAAATGTCGCAAAAAGTCTGCCATTAAGGTTCTAAAATCAATCCGCCGTAAAATAACCGACCTGGAAATCCTACCCGTATGCCGTGATTCATAATAAAGAGTAAATTATGATCTTGCATGTGTAATTTTGAGTATAGTAAGAAGCGGAATATGTACAATAAAAATAATAATAAATATAAATATTTAAAAGCAAAGCAACGTTTATAAATTTCCTTTTGAAATAATTATACGAAATATTAGAAAAGTAATGTTTCTAAGCCATTTCACATTTTCATAAAAATAAATTTGTTACAAGTTTTAAAACGAATCGTAAGGTATAATACAACAACTTGTACTTTACGTAGAGTAGGTACATGAGTTTGTCGATTATAATAAAACATTTCTTTAAATAAATATTATGTTCAACCACTTTACACGAAATAAATATCAAGCCAAATAAAGTATAAGGTGACGTAACATAAGAGTTTTTTTTTTTTAAATCTTTGAAACATAATCGTCCCATCCGGTCTTCGACAACCCGATTAATAGACTGACCTACATGGTGGACAATCTCTGTTCAAAGCAAAATAAAACATTAAACAAATTTAAACTTTAATACATTCATTTAAGATTCAAATTCAATTAATTCAAGAGCGTTTAAAATGTATTGAGAGATGGGATGAGCAATTTTTATTGTTAATTCAACTATAGGATTCATTGGGTTGAAATAAACTAAATAGCGAACATCCGGGGTGTCTATTGACGTAGTGGCTAGTTCATTATCTTGTATTGCATTGTTAGTAGGTAAATAACTTCTGTAGAAATAACCTTTATCTAACGTAAGAAGGCACGCAATGCAGAAAGCAGAACTCTCAATGCATATTTAGAAGTGTTATTTGATACGCCCGTAATGCGAAATAATGACAACTTGTGTATGGCCTATATCTTTAAAAAAAAAACAATAAAATTAAAAAAAAACCTTTTTAGGATATACGTGTATGATATCTTTTTTTTACTTTCCTTTTCGTCCTTTACTTTTTATTTTATGTAGAAACGTTACACAGAAAAACATTGCACTCAATTTTAATATCACAGTTTTAATATGAATTTGAGTAAAAAAATCAGCAGATTAATATTATTTTAATCATGTTTTGCCGCTCCATGTTTCGTGTTTTCCTTTACAACTGGGCATAAGATGAATATGTACAAACGCAAATTATCCAACTGAAAAGTTTTTAGTGCTTTTCAGGATTTGAACCCACTTAATCAACGTATTCTATAGACTAAGCCGTATTTACTGAATAATAAATTATAATAAAATAAAATTATAAAAATATTTAGTTATTATGATAACAAAATCTTAATACCTTAAAGGAAGCCACGATATTAAAAACAATGCCTTAAAAATATATCTCAATCCAAATATGTTTATAGCTATTTATTCAACGTATACAATGAAAAATGTACTGCAGAGACGATTGAGCTTTGATTTATCTATGTATAGAAATCGATATATTAAAATCTCGTTTAAAGAAATCTAGCCTTGATTTAGCTGGTTTATCCGCAATACATATTCAAATGGACCCGCCGGATAAGGTTAGCTACTATTATACATAAAGTCGATGCTTATACAAAGTCGCGATATAGAATTCGTGTAATGCAACGTATAAGTGTTAATGGAAAATATTTTAGCTTAAAAATGAATCGCTGTGATAAAATTACTAAGACGCATTGTTATCAAATAAACGAAAAAAAAACCGCACTTGTTCTTAAGGACACATTTTGTTTTACTTCATAATGATGAGCATTCATAGGCACAGTACACAGTAACAGCCTGTTAATGTCCCACTGCTGGGCTAAGGCCCCCTCTCCCTTTTAAGGAGAAGGCGTGGAGGCGTGAAGCTTATTTCACCACGCTGCTCCAATGCGGGTTGGTAGAATACACATGTGGCAGAATTTCAGTGAAATTAGACACATGCAAGTTTCCTCACGATGTCCGATTCACCGTCAAGCACGAGATGAATTATAAACACAACTTAAGCACGTGAAAATTCAGTGGTGCTTTCCGGGGTTTGAACCCTCCATAGTCGGTTAAGATTCACGCGTTCTAACCACTAGGCTATCTCTTTAGGCTTTTTTATATTTTTTTTCATAGACCCAATTCATTTTAATATTCATATTAAGCATAATCCTCGCTTAGCTAGTATATTATTACATTTTTAATTATATGTATATATTATGTATGTATATTAAAACTAAAAATACGAATGGTTGTTAAATTTTATATTTTTGAATAATACTTTTTATTTACTTGTTGTTTGAATAAAAGAATTAATATTGCAATTATTTAAGAGTAATAAATTTTTTTACGTAATCTAAATCTAAAATATAAAATTTAAATATGTAGAACAAATTTAAACAACATTTTGTATCGAAAACAATAACTACATCTAAGCATGTTATTTTATTACAATATTGCACATACGTATTTATTGTCTTTTAGAATTTTATTTAGGTGGGTCTGTCTTGTTATTGGCAGTAATTGACGTTGTAAGGATTTAATGAACATTAACCTTTAATTGTAAATATCTGGTTTTTTTTTCAGAGCTACGCAGCTACGCGCTACGCAATCTATCCCATAAACTGTCTCGTTCTTGCATGATATCGCTGGCTCAGTCTCGCACGTGCAGTGCACGCGTGTCGTGCATCTCACTCACACTTCCTGCGCGCGCGCCTCCCGCCCGTCAGCTCGACTGTGGGAAAAGACGGCAGGTGTTATGCGGGATCGTGAACAACCACGCATTACCATTCACATTATTCAACAATAAATAATAATAATAAGAAGCCGCGGAGCGAGTGGCGAGCACGCGCAGCTAACACATACTAATGGGTGACGGACGGTTGTGTGCGTGCGCGCCTCGAAGATTTAGCTGTGTGTGGGTGTCTTATGAGATATAGAGGCTCTTGGACGTTACGTTTTTTTAATACTACGGTTCGTGTGGGCGGGCGCGCGTCACGGATTTAACATGAGATTAAGTTTTCTTGATTGTTTTACAATATATCCTATTCGAGTCGGTGGCTGATTGATTTCCTGTACCGACGAACAGATAAGCTACTTTGGTGGGCATAACTGCCTTTATTAAAATAATTGGAACCGTAGGCTGAAATTGGATCCTGAAAAATAAACTTAAGCTTTCTAAAGAATCTTCATTTTGATAATATAAGAATCAAATATGCGTCTATATATATATAGTTGGACAGATTTTTTTTATGATACTATTGACAAGTTTAAACTCGTCATTAGAGTGGCGTCTTTGATGTTTGATTTGCATACTCGCTAGTGAATGAAAACGTGACACCATCTCTCCATTCAACTTCTACATCGTTAAGTAAGAATGAATTAGTTTATATGACATTAAAATTTTATGAAATACCTTAGGCGACATGCGTGATGTAATTTGAAATAGCGTGGGAGTACCATTTCCGTACACTGAAGTATCGAGACAAGGTGTTCGATCTTTGAATAAGATAAAATCAGTGCACAGGTCGATGCCTCGTGATCTTAATTTAATATTATAATTTGTTTTAATGCAAGTTATAATATTTTATCTGTTCTTTCCTAATTAGTGACGTCATGGAAAGCACACTTTGCGTATCTTGACGTCTCCGGACCGATCGTCTCCTGGCTTATTACTTTGACATATTGAAAATTGTAAACAATTATAAAATTTGGCAAAACAAAAATCCCCGTTGGATTTTTTCGCTCTCTTCTCAGGTCAGGGTGTTTTTTTTATTTTTTTACATTGATAGTTTTTATTATAACTATCAATAATTGTAAGCTTATACATTTAATACATTAATTATAATTCTTATATTGTAACCTTATAGGCATCGTTACTTTAAGGAATAAAAACGATTTCCAACGTCACCTACGTTCATCCAACCATGGAAATAAAAATGTTATGTCACGTGTGTCTAATTGTACTGGCTCACTCAACCTTTAAAACGAATCACACAAGTACAAAGTATACACAATTATTCTTTTAATTTATTCCTTTTTAATTACAATAATATTATTAAAAGAAAACACACATTGTCTTACAGTGTGCTCTAAACACATTAAAGGTTGTTAAGCAAAAAAAAAAAACAGTAATAACGAACAGAAGAGAAAAAAAATGCATTTTTTTGCAACCCATAGATTCTTTGGATGTATACCTAATCCAAAGAATCTATGGGTCGAATAAATAAAACATTTGCATGCGTCTAATATTATTTATATAGGTTGTTCTAAGAAATAATGAATATATATGTCTATATATTTTGTAATGATCACTGACCTTAATCAGTATTTCACGATTAGCATAAACAGATATTTTATAAATCTTAAAAATAGCTCAATTAACATCAATATGTGCGAATAATCATTGCCATTCTATATTTAAAACAAGAAAATTTTATTCGGAATTTCAAGGTTAATAAGATTGACACGTGTGTTACCCGTTTGAATAATTTAGATAAAGAAGCGTTAGTATTATATTTTTGTATGCTTTAATTATTTAAAATGTTCTAATTTATAACAACACGGAATTTTCCGTGATAAAAATAGATTATTGTTTATACTATTATAACGTGTTTTAAAAAATATATATTTTCTACAAGTAAAGGTAAAGTATTTAATTTATTAGTGTTTTGGGAATATAATAAAAGACAAAACATAAATAACAAATCAAAGTAGAAACTAGACAAAACCAAATAAAGTAAATAAAGACATAACAAATAGTGAACATACTTCTGTAAGATCTTAGAAAGAATCCGCTGGAAAAGTAATATTTTTTTTTCCTTTAAATTTCGGTACAGTAAATGAAACTGTTCAGGTATTGCAATCTGTTTTAAAAAAATGTTCTCTACGAGAAATAAAACCATAAATTTTATGAAGTTTACGGAGTCTAAGAATAAAGTACCTAATAGAAGATACATTAAACGAATCATTAGTTACTTGAATGAGATAAATATTCCATTTCCGCCCTTGATATTTTATTCAACAAAATAATTTTTCACTGAATGAAATATCTATAATCAGTCAAATTATGAAAAGTATTGTTTACTGCAGTATAGAATATTGTCCAGCAATATTTACACATGTTGAGTGAAATAAAAAACAAGCGTCATTCTCTTATTCATTCAAGTTGGTCTCTCGTAATTATAACACTCGAGTAGTTAATGAGGCGTGCGTGAGAACTGCGATAACTTAGTAATGCTATGTGAAATACCGTTACGATTCAGAAAAAAACTTAATCATCTTAATCAGCTTTTCTGCGCTTCATTGCAAATAGAACATATATTATGAATAAAATAATAATACGTTTTGTCAACTAGCAAACAGAATACCTTTAATTTTTCAAAACGTATGTAATGCCTTGGATGAGATTTTAAATTTAATTTACTATTCATAAGGACAATATTTTTATTTACACATTAAGCGGAAAGGTTACTGCTATGAATTAAAAAATATATTTATATAATATATTACAAATAATACAATATTTTGTAAAGTTTTACGACAAATACCGCATAATATTCAAGGTAAAGAAATATATATATATATATTTTTTCTATACTTTTATTTAATAACAATACATTATTATATACTATATATTTTTGCTTAAGAATAATAAAGATATGAATCTTATACCTTTTATTTAAATTTTTTAAGCGAAATTTAATTAATATATGCAATTATAATTAAAGCTATCAGCGTCTGACAAGAAACGTGTTCAAATCATTTCCTGCGTTCGTCAATAAGTGGCATTTTATTAAATAAAATTAACAGTCACTAAGAACAACATTTAAATAAGAATTTTAAACCTTTAGCTCTTTTAAATAAGGAATAATTTTTAATGAACATTGTGTATAAAACGCAAGTACTTTGCGTGTAGCATAAGATAGGGATGTCAATCGACAGAGGAGGAAACGTAATGATTTTAAGAAAAGAGGATTTTCTATAAAGGTCATTAACCCTTAAAAAGTAAACAAGTATCCAATATACCGAAATATAGCAACATACGCTATTGATGTTTGGTAATATTATTAATGATAAGATATTACTACCTACCTAGAGAGGTTTGCACAGAGCCCTAACATCAAGAAAATAAGGAATCGCGCTCTAACAGAAAAAAATATAAAATTCAATAAACGATTCACGATCAGCACTGAAACCTAACGGATGGATCATGTGATCACTTTAAGAACATACATTCCTAATTATATACTTGCGTCTTAAATATTTTCCTTATTCACCATAATGGTATGTTATATAACATATAGTATCGCAACGCTCGTTCTGTTAAACATACATCTATGTCATGTTTTCGTAATCTTTATTATACACGTTGTATAGTTTTATATTTAGCAAAGAGAAAACCATAAAAAAGAATTTTGACAATTAAATGTCACATGCTAATTCTCGTGTAAAAAAACTCTCTAAAACAAGATTTCTTATGGAAGTCAATTTGGCCAAATAAGGACTGACTGGACTGACTGCAAAATTTTCATTGCATAAAGTTTAATTGGTGCAAGATTGTGAAATGAAGTAAAAAAAGAAACAAAGCTTTATTTTTATGTAATAGTAAACAAGATTATTTTAAAAGACATCAATAAATTTTAACAAAATAACATTACCTATTATTAATAACTCAGGTTGAAATCATATTTGTATTTTTAGCTTAATACTTATTAATCTACTTGCACAGACTACAGCGTATCTAGTATAAAAGGAAATAAATTAAATAAAAAAAACTATACGCTAATAGTTAGGCTATAAACTAATCTGGTAATTATCTAGAAACTTCATTATTTCATATAGTCAATTTATTTTTTATCATCACGAGAGGAAATGAGAAAAATAATGAGCAATCAAAGTATTACATGCGTTAGCAACTCATAAATAGAACACGATGTCCTGAAGCTGGTTATAGTTTTTAATACGACAATTTAGTTTTAAATATTAAACGTAATCATATAATATTATAAATGCAGTCTGTCTGGTTTTTTTTATAAAGCTATATAGATAGACAAATTTGTTACGCAATCATTATTAGGACAAGCGATCGATATATCTCATCACACGCCCCGTGTAAATTGTTATGATTTTTTTTTTATAGAACAGGAAGGCGTACGAGTATATGGGCCACCTGATGGTAAGTGGTCACCAAACGCCCTTAGACATTGGCACTGTAAGAAATGTTAACCATCGCTTACATCGCCAATACGCCACCAACCTTGGAACCTAAGATTTTATGTCCCTTGTGCCTGTAATTACACTGGCTCACTCATCCTTCAAACTGGGACACAACAATACCAAGTACTGCTGTTTTGCGGTAGAATATCTGATGAGTGGGTGGTACCTACCCAGAAGAGCTCGCACAAAGCTCTACCACCAGTAAAGTATGATGCGTTCATCACAACTTTTTATATCTCGAACTCACTTCAGCAGTTTATATTTACGAAAATACTTGTACGAAAAACTCATAATGATATGTTGAAAATGATTTAAAAAATTATCATACTATTAATAGATACATGCAAACTGACAAACGTATATTGCTAATTTCAGATTCTTTATTTAGTTATAAAATATAAATGCAGCTCTCTTAGTTTAAAAAACGTATAGTCACTTGGTTAAGACAATAAATATGTTTACGTACATTTAGCATCAAGTATTTATATCTCTGATTTAAAATACTACTGCAAGCCTTATAGCCAAAAAGTCATTGTGATATAACAAAAGATTAGTTTACAACAAAACATGAAAGTTACGATCAGGAAATAGCTGCATTGTATCAAATAAAAATTGTCAGAGCCTAAAAATAAACTTAATTATTGAATACCGCTACTCTGTCTGAAAACTTCTATTAACTATTAATACAACGTGGACGAAGGCAAATTTAAATAATCATTTGCATCTTAATTAAAACGTGAACATTAGAAATTACAGGCTCCCGAGAAATTAACAAATTTAATGTAAAAGGAGTAGCTTACTATGAATATACCATTTAAAATCCAATATTCGATATTATTGAATCTCAAAACTAAACTAATTGTAGACGACTAAAAATATACAATAGCTTTGACGTCAGCAAAATTATGCTAATAAATAGTTTTCATTTGCATTCACGAAAACATGTTATTGAAATACATATAGCAAAAACTGTTTAAAGTATTATATAGGTATTACGTATAGGTATATAAAGATATATATTGAGCAATATTGCAGCATTACGTTTGCAACAATGGAATATACTTCAATAAGCAACAAAATGCGGTACGCTATTATTAGTTATTAAGAGCAGTGTGACGACATTAATCAAAATATATGTACATATGTATTTATATGAAATATTTATAATAATATTTGGTATGCAACGTTGCCTGAAAGTTTGTCGTGATATTTTGGAAATATTAACCGGTTGATACATTTGTATTTATTTGTTGAATATGTTTTAATAATACAGACGAAATTTAAATAATGAAATTTTTGATTCGAAGAAATTGCTTCAATATTATTTTGGATAGTCCTTCTTACTAAGATATTTTCAAACTATCAATTTTGTTCCAACTTAATCTAGTCGAGAATTAAATTATAATAACGGGTAATGATACCGCGACGGAAGTGTTACATGAATTAGATGTCAATTTGAAAACTTGCGTTAACCACGGATCAACTTGCACCTGCTCCTTAATTAATGATATCATGAGAAAAAAAAAATTATAAGCACCTCTTACTGTAACTATCTCCGTCATCGGATTGGAGAAGTGCTTACACTTCCTTTATATCGTTAATAGCATAAATAACTGTTATAAAATTTAATGTTTCTAAATTGTTATGAAAGCTTGTTATAAAAGCTTTTTTTTAAGCCGTCTGGGTAGCACCAGCCACTCATCACTTATAAAACTATTATATTAGTATTGTTGAATTACGTTTGGAAGGGTAAGTGAGCCAGTGTATTTACAGGGATATTAACATCTTAGTTAAGGTTGATGGCCCATTGGAGATGTAAGGAAGAAGTTAATATCTCTTGCAAGGCCATTTCTTAGGGTGGCTGTGCCCACTTACCATCACGTGGTCCATTTGCCAGCCTACCATATATAAATTAAAAAACATGTTTTGTAAATTCTTATGAATTGTTACGTAGTTTTCTTTAAATCTCCTACGCGAGTTTCCGGTAGTCAATAAAGATTCTAGATAAAGAGAAACTTTTGGTACCACAGAGGTTGTAATAGATAAATGTCTAAGACTAGAACGATAAGAGACCATTAACAAACAAACCAGTAAATTATCTATTATATTTTACAGACAGAAAAATGGAATTTAAAAAAAGAAATAACAAACGTATATTCGATTAAAAAGTGAATACATTTGTTTTTGATAAATGTAAAACAATTGATATTTTCTTATATAAATTCTAACATTCAATTAGAATAATAAATAATAAAAGTAGTTTAATTAATCACAAATAAAAAAAATACTATATTTTAGGTATAAATTAAAAGTATCGCTGTCGTTCAAAAACGCAACTGACAGCACATTTGTGTTGCGTGGTTTTGTGTGCAAAAAATAAACACATGATATACTCTTATTTACAGTATTTTAAACAATCTTCTTAAAATATTTATAAAAAATAGTAACTAATTACCGTAACAGCCTGTAAATGTCCCACTGCTGGGCTTAAAGGCCTCATCTCCCTTTTTGAGGAGAAGGTTTTGGAGCTTATTCCACCACGCTGCTACAATGCGGGTAGGTGGAATACACTAGTGGCAGAATTTCAGTGAAATTAGAGCACTCGTAAAGCACGAGATGTATTATAATCACAAATGAAGCACATGAAAATTCAGTGGTGCTTGCCCGGGTTTGAACCCACGATCATCGGTTAAAATTCACGCGTTCTTACCACTGGGCCATATCGGCTCTCTAACTAATTAATACATTATAAAATGTTATTCTTTATCCCTTTGCCACTACGACGACAGATCATTTATCCCGGTAATGATAAATTTTGAGACGTAAGCCTGCGCACCTGCGTTACATTAAAATCACAATTTACGATAAATACTCTTAATAACTTTAAAGGAATTCAACTACAGATAAGTACTATTAACACTATATATTAGCTTAATGATATTTTTTACCAAGTTACAGTCGAAACGGAAAAATACATAACGTTCTTGAAACTTAAGTTATCAGAAGTTTAACACCGCTGCCTGCTTAATATGTATCAAAAAATATTAATTAATTGAAACGATAGCATAACATTATTTTTTATCATCAGTTGAAATAATCTAACAAATAAAGTAAGATTGAAAGTAATGTCTTCGGTTTTTTTTAAACTCTTAACAGCGCATGACCGTTGACTTGCCTGATGTTAAGCATCGGTTTTCTATTTTTTTAGTTTCAAATAGCCGAGCCGACCCTACTTCGGGCAGTTATTTATTATATTTAAGCCTTATTGTACACTGGTAAGTGTATGGTATAAAAAATATTTACAACCAGGCACTCTGTTCAGTTAATTAATAAGACTCATTTTAAGGCTTTTGTCATCAGTATTTCTATAAGATTCGTAAGTGTTTTAATGAATCCTAGTATTCTTGATCAAATGTTCGTGCCATTTCGTAAAATGATAAATATTGTCATTTATTATGACGAATAATTAAACCGAGCTGCACTCATTAGCCATACAAAAACGGCTATTTAATTATAATAGATGATTAAAGAAGCCGAGATGGCCCAGTGATAAAAACGCGTGAATCTTAACCGATGATCGTGGGTTCAAACTCGGGCAAGTGCCACTGAATTTTCATGTGCTTAATTTGGGATGATAATTCATCTCGTGCTTTACGGTGAAGGAAAACATCGTGAAGAAACCTGCATGTGTCTAATTTCACTGAAATTCTGCCACGTGTGTATTCCACACCCGCACTGGAGCAGCGTGGTGGAATAAGCTTCAAACCTTCTCCTCAAAAAAGGAGAGGAGGCCTTTAGCCCAGCAGTGGGATATTCACAGGCTGTTACGGTAGATGATTAAAAATAATTATTAATACAAATACTTTTTGTAACAATAATTTCCATTCTAAGATCATTGACCCGAGAGTCGATATCTAGGAGAACAGATTAACGCATACCTCAACAACAGTTTGTCGTCTCACTCCCGCCCCGTATCGCGTGGTACCCAGCAATTTCCACGATAAGATCGTATGGACATCTCTTGACCAGCTACCGTTCCCAGGGGCCAAATAACATGTTATTACGTTGTAACTGATCAACGATACGCCTTTTTCTGTTCTGAATTTATAAGAATCTACATTTCTCAATATGTGTTGAGTGCGAAAAATAAATAATTTGTCGATGCTCATTATTTTATTTTCTGTGTCGAAATTATAGTTTTTAGCACCTTCATTGTATTAGAAAGATAATAAACAAAAGGTAATCGAATTCGACTGTACTAATTAATTCATCTAATCTTATCTTACTTACGGTGCTGCTGTCCGAGACTTTGTCCGCTTGAAAGGCGGTTTTATCACGATCAATAAAAAAAATGCATTTTCCTGTTTTGTTACTCTTTTTTATCGCCCACACTCGTTTTTTGATAAGTTTATTCAGTGTAAAGGTTATATATATATAATAAAGCAATAAATATATATGTCATAAAGCTTTCTTATGTATAGTATACCTTACAAATCTTAGTAGTTAAATAAAAAAAAGTAATGAAAACAACAAAAACTCAGCGTCGATTATCGATTATACAAAAGGTTAATTAGAACACAGTACCATAATTATAACTGTTACGTGACAAATATTTGTTTTTCAACTAATAATAAAACATCACATTATATCTGGATTCTTATTTTATGTAAAACAGTATCAAAATTGTTTTCTGTGTAAGGTTTTAAGAGAACATAATATACTACTTTATCTCCCAAGAAAACAGACAACAAATTAATAAGGTTATTCTGCGTACTAAATATATTCCAAATATTAATAACCTATACTTAAAGTAACTTACGAAAACCCAAAGCCATTTCGATGATTGCCGTTGGACCATGAAATCACGGTGACACAACAAAGAAATCATTGTAGACCCAAAATATATTTTAAAAACATGAAAATCATAAAATTACAAGAGTAACCATAAAATGTAGGCACTAACAATAAAATATGACTTTTAAAATCGCAGATCATAACCTATTCAGCGTCGAGCGGTTCTTTTGAAAGGTTGAAGCGTTTTATTATTTCTAGCGCGTCCTTCACAATAACAAGAAATAAAGAGAGGTATAATAGGTGTTCTTTGTAAAGTAGTCAGGAGTCAAAGAGATCCGTTTGTCGGCACGTGGATATTGCAGGCAAATGTTAAACATTTAACTTGAAAAGGGTTTTGATTTTTACAATGTTCTCGGAATACCTTGTCATTTATAGAAAACAAAATACTTCTGGAATTGCAATACTTAAAGATATATAGCTTTTATACTAAACACACACAATATACATTCAATACAAAAGCCTAATTCGTGACTACAATACACACAGTAACATAAGTTAAATCACTCGCTTCGTTGATTTCATTCAAATAAAATAATTTCCAATGAGTGCAGTAGCTGATGTGTATGTAATTCCCTCAGTGGAATCCCGCGGGCTATACATGAAAAGTTAATCTTTCATTGAACGAATAACATTGTTATTTGAATCTATTGTAAAGAAATCATTATCGGAAAAACCACTAACCATTACAAAACAGAAATACCAAATAATATTATGTTATTATAAAACTGTTGTATGAAATGAATAGTTAAAATATTAACAATTTTTCAGAAATTCATTTACGGGAAACATGCTCTTTCCTATCCGTCTTATTTGCAGTCAGCATTTCAAGTGTCCTGTCGTCTTCCTGACACTTGAGGGTTCATACAAAAGACAGACATTCCACATCGTTTGTTCCATCACCTCGCCCGCGCCGCGACTTACATTTAATCTCAAGAGAACAAGTAGCAAAAAATTGGCGCCACATTGTGTTATCTCAGCCCTCGGGATTTGTAACTGTTTCAAGAACAAAACGCTTTTTGTTTAAGACCCTGCACTTGTCTATGTACCTGTTCTTACCCCTGGCTCCCATTGTCTTTTTGCTTCTTAGAATTATTACCCACGAACACGTGTCATTTGGGCCGGCAATGACGGCTATTGTCTCGCTCGAGTGCTTGAAAGATGCCGATGAGATAACATTTAATAATGTTCAAAAACATGCTTTATTGCGCCGGTTATGACTTTATGGCCTAAGTCCGTTCATTGTTCACACCTCATTTATAACAGTACTTAAACCGATTTCGAGCCTGATAACGTTACAAGAGGAAAATGGAAAAAATCGCAACGGCTAAGATAACAGTAAAGAAATTTAAGAAAAAATAGCGCGCACATGTAAATCATTAGTCAGGCCTGGCATCCCAGCGTTCAAATATTTGGCGATGCTTGCAAATCTCGGCGCCACCGAGACGACAGAAAGGCCGCTTCCTTTATGACCGCCGACAGAAGATGCTCTTAGCAATGGCAGCTAAAATAATATTTAAAGAGACGGCAAATGAACACAAATGACCGTGGGATTAGGTATCCAAACCAAACTAATAGGCGACTAACGGGTTAAAAACAAGTGACAGCTGCTGGTTTTGCAAATTTCGTCAGTAAACATAAATGGTCGGTCACTTTCGAAATATATTATTAACATAAAATACGTATTATCATAGCGGTAAAATAGCAAAACACATTCACGAAGTTATCAATCTGATCATTGTGACGTCACGTGTACTTAATTATAAGATATGGTTTTAACTGAACATAATACACTATGCTGTGATAATACTTTGTTAGCACGCGTGAGTTTTTGTCAAACATACTTTTATATAAGGATAATCTTCACTACGCAAATGAAGAAAGACTTATGTCACTTTCAATAATATAGATAAGAATATTACTCATCAAGTTAAAGGTACAAAAACAAAAATGTAATTAAATTTCAACATAATTATGAACCTGAATGTAATTACTAAGAAACGTGACGATAAACGATGACGTGAACGCTTACTAAATTAATCAAAGAAAGTACTTCAGTCAGACGTATTTATCACGTGAGTCAGCCGTGACGTCAAAATGGCAATACCAATTGGTTAGCGAGTCGAGTCGAGAGCTGCGTCATGCCGCGTTACCGCCTCCAGGCGACCTCAGATTAGCCGCTATCGCCAGTAAACCGGTCCAACCATGAATATTAACTCCGTCATACCAATCCGGAACCTTAGATGGTTATCGGATCAGTGATTATCTGTAAATAACCCCACAGAAATTCCAGTAGCTACAATCTTTTAAATTTCCATTATTTATCCGTATTCATTATACCATATCAGTAGAATCACATTAATAGACCATTTCCGATCGCTACACACCTTTTATTTCAACTACGCCATAGATAGATCATTTTGATATCGTTATATTATGTTTCCAAACAACATAAAAATACTGCTAGGCTGTAATTGATATATTTTTCCGATGTTTCGTAAAAATATGTATAAAATGTTCTGGCACATTTGTATGTATGTATATAATCATCTTTATTGAAATATCAGTTAGTAAATTTTAGGAGCCGAGATGGCTCAATGATGTACACCTAACAACAAACAAACGTGGGCTAGTATTACGTGGACAAGTACCACTGAATTGTCGTGAGCTTAATCTGTGCTTATAATTGATCTCGTGAGAAGAGGCCTAACACAGCATTGGAACATTTACAGGTTGATCGGATTTCAACTCAATTAAGTACTGATTTCAGTTGATTCATTGAGTAATAATGAGCTTTGGTAGTTCAAATTTGAACTCGCTATCCATATCATTAAGGCGCTTGATAAAAGTTTTATAAAAATGAGTGTCGTGTAACGTTTCTCAAAAAATAAATGATAATCTATAAAAAAAAATATAAGTAAGCATTGTTAATATAACATTATTACCCACTCATCATAGTAGGTTAATAATAAACAATTCCATGCAAACTATGCCCGCGACCCGCGTACGGTTGCGCACGCGCAGGCCATGACTCATGAGACGCGTGTCAACCTCCGAGTATGCCCCTAATATCACGTACGCGCAGTTTTGCTGACACTTTACCCTACACTTTGTATACGTGACTGAAACATTGATGACATTTGAGGAAAACCACTTATTTTAATGTAAATAAAACAAAAACGCAGATATAAATAATTAAACATGTCAATATTAAAAAATGTACATGTGACACTTAGAACTGGCTAATTATCCATATTTTTTTCATAATTTACCGTAGGTATCAATTTTATTTCGTTTCAAGAGTATATTGTTCAATCATATTAAAGTAATATATAAATCATTACGTAATAAGATATACAAATAAAAGATACCAAGCGAGTGTTCGAAATTGGTTCATGTTTTTTGTATGAAATTTTCGATGTTAATATATTGATTTTTTAAATGTAATATTATTACTACTTATGTTTTTTTTAATATTTGTTTAAGTTTTCTATTGACAGTGCATACAAAAAGTAATAATAAAAAAAGTTGCATAAAAATATATATAAAGTTATAAATATAAATAGTCCATAGTTCAGTGGTATACGAGCTGACTGTCTAATCACAAATTCTATAGTACAATGAAGGGAAACTCGTAGCACAAGTTCAGATATTTATTGTATTATTCGAACGTAGAAACATTTACAATATTTTGAAAAAATAAAGACCTAATCATCAGTTGTAAAAAAATCAAATTATATTGATAGTGGAAATATGTGTAAGTGTACTCAAATATCACATGGTCACGTGTAATACGAGTACGCAACAATGTAAGAAAGTCGACGTAAAAAATATATTATAAAAAAACATTACACACGATGGAAACTCATCAACGAGAGTGTTACATGGAAGCCGCTAGTGATTGATGGGATCTTATTCCTTCCTTCTATTATATTAAATAGAACATACTAGATATCTTATCCGATACGATGACTCTACTTTAATAGTATCGTTGAGCAATTACGTGCGCGTGCGTCGATTGACTCTACAAACAACTGGTCTAATTATAAAATAGGAAAATTCCTATAATTACAATCAAGTGCAAGTCAATTGTGAACGAACATGCCCAGTCGTTAACCCGAATGTATTTTAGATAAGACGATCTCGCAAATAGACTTTAAATGGCTTCATTCATTAACCGCTAATGATAGAAAGGAAAATTTAGCGAAAACTTCTGATGATTAAAATATTACAAATAAAATTCGATGTGTCATTTACATGTATTTATATTAAGAAGAGAGATCAGGAATCACATTATACGTTTGATGATAAATGTTCGTGTGAAAAAAGATTACGTTGATTTTCATTAACATAATTTATGTTAAATGCAATTTAATGAAGAGAACGACCTATAACATACATATAATTAACATTATAACATTGGAAAATGAGGCTTTTATATAATCAATTTAGCGCAATCAATCTTGTTGATATTTGTTTTCAAACGATCTAAACTACATAATTCATTAAAACTTATAGAAAAAATAATTGTATTCTATTAATAGCTAAGATTAGACTACAGAGAAAAAAAAGGAAAAATTACATAAAGAGAACAAAAGTTCTAATCTTGCACCTAACTGAAATTGAATCTCGACTAAGTCGTTCTAATACTGAATTTTTAGCCAGTGGTTTGTGCGGTATTAATAATCCTACCGCACAACATCAATACTGTGTATTAGAGTTCCGGTATTAAGGGCGAATGAGTCAGTCTAATTAAAAAAAGGATAACATACTAGTTCCTATGGTTAGCAGCTCATTGACGGTGAGTTATTGAAGTTCCAATGACTATGAACGTAGGTTAACACTTACCAAATGGTACCCTATTTGTCACGCCCGTGTTCTTAACGTAAATAAAAAAAATAAAAAAATACCTAATTAGTCTTTCCTGCTCCAGACATTAACGCATGTCGCTTAACGTGCTTCGATAATCGACATTTTTCCGTTGATGCATTAAGTCAGTGGAATTTTCATGTATTTAATTACAACTGTACTTAAATATTTGCCAAACATTTCTAACGCATTAAGCAATGAGGACAATGCCACGCTATGAAATCTTCGTGACATATATTAAAAAATAGAATGTGTATATAAACATATAATTCCAATTTATTTAATTACATTACAATTAACTTTGATAACATTTACAAACGTCATGACTGTTCTATATTTATCTTGGCAAAAAGCAAGTTATATTTTAAAATTGCATAAAAGTTTATTGTTAGCAAAATCATTAAAAATATTAAGCAATTTTCTAAGTCCATCTTAAAAATAAATAATAATAAGGAGGCAAAAATATCTCTTCAAATTAATTATATCAGCTTACTTCTCTATCATGCGATAACACCCCTTGTAGCTACGCGTGATTTTTAATTGTATTGAATATTAAAGGGATTTAATAAGTGTGTCCACGATGAGCATTGATAGTGACCGCTGATATGTTATCACTATCATTATCGAACTGAATGATCGTTAAGCTGTTTATTATTTGATGTTTATTAATCTCGGACTATCAGGAAGTACTTACATACTTACACATTGGAGTGTAATAAAATATAAATCTATCATCGCCACTATGTGCATTCTAATACAAATTTTTCTTAATAGAAAAAATATAACTATTAAGCTAAGAAAAATAAGCCGAAGTATGCAATACATAAGTGAGGTGACGCACATTCGCTTCGTATAATAATCTTTCAAAATAAGTGCTCTAGTGCTCAAGCCGATGCACGTGCATTACAGAACTGATAGTACAGTTGATAAACCTGCACGTAGGTGTTTTTCGGAGAAAGTAGGTATGTGATAATTTAACTGGTACGTAAGAAGCGTCGGCGCATTTATGTGTGGACAATTTCTCAGCGCTGACTGCGTGGGTGACCGCCCACTCGCGCCTGAGTAATGCGCCCATCCCGTGAACTGCTACCGGCGCGAGCGCCGCACGCACACCGACACTTAATCCTCGCCACGTGACGCACACAAAAGCCTTGTTGCAAAACACATTCTTAATATCGATGACGGCTTTGCTTCGAGCTCCGCGTCATTAGCGGATACTTTTATTGGATCGAATGTAACGTCGTCTTTAATTCTATCCGTCAATAATTATTACTTCGCATAATCCATGATTGATGAACGCCAACGGTAGCAGCTTATAATTGAAGCTAGCTATTGTACGCGGCGCCCACCGGTTGATTGATTGCCTCGATTTCGACATATGATGTACATACAATAAATCTACACCTTAATTAATTGCAAACTCAATTAGGACAGGTACATTACATAAAAAATCTATAGTTACTATATATTCTTTTTACTGTGATACAGTTTTAAAATTGTTTGGAAACACTTCATATTTATTTTGTATTTATTATTGTAGTATTATATTATTATTATCAAAAGCATCAGAAAGACACTAAGTAGAAATATTATAATAAAACTGATAGAGTTCTTATATCTGCAAAGGAAAAACAACACAGTATAAAGGTAAACTCGAATAGATCTTTAACTTACGAGCCTTTAACTGATGGAGTTCCTAAATAGCTATGATGTTGTCTAAATAGGTAATTTAATAGTGCATATTCTATCCATGGCAGCAATGAGCAACAATTACCGGGGCCAGGCGTCGCGGCGTGCGCCCGCGCCGGCGATTGTTTACGGCGCGCACGCGCGGCGCGGCGCGTGTCCCCCCGCGCCCCGGCGGCAGCTGCTCCGCACAGGTGGCGCGTGTGGGAACTCGACGGCTCTGCGCGTTCCCACGATCGCGCGCCCTCCGCTCCCTATATAAGCCCCCGCTCGACCGTCACACCGCATTCCGCGTTCAACGCTCAACGCTAACGCATTCACTCACTACTCACACACAAATGTCTACCATGTCTTACGATCTCGCGTATCCGCTCACGGATGACGGTCCGCAGCCAGTCTCGCGTACTTATCAATATCGCAAAGTGATGAAACCGATGCTCGAGCGCAAAAGACGCGCTCGCATCAACCGCTGTCTCGACGAACTCAAGGAACTCATGGTCAGCGCTCTACAATCGGAAGGCGAAAACGTCGCTAAACTGGAGAAAGCTGATATTTTGGAATTAACTGTTCGCCATCTTCACAAGCTTCGTCGTCAACGTCGGCTGTCGCTGAACCCAACAGTGGATGCCGATCGCTTCAGAGCTGGATTTACTCACGCAGCCAATGAAGTATCCCGGTGCTTGGCTTCCATCCCTGGAGTGGATGTGAGGCTTGGCACACAGCTGATGACTCACCTCGGCCACAAACTGAACGATATCCAGCGTGCTGCAGCCGGCACTGACACTCCACCAGCCAGCCCGCCGAGCCCAGCTCTTTCCACCGTATCTTCCTCATCCGGCTATGTGACACCATCACCTCCAGCTTCACCAGTGCCAGTGCACACTGCCGTACCTTTGGACTGCTCCACAAACAGCAGTTACCCGAAGAGCTCATCAGTGTGGCGCCCGTGGTAAAAAGCGGTGCTCGGAGCGGGCGGACCCGGCTCCGCGGTCACATCTGTTCCAGCACCGCTTGGAGCCGCACGCCCCCCCAAGTGTCCGCCCTCATCCATAATTTAAGTTAACGTGTTAAAAAGAAAAGTTTAGATCTCACAACTTAAGTGTAGGTTTAAAAAACTTAGCTCGTAAGTTCAAACTGAAAGCTTTAATGAATATAGTTGTTAAGTATATTTGTGATATTAAAGAATAATATTATTGTAAAGAGATGTATCGAGCCTTGCCGACTATGAGTGGGCTCGGATTGTTATTTTATTATCGTTAAAAAGATTTCACAATACGTGGACAATTACAAAAGAGTAATTTAATAAAAAATATTACTATAAAACTTATTACTGCATTTCATTTTTGAAACCTATTTTTATATAACATGTATTTCACAAAAAGTGACAAAATTAAAAGTAACATAAGTAAAAAAAATACACGATGATAACTTTTAACACATAACTTAATGTCACTGGAAACAATGCCAAAGTATACAAACAATACCAAGTAGACGTAGTGATAAATATTAAAGAGGTTAAGGGCGCGGACCTCTGACACCGTAGCCTCCGCGCGTGCTCAGTAACTTTCCTGTTTACAGTCTACAGAAGTAAGGACTAAGCAGGCATGACCTGAACATATAAATACATACATAGATCCTTCAACATAATATGTCTTTGCAGAGAGTTTTAATAAATACAATTTTTTGCAAACTGCTATTTGTAGTTATCAAATTAATTTGCATGATACATTATCACATTGACGTAACTTATTCTCTTTATTCACCCTTACGCAAATATACCAAAACGATAAGTTCAAAGTTCTAGAAACTATATTAATATATATAAAATCGTTAAAAATTGCAAATGTCATACACATCAAAAACAGACTGACTGATATTTTGATAACGACATTGTTAGATTGATTTGAAAACTTGTGAAACGATTGTTACTTTTAATGTAATGGATTCATAAATTAGTAATTCTAATGAGTTTTATTTGAAACGTGTAAAAATATAATGATGTGTACACACGTAGCGAATAGACGTTAATAAGCTTGGCTCGAGGTATCAAATATAACAATATTGAGTTTGAAGTAGGAGAAAATTTTACCAGTGAATATATTTTTAGGCTTACTTTTTTTTCTTTATTTTAAGCCTTATTAAAGTATAATTGACAATCACTTCACATCGAATTATATGCGATAAAGCTTAAATTAGGTGCTGTAAAGATCTTCTGATTCGACCTTAAGACGGACACTCTTAATTTAAGATACTTTTATAATATTTGTAAATATATAAATTATTATTCTTACATACTAAGAATATTATTCTATATGTATTAAATTTGGAAAGAAAGATGCAACGGTTGTGTTGATATTACATATTATTAAAAAAATCATTACATCAGGTTCAATGAAGTTCAATTTTTCATCCAGAGCTACTTTTTATATATAACTTGAAATTTCCGGAAAAATACCTTAGAAACTATTAATTTTAACAACAAACCTAGAGTAAGTACTAATGTGATAAATAGTAGGGAGTAGACTACACTTGTCACGCTGATTCTTAATCTTGGCTAAAAGCAAGACGGGCACGGTTGAATCGTCAAAAAGATTTACCACGAAGTTTTAAAAAATGAGACAAGTAGCGCCCTCTAGGAAATGCTGCTACTTCTTCTAAGCTTAATATAGTGAAAGTTTACCCTACGTATCGCCATCTAGCGGAAAGCTCGGTCTTAAAGCTTTAGGTATAGTTTGCTTATGAACCGTACCGTTGTATTATTGACTGTCACGTAACTTATGTTATACATATTGCGTTATTTTATTAAAATTTTAGTAATATAAATATTAGTAATATAAATATTTATGTGTATAAAACAGCAAAAAACCAAAAGCAGCAAAAGGTATACAGATTCATTAATAATTATCGTCGAAGAAGTTAAGCTGTTCTTATACTGACTACCTGAATTTAATCTACAATGAGCATAAATATTTTCGTTATTTTTATTAGTGACACTTTCACAAGTACTGCAATAAAATTAAATATTCATAAAATAATCGTAATACTAGCGGCTGAATATAAAAACCAATCAGCGCCCTCTAGTACTTAATTGCAGCTTTATAAAAATGAAGATCATTTAATTAGAATTCATTGGTCTGATCTCTTTAATTCAATATAAAGGGAATATTTGTAGTGATGTGCTAAAACTTTTATCCTATCGTGTTCTTTGATGTTTTTACTTCAAAATGTTTACTGTAATGTATACTTTTATTATTAAAACAATATAACAGAATAGAAAATTTGTTACTAGGTTTTAAATTAGTTATCAAATATATCAAAAAATATACTTGTATGTTCTAATATTGCTTGTAAGGTCAGAATCAGTGTTTATCTTAAACGCCAAACGTCACTGATCCCAGGCTACGAGTATAACGATAAACGATAACCGATGCTTACACAGGACTCTTTCCTATTGCATCATACACGATAAAGAAAAATATTAATAATTAAAACGAAATATTTGTTACGCATGATTTATTACGTAAAACGGACAAGTTGAGAGGCGAAGATAACACGGAGAATAGGTAAGTATATTAAGTTGTAAAAAAATAGTAATGTAAGAATCTTAATAATTCAAATAATGGAATATTTTTTATGGAAGCTCCATAGAATGTAGAAGTACGTATTGTTCATATAAAAATTATTCAACCGCAAAATGATATAATTTATTTTGATTTCTTTTGATATATGTGTATATTAATTAAGTAATTTCAGGCACAAGATACATAATACCAAAGTTCTCATGGGTCGCACTGTCGGGGTATTGCTTCTTTGTTTATTTGTATTCTCTTAACAATGCCAATCTCTACGGCCAATAGTGACCACTTACCATCAGACGTCACATTTACTAATCTGCCTTTATATTACAATAATAAAAAGAAAGTTATATCAACAAATGATGTTGTTGATAGCACGTAAGTTTATCATATTCTTCTATTATCGGACCATATAAAATAATACACCTTAAATAGTTCAGATTAAAAATCTGTTTATCAATATGTGCTGTAAATTTTGTAAAAAAAAGGCGTTTGTGTAAAAACAAAGCTGACTTCAAATACTGCCTGCATGTACACTAAATAAAAAAACTTAAAAACAATATGTCTTATTACGTAAAAGATAAAATTACCTAAGCAATGTGTACGTAGTTATTTTCGGAGTCAGTGCCAGCCGAAACAAGGCCTTATTTAGCTATGAACACATCATATTATACATTTACATCTTGTTTCGTTACTGTATTTGAATCCGCCGTATCGTGAAGGTTGAAGAATTAAATAAATAAAAAATACTAATAAAAATATAGAAAAGATATCAATCAAAATTTTATGAAATTAAATAAATATTTAGTTTAAATTCATTAGAGATGGTATAAAATACTTAATACAAGAAGTTACTTAATTTATTAATTAGCCTAGAAATGAAATATATATTTTTAGGTCATTATCTTTAACATCGATTATAGTTGTTAAAAAAAAAAAAAATCATTCGATTTTCAAATTCAACACATACTAACTACAAAAGTATTCTTAACAAAAAAAACACAGATATTTTTGAAATATTTCATATACCTAATTCCTTTTTTGAAAATACACGTACAATTATATTATGTATTATTTATAATCAATAAATCAAACGATCACGCCCTTACACGAGTGTATAATTGATATCAGTGTATCACCACGCGTGTGTCTGATGCGTGGTTGACAGCGAATATTGATTGCTGTAATATAATCATTAAATACTTAAGAGATTAGGATTTCGTGACTAATATTTATATGAGGTTCGAGTGTCATTTCCCTAAATTATTTCAAGCATCATTAACTAATTCTTTGCTTAACGGCATGTTGTTAAAAGATTATATTTAATTACGTTTCCTTAGAAGATATATTTATGTTAACAATCTATAAAAATATCTTGTGTTTATTATATTCTAATTGATAATGAAAACTGTACAAATATTACTTTCTTTGTTTTATCAAATTTATGCATTATATAACATACTTATCTATATTTAGGTTATAATAGTTGTTTTTTTTTATAGTATAGGTAGGCGGACGAGCATATGGGCCACCTGATGGTAAGTGGTCACCAGTGCCCATAACCATTGGCATTGTAAGAAATGTTAACCATCGCTTACATCGCACATGCTCCACCAACCTTGGGAACTAAGACGTTATGTCCCTCGTGCCTGTAATTACACTGGCTCACTCACCCTTCAAACTGGAACACAACAATACCAAGTACTGCGGTTTTGCAGTAGAATATCCGATGAGTGGGTGGTACCTACCCAGACGAGCTTGCACAAAGCCCTACCATCAGTGACTTATATGTGACAATAGTTTTAGATCGTCCTTTTTTTTCTTATCGTTTTTAAACTCACCCTCAGACAAGGAATCCTCACCTGGAGTCCTTGGAAAAGACGTAAAGCCGTTGGTCCTGCGCTTGATGTATTCATGTAGGTCGGATTGCCACCACTTGGGGACTAAAATATGCCCTGCACAGTGGGCTAGTCTGTTTTGAGTGGCCGCCGAGTCAGAAATCGGTGTGGAAATGTTCAACATTGTCCATGTTCAACCCAAATAATATATCAAAAACGAAACTAGATAGTCAAGTTTTTACGACATGACGTCTCTTAGAAGGTATTTGCTTTAATTTATTTATTCCTTATTGCTGATGGTATAATATACATAATATATGGACTATCGTAAAAAGAAACAAAGTTATCGTACACATACATTAGTCACTTCAAATCATTTTGTAGGTTCTCGTTGAAAAACATATGCATTGTTCCACAAAAGAGTTACTAACCCTGCTTATTGATTATGTCCCACTACTGGGGCTAAGGCCTCCTTTCCCTTTTGAGGAGAAGGTTTTGGAACTTATTGTACCGCGCTGCTTCAATGCGGGTTGGTAGAATACACATGTAGCATAATTTCAATGAAATTAGACACATGCAGATTTCTTCACGATGTTTTCCTTCACCACCAAGCACGAGATGAATTATAATCAAAAATTAAACACATGCAAATTCAGTGGCGCTTGTCCGGGTTTGAACCCACGATCATCGATTAAGATTCACGCGTTTTAACCATATTCAAATAAATTTATGGTTATTCAACTAAAAAATTTAGTCGAATTTTTACTTGTTGCAAATTTATTATTAAAAGTTATAATTATGAATCCTTTATCAACAATCTGTTATAAATCAATCAATCATGAGATTCTGATTGACATATTCTCTTTATGAATGATTAAAAATATAAATAGAAATTTTATAGCATATGACGTCATTATAAGACCTTTGTTCAGTCAAAGATAGTTTTGCGAACGTTATCAAAGTATTTGTTTATGTTATAAACCACATTCACGTGGATCGCATTAATTCCTTAATATATTGCAATTCTGTTATTTAATATACGCTTTTTTTTCTGTATAACATTACAGAAATGAAGTGAAACGAATGACTCCATATTGCGGTTAAATCCCATTGAACAAGGGACATATCTTAGTTCCCTAGTTCGTGACGCATTGACTATGTAAGGAATGGTTAATATTTCTTACAGTGCCAATGTCTATGGTGGTGATCACTTACCATCAGTTGGACCATTAGATTATTGATAATTCTGTAAAATGATGTACTTTTCCTACAAAAAGCCTTCTTGACTAAAGTGTATTTGATTTGATAAAAAGGCTACTTCACCCGTCTTCAATTATTTTGACACTCGCTGGTATTAATAGTATATTATAATAAATAAAACTTAAAAAATAGTACTGTATGTATGTACTGTAATCTTAATAAAATAACTAATAAGGAACTCACAACTCTAGAAAAATTATGAACTATTCTATTTTTATATGTTAACAATTTAAAATAAAATTATACATACTCTATATTTCTTTTTTGTTGTTTTTATAGAGTAGGTAAGTGGACGAGCATATGAGCCACCTGATGGTAAGTGGTCACCAACGCCCTTAGACATTGCCATTGTAAGAAATGTTATCCATCGCTTACATAGCCAATGCGCCACCAACCTTGGGACCTAAGATTTCATGTCCCGAGTGCCTGTAATTACACTGGCTCACTCACCCTTCAAACCGGAACACAACAATACCAAGTACTGCTGTTTTGCGGTAGAATATCTGATGAGTGGGTGGTACCTACCCAGACGAATTTTCACAAGGCCCTACCACCAGTAATTTATATGACTTAACAGACTTATTATGGAAAAAACAATATAATCCTCATTGGTTTCGACATATTCGCCGAAGACTGATCTTTTTGTAGAAAATCGTGTGCCAATAATCGCCTGCCCTGTTATCGGTATATACTCATAAATATTGAATGGTCTCGTGTCGACCGTGTGACTCTTATCTGTATCACGAATAAAGCTTAAAAATTCATCGTAATCTTTGTGACTACTTAAAATGTTTTTCTTCTTATCTATTTATCAAATAAAATGTATATCTGTATAAAAATATATCTTCTTCTGAGAATTTTCTCGGCGTTACGGCACTGTCTTCTCTTTAACTTAAATCCAAATCTGATAGACAAAAACTATATTCTACATTATCTTTGATGTGTGAAAACCTTCACAAGGGTTATTGCGTTAAGCGTTAGCAAATATATGTCAAGAGTTAACTATGTTATTATATTATATTCAAACCAACCGTAACTTATTCTTCAAATTGAGCATAAGCAGAGATAATCTTCGAGTAAATTAATATACAATAATAATTTATAATGCAAATTGTTCTGTTTGTTCTAAAATGTTAGTTTTTGTTTTTAAGATAACTTACATAATATAAAAATAATGGGTAAAATAACATAATCATTGTGACCTCTTTTAAGAAATAAACACAAACGTTTGCTGGACTTTTACCGATTAAATTGCTTGAAATTGTGTTAAAATTGATGACTTCGTTCATTTGAAATAAACATGATTTATGTTGATAAACTGTCAATGTGAAATATTTACGTAAATATTGGTTTCCATATATTATCTCATTTTGATAGGGCCTTGGAATCAAAGTTTTAAATGAATACCGCTCATGTTACTTCTATTTTTAGAATAAATAAATAATAACATTATGTGCCACGAATTTTGATTTCTAATAAATAAGTACGTGTCATATATCGAGTAATAAGCATAAACTTATTTGATATCTCTAACACCAAATCCCACAGGCTTAGTGATATAAATAAATACTTCTTTGAATAAAGTAAACACTTTCACAACGACATCCCAGAAATCGTTCAAAAATACAATCGTGAAAATAAAAAAAAGTTAAGGAACTGTTTTACAGAGGTCCAATAACTTCTATCCGAATTAGTGTTTATTTTATGTAATTCAGCAATTCAATTAGAATGTCTTTAAAAATATTTTTTTTTTAAATCGTAGTTATCAAATAAATCAATTTTGTCGTAATCATGAAATGTTATCAAGTTAAATCAAATATTGCAACAGTGACGACGTCATAATGATACACCTATAGTACACATTTATTATTTTATTGGGCAATGAATAAAAAACCGTTAGTAGTAATTAAGCAATGGCGTCACTTAGTCCTTTCTTTCTGTGACAGGACATGACACATGTTGACCCCATCAAGATTATTGTGAGAAAACAACTTACTGTTGACGCACGATGTATAACTGACTTTTTTTTTCATTTGTTTTTAACAATATTGTCATATGTACATTTTTATCACACGTATTTTGTATACGAAGATTGATTTTAATTATATAATATGTGAATTAATCAACTTTGCGATTAGACCACAATAATTAAGACCGAGAAAATATTTTACAAAATCTAAATATATATAAATAGGCAAAGACAAAACAGTTTTTTATATAAATTAAAAAAAAAACGAAACATGCTCACTCATATATTTTTTAATTTTTCAAGTAGAAATTCTAATTTTATGAGAGCTACTTATTTTATAAATCTAGAATAAAAGTTAATCATATAAATTTTCTTAATACTTGACAGTTGTCATAAATATTATTTAAAAAACACTAAATTAGTGTCAATAGGTCACAAGTCACACGCGATTGTGTTACTATTTGGTTACTTGGCACTTTTTTATTCATAATAAACCATAAGTTGGACAATGATAGAGGAACATTACTGTAATTCAGCTGATATGAGGGCAATAGGTGACATAACAACAGTCTTGTGACTTTGATACAAAATTTCAATCTCAATATGACGTCGTGTTCAGCTGTATTGGGCGACTTAATAATGCGTTGCTTGATTAAATTTCTCGAAAGACAAAAAATGTTTTCGGCGATAGATTGTTTGATGCAAAAGGTGAAGCAACTAACTTTTACTATTCGCGAGTTGAATTCCCGCTCCGGGCAATATTTGTTCTTAGAGTGGATTTTTATGGCTAAAATGAGTAGTTGTAAGTCGTTCAACATTACCAATGAATATATTAAGAATTTGATAAGACTAAAAGAAATATAAAAAAAATAATACCTGACGTATAAAATTTTAATTGTATTTTAAATGTCATCTCATAGAAAAATATTATATACTTAATTAAAACTGAAGATTCATTCTTAACTAACCAGCGGGCATGAATATATTAATTAAAAAGCCTCGTTCTGGTTTCTTCAAACATAATAACTGTCACTTAATAATATAATATTAATACAAATAATATAATGAAGTTTAAATATACGTGATGTATACATTTAATATATTATTATATATTAACATCTTCGTTTAGCACATTCTGAATTTCTATGTGTATTATACATAAATATATCAATAAAAATGCCTACAATATAGTTATGATACTTATATCGTTTATTATAAATTTATAACCAATCATCGTTATATCGACGACGATAGATTTAAATATATAAACTGCATCTATGTCTGTTTGTTGCACTGTTACAGTAAAATAACAGAACTGATATAGATGAAATTGCGTAACTTGAATCCTGGAGAACATGCTTAAAAAACAAACACTTAAGATGTTAAAGGTAGTAGGAGTATTAATCAACATAACAAAAGAAAGGTACTAATTTCAAATAAACGACCCCCAAAATCTAGTACATTAATAACTTTAATTTATCGACCGATGTTGTACTTTGTAAACAATTTCAATTACAATTTACAAAACAATAACCTAAATCAAAAATCTCTTAAAAACGTAGTTAGTAATAAATTTTCGCCTCCCTTAAGATATCTAGGGTCGTTACCAACTAATATGTAAGTTGACTTCAAACGCACTTTGTTTGCGGTGGAATCTTCCCGCGGCTGAGATAACCTCGCTATCAGTGACGGCGCCCGCACGAGACGCTCTGAGCTATTTATAATCTGGATGATACAATTATTATTGACACAGGCTATCTTGGGATGTCAGAACACGTGCCGAGTACACTTATATCCTTGGAATTCTCCATTCAGACCTTAATTGCCATAGACATTATTTATATGCACGCCGTGTATCATTCCACTACGTAAGAGAACATGAAATTACGTGGGAAAGCGCCTGCTATATTTTTATAGCAATAAATATTTGTTTTTAATGTATTGATGTGATCACTATAATAGAAAGGAAATATGTTTATTATTATGATCGTTTAGCAGTAGTAGTTCTTCTCTTGAAATACTATTATTTCGATTTTATGAGCCTTAGAAAACGAGTTTCAGAAAATAAACTTCATAGTTTGAACTAAAAAACGTTTAAAGTAATATATGAGTTGTACCATTGCATAGATAAAAAAACTAGTCAACTTTTCTATAACAAGCACTTAACCAATCGTTGAGCAAAACCCTAATTACTAACGACGAAATTGTCTTGCGTCAGCTTTGATTGTTACGTCAAATAGTTTCTGCTGCTTATCAAATTGTAAGTCATTAAATTTCCACTAGTACGCCTTGTTTGTGAGACAAAGGGTAATTGTTCAATGACATGTCACTTCAGGCGTTGATATTTGTACTGTAAGTAAATGATACCTTATATCCAGACTGGTCCCACCTGGCTGGTAGACCCGCTAGGTTGCGAATTGCCGATTCGCGGCCACCAAGAACTAGAACTTTTTAGTTGTTTGTATATATTTATTATTAATTGTATATATATTAATTATTGTATAATATTATTTTAAATTGTAAAAGGGGTTTGTATAAAGCCTACTAATTATGATGAGGTATTTCTAAACGATATCGACCACGGTGGCATTCTCAACAGAGATTACGAGGGGCATACAGTGCACAAATGTGTGCGCAAATACAAGTGCACTCTCTATTTCAGCACGACCGGAAAGAGTTCAGGCGCAGGACCTAGGTCTTTAGTTGCTTTCCACGAGGAAGTGAACACTGCTAACTTACAAACTGCGGGATGCTACTAAAAATTTCTCTATAGAAAAACCCAAAAGCTTTTAATGGCCAGCCCAATCCCGGTTGGGTTAGAAAACAAGACCTCGAGATCTGGGGCCTTTTAGCTAGCCTCTAGATCAAAAATATATGATCAATGTGTTTCGGTTTGAAGTCAGTATAATAACAGGCCCAAGAGATATATGATCTATGGTTGACGGTGCATTGACGCAAACGATGATTGATATTCCTTCCAGTGCTAATATCTAAAATGATGATAATGATGTCCTTATAAACAATTTCGAAGGCAAGCCAACTGTGACGGATATACATAACCTCTACGTTCCTTGTGAGGCACTGGAGTTAATCGAACCAGGATTTGATAATCACCACCTCGAGCTTCGTCATCTGCTGCTTTATAAACTAACCACTAGCCAAACGAGATTGAAGTATTAAAATTTACCATCATGTTGCTTATTTGCAAATTTTATTCGTCTGAATTAAAAAAAAATAGATAATGTTATTAAGTAAATATCCTTAGAGACTACGTTCGTGTCTACATTCAATAAACACTAATATTTACCAGGCAGTGCTCTTATATATAGGACTGGCTCGTTGGTCTAGTGGCTAAATGTAAGGCCGCAGTCTCGGAAGTCCTGGGTTCAATTCAGGTCGGGCCAATAAAAAGTAATAATGGGGTTTTTCTGACAGAAAATTCTCAGTAACAGCCCGGAGTCTGGAAGTTTGAAGTGTGTGCACTCCCGTGCCTAGGAAAGCATGTGAAGCCGTTGGTCCTGCGCCCGAACTCTTTCCGGTCTTGTCGGATTGCCATCTCATCGGATAATGAAGGCATAGAGAGTGCTCTGTTCGCGCCCAAACTTGTGCACTATAATATGTCCTGCGCAGTTGGCTAATCTCTTTTGAGACTGGCCGCCATGGCCGAAATCGGTCTGGAGTACGTAATGTTATATAAGTTATATACAAAAGGAGTAATTTGCCAAACAATAAAGGCCTTGAAAAGATTAACCTTAGGGCCTTGTTCAGATACCTTACATACAGACAAGACATTGTTCGATTTATGAGTTAAAAAATGTAGTTCAATAACATTTTATTTATCATATATTATTTCAGGGTTACTGTACTTAAAATTATATTTTCTTTATTTTGTTTTTATTTTATCTTTGTTGTTTATTTCTACATTGATTAATGTAAGTTGAATGTGATTATTAACTATATTGTTGTAAACGCCTCTAATGATGTATCACAAGTATAAAATTGTTGTTTTTTCTGTTTACCCGTTTTAATAAAAACTTTAAATGAAATAAAAGTTGTTTTTAATAAATAATCTCTGGTGGTTTTTCTATTAGAAAACTATGAGATTTGAAATACTTTAATTAAGAATAACTCGGTTTCAGGTTTACAAGTTTCAGGAATGGTATCATGACTAAATTAGTTCGAAATATCATCTTGCGAGAAATATATCGTGTTATATGTCACCCCATAATATATGTATATATTTTTTTATATAGACCATGTGACCATGAGCAACTTTCTTTTAGTTATCGATAAAAAAATATGTCTGGTAAATATACATTATAATGCACACTTGTTTACTTGGCCGTAATTACTTATATATCTTCTCAAGAAAATTTGCATGTCTTGCATTATAGAAGATAAGATGAAAGTGAAAACTAGGCTATAATTGTATTTCTTGTTTTGTATTATTTGAAATATTAAAAATAGAATGTTTCTTGATATAAAAATTTAAAATAGCCTTATCATCAATCCTAACATTCGAGACAGGTGGATTTAGGACCCTTCAAAACGATAACGGTAAATGTTTTATTTTCAACATCGATAAAGTAAATCTAATTCCTACGTATTTAAGTTGTCACGCGCCAGCGTTTCTCTGTATCAATTTTTCGAACTACAGAAAAATAATTCCACTCGCGATGAATTCGTTCGGATACATAATGTATAAACAGATAATAGTGTCGTGCGAAGCGATCCTCAGCTTTGTGTACTACAAATATTTGTGTTCAAATGTCTTCAATAGTAGATCCAAGTCGCTAAGTTGAAACGAAACATTATTTGTAAAATTACTACGCATATATTATAATAAATATTTTTTTACTAAATATTTTAGTAAATAATTTTTCTGTAATTTAATTATTCCCTTTGTTTTAATACAAATCATGTTATATTAAATTCAGTTATGTTATTCAAATTTTGATTATTCTCTATTAGTCATGTGTGAGTTTAGAAGGTTGATAAAAAAACAAGAGTAATTTCAGTATAAAAACCATATTATTACTCATCCATACAAATTTCAATTGTAAAATTACTTAAGTGATCAAATAAAAAGGCATTTTTTTAAAAAGATACGTCAAACTATATTTGAATTCAATCCGTTAAAGGACCTTATATCTAGCTTTGTTAATCATATGATGGGCTGAAGTCTGCAGTTTGAGGAGTTCTTCCTTAATGAGACGAGTGATTTCAGACTTTGCTTTGGCGACGGCCAACTCCTGGGAACTCTCGATGGCCAAATATAATTTTCTCTCGCCCTCCGGTGGTGCCTTCCCAGGCGGTACATACGTACCTCGGACCGTGATACCCGCTTCTGAATATTCACTGATTAACGCTAACGCCTCCTGAAAGACAAAATGAACAAAAAGTCATTAATTAAATAGAAAATGTTCGAGTGTTCGAAATACTACTTATACTAAATATTTTTATGACAGTTTTAAAGTTTAAAAAATATGAAAGAAAAAAAAATTAAAAAATAGAACACAATTTTTACGTATTTTTTTAAATACTTAATTCGAAACTCAATAGGAGAGATTTAAAATCCCGACATGAAATCAATATAACCTAAAAAAAGAGTCAAAAATTACCTTATTGAGACTCAACTAATTACAATAGAAGCACCTTCGCCTGTTCATAAGTTTCACACAGAAAAATATGAACGCCCCGATGAGAGCTAACTTTAGTAACATTTTGACTGATCGGTTCCGAGATGGGAAATGTACTGAGTCGATGAAATGTCCATAGATGCATAAATATTGCAAAGGTTATCGTCAACGTTGAGTGACCTCAAGCTTATTAATAATAAACGTAGGAAATGAGGTTGTGGACTTGTGAAAAGCAATAAAGTGAGACGCGATTGCCTGTAAATAAGGTTACGAGTCAAATATAGCGATATCGTTAAAAACATTTTATGTTGTTTCAACCGAACTGGGCCTAACACGATGTGTATTGTGTGATGTTAACGTCACACGTCAGCTTATCAAACGATTTACATTGTACGAGTAGTACATGTTAAACTACACAACATAATAATAAGAAATATAAATTGCAATATTATTAATAATATACATATTTTTTTGTATAGAATAGGAAAGCGGACGAGCATATGGGCCACCTGATGGTAAATGGTTACCAAACGCCCTTATACATTGGCACTGTAAGAAATGTTAGCCATCGCTTACATCGCCGATGCGCCACCAACCTTGGGACTTAAGATTTTATGTCCCTTGTGCCTGTAATTACACTGGCTCACTCACCATTCAAACCGGAACACAACAATACCAAGTACTGCTGTTTTGCGGTAGAATATCTGATGAGTCGGTGGTACCTACCCAGACGAGCTTGCACAAAGCCCTACCACCAGTAAGGTATAGATATAAATATTATAGATGTTATAGGAATATCATAGGAATGACTAGTTTTCGCTTCGCTCGCGTGTGAGCGGGTGAGGTGTTAGGTACAAATGGTACTTCTCTGTATGCCTGACAACATGTACGTAATATTTCACTATGATCGGTTGAGTAGTGACAAACACTCACTTTCGCATATGTAATATCCTTTAGGATACTTTGTACTATTTAATAACTAGCCGCAGCAGAAAATCATCTGTAATGGGCCTTTTGCCTCAAACATACTTATCTACCGTTTGGAACATCTATAAATACGCGTGACATCACGAAACTTATCTAAGTTTTTTTTTTTTATATTTATAAAATAGATAAGCGACGGGCGAATGGGCGATGTAAGAAACATTAACCGTTCCTTACAATGTCAATGCGCACGAACTTTGGGAACTAACTACTTGTGCCTGTAGTGACACTGGTTCACTCGTCCTATTGCTGTTTGCCGGTAGAATATCTGATGAGTAGACGGTACCTAACATTTGCGTCATAAACTTTTCACACAAATTTGACTCTAATCCCGTCTAAAGATAGCCGAGATGGCCCAGTGGTTAGAACGCGTGAATCTTAACCGATGATCGTAGGTTCAAACCCGGGCAAGGACCACTGAATTTTGATGTGCTTAATTTGTGATTATAATTCATCTCGTGCTTTACGGTGAAGGAAAACGTCGTAAGGAAACCTGCATGTGTCTAATTTCACTGAAATTCTGCCACATGTGTATTCTACCAACCCCTATTGGAGCAGCGTGGTGGAATAAGCTTAGCCCAGCAGTGGGACATTAACAGGCTGTTACTTTACGTCGTTACGAAGTAACACTTATGTTATTATCTCAAACACTCAATGATACTTATGTTCTATAAAACTCTATAAATATAAAATATATGTAAAAAAATAATAAGATAAATGTTAAAAAAATAAACGACAAAAATAGTCGCATGCGTATAGTTATCTGCACGACCAAAATAGAGCGCGTACATAGAACGGAAATCCTAAACACGATCTCCGATTGCTTATCAATCTTATACAATGTTTACTGCAACCGCGTGTGACGTCACCGCTTATGTCAAAGACGAGCCTGTTTTCGTTGGAAAATTCACATGGCAACTTATTTAATTGATCAAACTTTATCAATTGATCATTAAATACTTTAACGGACGTAATGAATTACGTACGTTCTTTTTTAATCAAAACACGCCTTCCAAGTGTGATACCCAAATCATATCATCATCAGTAATTACGCATGAACAGTGAGAGCGGATAAGCTAAATCTTCCAAATATACTTTAGATATTTTTTTGCTATCGCCTTCCTTTGTTAAATTTAAGCATTTCATTGTTCAATGTATTTATTTTGTACTGTTTACTGTTATTAGTTCTCGATTATTATCTTTATTTCTCTTTGATTAAATCTGATTTTTTTTTGCGTTTTATGTTTAGCTAACTGGAATACTTCTTCTATTTATTTAGTTAAAACAAATTCGTGTCTGACCTCAAAGATGGAATAATTCGATGTCAAAAAATATTTATAAAAGAAAATCGGTTCTGAGGTCATCTTGTATAGAATATTGCACAAATATCTAATTACATTTTGAAAAAATTTAATTTCATTTTAAAATAATGAGAAAATAAGCTATCAGGAGATCGATTAAAATAAACCGAATTGAAGTAGGCCTTTACAATCACATTTTTTTCACGTTATTTCTCCAGATTATAAAAAACATAAGGCGTCGGATATACGGCGTCGGAGCTTAAAAAAAAATTGTATAATATGTCTGAATAGAAACGGCGAATGGTAATGTTGTCGTGGCACACTTGTGTTTAAATTATACACCAAAGCGACTGATCACATGATCATTAATTACATCTACAATTTTTAATATTCTAATGTGTTATCTAAAATATCCAAACTCTTAATGAATGAATTGAATGGAATTGAATGGAAGTCATCCTTATATTCTAGTTAAGTTAAAACGAGACGGACGCAACATCGTTTACCAGGTTCGTTACTTTTGTCTCGTCATTGTTTGTAGATACGATTAATTTACACTTTTTCCTGCTTAACATTGACATGATACACGCAATTCATTATCGCCTGTTAAAACAGACTTCGGCACAGCTACGGTTACATTGCCCCAGCGAACTGTAAGTAAACATACTTACCATTTACTGGAAGACTCGCGTCAATTGTTGATATGCAGCATAAGAACTGGCCTTAATCTATCTACAATAACTTTACAAAGATCTTCAAGTTAATTTAAACGCGTTTATCTGATATATCAGTCGATTTGGATATTTTCGCGTTAAAAAGTCCATTTATTAAGAAACTTATATATTATGGTACTATATAGGATAATGTGAAAATCTTCCACATATATATTCACCGACCAGTGTAAGAGCAGCGTGGTGGAGTAAGCTCCCAACCTTCTCTTCACAAAGGAGTGGTGACTTTAGCCCATCAGTGACATTTATATGCTGTCACTTTACTTTCTTGCAATATATCGTCATGCTATTAATCACGAGGGAAGAGCAACGCGTTAAACGCAGGAAAACCGACACGGAGCAGATACTTTTAGAAATTATTATTATCAAATGATCGTTGGTTGCCTGGATGAGATCGCTATGTAGGCCGCCAAAACTGTAGCTAATTAGGTTGTATCCATGTGTTATGCAGTTATTTAATCTTTGTACAATAAAGTATATTCTATCATATTTCTATCAAAAACAAACTGCATGTAGACGTACTCTATAAGACGGTATCAGTTCTTTCATTAATCTCACAAACCAGTTTGAACTGGTAACGGTGCCTACCAACATTTGCGAGTGAAAACTATTTTGCCATAGAAACATATTGAAATTACGTCAATCACACACATTACAATTAGAAATGTAAATAATCGATACATCTACAATAATCTTTACATAATTACAAGCAACTTTCTTACCGATTGTAATCGGTAGAATCTATATTACGAGCCGATGGTAAACATTTAGAATTATTTTTTGATATCAAATATTGTGCCTAAACTATACTATAAATAAGACATCCTTACCTTTATCTGCTTGCTTACTTTAAATTTAAATATATAAGTAAAAATCATATGGTTATAGTTCCTCACCTTGCTCGTGACCCGCCAACGCGCCTGCTGCGGGAAGTCGTTGATCTCCAATTCCGTCTCGTATTTCCGGAACACCTCTTCAGCCGGCTCCGACGAGCTCTCATCGCGCGGCTGATAGTTCAATCGCGTATTCAGTTTCGCCGCGAGTTGCTCCGCTACAGTTTTGGCCTTTAGGGTACATGAAACAAGGATCAATTAGAAAATAAACTAGCTAGATACGAATCCGAGATTCCGTTAATACTTTTTGCAATCGATAAGAGATTTCGACTGTGACGTGTGGTGTAATCATAATCACGGACGCAGATTTGATAAGATTTTTTTTTGTAATTAAACAAAACTCAAAAGTAATAATGTAGACACAAAAGTACAATAAAGTTAAATGAAACATAAAATAAATGATTATGGTTTGAATTATAACTAAGGAAGTTTCCGTTTAATAAATATTTAAGATGATGCAATTATTCAATACTTATTTTGTATAATAATAATATGTTTGTGTTCAATGTTTTTAGTGCAAGTCATTATCGATAAAGAGATATTATTGTTATTATTAAAAAGCATTTGAATCGTCATCAGTCAGACATCATTTAATGATTTTAGAATGCATTTCGTTTTTATTGTAAATCGGTAGGCAGACTGGCAAATGGACCACCTGATGGTAAGTGGTCACCACGGTTTAAAAGCATCGACACTGAAAGACTTATTAACAACCCATCACATCGTCGATTTTGTGTACCTTTTTTATGGAATTGGCGGTAGAATACAAAATGAGCGGATGATAGTCAATATAGGTATTTCATAAAATAAAAAAACTCAAATTAATTATCGTGTTTTTGAAAGCACAAATGTTCGACAATACATTGTGTGTACGTTTAATAACAATAATAAACACGTTAATGTAACAACACAGTCACAAGTCATATTATATTTACACGTTTCATTCTAGACGATATAATAATTTTCACGATTTCAATGTTAACTTGTAGAAACACAGGTGTGTCATATGACTTAAGAGACTCGTGACTCGCGCACGTTACGTGTTTAATTTTTTTTTTCTTCTTTTTTTTTACGGAAAATATTATTGATCGAGTGTAAACGCTTTAGCGAGTCGAATTTTTGTCATATGATTTTTAAGGATATAATTGTTATGATAAATAAATTGATGGCGCGAAGAGATGTGTGTTTTTTAGGGTTCCGTTCCGTGACGAAGTAAACTCTAACGTCGTTCGTAATACTCAAATATCTTAGCGCCAAATACAATGGAGGTCACTAAAACCGGCGTCGGGGTCGAGGCATTGACTAGAGCTAAGTGGACCGTTTCGAAATAACACGATATTGTTACACCATGTCGTTTGATTTATTTTTGGTACGTTTAATTAGTTTATATATATATAAGTTATTAATAAATATACAAATATATTACAAATAATAACAATATTATTTGTTATTATTAATAATAAAATATTAGAAATTATTTCTAAAAAAATATAATTTTTTACATGTGTACCCACCAACTCGCATTGATGCAACTTAATGAAGTTAGCAACAAACCTTCTCAACATGAGATGAGGCATTAGTCCAGCAGTGGGACATATACAGGCTGTTACTCTAAAAATAGACCCCGAACAGAATATAAATATTTAAATTATAAATAATTTTCTCAACACACGATAGACAACCGTGTGAGTATAAAGAGTCTAAATGAACGACTCGCACTTGACCGATTTCTGTATAATAATATTCCCTCACATATTGATAATGGATACGCTAAAGCATTTAGCAAGCGACTAAGTTACGTTAATTTAATCGAAGTTTAATGTACACATATAAAGAGGTACTAAACTGAGAAGAGATTTTGCTGTTGGCCGGTTCTTTTCTTTGAATATACAAACGTTTTAATAATCCTAGTAGAGTTTTGTAAAAGTTTATCCGGGTAGGTATCAATAGAGATTCTACCCCCAAGTAGCAATGTCATTTTTAATACTAATATTTAGTATTTTTGTGTTTCAGTTTGAAGGGTCAGTAACACTATATAAGGGACATGGATGATTAGTATTTCTTACAGTGCCAATGTCTATGGGCAGTGATGAAAACATAATATTAAATGGCTATATTGCCAGTGTGTCTTCCTAAAACAAATAAAAAAAAGAAGCCGATTATACGATACAGGTTCATTTTTGTAGTGGAATTTTCTTTGAATTGAAATTCATTTCATTTTATAAACACCGGTAATGAGTCCTGTGTCATTATTGTAATCTAATTAAAATTAAAAAAACAAGATATACAAATAAATATCGTACATATCTAGATTATCTCCGTTAGTCTGCAAAGAATGAAATTCGCCGAGTTCACATTATAATAGAAAAGCCAGAGTCCACACGTCACATCCGACACTCACGGTGTGGTGATATGGGAATTTTTTTTTCGTTATGGAGTTTTTTACTTCTATACTGGCCCGGTCACTAAGTATATGTCGACCTCACCAATTTTTGTTTCTACGCGGTGGAGCCTAGACGGCCTGGGGCCTCAGGACACTCCACTACAATAGAACACGGCCCGACGCGCGTGTACCGCGTGGCGCTGTAAGGAAGGGGTAGAAGGGGTAGGGCGGGTACTGACGGTGATGAGCGTGTGCGCGGAGGGCGCGCCCTTGAGGATGGCCTCGGCCGCCTGCTGCGTGGCGCCCTTGTGCTCCACGCCGAGTCCCTTGGCCAGGTTGATGCGCGAGGCGAGGCGCCGCGCCAGCTCCAGCTTGCCGTCCGCCGCCGCCGGCGCGCCCGCGCCGCCCGCGCCCGGCTGCGACAGGCGACACATATTCAATTTATTGTGTTTCAATCGGCCAAGTCTTGTATTATTTTCCTTCTCGAGCTGTCATCTCAAACCTTTATTTCCTTGACGATTTTCTTGGCGGCGAGCATCGTCTCGATCTGCTGGTCGAGGTCGCCTTCGACGTCTTCGTCGTCCGAATCTTGAAGGCCGAGCGCCGCTTTCTGGTACTTCTTCCTCTCTGTGGCCGCTTGGGCTTCCGATTCGTCGAATTTAAAACCTTAAAGCAAAACTTGTACAATAAACTACATACCAGACAGTTTAATCTTCAAAAAATAACAACTTGAAAAATAAATTTGAAATTAAATAAATAAAAATGGAGTATACGATTCCGTCGTATTTTATTAACCCTTCACTGCCAGCAATCAAACTTAATCTAGAACCTTTCTGTTCTATTTTGTTGGAAACTGAAAAAAAAACCACAAATATCTCATACTATAAGTAGAATGTTTCGTGCATAACTAACCTTTTCCGCTGAAGCCTCCCCCAGTATGCACCTTCTTCCCCTCCTTCTCCTGCGCCTCCTTGTACGTCTCCCACAGCTGGCGCAGCTCGGGGGGCGCGACGGTGCCCGCCAGCTCGAAGGCGCGCAGCACGTCGCCCGCGTACCGGCCCTGCTCCGGCGTGAGGAACGTCCACGCGTAGCCCTTGTTGCCGGCGCGACCCGTGCGGCCGCATCTACCGGGTGAGGTCTAACATTTGTACGTCTCATACAAATTATATAGCCGAGATGGCCCAGTGGTAAGAGCGTGAATCTTAACCGATGATCGTGGGTTTAAAAACCCGGGCAAGCACCACTGAATTTCCATGTGCTTAATTTATGATTATAATTCATCTCGTGCTTTACGGTGAAGGAAAACATCGTGATGAAACCTGCATGTGTCTAATTTCACTGAAATTCTGCCACACGTGTATTCTACCAAACCGCATTGGAGCAGCGTGGTGGAATAAGCTCCAAACCTTCTCCTCAAAAAAGGGAGAGGAGGCCTTTAGCCCAGCCGTGGGACATTCACAGGCTGTTACGGGATGTCAAGTGATGTCAAGGTTCACTAAAGAAAGACAAAATAAATCGCTTCCCACTGAGTTTCAATTTTCACCAGTACAATAATAAATTGAACTTAAGGCATAGTAGTAATCCAAACGATGCGTTATAGTTTGACACCTCATATCGGATGTCTAGGTACATGCCGTGGCATGTCTCGTCTTACACGAGGTCAGATTGAGCTTTTTTCCAAGCGGCACCGCTTCATTTAGTCGGTTTACTGCTAAGTAGCACCGAATAAGTAGTAAAATATTAAAATAGCTTAATTCTTTTATTGTTACTTATAAAAATATCAAACACTATCACATACTCTTATTTACAAGCAATTTTTAAACTTATTTTAGACGCGCAGTTTAAAGATACGAGACGTCCGTGACTCGAATATTATCAAAACGTTCAAAATATTTATTACATTTATATACATTTCAGTATTCAATAAATATTAAAGCTTTATTTATTTATTTTTATTATGAAGATAATATATAAAATATTATTTAAAAGAAAACAATCCAAATATTATTCGAACAATACATACAACATTTATTAACTGCAATTTTAATATTTTGATTATATGTTTTAGTTTTAGAAATTTAGTATTTGAACAAAACGAAATAGAAACTAAACTTCGATAATATTATGAAGAACTGCTTACGATTTCCTAGCCTAATTGTATCTGTGTGCATTCACTGTAGTCTACAAAAGTTTGCCCCACCCAATTTATTTATATATCTATTCTATTCGATACTATGTATGTATATGTTACTTTCTTCAATGTAAGTGTGTTTTTTTTTTTGTTTTTGTAGTTATTTTGGCGGGAAAAAATCGGTGACATTTAGTATTACGCAATTATGGCATATCTCTCAAATATGGATTTCCAGGATGATTCAGATGATGATGATGGTGATCTCATGATATAAAACTAAGAACGCAGTCGAAATTAAAAACTACAATTCTATATACTAATTTATTTTAAGAAGTCACCGCGTCGTCTTTACGGCTTGCCTACCATGAGACTAAGTTCACTGGTTCACTAACTCACCCTTCAAAATAATACAAAGTATTCATGTTTGACTATAGGATTAGTAATGAATGTATGGATGGTAGGTGCGGTGTGTGGCGTGTGGTGTGCGGTGTGCGGTGTGCGGTGTGCGGTGTGCGGTGTGCGGTGTGCGGTGTGCGGTGTGCGGTGTGCGGTGTGCGGTGTGCGGTGTGCGGTGTGCGGTGTGCGGTGTGCGGTGTGCGGTGTGCGGTGTGCGGTGTGCGGCTCACCGGTGCACGTAGTCCTCGTAGTGGTTGGGGCAGTCGTAGTTGACGACGAGCACGAGCTGCTTGACGTCGAGCCCGCGCGCCGCGACGCTCGTGGCCACCAGCAGCTTCACCTTGCCCGACTTGAAGTCCACGATCGTCGAGTCCCTGTCGAATTGATCAATACCTGTAACAGGCCATCATTAATATATATGTCACTTTCAATGTTTCACGGTACGAGTTTCGGCGTACTGCTAACCTAATCTATACGAAATGATTTAACACATCGTAGTGTCTACGATATTATCGCATCAACCATAAAATGTTGAAACCGACTTACGATGACGCGTTATTTTGATACACGTATCCTTCGAATATTATCATTATTTTTGGTCATTTTCTGACGTCCCACGATAAAGTTTCTTTCGAGTTTGTTCTAATAGAATAGAATGATACCCCGACGTTTTCTAATAACTGATATATATGTATATCAATTTGAAACAAGACTCGTTTCTTATAACGATCATATATATTTGAAATTATTATTTTTTCTACGTTTCTGTATAAGTAACAAGCTAAAGACTAGGCCTTTGATTTGTCGTATAATTTTAAAAAATAAATATAACTATTTTAAAGATTTACAAAATAACAGTACGCAAAAACTCGTCAATAAATTAAAAAGTCCTTTAAACGACTTCCTCAAGACTGTTAACTGGAACAGACGCTGAAATAAAAATACAAAATTTTAATTTTCTACTGATAAATAATTACATTTTAATAAAAATGATATCGAAGAAAAAAGCTATTACCTGAATAAATCTATATACAAACTTATTGTATATGGAATATAATGTGACGCAATTCGTACGTAAGAATAATATATTTTTTAATCAACCTTAAACATTTATCAATCATGATTCACCATCCAATAAACAAGGAACCAATATTGGAAAATTCCTGTACGTTTATTATTATCATTTATTTATGTACACATCAATCAAAACACTTAAAGAGTTCACACAATTATTTACAGATTAATAATGTTTCTATATTATATACGTACGCTATTTGATATAGCTATTATTTTGATATATAGTTATGCCTGCCTCGTTGGTCTAGTGGCTTGAGGTAAGGCCGCAGATTCGGAGGTGCTGGGTTCAATTCCCAGGTTGGGCCAATAAAACGTTATTGGGTTTTTCTGTCAGAAAATTCTCAGTAGCAGCCTGGAGTCTGGAAGTTGGAAGTGTGTTCTCTCCCGTGCCTCGGAAAGCACGTAAAGCCGTTGGTCCTGCATCTGAACTCTTTCCGGCCGTGCCGGATTGTCGTCCGGATCGGATTATGAGAGTTAGGGAATAGAGAGTGTACCTGTGTTTGCGCACACACTTGTGCACTATAATATCTCTTGCGTAGTTGGCTAATCTCTATAATATTATCTGTAGCCCGTTTAATTCGAAGATGAAATTTAAAAAAAAAATTATATAAGTGTGTTTTAACTACGGTATTAGAAAATTACGCAAAAAAAACCTATACGAATAACGTTTATAGGTTCATATAATCATTTGGAAAAGTACAAGTCAAATACATATTAATATATTTGCTAAACTATGCGATCAGGATTTTCTATAATTCTATATGAAATATAAGTGTGTGTTTAACTAACAAAATAACAATATTTGTATTTAAGTTTAAATTGAGTGCAAACAGTATAACTCACCTCCGTGCAAGCTCATGCAAGAATAAGACGCCTTCATCAGATCCTTCAGAAGACTGTCAGCATTCTCTTGCTTGTCCACAAACACAATGATACTGCCCATCTGACTGTAGAGTCCCAGTAACTCCAATAGTTTGAAAAACTTTGCTTCATCTTCCAGTATGGCCACATGCTGTTCTACTTCTTTGCATACAACACTGCGACCACCAACCTTTGGTGAAATTTTATTTGTTTTTTATTTTGTTTTATTATTAATTGTAATTTTTATAGATGCAGACTGGCAAATGGGTCGCCTCCAATGCGCCACCAACCTTACGAAACAAAATGTTATGTCCCTTGTACCTGTAGTTACAATGGCTCACTAACCTTTCAAGACTAAGTATTGCTGTTTGGCGGTATAATAGGTATGGATCGGATCTCCATGTACTTTTGTGTCCGTAACATTCTTTAGGTTGTTTTTTGTGTTGTTTCACTTCGCTTCGTTAGTTGAACATTCGAATTCAAACACACATACATGTATATACATTTATTACATATTAATATATATTTTTTTAAATATTCCATTTTTTTTTAGTTTTCAACGAATATGCCATTTTTGTAACATTTAGTTTTATTTCAAGCACCACATTGTGCTAACAATTGTCAACTGGAACTATACATGGTTTTTTGGATTGTGAGTGAATTCCTAGATTATTACTTCAAGCAAACATAAAAAAAATAAACACTACTTTTTTGGTCCAATAATAAAAGCAACTGATATAATATTTAATTATAATAATATAGAAAATGTATTAAATACCTGAACTTCAATAGGTTTCTGCAAGATGCGCCTGGCGAGCGCCTCCATCTGTCGCGGGAAGGTCGCGCTGAACATCACCGTCTGCCGGTCGGGACGCACGTTGTCGATTATCTTCATTACCTGGACATTTCAAACGTATTTTATAAATAGATTGACAGTTATAGAATACCAAATAAGAAGAATTGGATAAAATACAATACGCATAAAATGGATTTGAATGTAAAGTGACGGCTGCGGGCGGACCGAAATGAAAATGATAAAAAAATATGTTCTATTTTGTCAAAAACATATCACTATTACATTTGTGGTTGGAACTTACTTCAAAGTAATAATAATAATGTCCTCCAGACCGATTTCGGTCACGGTGGCCAACCTCGAGAGAGATTAGCCAACTATGCTGGAAATATTATAGTGCACAAGTGTATGCGCAAACACAGGTGCACTCTCTATTCCCTAACTCTCATAATCCGATGGGACGACAATCTGACACGACCGGAAGTGTTCAGGCGCAGGACCAACGGCTTTACATGCTTTCCAAGGCACGGGAGTGTACACACTTCCAACTTCTAGACTCCGGGCTGCTACTGAGAATTTTCTGACAGAAAAACCCAATAACTTCCCGACCTGGGAATCGAACCCAGAACCCAGCCTTACATCAAGCCACTAGACCAACGAGGCAGTTAGTTTAAAGTATTTATATATTAATACCTGTGCCATAAGATCCCGAAAAAATTGGATGAATTATGGCTTGATAATTGAATAAGTATGATCAGATTTCATAAAAGGTTTAAAAAAAAATATATAATAAGAAAAGTTATCTCACATTAACTAAAAAAATTAAGGATTTAACGTGTAATTCAGAAAAAAAAATCATGTTCTAGAAAAGACAATATTATTTGAAACACATTAATATAAAATTTATAATAATTAATTTCGAATAAATTGAAATGAAAAAAGAAATTTCAATGCTAAATTTATACACATTACAATTTTGTTGTTTTTTGTGCTGTCCATACCTGTGGCTCAAAGCCCATGTCGAACATCCTGTCGGCTTCGTCCAGCACGATGTATGTGACTCTCCGCAGATTGGTGACTCGCCCGGAGTTGGCGGCCAACATGTCGATCATACGACCCGGAGTGCATACTATCATTTCAGCACCACGTTTCAGTTCTGCAATCTATTATATAAAAAAAAACTTAGTATACATATTTAAAAAATTTGCTCTAAAGATTACAATATCTAATTAAAAATCAATCCATATAAAAACAATGTGATACATAATTTATAAATTTCTTAAAGTCCGGCTACTGGCACAACTGTATTTTTCATTTAACGTAATAACTGTATGTATTTTGTATATATAAAGTAAAATATTTACTTGTTCTGAAATTCCGGTGCCTCCATATACACAAACAACTCTTAATCCTAAGGATTTGGCAAACTTCTTGATGTCCTTTCCGATTTGCATACACAACTCTCTTGTTGGTGTCATTATAAGAGATATTGGACCATCTGTATCTTCTAGCGGTGGTTGATCGAGAACATGACGGAACATTGGTAAAATAAATGCAAGTGTCTTCCCGGAGCCAGTCTTTGCGATACCAATTAAGTCTCTGAAAAGAAATAACAATACTATACTTGGAGCCAAAGTGGTCCAATAGCTCAAATATGGAAATGAACCAGTGAGTTTTCATTTGTTTAATTTATGTTTATAATTTATCTCGTGCTTGACGATGAACAAAGACAATATGAGGAAACCTGCATCTGACGGACCATCATTCGCCAAAAGGAGATGAGGCCTTTTCCAGGGGTGGGACATTTACTTGTTGTAACTTTATACTTGGTAAAAATGAGCAAAATGGCAAAAAATTACTGTATAATTTCTAAGGTTTTATAATTATATATAAGGAATTACCTTCCAGACATTATAGCAGGGATAGCCTGAGCCTGAATTGGAGTAGGTTTTTCAAAGCCTAATTTCTTTAAAATATCCATCTCTTTCTTACTGATCCCACAATGAGCCCAGGTTCTAATTGGTTTGGGACACCCTTTGCCCTTCACTCTTATTCCTTCTAGTTCTGTTCTGTATGCTTCAACTTCTTCCGATGTCATTCTTGCTAACTCGCTTACCTAAAATACAATTTAAGTAGAATCTATAGACAATGCTTTACTTATTTCTAACATATTATTGACTAACACATAATTGTTTGATTAAACTTTGCATAGTTCTTGGTGACACTAGCATGAAGTTTTCTAACATTGTACCATCAATGAATGTGCAAACGGTAATGTAAAATAATTAAAAAAAAAAAAAACAAACAAACCTAGTCAGGTTTGTATTTATCTTATATTATAGAACTATTTATATATTTTATATAAAATGAATTACCTCAGTATAAAATGCCTTTCTGAAAGTCATATAATCCAAGCTAGAATGATCAACTTTGGCAAGCTCTTTTCTTTGTTTAGATGCTAGGTTGGCAGCAGCATCTTTGATGTCTTCCGTCTCTTCTTCTGACGAATATTCCAGACCATCTTGATTTTGCTCAATTAGTTCACCTACAAATGAGAAGAAATTTCAAAACCATTATGTGTACAGTTGAATGTGCTTATTTTTGGAAGTACAGACTTGATTAAGAACATTATTTTTGTGTTAAATAACTCATTCAAAGAAGATTAATAGACTAGGATAACTTGTCCTTGAGGAATCCTTTGTGATATTATAAAAGTAAGTGCGAAAGTGAATTTGTTTGTTCTTTGTTACGATTTCACATCTTAACTACTCAACAGATCATAAAATTTGCATAAACATAGCGGAAATTAGTGTAGAAATTAATGTAAGCATGAACTTATTCATCAAGCTGTACTGTTATTTGAAATCAAAATATTCTTTTTATGACTTTACCAAGAATAGCCGGCTAGAAACTGTGTAGTTGCTCCTAAGCTAATTCATTCTTGTGTAAAAAGCCCTTGTATAATAATAAATTGTAGAGGAAGTTAACCTAAATTTACCTTTATTCTTTTGTTCTGATACCTTTTTCTTAGCTGTACCAGTTAAAATCATAACTCCCGTCCCTCCAGCTGTTGGTACACTTATTATACCACGTGATTGGTCCATCTGATTTACTTTGCGCACTTCCTGCAATTTTTCCCAAAATATTTTATAAAATTTTTAGTTCTCTTCAAAAAATATTTTGGAAAAAAAATCTATTGAAAGTCCAGTGGGTTACTTTATTCAAGTAATCAAACTAATTATTATAAATGTGACCCATACCTGTTGCACTTCCTGCATATAAGCGTCTAATGGATCAATTTCATCTTCCTCTTTTTTCTCTTCTACAACTGGCTTTTCTTTTGGTTCACCGTCTTCACCTAACAAACAATGTGGGAACATAGTATTAAATTCTTTATTGTATATTAAATCCCCAAATTTATTAATCAATAAATATTAAAAAACTTATATTGAGAGTACATTTTTAAATTTTTTATAATCAAATATGTAAACAATACATACACAAAGATACATATACTCATTTATATCTTTATTAATAAAAAATATATTTTCTAAATGTAGTTACATATAAAGTATATGTATTAAACTTGTCATATACTTTTTCATTTGCCTATGTTTTACATAAATTAAAAGTAATTTTATGCTAATATTACTTTTTTATACTATTTTATACAAAATGATAAAATAAATTAGATCATTAATTCAGTTTATTTAAATAAATTTTAGTCCTTGACAAAATTTCACAAAATATTTATATCGATGAATTGAATTTAAAACCAATGAATGCTGAATTGAATTTGAAATTGGGACACGGGACTACAACTAAATTTTATTTGTTTTAGTACATGTATTAAATGAAGACTTTATGTTTATTTTAAATTATTTTAATAATTTATTTAAAAACACTTATAAAAATGAACCAAATTTCATGATCATACCTTCATCACCCGAATCATCTTCTAAGGACCATTTTTTTGCAGCAGGCACTTGAATATTAGTCACAATGCTTCCTTTCTGCACTTCTTTTTTAGCAGATTCTATTTCCTTGCGTTTACGTTCTGCCCTCCAGCGTTCAATGCGGTCACGTCTCTTTTGCATTTCTGCTTCTAAGCGACTCTGTTCTTCTTCCTAATATAAAACTTATTACATTTATCCAAAAAACACATATATTTCAATTATTATTATTAATGAAAGCACTCAATATTTTACATAATGATAAAGAGTAAATTGCAAAGTTTTTTTACTATCTTAAGCTTATACAAATCTCTCTGAATTTAGCTTCAGTAAATATATAAATTTAATAATATTAGGATTCATTTCATATGTCATACTAAAGACAAGTTAACCTCAAAGTAAACACAGCATTTTATAACATCAAATTAAGATGATCAGGAACCAAGAATCCTACCTTATCAACAGTTCCAGGATTATAATCAGAAGATTCAGATTTTACAGGTTTTTCTTTAGATTTGGATCTATCCCTTTCCTTTTCTCTATCTGGTGACTTTTTCCTAGATTTGCTACTCGAGCCATTTCTTTTGTCATCCCTTTTATCACTAAAAAAAAGGGAAAAGAAACAAAAATTACAATTTATTAGGCTGAACAATTAATTTCTTTTCTAATACACATTATTATTATTAAACAACTTTATTGCACACTCACGGTCACGGCGGTCTTATCACTCAAGTAGTGATCTCTTCCAGACAACCCTGCATTAAGATGCTTGCAGGACCTAACTCGCGAGTGCATTGTACACACATATATATAAATGTAAACAATACATACACAAAGATACATATATTCATTTATAAACCATACAACATATATCAATACATATATACATAAATACATATATCTATTTACAATGCAAATATTTATAACATCAAGAGTGGACAGATGAAGTGCGAAGGAAGTAAATAACGAATTTTGAAGATAAAAATTTAAGAGGATTGACGGATATCTGATGGAAGTGTATTCCACAGTCATACTGCCTTTGCCGTTAAATTACATTTTAATAATTAAAGCATCATTAAATAACACAATTTTGCATGGATAAGTGATTAGAACTAAAAACCCATTTGGACTTAAGTTTTTATCAACATAGACTTTATTTCTTTAAATGTGGATAGTGACCTCCTACACAATTTCCAATCACAATAGCTTATCTCAAGAAATAGACATCTCAAGAGGACAAATCATAGTGCACAAACAAAGGTACACTGTCTTCTTCCTCACTCATGAGCAGGATTATTTTTCTAACATATTCAACTAAAACCTCACTTCCTAAAAAAGAGAGATCTGGTAGTCTGAATAATACCTTTTGCGATCCCTGTCTCTATCTCTGTCTCTGTCTCTGCTACGGTCTCGCTTTGAGTCACGGTCCCTGCTACGACTACGCTTCCTTTTTGAAGATTTAGAAGTTCTATCTCTACTTCTAGATCGAGAACGTCGTCGTTTTCTATCTGGAGTTGCCGATCGGCTATGCGAGCGCCTACGGTCACGATCTCTATCTCTCCTGTAAAATAAAAAAAATACAGTTTAACAACATAGAAGCATTTATTATAACAGATATGTAACAGCATACTTCAAACTTACCCGCTTCTAACCATAATTTAGTATTATTTTCAAACAAATTTAATGTAAAACAAATATATAATTGTTAAATATGTACTGATAAATTTGTAACATGGCTTAATTTCATTGAATTTGAGGTCATTTACATGGAAATATTGAAACAAGCTACTCATAAAATGTAATACACATGTACTGTCATAAGCTTAAGTTCCACAGATAATAAAATTAAATATTTAATCAATGTTTTAATACGCAGATAATATTAAAATTATAAATATCAAAGTGTTTTAATAACTTCTTATTGATAACCTGCAAAATACACGTACACAATGAAAAAGTATATTGCAAGTGCTTCGCGGGGTATACATATTACAATAACAAATAAAATAAGTAGGGGAACAAAATTAGTTAATTTGAAAATCTCACAAAAATACTTTTAATTCCGTTCAATATCAGGATAAAATCGTCCGATTTTAAGATCCTTGTAATTGTAGTATATTGTAATATGTGATAATCATAGGAAAGAATTATCACGATATTATATTTTAATGTCGGCTGAAGTTTGAATCCATTACTACATTTGCTTTCGAATGTGTAGGAGCGATTTTTTTTTTCAATTGATAATTTTTGACATATGACAAATATTCCAGACAACTACAGTTAAGAGTACCTAACTGCCGAAAATATAACCTAAAAATTATTACTTTAATTGTTTTTGTTTACCGGTGCTTAAAATCAACCTTTTATAATTAATATTCGCTTAGTATTTATATCTAAAAATTACAATGGCTGACGACGGGGACAATGTTAGTTGTAATTTAAGTTTTTATGTAAACATGAATATATCTCGCTCTTCAAGTTTCTAAATAATCGTATAATATTTCCAGGTGGCTGTAATGACGGTCAAAGAACCTCTTGATTTGATAAGACTTAGCTTAGATGAAAGAATTTATGTAAAAATGCGCAACGAACGGGAATTACGCGGGAAACTTCACGTAAGTAGTTACATTTTATTTATTTTTTATTATTATTAACTTTATAATAATTGTTTTGGTAATCCTATTGAACTTAAATAGCCATTTACTTTGTTCGAAATGTAATGAAAATTATATAATCCTCAACAACCTTTAATATTACTGCAAAAAAAATACTTTTTAAGGCTTATGACCAACATTTAAATATGGTCTTGGGTGATGCTGAGGAAACAATAACAACAGTTGAGATTGATGAAGAAACATATGAAGAAGTTTATAGAACAACAAAAAGGAATATTCCAATGTTATTTGTGAGAGGTGATGGAGTAATATTAGTATCTCCACCGGTGCGTGTGGGCATATAGATTTAGGTAAATAAAACTAATAATAAGAAAATTTCTTTGTTTTATTGCTTCCCCAGTAATTTAATAACCGAGTCATTCTTAAATGTCCGATTTCTTTTGACTAATAATTCATCTTCATCCATAGGTTCTATCACAGAACCTGCTTTAGTAATCACATTTGGACGAATGAGTTTCTTATGTGCTGTTTCAGGTATAAATGTGTTACCCGTAGGTGTTCGTATAGAGGCTTCATATTCTTTAACACTATTAAATGGAAATGGTATATCTGCAACTTTATGTGCAACAAGCTTTGGAATTTTTAATTCATTTATGATAATATCACCTTTATTTTCATCACGTCTCGGCACTTTTGGTGCAGCCTTAATGAATCGATTGTTTCTCCGCTTAAATGTTTTACTTTTGACTCCTTTCCCTCCCCATTGACCCCATCCAGGAAGTGTCAAATCAACGTCTTTTGGTTTATCATTATTAATTTCGTCTTCTTTTTCTTGTCTAAAACTAGCAACAACATCATCTTCTTCAAACACTTCTTCAATGTCAACTTTTGGAACAACTTGTTCATCGTCATCTAAATCATCAAAATCATTATCTCCATTTGACGTAGAAGTGTTGAGATACTTTGGCTTAACTTCAATAAATCTACTCGGATCAATATCAACATTAGTATGCTCCTGTAAAGGTTTATCTGTTGTTGACAATATATTTAAAGGAAAATTGGTAGTTTCTTTATCTATTATTTTTGTGTTTCTATGTGTTTCTATAAGCTCTTCATCAATAAAAGGTTTTGGATTTTGCTTTTTTAATTTCAAGTACTCTAAATTATCTATCTCATGTGATTCTTTATTGTTATCGGCTCTGATGGGCTCGACTCTTTCCAATTTTTTCACTTCTTTTTTTAATTTCATCAATTTTCTTTCTACTTGTACAGCTAATTTTTTGTCTAAATTATCAAAAGCCTCAGAGACTGTTCTTTCATCTTCTTTATTGATTGTTGTAGCATCAATAGTATCAACAAGCCAAAGTGAAGTAGCAATAGTTTTATTGGACTTATTATTTTTTTGCTTTGGTGTTTTTTCCATTGGTTGTTTTGTTTTACTTAACGGTAACTTTTGGGTTTTACTTGCTTTATCATTATCATTATCTTTTTTTTGCATTATCATATCAGTGTCAACTGAATTGTCTGAATTTCCTAATTTTTTTAGACCTTCTTTAAGAACATGAAGCGAAAGGCTCAATTTATCGTGTTTAGAATTTTCTTCATCAGAATCAGAATCACTTTCTTCTTTTCTTTTGTACATTTTGTCCTTTAAATACTTTTTGTACCCAAAGTTAAACTCTGCATCAATATTTGTTTTATCAGATCTCTTCATCATCCATGGATTCTTTTCATCCTGGTCTAATGTAACATCTGGTATATTTTCCGTTTCGTCAGCCTCATCATCAGTGCTTTCAATGTTTTGCACTTTTTTTGTTAAACTTTTACTAACTGATAATTGTTCAGATAATTGCTGTCTTACCTGTAAAGTTAAAAGTGATAAAACATTTTTAATTAAAAACCAACACAATTGTATGCATGTCATTTATCATAAATTATGTTCAGTGACCACAAGTAGTATATTTGTAGAGGGCATTAAAATACATGAAATAATAATTATAATAATGTCCTCTAGATCGATTTTGGCCACGGCGGCCAATCTCAAGATAGATTAGCTAACTAGGCACGAGACATAATAATGTACAAGTGTGTGCGCAAATACAGGTGCAATCTCAATTCCCTAACTCTCGTAATCTGATGGGACAGCAATCCGACACGACCGGAAAGAGTTCAGGCGCAGGATCAGAGTCTTTACGTGATTTCCGAGGCACGGGAGTGAACACACTTTAATGTTGTCTCCTAACTGATTTCAGCCGTGGCAACTGTTCTTAAGTAAGAGTAGACAATTATGCAGAAGCAATGATATGGGCAAGTTATCTGATGGAATGGCTAATTTGACGAATAAGTTTTTAATAGTTCCAACAAAAATATAACATTAAAAAAAAACTAAACTCACTTCTTTATCATACTTGGCTCGCACCAATTTGCTCTTAGCCCATTTTCCTGTATTCTTATGTCTTAATGTATGTCTCTCTAAGGCCCGAGCTTTTTCAAGCTCCTCCAATTTTTTGAGTGCTTCTTCTGGATTTTTAATTTGTAGTTCTTCAAATTCTTTAATTTGCTGTTTCAGTTTTTCCTTTTTGAGTATACTAAAAACAAAATTGTTTATTAATGACTTTACTAATGTAATCCACAAGTTATAAAAAAAAGAAAGTATGTAACATTATAATAATAAACCTTTTTTTTTGTTAAATGTTATAAATTCAATAATGTGATATTTCTTCTCAAATAAATAAATTTACTCACCGATGGTATTTTTTACTTTTTATCTTACTCTGTCTTTTGGCTTTAGCTGCCGTGTAAGATTGCTGGGCTCGCATTTTAGCTAAGTGTTGCCTATGTTCGAGCATCTCTTGATAAGACATAGGATATGTTTGTTCTTCTTCTTCAGTGACTTCAGGCTCCGGTACAGGATCAATTTCTTCTAGTTCTTTTTCTAGGGATGACTTAAGCTTCAGCTTTGACAAGAAATCTCCTGTTGGCTGCATTTTACTCGAGAAATTATTTAAAGGAAATGAAACAAAATCGACAGTTCGATTTCTAGCAACAACAGGATCCCATCTTCCTACTTTATTTTTAGTTTGTTCATATCCAGTTGCTCTCTTAATACGCTCAGCTTGAGGCTTCTCCAACGGCTTTGGAAGCACTCGAGAAACTTTCTGACTCTCTTTGAGTTTTTTACTAATTTTTACATTGTGAGCTGTATCCTCCAACACTTTAACAACATTTTTTAGTTTCAGTGCATTAGGTTTTTTTATTAAATTAAACTCTGAATTCAAACTCGTAGGTTCATTTCTTGTAGGCTCAGTTATATGTTGGGTTTTGTCTAATTTTGCAATTGCACTAACCATACGATCATGTTCAGACGCGACAAAGTCAAGATCTTCATCGTCCTTCATGGCTTTAGTTTAATTTTTATTGTTAATATATAAAATAATAGTTTTTATTTACAGGAAACAATATTTTGTGTTAAAAATATTATGATAGAGTATATTTCCTAACCTCGAACTCGTTGCAATGCTTTCGTTTCGAGTTTCGTCAAACCTTGACTGGGTAGAAACTTCAAAGTCAAACTTCAAAACTTTAAAATCTTTAAAAAAAAAAAATACTAAAAATTGCCATGTGTAAAAAGTAATAAATATGACTTATTATTTAATGGTAAAGAACGAAAATAGTTTCAAGAAGTTTCATCCTTTGCAACAGAATGTGCTTAAGTCAAAAATTTTGTTTAAATTTATTTGGTTCTCATTAGTCACTGTTATTTTAAGTTTATTTTACGTCCTTTAAAACGTTTTCAAATTATTGTGTCGATTTCATCAATGAAGAAGGAAAGGTTTCGTTTTATCTTAATTTTAAATTAGGAAAAGATTATCTATCATATATTATATATATGGGCATTTTTTAAAAGAATGCGTGATTTAAAAAAATTGTATTTTTTTAGCACATATGTTTTATGCAATAATATTAACATCAATAAAATCAGTGATGTCTAAATTGTTAAAAAACACAAAAATCACGCAAAACACTGTGTAGGTTATAAAATATTACGAATTAAATGCGTCCGACCCTAATATTTTCTTCCACTGAGTTACGTACTTTTTTGTTGTACTATTTTGTACTATTTTGCCTTGATTTTAGGGTAAAATATTATATTCAAAACACATATATTTACGTAACAAGATAAAGTACTAATCACAAATCTTCCCCTATTTTTTCATTATAAGCACATCAAAATGTGATCAACAATTATACATCCTCTGAGTTATAAAAGGACAAAAACAGACTTATATTTCATAATTTCTATAATTTGAGATCCAAATAATATTATAAGTAAATGATAAAACTAATAAAATGACATAATAATAAATGTAAAGGATACTATGAGCTTTGTCCGTCGTTATTTGGAAATATTTAACAGTCAATTGTGTCTTCTTTGGTGGATCGTCACTCAACGGAACGGGGTGGAAAATGTAAATAGTCGCATTTTTATAAAAGCTTTAAGTTTTATTCTAAGCTACCTAACTAAAGTTCTATTTAATAACTCTCCAAAACTTCTCTGGCTTTTATTATATCCATATTTTCTATATTAAAATTTTTATATATTAAGATTTTCTTTTTCACCTTTTTATTTTCATTTTATATTCCTTAAGCAATGTAATTTTATTTTATTTATAGTGTAAATAAAACAAAATTGTAAATATAAAATTTGTTTATTAGTAAAAAAGCAAAAGAATAGGATACGATCGCAACTTTCATTATCATGATCCTACTAACTTAGTAGTTTTTTCTTTTTATATTTAGAGGATATATTCGTAGGCTTATGACAGACTTTTGATCGTTAATGTTTTTTTGTTCTGTTTTATGCCATTTCCATCTTAATTCTTGTTCTTGTTACAGTTACTCGCAGATTCCAGTTTCCAAATGATTTTTACTGCGTTATATAATTTTTTTAATAGTATGTATGATTAACATTATTTTTTATAATATATTTTTTCCTCTCGGTGTTTTGATTAACTAAGTTGTATAATTATGGCGAAGTTAGGAGCTGCAGATATACTAAAGATGGTGCAAAGTTTAGTGCTTCCTATACCGTACCGTAACAGCCTATGAATGTCCCACTGCTGGGCTAAAGGCCTCCTCTCCTCTTTTTGAGGAGAAGGTTTGGAGCTTATTCCACCACGCTGCTCCAATGCGGGTTGGTGGAATACACATGTGGCCGAATTTCAGTGAAATTAGGCACATGCAGGTTTCCTCACGATGTTTTCCTTCACCGTAAAGCACGAGATGAATTATAATCACAAATTAAGCACATGAAAATTCAGTGGTGCCTGCCCGGGTTTGAACTCACGATCATCGGTTATGATTCACGCGGTCTTACCACTGGGCCATCTCGGCTTTTGTGCTTCCTATAGAACTTCCTATAGGAAATGGTTCGAAGTTTAGAATCAAAATTTGATTTGTTAATTGCAAACATTGAACAAGGGCAGAGTTCAACAGTAGATAGGAAGATCGAAGATAACGATAATAATCGGACCCAGCAGAAGAGCGAGAGGCCAACGACGTCATCTTCAGAGCAGCACCCAACTAAACAAGCATAAACGTGTGCGAAGTTATTGACGCGTAAAATGAAGGCGTCGATGTCAACTAACGACGACAACCGAGCTATGGCCGAGCAATCACTGACGAAGTCCGAGTCCGGGCGATCCCCGACGATGTCCGAGTTCGGACGATCACAAAAAGAGGCGGAACTGGCTGAGGTGTCTAACCGACGCATCCATATAGTGTCTTTGAGTCTGGCCTATGTGGAGCTAGCTCTTGAAAAACTCAAACCAAAAAGGTCCAGACGGCATTCCGCCGTACATCATTAAAGATTGTTGGTCAGTGTTCTCTTCCCCTTTTTTTGTACATCTTTGATTTGTGTCTCACAACCTGTCGGTACCCAGATGTGTAGAAGATCACACGTGTGATTTCGGTACCTAAGAATATTTTCGGAACAATCGTAAGTGATTATAGGCCGGTAGCTGTACTATCAGTATTTGGCAAGTTGTTCGAAAGTATACATTACATCGCTTGATAAGTGTACGGGTTGAGATCCAACTGTCTGAAGCCCAGCACGGATTCAGAGTTGGTCGTTCGACTATGAGTAACTTATTATCATTTTACTCATACACTGCTATGGCGGTGGATAGAGGCTTTCAAGTTGACACTGCATATTTTGATTTCTGGAAGGCGATTGATACGGTCGATAACGACTTATTGCTCCGTAAATTTTCAGCCGCCGGATTAACTCCTGCCTTGTTACAATTTTTCTTCTGCTACCTTCGTAACCGGAGGCGATATGTGCAGTTTAATGGACAACTCTCAGAACCGTATTTTACGTTTTTCGGATAAGATAAGGTTCCAATTTAGGGCCTCTTGATTTTCTGATTTTTATTAAAGATTTGCCTGCTGCTGTTAGTACGGCTCATAGTTTGTTATTTGCAGATGATTTGAAATTATTCTTTAAAAATCAAAACTCCATCGGATTTCTTGTTGTTACTAAAATACATCCAAGCGGAATAGGCTTTTGTTTAATGATGAAAAGTGCTCTATAATATCATTCAAATGCGCAAACACGCCAGTTAAGTACGACTATTGTATAACGACGTTATTTTAGGGCAGCAATCTACTATCAAAGACTTAGTAGTTTTGATGAATGATAACCTAAACTTTACTGACCATGCTTACAATATTACTAAAACGGCATACAGATCCCTAGGTTTTGTTTTGAGGCAGTCAAAAAACCTTGAAAGTGTAAAGGGAAAATACAAACTCATGGTGGAGAAACTCCAAAAAAATTCTTGAGGTGGCTTTACCACAAGCAAAATGGATTCTTCGTATCCTTATCTTTATCCTAGTTTATTTGTACAAAGAATGACAGGATACGATTCCCTCGAAGTACGACATATGGCCTTGCTAAGCTATTTCTTCCAGTTAGAGTTCTCAGTGTTAGAGCTAATATCGTTAAGCGTTCCCGACGAATACACTCGCGCTCGTCGACACAAGCTATTTGCGGTGCCCGTCTGTCGATTGGTACTAGTGAGCGAGTCACCTTTGATACGCCCGTTGACTTTGCTCAATGGTGTCCTGGCCTGGAATCCAAGCCTTGACTTGTTTAACTAATCACCTGCTGTATTTGGCAAAGAGGAATACATACAAACTGTAATAATTAAGTGGGAAAGTATAAGTAAGTTAACGGCTTAGGTTCAACCTGTAATGTTTATTTATACTTTATAAACAAATAAATATTATGCTACCAAATCTTGACAGTCATTTGGCCTTCTTATTTATATACATATATAATAATTGGATAGAATTCGGTTGAACGGCATAAAATTCGATGTTATGCAACGCCATCTAGTGACGAAGAATAAAAAATGCATAATAAAATGACCTTCAATGTAAAAAAGGAAATGTGTCAAATTTATGCTGATCCGTCAATATCAAACAGATATACCACCAACATTCATTTTATATATTTTATGAGATATCGTACGATTCTAATTATGCCTATTTTTTGGAAAACAGTATTTTATTTGCAGCATTTTCGCTTCAACTGTAAATGGAAATATTAATTATTTTGTGATATATTTTAATATCTGTTGCATTTTTATTACATTACTAAGTAATTTTAATTACCTAGTAATTGTATTTATATAATGATAATTGTCTAACTATAACTTTAGATTACCAATTCATTGATTATTATTGTAACTTACTGGTTGAACATTGTTGCAGCCTAAAATATGTCTTCAATCTATGAAGGGCAAATGTATTGTAAAAATATAGGTAAAATTGTAAAGGTATTATTTTATTCGTATAGTACCTGTACTAGCGGTAAAAACGATTTAGCTTTATGATAACTAACTTATAATAGACGATACTAAAATTACTAATCACTAAATAAATATTCAATGAATGAAGTTTATATGACATGAAAATTCGGCTGAGCTTTAGATTAACTGACGTCGAGTTGGGGGTTGATATTTTTTTTACAGAAAGGTTACATTATTGTAAACACACCTAAAGTTTCAACATGCGGAAACGCGTAGTTTTTGAAAAAAAAATTTTGAAAATTAATATTTTTGCAACATTTATGTCAATCCGGTAGTAACTTTGACAGATTATAACGTTTCGTTTTAGCTTCGGTTAAATTGACACGTTCGGAAACATTTTATTTTATATAAATTTAAGTAAATACTTATATTTTGTACACATTTCAATAGTTTTCATGCACACATATATTTAACAGTTAATGTATAGTAAATTACAGCATTATTTAGCATTACGAAATATTAAAATTAAAATGTGTTGTGGTGTTGTGTTTATCAAAATCTATTGCTGGCATGTCGAACAAAACGCAAAACTGACGCCATTTTGTATTGTCATGGTAATAGTTTTATTTTAACAGTACCTATTGGGGCAATAACAAATAGGTTAGGTTAGGTTCAACTTATGTCAAAGAATTGAATTAATTGACTCCGACTCCATCTGGTACGAGTCTGTCTTACCCCTAGAGTGTTTTTATAGAGCCGGAGGCGCGTAGGGTAAGCAGCCTCGGCCCGCTGTAACAAATCGTAGGTATCGGACGAGCCGGAGCCGGAGCGGCTGGGGCGAGGATGGATGCCTGCGATTTGTTACACAAGGGCCTAGAGGCTGCTTTTCCCGCAGCGCCGGAGACGTTGCAGTCTCAAAATAGAAACAGAAATCCCTCTAAATCGGGAAAATTTTCACATAACTAAAAATTAAAAAAACTCGAAAAGAGAGGGTCTCCGCAACTTTTCCTTTTAAGGGGGGGGGGGGGTAGTAAAACCCTTCCCACCTCCCCCCACACCCCTGCCGACCCTTAATTCGACGTCAGTTAATCCAAAGTCGTACCGAAAATTCTGTATGAATCGAATTATTTTAATGCTCTCGTCTTTATTAAAATTTCGATATTATTTTGAGTTAAGTAACTAAGTACGTACGACTCTTTTTATAGACAGGAAGTTTTAAGATTAATCCATCACACTGCTTTACAATGGTTCACAGTCGCGAACGACAGACACAAATTAAACATGAAAACTCAGTGGTAGGTACCTACTTGACCCTACTACAGATGTTCAAATGTGTACCCTCGATCTTAGATTAAACTTTACATGTTTCCATTGGGTTATTTCGATGCTGTTATATTTATGAGAAAAAAAAAACAAGATATCGTTATGCTTTATTTATTTAACTAAAGTTAACCGCGATTTTTTTGTCATGGCATTTAAATTTGTACTTTGATTCATTATTTAGTCAAAAAAGCTATAAAATATATTTTATTTAAAAGTAATTACATATTTTTAATTGATTGATAAATAGTACAGATTTATATTAGATCAATGTCTCCTTAATCTCAAACAGTGGTGGATTCATCCGATGACGCAGACGTTGGCGGGAGGTTCACTCGGTTTTGTTGTTCGCGCTTTTTTCTGAACCGTTGACGATTTCTATATAACCTTGCTTCGTCCTTACATTTCGTCTTAATGAAGTTCCTGTAATTTTTTTAGTACTAAGTCTCCGGACTACATTTTTTACTACAAAAACCAATTTTGTCATTTATTTAATTACTGTTAATAATTAGTTTTATGTTATCTGATTTTTGTTAGATGCTATAGTACAAAAATATTCCATTTTTTTAATAAAATATCTAAAAATTAAAAAGTTAAAATGTACACAAGTTATGGGATTAAAATATGAATACCAACCTAACAATCCTTTTAGGAACATTGCACCTTTCAGCGACAGTGTTGACAATATAGTCTACTAATTTGGGGTTCAATTGCTTTTTCGGTGGTTTGTTCGCAAACGCTGGTGACTTCACTCCAGTTAAGGAATGTGTGGCTAGAATTCTAAAAAGGTTTATTTTTAATTTATTTATTTTTATTAATATTTTCAAAGCTACTTAACGTATTAAGACGTAGTCTATCATTTTAACATTTGGTGTCGCAGAATAGATTTCAGTTTGAGGCAAAGTGACACTAATTGTATCCTACATCTTGAATATTTAAACGTGTATAAGTACCAACTTCGTTTATTTGCGACATTTTTTAAATTAATGTTTGATCTGTTTCGAATAATGTTTTTACATCTCAAGGTAAGGTTTATTTATTCTGTAGATAGGTAATCGCAAATCGACGATCGTCTTAAGTATCGTCTCAAATCGTTATGTTTTTCCCCATATAGGATCGGAAAAAAAAATTGTACATTGAGAGTTTGTCAGCCATTGTTTATCCTGGGACGTCGGAATCAGCAGCGGACTAAACGAGCCACTTGACTACCGAGGCAATTCGTTTACGTGCTATATTTTATTAAAGGTTTAATTTAAATGGACATAAATAGGACTATGCTTTTAAATATTAATCTCGATTATTATTAAGTTAATAATTAAATTATATTTATAAAAATATATATTAATTAAACTAAGAATAATTAGAACTTAGCATAATAAAAGGACAATGTATAAAATTCAGTTGATTAATTTCTGTTTAAATGTTAATCGAAATTAGTAATTACCTTCTAGGAAAGACGGCTTGCAACAATTGTCTCGTCGCTGAAGTGTGGGAAGTCCAATCGATTTCTGCCATTAGTCTGGCAGGCACGGTGACATTGCCGTTTCCAATTGAAACCTACGAATTTAAAATACTTTAATAATTATATTGATTTCATTGTTATAATACGTAGGTAGTTGTTAATTTTTTTCATTATTCACTTATTTATGTTAGAATTTATATTAGTCAATAATGACTTATTTATTGATTTATTTATTCCCTATAAACAGGTGATTAAGATATTATATAGTGAGCACTTCATTACAGCGCCACACACAATATAGACCATAGAATAAATAAAATCGCTGTCTATAAATAAGCGAGTATAATAATTTATTAAATATTTTGTATCGTACTTCATAATAAGTAATAACTTTTTAGCAATACTTCAAGCGTTCTTTAAAAACAATTGCAATATATTTTTATTTAATAATTTTGAAATTTAATTAGGACCATAGAAATTCTATAGATATTATATTCTGTGCTATTTGGATCATTAGGTCAAGTTTACGTCAAACTTTAGACGTAATTTAATTTTATATACTTAACTACTTATGCATACATATGAATAATATATGAATATACAAACCATATCAACATTGTTAACCGACATGCTTGGGTTAGTAGTCTGCGCTGATACTCTCCGTATTAAGCCACCAGCCCTATTACCCATTTCGAGCTCACCACTTGACGTATTTTGAGGATCAGTGGTCGGTTCTTCTACTTCTGAAATCTGTACAGTCTCATCTAGTCTTCGATCTTCAAATGTCGTTTCCAATAGTGATAGACTTTCAGTTAGATCAAGATTAGGTACCAAAGCATTTAGCCGCCCGTACAAGTCTAATAATCTCGAATGCAATTTATCGAACTGCCGCTTTGAAAGTTGACCGGGAACAATGTCGGTCTGCGTTCCTCGATCGCATGTCGGTCCGTTCTGAGCGTTCGTGTTTTGGCTATCGTTACTCAGATTCAATACTGTAGATTCAGAAGAATCGAGGCTCGTCTGTGAAAAAAGTTATATCGTAAATTACATACATTTTTTTAGAATGTTTTAATTTCATTATTTTTAAGAATAATTTCTTTATCGTCTATGTGAGTTATCATACTTGGTGCGCTCTGACTTGGCATGGGTAATGATTGATTTGCAGCTAAAAGCTAAAAGAAAATTTTGTTATATATGACTTAAACGGCTTAAGAGTAAACCCATGACGACTGACTTAAAAGAACATTCAATTGCAATTAATTGCCAAAAGGGAATACGTAGTATATAGAGGAAGGTAACCCAAAGAGGATATACCACTTGTGATCGCAAGCTATTGACATAAATTGATGTAAATGTTTGAAAGCAGTACTGAACCTCGGCGGCCGACTAACCATCGTCAGTTGACTGGCTCGCCTAGCGTTGAAAGTTATCAAGGTAAAACAAAAAACTTTTTAATTTTTTTTTCACTAAAATATTTGAAAATTATTAAAAAACCTAGTATAGTCAAAAACGGCGTATGCTGGATGTCTAACATTATTTTATGATTATTAAATAGTAATTCACTGTACTTTTTTTTTAAATAGTTGGCCATGTAGTTTTATTTGTAGGGTAGCTATATCAAAATAAAAAAAAAACGCGGGTAGGGTCACTTTCATGTCAATCCTACAGAGATTGATTAAATTATATTAGTAGGCGAATTTAGTTTAGTTATTGAAGATTATTAAATGTTAATTTAAATGTAACTGAAAGGTTTATTAGCGTAATAAAGTGATTGATCGCTATATATATGTATTATATAACCTCTGGGCATATAAGCAAATAAGCATATAAATAATTATTAGGTTTTTCTTATTTTTTCATCATTTGTTTTAAAGTTTGTTTTTAGTTTTATAGTTAAATACATACATATAAAATTAAAATGTGTATTTGTTAGATAGTAGTTTTATTATACTACAAACATTCATTCATATAAATCATATTTAACATTTCAAAGTTCTTCTTCACATTGAGCCCATTCTACCATATTATTCCACTGCATTTTAGAATTTACCTATTCCATTATATACATACAAGGTTTCCTGATTTTACTTTCTTATAATGTTAAATATATAAGCAGAACTATCTAAACTTTTCAACAATAAAAGTTTATTTTTAACAAGCGGCCCTCGGTTTCGAAATAAGTGTTTTATCCACCATTTACATGTATGCTTGAAATATAACTAAATATTTGTTCTATATTTGGCTATTACATCAATTACATTCAAACAACGAGATTTATAAGAAGTAAAGGTAAAATATAAGAAAGGTAAGATAGTATTTTTATAATAGCTAAGCTTCGTTTGATTTATATTTATATAAAATAACGTAAAATGTTTTTTTCTTCAAACAATCTAAACTAAATAAACGGACGGGCCAAATCTTATGGCCGCCGTCTGAAGTGACCACTATCTTGGCTTACGCCTAAAGAGGATAATTCGTAGGAGCAAATAGTTTTAAAATTTCCGTAAATACGGAGGAATAATAATTTATCATATAAAAATTATTCTGTGAATAATTATTAATCTTACACTCACCGTTGAACTAATGTTCATCTCTTTTATAGAATTCACACATAATGAAAGAATATTTTGCACTTGTTGGTCTCGATTTTCCATCATTACTTTAAACGCTTTAACGTCATGTTTGTTATCTGAAAATGTACATAGTTAAATGAGAACAAGATATATATAATTTTTATGTTCATATATATATTTATATATTTTATATGAACATAAAAATCATTCGATATGTTTTATCTCTCAATGATTCGTCCCCTGTATTTAAGTAGACGTTGAACTTCCCTCTCTAAATAATATCTAAAAAAAATACCTTCTTGTCATAACAGCTGTGTCAATTACACTTATTTTATAATAATTACGTGGAAAAAGAGGTAATACCTCATTTTAACTATAGTACATGTCGGTAGTTGAAAATCATTAAATTTATACCTATACATATAATAAAAATGTAACTGATCGCTGTCTATACATTAGTACATGAAGATATTTGAGTAAAACTAATATCGTGGGCCTTTATCAACGCAATAGAACCTATTGACATTACAGCGCTAATCTTAGAAACGGCTTAAATTAAAACCGATTTGGGTACGGTCAATTTGTAATTTAAAAATTATTTCATTCGTTTCAAAAATTAAACTGGGCAAACAGACGGACAGACAGATTTTTTTTTTAAATAATTGCAAATTTATCAACGACGTGGTTGACGGACAACTGAGCTACAGCATAGTAAATCGGAAGACATGTATGAAATATTTTTTTCTTCCACCCATGTAAGTAACTATTAGAAGAACTGAAAGGATTCACTGATGATTATAAAAGAATAATCATCGATCTAAAATAAAAATAATACCCACTAATACAATAATACTCACTATCTGCAGTTTACAATTATAATATTTTTCATTGAGAATTAACATTTAAATAACGAAAGTGACTCACCAGAAATTCGAAGAATTCGCACCTTGCGTTCATTACGAAGTAAAACCACTTTCCCAATATGAAGATCTGTCTCGCGATTCATTAAACGGTGATTGTTAACGACGCAGTAGTGAGAAAATATGTTTTGTTCGTCTACCCATTCGACGAGAAGCCATAACCTTTGATCCATGTTCAATTAATTTTAAATCTACACAAAGTAGTCAATATCTATGGAGTATAATAAAATGTAATATGCAATTTCTTCCTAACACGATGCTGTACAAAAATTAACTGAACAGTACAGGTTAGGTGCGGTGCGTGTCAGTTCGCAGGTAAAGATAAAATGGCTACAATGGCTTCTATTGAACTAAGGATACCCAAGTACCCGACATTCGTCCCCAATAATTATCAAACAAAAGATTTCGCTACACATGAGACAACACGCAACTGATGCATTTTTCAAATGTTTTAGATTTAATAATAACTGAAGTAAAATATTATTAGAATATTATAACAACGATACTAGCAAAAGTTCACAATATTTATTATAAGTAATAAAAATATTAAACCATAAACATAATGACATTTTTTATCTTAAAAGGCCTTTTACGACACCTTTACATGTAGGAATGGATATCATAGCTTTTCAATATATTTTGTCAAAGACCATTAAGTAATCAGAATACCACGCTCGGTAAGCTAAATATTTAAATCTCTCGTCTTAAATGAGATAAAATTTACAACTCGACAAAAAATAACTGATCGGAATCAGTATAACATAATAATATATAATCGGTAGTAAGGTACACGTTTTATTGGTAACGATGTAGTGAAAATAAGAGTTTGCATTATACGTAACGTATAATGCAAATCGTTACAGTTAATTCTATGAACTACTATTGATACTAATTGATAAATCAAAGGCCCTACCCGTTAACAAACCAGCTATCTTCGGTTAAGGTTTACATCTTCTTTCCCGACGCGCGATAACTTTTTAAACAGAATGCATTGCAATGCATGACAAAAAATATTGTAAACGATTTCGCAGAAGGTCGTTTTTTTTAATTATTTAAGCACATCTGTTATATGTCGATATATTTGTATGTGATATACTTACTACTTATACAACTTTTTGAAGAACGCAAATATTAACTAGTACCTCGGTAAGTATATATTAAACATAGGTAGTCTCTTTATATATTTATATTCGAGAATATAGTAAAAATTAAAAAAACTGTATTTATTCATGTGAGATTGCTTCTGTCGAAAAATAAATGCTTCAAAAATGTATACTACGACACGATCATTCGATATACGATCTCGATATCGATGTACGATCTTCTTACAACTTTATTATATTCATAAAATATACGAGATTTTATAAATCTTAATAACTATAAACCTGGTCACAGTTAAATAAATTTAAGTTTAGAGAATATATGTAGGTCGTTTTTACCCTTGTATACACCGGCCCTGATCGTATTACTAACAAAGTAATTAAATACTTACCCGCCCAGATTCTTTGCTTTTTAGTAGCAATATTCAACGCCCTTATGGCAGGCTGCTCATTCCCAGACCAGTGGAAAGAGGCTACCGTTATCGGTATATACAAGCCCGGTAAGCCTAGGAATCTCCCTACGAGCTACAGGCCTATCAGTTTATTAAGCTCAATGGGTAAGATATACGAAAGATTAATATTAGCCCGACTTAAAACAGTCATAGAGGTCAATAACCTTTATATTAACGAGCAATTCGGTTTTAGAGCCGGACACTCAGCTTCACATGCAGTGCTTCGCATCACGGAGGACATTGCATCAGGCTTTAATCGACGCACAAGGCAGCGATGCACAGGAGCTCTCTTCTTCGATGTAGCGAGAGCCTTCGATAAAGGGAGTGCTAGGCATTCCCGTTAGTCTTGTACGTATCATACACGACTATCTATCACAAATACAAGGAACAAATCTTTCTTTGTTCTAAGTAGACTATATCCGATGCTATGTAAGCGCAGTAAAATGTCCCTTAGAAATAAGGTGACATTATACAAAGCATGCATCCGTCCCATTCTCACATACGCTAGTGTCGTATTCGCACACACTAGCGAACACAATATAGCCCGCCTACAGGCTATACAAAATAGATTTCTACGCATAGCCACGGGCTGTCCGTGGTACATGCGTAATATAGATTTACATAAAGATTTTAATCTTGATTCCATTCATAAGGTAATCAAAGATTTATCAATAAAATATTTCGAGAAAGCCGCTAGGCATCCGAACCCTCTCATACAAAATACTAGTAAATATAGCCCTCAGTGGTCTCCCCTTTCGATACATAGACGTCCTAAAGACGTCCTTGTCGCCTCCGATGATTATATAACATCGGCCAACGTCAACACGATAGGTAACAGAGTAAACACACACCGACCCCGCCGGCGGGGTCGACGACCCTCGTTCGTTACGTCCCGTCGACGCTTAGGCGTATGACGGCGTTATAATGCACACGTCATTCCCTCCCGAATGCAACGGAGTCCTAAGCCGAGGTCCGGCCTCACAGGAGGCACCCTTAGGACGTCCGCCCCTCTTGAGCACCTCGTGAGGCTCCCAACTCCCGGCTGAGTTCATCTCGCCCAACCCGCCCGGTGACGCTGTAGAGGCCACTCTGGCCAACAGCTACTTGACACTTCGAAAAAAAAAAGAAACTTGTATACACAGTACACAGGAACAGCCTGTTAATATCCCACTGCTGGGCTGAGGCCTTCTCTCCCATTTGAGGATAAGGTTTGGAGTTTACTCCACCACGCTGCTCCAATATGGCAGATTTGGCAGAAATTCAATGAAATCAGACATATGCAGGTTTCCTCACGATGTTTTCCTTCACCGTCAAGCACAAGATGAATTATAAACACAAATTTAGCACATCAAAATTCAGTGGTGAAATATGTACAGGGGTTAAAATAAGTGGTATGCAATGAGACCCCATTATTATTTTTATTTTGCAAATTATTTAATAGACTAAAATTTAATGGGAACTCTAGCTGAACACACTACAGTATTCTCTCCGGCATTCCGATTAACATTAACATTAACTAAAAAATAAATCAATAGGTAATAAATGTTTGCGTTCAAATTTATTGTTAATAGATTTAATGAAAATGTTACATTAAACATGTCAATTCTCAGCACCTGCTTATTATCAGACCTTGCCATTGTTAACACTTTCTTCCAAAAGAAACCCGAGCATCTCATCACATATAAAAGTGGGCCGCACTCCACCCAGATCGACTACTTGCTCATAAGAAGAAGCCAAATTGGTAGAGTGACTAACTGCAAAGTAATTCCTGGGGAATGCCTCACAACACAACACCGCATCCTTGTCATGGACATGCTGGTAGTACCAAGTAAAAAAGTGCCTGAACGAAGCAGACCTAAAACTAAATGGTGGCTGTTAAATGGACCAAAACAGCATGCATTCTGTAGAGTCATAGCTAGCTCCAAGTTAAGCACAGACACAGAGGAATCAGTCGAAACTCAATGGTCTAGGTCTAGGTCTATCCAGTCAACAGTGAACACCATTGGAAAACAGGTGCTTGGCACTTCGAAGGGAGGCCGCGTCATCGACAAGGAGACGAGGTGGTGGAACGGCTCAGTACAGGAGGCAGTTCGAGAGAAAAAGACACAGTTTAAGAAGTGGCAAGAGACCAAATCTCCTGAAGACCGGGATGCGTATAAAGCAGCTAAATGTGCTACCAAACGAGCAGTTGCCAAAGCCCGTTACCAGATGCTGTCACCTCTGTATGACACGCTCGAGACAAACGAGGGCCAAAAGACTATCTTCCGTTTGGCAAAGCCTCGGGAGAAAGCGACACAAGACATAACAAAATGTCTTTGTGTCAAAGACTCTAATGGCACTTTGGTTTGCGATGCAATTAAGGTGAAGGAGAGGTGGCGCAGCTACTTTAACGTGTTGCTTAACACACAACACGCTAATGTGTCTCCTCCAGAACTGCCTCCTAATCTCGGACTTGTTGTACCGGTAACACCTGACGAGGTACTCAAATGTCTTCGTACAATGAAGAACCGAAAAGCCCTGACGACTTGCCGATTGAAGCGTGGAAAGCGATGGGCTCTCATGGTGTGAACCTACTTACTGACCTTTTTAACCGAATACTTACTAGCCGGCAGATGCCCAACTCTTGGAGATTGAGTATCATTACTCCAGTATAAAAAGGCAAAGGTAGTGTACAGGACTGCGAAAGCTACCATGGTATTAAGGTTATGTGCCACACCATGAAACTCTTCGAACGCGTAATCGATTCAAGGCTTCGGCAAGAATGTACCGTCTCGGAATGTCAATATGGGTTTCGCCCAGGCTGTGGAACCATAGACCCCATCTTCGCCCTAAGAATACTGACCGAGGCCCACAGAGAAAAGAAGAAGTCGCTGTACATGGCGTTTCTAGACCTGCAGAAGGCATTTGACTGCGTCCCACGCCAAATTATCTGGTGGGCTTTGAAGATGAAGAACGTGCCACAAATCTATATTGACATTATCCGAGACATGTACCATCATTCGGAATCAAAAGTAAGGACCGCCGTTGGCGACACACACCCTTTCCCGATCACAGTTGGTGTCCACCAAGGCTCGGCCCTGAGTCCTTTTCTGTTCAGTGTAGTGCTTGACGTTGTCACAGCGAAAGCCCATGAGCCGTCTCCCTGGCTCATGATGTATGCTGATGACATTGCACTGGTAGATGAGGACAAGCAGGTATTTGAGCAAAAGGTGAACCAGTGGAAGGGTGTGCTAGCGAGGGGTGGTCTGATGCTAAATGTTGCGAAGACCGAGTATATGGCCTGTGGCAGTACGGACCCCGAATCCATAAAGATAGGCGGAGAATCCGTTATCAAGACGGAAAAGTTTAAATACCTCGGGTCCTTACTGTATGAGTTTGGTACGATCGACCACGACGTCAGAGCTCGAATAAACGCAGCTTGGGTCAAATGGCGGGAAGTCACCGGGGTAATCTGTGATCGCAGGATACCGGTGAAATTAAAGGGCCTTGTGTACAAGTGCATCATCCGACCAGTCTTATTGTACGGCAGCGAGACGTGGCCAGCTCTCGCGAGACATGTTCAGCAACTTCACGTCGCGAAAATGAAGATGCTGCGGTGGATGTGTGGTGTTACGCGACTAGATCGTATTCGTAACGAGCATATCCGTGGTAGCCTTGGCGTGTGCGATGTAGCGGATAAGTTGCAGGAAAGCCGTCTCCGTTGGTTTGGCCACATTAGCCGCAGACCGCCAGACTATGTTGGGAACCGATGCCTGGACTTGGTTGTCGAAGGCCCCAGATCCCGCGGCAGGCCCAAGAAGCGCTGGCTCAATGTTGTGAGGGACGATTTGAGAGAGCACGATCTCACTAAAGACGACGCTTTTTTGATCGGGCAAAGTGGAGGCAAAGATGGAGGAAAGCGGACTCTGGCATAACTAGGCCGGGAAAACGCTGGGAAGAAGAAGAAGATTATATTAAACATGTATTTTTTCAGACAAAATATAATTACTAAATATTTAAATTTGTAAAATAAGTGCTAACAAACATTTCAGAAAATAATTTTATTTAACTGTATTTGGACTTAATCGGTTATATTATTTAGTACAACTTTAGTATAATACTAGATTAAAAAGATACAGGTAGAAACATTAGATCTAGAAAACAGTATCCAATAGGATAAGGAAAATAAACAATAGGTTTATTGACGCGTTTGGCACTATAAGTCGGCAGATTGGGACGGTATGCGCGATTACTACGCGTCAGTCCCTTGGAAGGAACGTTGTTTCAGTGGGAATGACACGACAGCTAGTGCCGCTGCTGTTGCTGACGAGATCATGTTAGAAATAGAATACTACATTCCTAGCTCAGATCTCGTCAGTAGGGGTACGCATAACCGTTAGTTCACTCGTGAATGTGCCGATGCTGTATCATCTAAGCAGGCGGCATATCGCGAGTGGATCAATGGCTGCATTAGCGGGGCTTATAACATTGACTCATTGAAAGCAAACGACAATAAAAATTCGAAGTCCTGTAGGAAGGCATACACGAGAGCGGATGCACAGCGCATTGTACAGATTGGTCATGACCTTATTTCACATCCTAGGGGCTCCCGTAGCTTCTGGCGTCTGACGAAGTCTGTGCAAAACAATTTCTGCCAACCTTCGCTGCCACCGCTCAGAAATCCGGACGGATCGCTAACTCACAGTCCGCAAGAGAAGCTGATCTCCTGGCTAAATTCTTTGCCGAAAACTCCGTCATCGATGATTGTAGTGCGCTGCCACCAATAATACTTTTATGTGGACATACCATGCCTGACATCAAAATCAGGCAACCTGATGTGCGTGTGGAGCTGCAATCACTAGATGTACGGAAAGCTAGCGGTCCCGATGGAATATCAGCCATAGTGCTGAAGAAGTGCGCGGCGAAGCTGTCTCCTGTATTAACGCGCCTGTTCCAACTTTCTCTATCTTCGGGATGTGTGCCGGAGGCTTGGAGAAGAACTAATGTGCAAGCGGTTCCCAAAAAAGGGACAGACCGATCCCTACAAATTATCGGTCAATAGCTATCATCTCAGTACTTTGTAAGGTGATGGAACGGATTCTAAACCACCAACTGATCCATTATCTAGAAGATCACTGTCTAATTAATGATCGTCAGTACTGGTTTCGACCAAAACGGTCTCCAGGTGATCTTCTAGCGTACGTAACACACCTCTGGGGTGAAGCTATCAACAAGCACGGGGAATCGTTGGCTGTCAGCCTCGATATCTCCAAGGCTTTCGACAGGGTCTGGCACAGAAGTCGTCTCTCCAAGCTGCCGGCATATGGTCTGCCTGCTCAACTTTGCACCTGGATTGCCAGCTTCCTACACAAGCGCAGCCTTCGTGTTTTAGTTGATGGTTGCGCTTCACAATTCTATGTAGTGAATGCTGGGGTCCCCTAGGGATCTGTGCTATCTCCCACTCTGTTTCTTTTGCATATCAATGATATGCTCTCTCTCGGGAACATTCATTGCTATGCAGACGAAAGTACAGTGCATGGTGGATACCACGGACGCGCAGTGGCTGGGTGAGCGGAAATTGTGAAGAGGCGGGAGGATCTTGTCATTGAACTGGATAGGACGTTAGAAGTTATCGCCAAATGGGGCTCTGATAGTCTTGTTGAGTTTAATGCCAAGAAAACAGGTATTCGCTCTCACAGCGAAAACGTTACCATTTTCCGCTCTTCCCTCCTTCTCTGGCACTCCGCTGGTGATACAAAACAATATCGCCATGCTGGGGATGGATGTTCGCTGGGACCTTAGTCCAAGGGTTGATTACACCGAGGCTTCAAAGATATATTGATTTTATATCAGTTTGTATTCATTTTTCTTGTTTCTTGTGTTTAAAACCAGTATTACCACAAAATGTGCTGACGAAAGCAAAATGTTTAGAACACGCGAACAAAATAAGAAGAAGCGCAAAATAGCATGTTTGCCACAAATATTCTATGTTAACTTGTTGACTCGGAATGCATCATATTACAAATTCAAGAAGAATGTTAAATAATGTTGTCATTAGGAAATTACAAATAGGAAGGAGAAAGAATAAATTAAAATTACATTTTTATAGATAACTTGTTTTTTTGTTCTGTTTTATGCCATTTCCATCTTAATTCTTGCTCTTTATAGTCTTACATTATAGTTACTCGCAGTTTCTAGTTTCCAAATGATATTTACTGCGTTATATATATATATATATTTATATTTAACAGTATTAATGATCAACAATATTTTTATTTAATTTAAATATTATGCTACCAAATCTAGGCAGTCATTTGGTCTTCTTATATATATACATATACAATAATTCGATGGAATTCGGTTGAACGGCATAGAATTCGATCTTCTGCAACGTCATCTAGTGACGAAGTATAAAAAATCTTCCATGTAAAAAAAGTATGTAAATGTGTCAAATTAGATGGAGATGGTCTCATTCTGCGAGTGTCATGCTTGCAGAAAGAGGCCGCGGAACGGGAAGATGAGGCGAGTACTTTCGCTGAACCGCTCCGCCGAAGAAGACCGGGGAGAGGCACCGACGCTATACGCATCTTCTCCCCAACCGTAAGCGCCGCTGGGTCTGGTATGTTACTGTCTACCCTGGGAACCCCCCTAGGAATAAATAAATGGATGAATCGCATGGGAATCGGTTATGCTCTGCAACGCCATTTAGCAACGAAGTATAAAAAACGCATAATAGAATGGCCTTCTATGTAAATAAAGGAAATGTGTCAAAATTATGCTGATCCATCAATATCAAACAGATATCCTATAAACATCCATTTTATATATTTTATGAGATATCGTACGATTCTAATTTCCCTTTTTTTTGGAAAACAGTACTTTATTTGCAGCACTTTCGTTTCAATTGTAAATGGAAATATCAATTATTTTGTGATATATTTTAATATATCTGTTGCTTTTTATTACATTACTAGGTAATTTTAATTACCATCTTTTTTAAAATAGACGATACTAAAATTACTAATCACTAAATAAATATCCAATGAATGAAGTTTATATGACATGAAAATTCTGTATGAATCGAATTATTTTAATTCTCTCGTCTTTATTAAAATTTTGATATTATTTTGAATTAAGTAACTAAGTACGTACGACTGTTTTTATAGAGAGAAAGTTTTAAGATTAATCCATCACACTGCTTTACAATGGTTGACAGTCACGAACGACTGACACAAATTAAACATGAAAAGGTGTAGGTACCTACTTGACCCTGCTACTACAAATGTTCAAATGTGTACCCTCGATCTTAGATTAAACTTTACATGTTTTCATTGGGTTATTTCGATGCTGTTATATTTATGAGCAAAAAAAAAACTAAGATACCGTGTATGTATGCTTTATTTTCATATCTATTTATTACATTTAACCGCGGTTTTTTGGTCATGAAATTTATAAAATATACATCATTTAAAGTAATTACATATTTTTATTGATTAATAAATGGTACAAATTGATATTAGATCTTTGTCTCCTTAATCTCAAACAGAAGACGCAGAAGATGGCGGGACGTTCTCTCGGTTTTGTTGTTCGTGCTTTTTTCTGAACCGTTGACGATTTTTATATAACTTTGCTTCATCCGCGCGTTTCGTCGTAATGGAGCTCCTGTAATTTTTTTAACACTAAGTCTCCGGACTACAAAAACATATTTTGTCATTTACTTAATTACTTCGAAGAATTAGTTTTATGTTATCTGAACTTCTGTCAGATATTTTAAATATATAGATTTTTTAAATAAAATATTTAAAAATTAAAAAGTTAAAAGGTACAAAAGTTATGGGATTAAAATATGAATACCAACCTAGCAATCCTTTTAGGAACATTGCACCTCTCAGCGACAGTGTTGACAATATTGTCTACTAATTAGGGGTCCAATTGCTTTTTCGGTGGTTTCTTCGCAAACGCCGGTGACTGCTTTCCAGTTAAGGAATGAGTGGCTAGAATTCTAAAAAGATTTATTTTTAATTTAATCATTTTTATTAATATTCTCAAATATTATTTCAATTTTTTTCAAATATTATCTTGAATATTTAAACGGGTATAAGAATCAACTTCATTTATTTGGGACATTTTTTTATTAATGTTTAATCTTGAATAATGTTTTTACATCTCAAGGTACATTTATTTATTCTGTAGATAGGTAATCGCAAATTGACGATCGTCTTAAGTATCGTCTCTGTACAGACGTACTCGTATACACATGTGGATGATTATGGCTCGTTACGCCGCTACTAGCTAGGGTAAAACACGTCCGCTCACGCCCGAGGCTGCTGCGTGACTTTTCTCCACACTACCCGCGAACCCGAGACCTTTGACGTTTTAGGATTTATACGATACACAAACACTACATCCCTTCCTTATTATATTTATTTATTTAAAATAATCATTTACAACAAAACATACTTTATAGAAAGCTAATATATAATATAATAATTATGATTGCTGCAATCACACTGATTTAGTTAGGTATTTAATTAGTTGCCTTCTCTTCACTTTCATTTCCATCTCCGTTGTCTTCATCTCTATCCTGAACTTCCTGAACTTTCCATTCACCCTCTGTTTTTTTTCAAGTGTATAACATTACGTCTTAGCTGTTTCCCAGTTTCCTTCATTCCTGATAAGTACGTCTCCGCCCTCCACTCGTTCTACTCTGTGTGGAGTTGGGTTAAAGTTTGCTGTTAGCTTATTACGCTTCTCCATTTCCTTTACATATACTTTATCACCTTCTGTTATTGTTGAATCCTCAGCTCTCCTCTTTCTATCTGAATATTCTTTTCCTTTTTCCTTTTGTGTTTTATCCCTGTCCCTAACATCGGAATTGTCGAATTTTATCTTTATTCTGCCTTCTGAAGAATAACTCAGCAGGTGATTTCCCTGTCACCGAGTGTCGAGGTGTCGAATTGTACATCATCAAATATTCCATGACGGACTCTTTTAATTCTTACTTTTGTAGTTGGCTTATTTTTAATCTTTTAATTATATCCCGATTCTGCCGTTCCACCTCGCCGTTCTGTTGCGGCCAGTAGGGTACCGTATTAAACAATCTGATATTACATTGTTTACAATATTCTTTAAACTCGTCACTTATAAATTGACGGCCGTTGTCTGCAGTGATAGAAGAAGGATATCCGAGACGACTAAAAATTTCTTTTAAAAGTTTAATGAGTTGTGAACTTGTAGTCACTTTAGTAAATTTAATTTCTTTATGTCTACTATAGTAGTCGATGACAACCAACAAGTAATCATTATTTGGAAGAGGCCCGAGTAAGTCCATGGCACAGTTCGCACGATACGTCTTAGAAGTGCAGTCGTGTTTTTTGTAGTTGTTTACTAATTGCGATCGTAATTCTAAGAAAGACGCGCTCGGTCTTATCTAAGATTACGGCGGCCGGCCGTATGGTGCGTTACTATGGAAAGCGATATTATTATTTACACCGAGTCTAATAGCATAAAAACATCGAGGGAACAAATACAATTACAGGAGAATGAGATGTATGTGGAGGATGAATTAGAAGAATATAGTCAAGAAAATACTAGCCGACCAACAAAACGTATGAGAGAATTAGATTCAAATAATAAATGGACAACTGTTACTAAAAAAGAAAAAATGATGGTGAGAAGGAATACGTGGAACAGCAAAGAAAGTTTTGAAGAAGATTTAATAGAAATTTGTGTGTATTCGAAACACATAATGCCTAAACAATTTCAATTAACAAAACTACTAAAGAAAGAAAATATATTAAACATATCTCGAATAAAATATATAAACCCGTATAAAGTTATGATTCAATTTGAAGAAGAAAACAGTGCAAAAAAATTAATGTCATGTAATAACTTAATAGAAAAAGGATGGAGAATGCACAATAGATATGAAGTAGGAATATCATACGGTGTCATCAAGAATGTAGAAATTGAGTTAAGCGAAGAAGATATCAAAGAAAATATTACTAGTGACAGAGATTTACTATCTGTAAAACGATTGATGCGGAGAAATGGCGAGTCGGACTGGTTAACGAGTAAAGCAGTTCGATTAGGATTTAAAGGTTCATCTTTACCCCCATATATATATATTAAAAAACTATGGTACAAAAGTGATATGCCCTAAGTGTGGATCTAATCATGCTAATTGTGAGTCAATAAAGCTTAAATGTGTTAATTGTTTAGGATCTCATCTAGCATTGAGCAGGGATTGCCCTATATTCAAAAAAGAAGGAAAAATACGAGAAATCATGGCTGAATTTATATATATATATTTATATGATATTAAAATTAAGATTGAGCCATATATATTTCCCGTCACACAGTGTTCTAAATGTTGGCGTTATGGTCACAGTAAAAAACTATGGTACAAAAGTGATATGCCTTAAGTGTGGATCTAATCATGCTAATTGTGAGTCAATAAAGCTTAAATGTGTTAATTGTTTAGGATCTCATCTAGCATTGAGCAGGGATTGCCCTATATTCAAAAAAGAAGGAAAAATACGAGAAATCATGGCTGAATTTAATTGTACTTATAAAAAGGCTTTAGAAATGTACGTTCCGCCATCCTTACCAGCAAAGAACGAAAATTATAAATGTGAAGAAATTCAAACGAAAGGTATTCCTTACACTTCACCTAGTCAATTATTCTATGCCGGGACTGTAAAGTCTATGAAACATATTCAGACATCTGATACCATACAAAAAAATAAAAATAAATCAACACCCAAAAGCACTGCGCTAATAAAAAAAATACATCTAATAATGAAACATTTAATTGGGATGCTTTATCTCAGACTGAATCTATCATGGAAGACATTAAAGAAGATGAAAGTAATAAAGAAGATGCATGAGAAAAGGGATATTTGTTAATTTGCTAGAGAAGCTTGCAAATATTCTTTTTATGAAAAAACTTACAGCGATGAAGAAGATAGAACAAATTATAGTAGTCTTATTGGAGTGGTTTATGAGTGTGATCTAAAGAAAATTCGATTTTGTGTCTCCGTTTAAGCATTTCTTTAACAGTGGACAGTGAAGTTATATTAAATAAGATTAATATTATGCAATGGAACGCTCAGAGTATAAAAGGGAAGCTAGGTACATTCTGTCAGTTGTATATATTTCCCGTCACACAGTGTTCTAAATGTTGGCGTTATGGTCACAGTAAAAAAATATGGTACAAAAGTGATATGCCCTAATGATATGTACAAGAGAAAATTCATATCGCTGCTGTATGTGAAACGTGGCTAGACTCAGAAACGAACCTTACAATTAATGAATATAACAATTATCGAGTGGATAGACAAGATAGTTATGGAGGCGTTGCAGTTCTTACTCATCGTTCTGTTAAGGCTCAAATGATACATTTAAATTCTAGACCTAATTTAGGCATTGAAATATATATTTTTTTAATTTTTAATTGTTCACATATTAATAATATAATTGTAGTGTACTGTCCTTCCTCCGTAAGAACTAGTCAGAGTGATTGGGACCATTTATTTTCTTTAGTTGATAAAAACTACTAACTTTAGGAAAAACCCAACACCAACTAATCTCGACTTTCTACAAAAAAAATATCTGAACTACAAAAAATAATTCGAAAAGCTGATTCTATTTCCTGGCATAAATATTGTTCGTTATTAAATCAAACTTCTTCTTCAACTGAATTGTGGCAACGTATGCGTTGGATTAAAGGCTGTAAAACTAGTAAGTCATATATTGATGAACAACTTACTCACGATGTTTTAAAATCCTTAACCCCCGATTATGTTTTGCCGCCCAAGCCCTATTTTAATATACACAATAGCAGTTTAGAAATTCCTATCTCTATGCAAGAGATTTTATTAGCTATTAAGTCTACTGACACAGCTCCTGGTTGTGATGGTATATTATACACAATGTTAAAAAATTTACCAGAAAAAGGTATTCTCATTTTGCGCTATTTATATAATAAATTCTTTTCGCTGAACGTAATACCTCATCAGTGGCGTTATATTGAAATCGTCCCTATACCAAAACCAGGAAGAGACTTAAAACTTACTTCATCCATTCGTCCTATATCCTTGTTATCTTGCTTATGTAAAATGTTTCATTCTATCCTTAACAAACGATTAGAATGGTATTTCGAAAAAAATAATATGTTCTCTAACTATACGATAGGTTTTCGAAAAACTAGATCTTGTCACGATAATTTAAGTAATCTAGTTACTCATATACAGATGGGTTTTGCTAGAAAGGAATATACCCTTGCATGTTTCGTCGATATAAATAATGCATACAACAATGTTAACACTACAGTCCTTCTAAACATTCTCCATAGATTTGGTGTAGGCATTAAAATTTGCAACTATCTTTGGAACTTTCTGAGTGACCGTTGGCTTAATATTCGTGGTAATGATCTTAAATGCGGGAGATCTACTTGTTTAGGTTTGGCACAAGGTGATCCATTGTCACCCTTATTATTTAATATAGCTACGATTCATGTTTTTGTGATGTTTATGATGATTCTGTTAACATCTCACAGTTCGCTGATGATTATGCGATATATGTTTCAAATAAAAATATCGCTTATGTACAAATGCAATTACAAAAAGCATTAGATATATTTAATGAACAGATATGTATGATAGATCTTGATATTTCTTCGAACAAAAGTAAAGTCTGTCTATTTTCAAAAGGTAGAAAACAAAATGAAATCATATTAAAAGTTAATAACTGTAAATTACAATATGTCGAATCTGTGAAATATCTTGGGATGTGGTTGGATCGTTCATTACGCTGGGGTAAACATATAACTGAAACAGTACAAAAAGCTTCAAAATATCTTAACGTTTTTAAGGTATTAGCTGGATCGGGTTGGGGTGTTCACCCAAAACATTTAAGACGTATATATACTGGGGTGTAAGGGGAGTCGAGGGGTGTAAGAGGAGTCGACAACAACCTAGGCCCCCTACAGTCAACCTCACCTGCTCGTGGTACATCCTGCTAATCAACGAACGAGGCTCTGGCGACCGAAATCGTGGCGGTATAATCACACAAATGCTGGAATCCGAAAATATTAATCCTGATAGTGGGCAGCAGCGCTATTAGTGAAAGATTCCAGCCACTGCGGTCACCAACCCGCCTGCCAAGCGCGGTGACTAAGGCAAAAACCCCCCTATGAGCGACGACATAAATTCACGGCCCCCAATTCCCGGTAATCGCACTATTCCTGGCCACGGTACCGGCCATGGTAACGGTGCGATGGGGGTGCTAAGAATCCCCGGGCTACGGCAGGGTACCACAAACGGCGACTGTTTCTGGCCACGTATAATGGACGCTCTCTGCGGCTAGACGAACACCTGACAGAATTGGAAGTAGAGTTAAGTCGTATTAACTGGGATATAGTAGGTCTATCAGAAATCCGAAGACAGGGCGAGGACACGATGACACTAGATTCCGGTCACTTACTCTACTTCCGAGAAGGACACCAACCATCCCAAGGTGGCGTCGGCTTTTTGATCCACAAGTCACTCAGAAGCAATGTCGTGGAGGTTGGCAGTGTGTCGGCAAGGGTGGCATACCTTGTCTTAAAGATAACCGAGAGGTATGCCTTGAAGGTTATACAAGTGTATGCCCCAACGTCTACATACACTGACGAAGAGGTCGAAGCCATGTACGAAGACATAGTGAAAGCTATGTCTCGTACCAGTACCTTCTACACAATTGTTATGGGTGACTTCAATGCCAAAGTGGGAGTACAAGAAGATGATGAATCGCGGGTAGGAAAATTCGGCTATGGGCGCAGGAATCATCGGGGGCAAATGCTGGTAAACTTCCTTGAGGCTCAGGGATTATTTCTGATGAATTCATTTTTCCAGAAAAAGCCCCAAAGGAAGTGGACCTGGCGAAGCCCCGATAACACAGCGATGAATGAGATCGACTTCATTTTATCCAATAAGCGCCAAATATTCAGGGATGTCTCCGTGATCAACAGGGTAAACACTGGAAGTGATCACCGCCTGGTAAGAGGCACCCTGAATATTAACACTAAAATAGAACGATCGCAGTTAATGAAGTCGACTCTTAGACCGACTCTGCCCCAGGTCCAAGCTGGTTGCGAAAGCTTCCAGTTGGAACTACAGAACCGATTTGCCATGTTGGAAACCAGGTAGGACATTGACGACGCCACCAATAGTCTGGTGCGTGTCATCCGCGAAGTGGGCCAAAATTACTTTCGACAAAAGAGCAATTGACGTAAGTCGAAGCTCTCAGGCGAGACTCTGAACGAGATGACGAGAAGACGAGAACAGCAGAATATGACGCCATCTGAGTGTCAGGCACTTAACAGGAAGGTTAAAAAATTAATACGGCGTGACACAAGACGAGCTAATACCCGGAATATTGAAGATGCCATAGCACTCAATAGGGGCTCAAAGGTTATGGCAAAGTCACATACCTCCTGTTGTCACCTGACAAAACTCAGAACCACACAAGGCACAACCGTCACCTCAAAACCAGAGATTCTAGCTGAAGTCGAAAAGTACTATGGCGATTTATACTCATCACGAGTACCTCCACCTGAGTCCCGGATGACCCACGAGCCAGACTGACACGCCACCTATCAGACGATCTTCCCGACATCGATTTGAGCGAGATTAGGATTGCTCTCGGACAACTTGGAAACAATAAGGCTCCAGGAGATGACGGAATTACCTCAGAGCTTCTTAAAGCAGGAGGCATACCAGTCCTGAAAGAGCTGGCTAACATCTTCAATTCCGTCCTCCATAATGGTATTACACCGAAGACATGGAGCAGAAGTGTGGTGGTTCTGTTTTTCAAGAAGGGTGATAAAGCTCTTCTGAAGAACTACCGCCCCATTTCACTTTTAAGCCATGTTTACAAGTTGTTTTCGAGGGTAATCACGAATTGTCTCGCCCGGAAATTCGATGACTTCCAACCCGTTGAGCAGGCTGGGTTTCGAAAAGGCTTCAGTACCGTAGACCACATACACACACTTAGGCAAATAATACAGAAGACCGAGGAATATAATCAGCCTCTATGCCTAGCGTTTGTGGACTACGAAAAAGCCTTCGATACCATTGAGACCTGGGCTGTTCTGGAATCCATGCAGAGGTGCCTAATTGACTATCGGTATATCCAGGTGTTGAAGTGTTTGTACGAAGCCGCAACCATGACCGTCCAAGTACAAGATGAGAGCACAAGACAATCCAATTGCATCGCGGGGTAAGACAGGGGGATGTAATCTCCCCGAAACTTTTTACCAATGCATTGGAGGACGTCTTCAAAACGCTCGATTGGAACGGACGCGGCATTAATATCAATGGCCAACACATTACACATCTGCGATTTGCCGACGACATTGTCATCATGGCGGAGACTCTGCAGGATTTGGAAGAGATGCTAAACAACCTGAGCGATTCTTCGAGACGAGTAGGTCTCGGGCTGAACATTGAAAAGACCAAAATTATGGCAAACAATCATGTATCCCCGGGACCAGTGGTCGTAAATGGCTCTCCACTTGTAGTTGTGCAGGAATATATCTACCTGGGCCAAACTATACAACTTGGCCGGCACAACTTTGAGAAGGAGGCTAAAAGAAGAATACGTTTGGGCTGGGCGGCATTCGGGAAGTTGCGTCATATTTTTGATTCGTCGATCCCACAGTCGCTTAAGACCAGGGTCTTTAATCAGTGCGTCCTACCTATAATGACTTACGGTGCCGAAACGTGGACACTCACCGTAGGACTGGTCCACAAATTTAAGGCGATAGAATCCGAAATGAGGACATTCGCCAGAGAACTAATGATGGATGATCCCAAGATCGGGATGTTTGGCGTTCTATGGGGGAGGCTTTCGTCCAGCAGTGGAAGGCAAAAGGCTGAAAAAAAAAAAAATATATATATATATATATATACTTCTTTAATACGAAGTAGAATTGATTTCGCCTGCTTTTTATATGCCAATGCTGCTAATAGAAATCTAAATAAGTTAGATATTATTCAAAATCAAGCAATGAGAATTGTAGGGGGCTCATTAAAACTACACCTATTCACGTCATGGAGAGTGAACTTTGTTTGCAACCTTTGTTGCAAAGGCTGTTGTGCTGTAGACGTTACTTAGCTGGAAAATTTTGGCTTAAATCTAAATCCTTAAAAACTAACAAAGTCATAGAGTTACTTTCCAACATATCTAACTCGAATGAAAGTCTTAGTTATTGGGAAAATAAACGGAAACCCTTACTGATTACAATCCATGCAGAATTACAATCGATCCCCATTCAACGTAACAAGCAGTTAGACATGTTCTCCTTAAAAACTTGGATTAGCAATATTGATATAAATAACGTTGTTAAATGTAACCTTATGCCCTTAAAAAAATCAAAAAATAAATATAGCTTAATAGAAATTAAAACATTAGTTAACCAGTTTATTAACAATACATACAAAAATCATTATCAAATATTTACAGACGGATCAAAAGATAAAAACGCTTCAGGTGGAGCATTATATGATGCGCAAACTAAAAATCATTTGAAATTTCAACTAAGTAAATACCATTGTATTATGTTCATAGAATTACAAGCAATTTCGGAGGCACTGTCATATATTGATTCTATTGAATCTCAAAATTTCGTAATTTTAACAGACTCCAAAAGTGCTCTTCAGCATCTGACTAAATGCACCACCAGCTACTTCAATAGCCTACACTATCCTAGATCAAATTGATAAATTAAATAAAACCACAAAATCTGTCTCTTCAGTGGATACCATCACATGTCGAAATAGCTGGCCATGAGATAGCGGACCACCTGGCAAAACAAGCTAGTGTCGATGGTATAACAATAACTGTGGACCCATATTTTACTGATCTAATTTGGATGTATAAAGAAATATGTAGGTTCTGGTGGAAAGAATATTATGATGAACGTTCTAAAGAAAAGGGCATATGGTACAGAACAATGCAACCACAACCTTGGAATGAGCCATGGATAGACAAATGTGACCTTAGTCGTCAAGACCTAATCACGGCTTTAAGACTTCGCTCCGGACACCTTCCATTAAACTCATTTGCGTTTTTACTTAAAAAAGTAACAACTGCCAATTGTACCGAATGTGGTGTAACGGAAGACATATATCATATATTACTGGAATGTGTGCGGAGTGAGTCACTTAGGCAGGATTTTAATCAGTATTTTAAAACTACCTTAACTATTGATAAATGTATAACTTTTATGGCATTTACTAACAGCAATGAGGCAAAAATGTTATACAAATTAACCAACAAATGTCTACGACTAAGGAAATAAAAGTGTATTGTATAACTAACAGAGCGTCATAGACAAATGGTGACTAAGCTCTTTAAATATTTAAAAAAAAAAGTCCATGGCAACATCCACCAGTCCTACGAGAGTGCATCCTTTACACTGTTTTACTATATTTTCAACATCCTTGTCGATGCGCGGCCACCAAACCTTTAACCTCAATCGACTTTTCATGGATACTATCCCTGGATGCCCTTCGTGCGCTGCATCCAAAACAGTTTTTCTTAAGTCTTTCGGTATAACAATCCGAGTACCTCTTAATAAAATATTATTGTTAAAACAAAGTTCCGGTTCAAAAATTTTATATTCCTTTACCGACTCTTCCCAATCGTTGTTGTAAATACCTCGTTTGACACTTTTTATCTCTGGATCATTTTCTGAGCTCTTGTCAATAGCGTGCAGTGGAACAGCGCAAGGACGAGCTTCTTCAACAATATGGTGGATAAAATCTTCAAAACTTCCCGTCGGAATACTAGAGTACGCACATAGTCGGGACAAAGGGTCGGCGATATTAACTTTTCCTGGCTGGTATTTTATATTGTAACGATAAGTCTGCAGTCGTAACACCCAGCGCTCAACTCGCGCACATGGTTTTGATTTTGGTCCGAATAAAAATTCAAGTGGTTTATGGTCTGTAATGAGGTCAAATTTCTTACCGAATAAGAAAATGTCAAAATGCTCAACAGCCCAGAATAGGGCAAGCGCTTCCTTCTCAGTTTGACTGTATTTCCGTTCTAATGCAGTCAATGTTCGGTTACCATAAGCAATGATTCTTGGACCCTTGTTATCTTTTTGAATTAAAACGGCTCCTAATCCAACCGGAGTTGCATCAGCGATAACCTGTGTTTCATCATCAGGGTCATAATATCCTAGTGTCTTAATAGTAGACAGTGCTTGTTTTAATTGATGGAATGCTTGATCCTGTTTGTCTTTCCACAAACCTTCTATACTAGCCCTTTTTGCTATCTTTAATCTCAACAGCGTCTTCAATGGTTCCGTTCCGCAAGGTTTGGTAGCCACTTATTAATATAATTTACCAATCCTAAAAAGCTTTGAAGCTCAATTGTCTTTGGCACTCGAAATTCTTCAATGCTCGCCATATATTTTTTAAGTGGTTTTATTCCATTTGGTGTCAGTTCATGTCCCAGAAAATTGATTTTTTGTATTTTATATAAACATTTGGTTTCATTGAGTAACACGTCATTTTCTCTTAAGGCCTTCATAACACTTTGCAATCGTTCGTCATGTTGTTTTACATTCTCTCCGTAAACTAAAATATCATCAATAAAATATACAACTCCATCTAAACCTGTTAACATTCTTTCCAATATTTTTTGGAACAATTCTGGAGCGCAAGTAATTCCAAACATTAGTCTTTTATATTGATATAACCCTTTAGACGTAATGAATGTTGTCAAATATCTAGAATTGGTGGAAAACGTTTTTAATATCCAATTTAGAAAAGTACTTAGCTTTCTTTATCTTGGGAGCAGACTGTCCATACAGGATAATGGGTGGTTTTCCCTCATTATTGCTAAGTTAATGCGCCGCATATTGATACACAATCGTAAGTTATCATTGTCCTTTAGTATATTAACCACTGGAGAAATCCACGGTGATGGTCCATGCACCTCCTCAATAATATCACTCCAGTACGTCACGTCCAGTAATTCCTGTAATTTTTGCTCAACTTTCTTCTCAATAGGAATTGGTATCCGTCTATAAGGCTGTGTACAGGTTTGCAAGTTTCATCGACCGGGATTTCAACAAGAACGTCCTTGAATTTTGGAAACGTTTTACGTGTTTGCGTTATTTCATATACTCCAGTTCCTAGTCTCAGTACACCTAGACTAATGGCAGTTTATTTTCCAAGTAAATCTCTAGATCCACCATTGACTACATAGAAAACCGCTCGCACAGACTGTCCGTTCGTCTCCAAAGTCGTTTGAAGGGTCCCTTTTACGTCTAAAGGTGTTTTACTGTCATACGGGTACAAAATTTTGTCTGAACCTTTTGTGTAGTTTGAAATGTTAACACGTTTTTGTTTCAACATTTCCCACGTTTTGTCTGTTATAATATTTAATTTACACCCCGAATCTATTAGAAAACACAGTTTGATTCCTCCCAATGTACATTCAATTGTAGCATCATCATTTACATTGAAGATATAATGAATTTTCTCTTCCTCAATAGAATTTATCTTTCTCTCGTCTCGATTTCTCTTATGTTTCCTGTCTTTCTCTTTCTGTTTCTCTAACTTCCGCTTCTGTGGTCTAATTCTGCATTGCACGCTAAAATGTCCTTGTTTTCCACAAGAATTACATTTCTTTCTTTTCGCAGGGCATTCTTGATTTGGTAAGATGTGTGCATTATACCCGCACCTGCCGCATTTATTATCTAGATGTTTACTCGAACTAGATTTAGCTGGATAATTCTTAATCATATTTACTTGCGAATCGTTAGATATTGTGCTTTTTATTTGCCCGTAACCTTCCAGTTGATAACCCACTGCTTCAAACGTATTAGCCTCCATTATTATTCTGTCTAGTGTCACGCTGTCTCCTATTGTCAATATCTTTTTCCTAAGTTCTGATGATGCACACTTTTCTACGATTTGATCAATCAGTTGTTCTTCAGAGCTTGTAAATTCACATTTTCCAGCTTGGTTCCTCAGTCTTATCACAAACTTCTCGAATTTCTCTCCTTCTTCCTGTTTTATTTGGCGAAATATATGCCTTTCATAAATTTTATTTTTCTTTGGAAGAAAGAAAAATTTCTCTATAGATGTGGCAAATACATCGACTCCTTCAGAAGCAGCTACGTATGCTCCGGGTAGATTGTAAATAATCTCCTGTAACTCAGATCCACCTAATAATAACAAAGTGGCCCTTTTTTTTTTGGCGCCCTTGGTTTCAGTAGCATCCAAGAAAATGGTGAGAGACCTTTTCCATCTTTTCCAACGCAAAGCAAGTGTTGCAATGTCGCCTTCTAGGTCAAGTTTCTCAGGAGGTGGAAGCAAGTTAGCCATTTTTGAGTACAATAGGGGCAACCTGAAACCAAAGTTTGGTTTAGGTGACGACACAAGTACGTATGCTTTACATTAATATAATGAAGGCTCATACTGCCTACTGCTAATAAAACGACATACATTACACGTATAATTTACATTTGAAAATGAGGCCTATACAGCCCACGCAACTATATGACGAACGGGTTACAATTTATGAAGGCCCGTCCTGCCCACACTGCGTTTACGTACGGTTTACAAGATTATGAAGGCCCGTACAGCCTAAATACATAGATCAATTATAAGTAATATCTTTTGTTTGGATGATAAATGTTATTTTATTTCATTTAGTAGGTACTCAATCCGCTATTAGGTACCACACTCAATAGATACTACATCCAGTAAGTATAAGCTGCAGTACCTTCATAACACTTCCTACTATTTAATTTTATAGCAATGTAAAATGTGTACCTACTACGGTGCACCCGTATAGTGAATATCATACGAATTATGTTTGAACAAGTAATACGAAGAAATGCTCACGCTTTCATTTACTTTTTACAACAAAATGGGTATACAAATCACATACTTTTGAATTGTTTCAATACCTACTATATGATAAATAATTATTTTTTGAAAGTAAGTAATTAAAGCCTGCGTAAACGTACATTTTTTCTAGTATAAAACAAAATACAACAACAACATAATTCGATGTAACAGCCTGTGTAAGTCCCACTGCTGGGCTATAGGCCTCCTCTCCTCTTTTTGAGGAGAAAGTTTGGAGCTTATTCCACCACGCTGCTCCAATGCGGGTTGGTGGAATTCACATGTGGCAGAATTTCAGTGAAATTAGACACATGCAGGTTTCCTCACGATGTTTTCCTTCACCGTAAAGCACGAGATGAATTATAATCACAAATTAAGCACATGAAAATTCAGTGGTGCCTGCCCGGGTTTGAACCCACGATCATCGGTTAAGATTCACGCGTTCTTACCACTGGGCCATCTCGGCTACATAATTCGATAATAATATTCAATACAAAATAAAATAAAATTCTACGTAATTCTAATGAGACACAAAATCATTGGCCACTCTGTTTACTTTTGTGTTTGCAGTAGATAACATAATAGCATGACATTGGGCAGCATACCTTGAGTGAAAACCAATTCGTCGAATTGAATACGTACTCGTACGTAAGTTACTTACTAAAACAAATTTGTTTGACTTGTTTTAACCTCGTTTTCGTAGCTATAAATCATAATTATCGCTTATGGCTTGAACAAGGGCATAAACATAACGACACTAGTTATCTACCTAGCCATTTTTTTTTTTTAATTTACAGGACTGACCTTTATTCTCGTCGCCACTTGTACGTACTCGTATACACAGGTGGATGATTATGGCTCGTTACGCCGCCAGTAGCTAGGGTAAAACACGTCCGCTCACGCCCGAGGCTGCTGCGTGACTGTTTTTCACACTACCCGCGAACCCGAGACATTTGACGTTTTAGAATTTATACGATACACAAACACTACAGTCTCAAATCGTTATGTTTTTCCCTTTATAGTATCGCATTAAAAAAACTGTACATTGCGAGTTTGTCAGTCATTGTCTACCCTGGGACGTCGGGATCAGCAGCGGACTAAACGAGCCACTTGACTACCGAGGCGATTCGTTTACGTACCGTATTTTATTAAAGGTTTAATCTAAATGGAAATAAATTGGACAATGCTTTCAAATATTAATCTCGGTTATTATCACGTTAATATTTAAATTATATATATATATATATATATATATATATATATATATATATATATATATATAAATTAAACTAAGAATATCTAGAACGGAGCATAATACAAGGGTAATGTAAGAAGGAATGCACTTGATTTATTTCTGTTTAAATGTTAACCGGAATTAGTAATTACCTTTTAGAAAAGACGGCTAGCAACAATTGTCTCGTCGCTGAAGTGTGGGAAGTCCAATCGATTTCTGCCATCAGTCTGGCAGGCACGGTGACATTGCCGTTTCCAATTGAAATCTACGAATTTAAAATACTTTAACAATTATATTGATTTCATTGTCAGTATAAGTAGGTAGTTGTTAATTTTTTTCATTATTCACTTATTTATGTTACAATTTATACTAGTCAATAATTGCTTTTATTTATTGATCGATTTTTTTAATATTATAAACAGCGTTAATACTTAAGCTATAATACTTCAAGCGTTCTTTAAAAACAATTGCAATTTATTTTTATTTAATAATTTTGTAATTTAATTAGGACCATAGAAATTCTATAATTCAGTTGATTAAATGATTCCTATGTAATATAACTACGTTTGCAGTCTTTAAGTTGTGAATGCACATATTTAAAGATCCCGGATGGGACCAATAATAATGTTGCTGGATTATTATTATTTTTTAAAGAAATTGTCAGTAGCAGCTAGGTCTTCCGAAGTTAGCAGTTTGAACACCCTTGCCTCGGAAAGCACTAAAGCTTTTATATCTGCGCTAAAGGTTGACTGGTAGAGAATGCCTTTAGGCATTAAGTCCTCCTTTTGTCATACTACTCAATGTGGTGGGCAAAAAGCTTTTATAAAAAAACCTATAATTATTTATCATGTAAATGCTGGCAGCGTCAGTTAATAAAATGTCCCGATTTTCGATTAAAAATTGCGACTCGTTGACAATGTAAACAAATAAATACGGCTTCGTTATCTATAAATATGTTATTTTAATTTATTCTTTCTCCTATTTGTAATTTCCTAATGAAAACATTATTTAAAATTCTTCCTGAATTTATTATGTTATGCATTCCAAGTCAAGAGGTTTAAGTCTCCTTAAACTAACATATGCGATTGAATATGAAGAAAATATATTTTAGAATTAGTTACATTTTACAACTTCAATAAAAAAAATTCATTGTATTAGGATTTTAAAGGTTTCTAATTGTCCAGAAATGTTACGGCTATGGCGTTGATGAGATGGTTTCGAACCGCGAAACACCTGTAGGCGTTTCCGAGCGGATTATGATCTTGGGTCTAAACACAAAAAGCGGCTTTGTCACTCTAATTTCCGCTTACGCACCAATGCTTAGTTCAAAACCAGAGACCAAGGGCCAATTCTACGACCAGCTCGAAGAGACTGCGCAGGGTGAATCCAACTGACAGACTGCACATTTTGGGTGATTTTAATGCCCGCGTTGTTCAGGACACATCAGCCTGGCCCAAATGCCTCGGTGCACACGGCATAGGTAAGTTAAACGACAACGGGCAACGATTGTTGGAATTTTGCTCAAAGTACCAGCTGTGTGTTACCAACACCTTAAACCTTGCTCTTACAAGGAGGGACCTGCGGGAAACGCTCCACACGCGGGCGTTTCACAGTGCCGATTGCGACACCGATCACAATCTCGTTGCAACTAAAGTTCGACTTGTCCCTAGGAGAATCCATTCTTCCAAGCCACTCGGTCGAAAAAAGATAAATCTTTTTAAGACTCGTGACATGGAGGTAGTGCAGTCTTTTGGGGAACTCGTCCGTGAAGAAGTTGCAACTTGGGACAGTACGGCATCAGCGCAAGTCGAATGGAAAAAAGTGAAGTCTCTTCTCACTGACCCTGCATGAAAAGTTTTTGGGTATCAAAAGGCAAAATCTTACGACTGGTTTCTAGAAAACGAAAAGCACTTAATTCCCTTGATTGACTCAAAACGTCGAGCCGCTATAAATTTTCGCGTTAACCCTTGTGATGCGACGCGTGAAGATCTCACGAAGGCAAAAGCCTCACTCCAGCGTAGCACGCGCTTTTTTGCAAATGCGTAGGTGGTGTAGGTTTGGAGACGAACAGCAGGGCGTCCACTTATACACACGAACCGATGGTAGGCTATACAACATCTCAATGCTCAAGTCCAAACGCTACAGGGAGGACCTATTTGTAGATAGTCTTCTCTTCGCTGACGACGCTGCCTTTGTTGCTCATGACCAAGCTCAACTCCAGAGTATAATGGACAAATTTGCCAGAGCGTGCCACCTTTTTACAATGTCCATAAATTGCAAGAAGACGGTTATTTTAGCGCAAGGATGTTCAGAGCAACCAGTCATATTGCTTAACGGTGCACCTTTGCAGGTGGTTAACAAATTTTGCTACCTTGGGTCGCAATTGTCGAGCAATCTCTCGCTTGATGCAGAGATCGACTCCCGCATCGGCAAAGCAGCCTCCACGTTCGGAAGGCTCTGTTCAAGGGCTTGGGACAACAGACACCTCACGGTAAAAACGAAAATACTTGTTTACCAATCATGTGTCCTAAGCACACTCTTGTATGGATCAAAATCGTAGACAACGTACGCAAAACAAAAACGCCGATTGAACACATTTCACTTGCACTGTCTTCGAAACATTCTGGGCATCACGTGGAAGGATCGTGAGACAAATGAGTCTGTTCTAGGTGAAGCACAACTGCCTAGCATCACGGCCATACTAAAAAAACGATTACGGTGGCTGGGGCACGTGTATCGAATGGAGCAGACTCGTCTGTTAAGGCAAATACTACTGGGAGAGGTTGCGGATGCAAAAAGGTCTGTTGGGCGGCCTATGCTCCGTTACAAAGATTGCGGTAAGCGTGATATGGTTGCGTTTAACATCCCTAGCAGCCGATGGGAGGCACTGGCCGAAAACCGTGCCAAGTGGCGACGCCTTATTCACGAAGGTCAATCAAAGCATGACGATGCCTGGTTTGAATCACTAAAAGAAAAACGCGTTAGGCGTCATGAGTGGGCTTCAAATCCCCGCCCATCTGGGGGCGCATACACTTGTCGGGAGTGCGGCCGAAGGATCCTCTCTCGCATCGGTCTCTTTAGTCATGAACGCAAGTGCCTTCGCGATGCTGCTTGAATCATCTCTCAAAGATGCAGAGGCCAACATAATGTTCCATATCGCGTAACCAGTTTTATCAAGGTTGGCTACTCAAGTAGCGAAACAAACTTGACAGTTAGTGCGTTCATTGCGTTTATTGTTCAATTTTTGCTTATTTTTATGTTAGAAAACGATTCCAACCCAGTGAAAAGTCACAAAAACAATCATTATATCATATCGAAGATTATTCAATGATGCGTTGTCGTTTTATTTCATGTTAAAGCGATAGCAAGTAGAAAATTGCCGGCGTGTGTTTTTACGCGTAAGAACAACGGTTTTATCACTAAATTTAGTTTTTCAGAGATGATTATTAATGCCATAGCATGACGTAACCTTATATGGCATTAAAATCCTGAAGTTAATAGGATTTTTCAGTTTTTTTTTCATTCATAACCTATAATTATTTATCATGTAAGTATTGGCAGCGTTAGATAATAAAATGTCCCGATTTTTGATTAAAATTGCGACTCGTTGACAGTGTAAACAAATAAATACGGAGTCAAATAGTAACCTAAGGGGCTTCGTTATCTATAAATATGTTATTTTAATTTATTCTTTCTCCTATTTTTAATTTCCTAATGACAACATTTTTTAACATTATTCTTGTATTTATAATATGATGCTTTCCAAGTCAAGAGGTTAACATAGAATATATGTGGCAAACATGTTTTATAAATAATTTAATTGAGTGTTTTAGATTGCAACATCTGAAAAGAATGCTAATCCAGTACCTTATAAAGATGATGAATGCAACGGTTTTTTTGGTGTAGTTGGAAAACAAAAAAATATTTTAATTAAAAAAATATATGATAAATATTAAAAAGTAAAATTTAATAACCTCATTTTGTTTTAATTAAATTCTGAAAATTATTTATCTACCAAAACAGGGAATGCAGATACTATGGCAACATTTTACGTTCTCATTGACATACTATTTTGGGCGGTTTCACGGCCCCTTGGTCTATTGGTCTATATTGGTCTCTGTCTCTTAGGCAGGAGGCGTTTGTATCTTTGTACCTGTCCGGTATAAGTGATATAAACATACGGGCACGCGACCCCGCCTTCCCCGAGCTACTTATGCTACACCCTGTGTCTTCCGTGGCATAAGTATTATTATACCTTGAATTCCCACCAAATTTCCTCAACATCCCTCTATCCTGAACTGGTTCCCTATTCTAGGTTGGGGAGGTCAGACGGCAGTCGCTCCTTATAAAACCAGTACCCGCCATTTACTATGGAAAAGGAAAACGGAATTTTAGGTGCAATGGCTAGGGCGTCGCCGCAAAACGACGCGCAGGCACATCGTCCTAAACCTGCGACAAGTGGGAAAGGGCTACCGTGTCAAGTACGGGCACGGCTAAAGAAGCAAGTACCTAAAAAGAAGCTCCGCTTTGCCACCTGGAACATCGGCTCTCTCACAGGTCGCTCCCTTGAACTGGCTGACGTACTGACGAAGCGCAGGGTTCACGTTGCATTCTTGCAAGAAACTCGTTAGAAGGGCAACAAGTCCCGTGATATTGGACTGGGTTACAAGTTGATCTACTCCGGCTCCCCCTCAGGGAAGAACGGTGTGGCCGTAGTACTATCTGAGGAACTCCAGAACGGTATTCTAGAAGTCGATAGACTGAGCGACCGACTTCTCCGGGTGAAGCTACTGATAGAGGGAGTAATTACTCATCTTATCAGCGCCTACACTCCACAGGTCGGTGGCTCTGCATCGGAGAAAGAAGCCTTCTGGAATGACTTGGAAGACATGCTCCGCTGCATTCCGAACACCGAGAGCATCGTGATTGGTGGAGATTTGAACGGCCATGTAGGTGAGAAGTCACGTGAATATGGACGTGTACATGGCGGCTTCGGCTATGGTCGTGAGAATGCAGAGGGGGAGTCAATTCTCAAAACCTGCTTATTATCAGACCTTGCCATTGTTAACACTTTCTTCCAAAAGAAACCCGAGCATCTCATCACATATAAAAGTGGGCCGCACTCCACCCAGATCGACTACTTGCTCATAAGAAGAAGCCAAATTGGTAGAGTGACTAACTGCAAAGTAATTCCTGGGGAATGCCTCACAACACAACACCGCATCCTTGTCATGGACATGCTGGTAGTACCAAGTAAAAACGTGCCTGAACGAAGCAGACCTAAAACTAAATGGTGGCTGTTAAATGGACCAAAACAGCATGAATTCTGTAAAGTCGTAGCTAGCTCCAAGTTAAGCACAGACACAGAGGAATCAGTCGATACTCAATGGTCTAGGATCCAGTCAACAGTGAACACCATTGGAAAACAGGTGCTTGGCACTTCGAAGGGAGGCCGCGTCATCGACAAGGAGACGTAGTGGTGGAACGGCTCAGTACAGGAGGCAGTTCGAGAGAAAAAGACACAGTTTAAGAAGTGGCAAGAGACCAAATCTCCTGAAGACCGGGACGCGTATAAAGCAGTTAAATGTGCCACCAAACGAGCAGTTGCCAAAGCCCGTTACCAGACGCTGTCACCTCTGTATGACACGCTCGAGACAAACGAGGGCCAAAAGACTATCTTCCGTTTGGCAAAGCCTCGGGAGAAAGCGACACAAGACATAACAAAATGTCTTTGTGTCAAAGACTCTAATGACACTTTGGTTTGCGATGCAATTAAGGTGAAGGAGAGGTGGCGCAGCTACTTTAACGTGTTGCTTAACACACAACACGCTAATGTGTCTCCTCCAGAACTGCCTCCTAATCTCGGACTTGTTGCACCGGTAACACTTGACGAGGTACTCAAATGTCTTCGTACAATGAAGAACCGAAAAGCCGTAGGCCCTGACGACTTGCCGATTGAAGCGTGGAAAGCGGTGGGTTCTCATGGTGTGAACCTACTTACTGACCTTTTTAACTGAATACTTACTAGCCGGAAGATGCCCAACTCTTGGAGATTGAGTATCATTACTCCAGTATATAAAGGCAAAGGTAGTGTACAGGACTGCGAAAGCTACCGCGGTGTTAAGGTTATGTGCCACACCATGAAACTCTTCGAACGCGTAATCGATTCAAGGCTTCGGCAAGAATGTACCGTCTCGGAATGTCAATATGGGTTTCGCCCAGGCTGTGGAACCATAGACCCCATCTTCGCCCTAAGAATACTGACCGAGGCCCACAGAGAAAAGAAGAAGCCGCTGTACATGGCGTTTCTAGACCTGCAGAAGGCATTTGACTGCGTCCCACGCCAAATTATCTGGTGGGCTTTGAAGATGAAGAACGTGCCACAAATCTATATTGACATTATCCGAGACATGTACCATCATTCGGAATCAAAAGTAAGGACCGCCGTTGGCGACACACACCCTTTCCCGATCACAGTTGGTGTCCACCAAGGCTCGGCCCTGAGTCCTTTTCTGTTCAGTGTAGTGCTTGACGTTGTCACAGCGAAAGCCCATGAGCCGTCTCCCTGGCTCATGATGTATGCTGATGACATTGCACTGGTAGATGAGGACAAGCAGGTATTTGAGCAAAAGGTGAACCAGTGGAAGGGTGTGCTAGCGAGGGGTGGTCTGATGCTAAATGTTGCGAAGACCGAGTATATGGCCTGTGGCAGTACGGACCCCGAATCCATAAAGATAGGCGGAGAATCCGTTATCAAGACGGAAAAGTTTAAATACCTCGGGTCCTTACTGTATGAGTTTGGTACGATCGACCACGACGTCAGAGCTCGAATAAACGCAGCTTGGGTCAAATGGCGGGAAGTCACCGGGGTAATCTGTGATCGCAGGATACCGGTGAAATTAAAGGGCCTTGTGTACAAGTGCATTCGTAACGAGCACATCCGCGGTAGCCTTGGCGTGTGCGATGTAGCGGATAAGTTGCAGGAAAGCCGTCTCCGTTGGTTTGGCCACATTAGCCGCAGACCGCCAGACTATGTTGGGAACCGATGTCTGGACTTTGTTGTCGAAGGCCCCAGATCCCGCGGCAGGCCCAAGAAGCGCTGGCTCGATGTTGTGAGGGACGATTTGAGAGAGCACGATCTCACTAAAGACGACGCTTTAGATCGGGCAAAGTGGAGGCAAAGATGTAGGAAAGCGGACCCTGGCATTTTTAGGCCGGGAAAACGCTAGGAAGAAGAAGAAGAGGTCTCTGTCTACGTCAAGAATCTCTTCGGAGTCATAGGGAGAAATATTTTCTTTCTTAACTATTTTGCGCTTCTTCTTCGCGTGTTCTAAGCATTTTGCTTTCGTCAGCACATTTTGTGGTAACACTGGTTTTAAACACAAGAAACAAGAAAAATGAATACAAACTGATATAAAATCAATATGTCTTTACTTTAATGAAAGTTAGTAACTTTACCTTACTACATTCTCTGTTACAGAACAACTTTCTACCACAGTTTGAACAATATCATTTACTAGAGCTGAATTAATTCATATTAATAAAATGGCAAATAGACTCAGCTCTGCACCTTACGCAGTTAAAAAAAAATTGAATATTGACTGACCCATTTAAAGGTACATTCGTTTTTACAAATTTGACGTTGGGAGTATTGAATTTAATGCATTTTGACTTATGTCACTGTTTACTGTTTAACAGTCTATTAATAGCACTAAACCAATGTACTATTTCAGAGACAGCATTGTTCACCTCATATATATAATAAACGTCTTTTTATATTAAAAATCAAGGAAGTGTCATCAGCAAACAATACTATCTCATGTTTATTATTTAGTAAATGTGGCAAGTCATTTATATAAATGAGGAAGAGAAATGAACCAAGAATAGATCCTTGAGGGACCCCCACACCAACTGGAGCCCCGGGAAGTCTCTTTCCATTTATGTCAACCCTGTAAATACGATTGCTTAAATACGAAATCAGGAAGCTGAGTGCTGTGTCTTTAATCCCATAGTGACGTAGCTTCCTGATCAACGTTTCATGTTGCACACAATCAAAAGCCTTAGATAAGTCAGTTTCGCAATTAATAATTTTCCACGTCATTTTTATTTTATTTGGTACGTCTACGATTTTTTTTTAATGTGCAACGACTTGGCCATTGAGCACACTCGTTTAAATAATTTAGAGTAAGCACTAACATAACATAACTAACCGGTTGTAAGTTCCTTCATTATAAAGTTCATACAACCTTTGCCTACTCTTATGAATTCCAACAGTCACCCAATCATTAAATGTAAGAAAACTCCTTGAATTGACTGTCTTTGAAGTAAATATGGCATTGAATTCTTTTTTAATTAATTTGAAAAAATTGTTATAAAACACATTGGAATTTTCATGTAATGGTAAATATGAGAGCTTTGCTATCATATTACTTCTGAACTTCTCCATTGGATTCGTATTGATTGGTATAAACGTTTGTTTTAGTTCTTTATTATTATTTTTTTCACAATAGTCGGAACTTAATACATTAGGTCCTTACATATGAAATTGGCGTTTCGTACGGAAGGAATACAAAGTCTTTTTTTTTGTAAAATATATTTAATTAATCAATGTATGCACCGTTGTTATCTATATAATTTTGCCACCTCATTGATCCTTTTACAAAAAAAAAACGTGGGGGCGACAATCAATAAACGCTTTGAAGGCGGCTTGGACTGCCGCATCGGAGTTGAATTTTTTTCCTTGTAAGAAGTTGTCAAAATTCCGGGAAAAATGGTAATCTGTTGGAGCAAGGTCCGGGGAGTACGGTGGATGTCACAGACATTCCAATTGTACCTCATCTAACTTACTGTTTGTTTGTTGTGCAGTATGTGGTCTTGCGTTGTCGTAAAGCAGCAGTGGCCTAGAGCAATTGACTAATCTCGGTTGCTTAGAAGCTAGTTCTTCCTTCATGGTTTGCAGTTGCTGACAATATATATTGGCCGTAATCGTTTAGCCAGATTTTAGAAACCTGTACTGGTGTAAAAAACACCAGCGCTAGTACACAAGTAACTTTCTCTGAGTTAATTTTCGTTTAGGGCAGGATTTGGCTGGGTCTCCAGGGTTCAGCCATTGCGACGAGTGCTTCCGATTATCGTATAGTATCCACTTATCATCACGGTTGAGCAAAGTAAAACAGCAGTCGACGCGTGTTTGCAAGTTCGATTCACTCAATTCATGAGGTACCCTTCGTTCAAGTTTATTTAATTTCCCGATTTGCTTCAATCCGATTTGTTTTATCACTTACACCGAAGCCTGCAGCTATTTATATTTGAAGTGCTTTGTGATGGATCCGCTTTTACAATATCCTTTAATTCTTCATTTTCCACTTTGGTCTCCGGACGTCCACGAGATTGATTCTGAAGGTCGAAATTTCCAGAACGAAAACGTTGAAACCAAAAACGTACCGTGCTTTCTTTTGCTAAACCAGCGCCGTACACATCATTAATCCTTCGAACTGTTTCTGCAACACTGGTGCCACGGTAGAACTCGTACTCGTAAATATACCGATATTTCATGATTTCCATTGTGCGATAATAAACAATGCCAAAGCAAAGAATAATGCGGAAAAAACAAATGAATGACTGTTTTCAAAACTCAAATGTACCAGCTAAATGAATTTATAAATTTGAATTTGGAATTCTTAACCAAAAAGGAGATATTTCAGATCAAAGTGGTCAGTAGGACAAAACGCTAATTTCATATATAAGGACCTAATATTTATAATATGTTTAAGATGTGGTACACAATTAGTAAATATATTATCAATACATGTAGCAGTGGATTCAGTGATTCTAGTCGACTCTATGAACAAGTTAACAAGGTTATATGAATTTAATAGAGATCTGAATCTAATACTTATACTACAGTTTTCTAATAAGTTGATGTTGACAACACCACAAACAAAGATATATTATTAGAGCTACAGAATTTCAATATAACCCACTGGGAGGTCTGTATACGCATACAACAATTACACGCTCAATCTCTCCACAGGCTATTTCAATAGTCTGCTCAATAGAAAAGCTCACAACATCCTTATGTTCTTTAAACTTGATTATTTTACTGCTGAGTATGAGCCACCGCGTATCGGTTTATCTTACTGAACAGACTAGTTTTTTTTTATATTAGCCGGGAGGGCAAATGACTCTACTCCACCTGATGTTAAGTGGTAGTAGAGTCCAAACGCGAGGACGGCCAGTACAGTCGGGAAGAAGGTTCTGCACTAGCCGCCCTCGCCTTGCCGGCCCGCAAGATGCCTCTTCACGCCTCGTTTGAAGGAACCCGGAATTCCATTTCTTGGAAGTGCGACAAAGAAAGGAGTTGCCAAATTTCTTTGTGCGCGATGGAATTGATGTCACAGTTAGTCGGTGACATCGAGAGCCAGCACGCGTAGACTTGTGAAGGAAGGGGGAAGCAGGAATTAGGGAAAATAATTCCTCGGAACACTCGCCGTGATACAGTCGATAGAAAGCGCTCAGCGCAGCTATCTCTCGACGCAATTGTAAAGGCTCGAGGGTGTTAGTGACCTTTACGTCGCCAATAATGCGGACCGCACGTCGCTGCAACCGGTCCAAGGCCTCAAGTAGGTACTTAGCGGAGCCATCCCAAAGGTGCGAGCAATATTCAACGCAAGACCGTACCTGTGTTTTGTACAGCAGGCACAGTTGTTGTGGCGTGAAAAAACGCCGCACCTTGTTCAGAACTCCGAGTTTCCGTGAAGCTGTTTTTATCACAGCCTCGATGTAATCCCTTGGACTAAGGTCGCAGCGAACGTCCATCCCCAGCATAGCGATTTTGCTTTGTATCACCAGCGGAGTGCCACAGAGGGAGGGAAGAGGGGAAAATGGTGACTTTTTTGCTGTGAGAGCGCATACCTGTGTTTTCTTGGCATTAAACTCAACAAGATTATCTGAGCCCCATTTGGCGATAAGCTCTAACGTCCTATTGAGTTCAATGACAAGATCCTCCCGCCTCTCCTGAATTTCCGCTCGCCCAGCCACTGCGCGTCCGTGGTATCCACCATGCACTGTACTATCGTCTGCATAGCAATGAATGTTCCCGAGAGAGAGCATATCATTGATATGCAAAAGAAACAGAGTGGGAGATAGCACAGATCCCTGGGGGACCCCAGCATTCACTACATAGAATTGTGAAGCGCAACCATCAACTAAAACACGAAGGCTGCGCTTGTGTAGGAAGCTGGCAATCCAGGTGCAAAGCTGAGCAGGCAGACCATATGCCGGCAGCTTGGAGAGAAGACTTCTGTGCCAGACCCTGTCGAAAGCCTTGGAGATATCGAGGCTGACAGCCAACGATTCCCCATGTTTGTCGATAGCTTCACCCCAGAGGTGTGTTACGTACGCTAGAAGATCACCTGTAGACCGTTTTGGTCGAAATCCGTACTGACGATCATTAATCAAACAGTGATCTTCTAGGTAATGGATCAGTTGGTTGTTAAGAATCCGTTCCATCACCTTACAAAGTACTGAGGTGATAGCTATTGGCCGATAATTTGCCGGGTCAGACCAATCCCCTTTTTTGGGAACCGCTTGCACATTAGCTCTTCTCCAAGCCTCCGGCACACATCGGCAAAGTTGGAACAGGCGCGTTAACACGGGAGACAGCTCCGCCGCGCACTTCTTCAGCACTATGGCTGGTATTCCATCGGGACCACTAGCTTTCCGTACATCAAGTGATTGCAGCTCCGCTCGCACATCACGCTGCCTAATTTTGATGTCAGGCATCGTGTGGCCACAAGAAGGTATTACTGGTGGCAGAGCACTACAATCATCGATGACGGAGTTGTCGGCAAAGAGTTCAGCCAGGAGATCAGCTTTCTCTTGCGGACTGTGAGCTAGCGATCCGTCCGGACTTCAGAGCGGTGGCAGCGAAGGTTGGCAGAAATTGTTTTGCACAGACTTGGTCAGACGCCAGAAGCTACGGGAGCCCCGAGGATGTGAAATAAGGTCATGACCAATCTGTACAATGCGCTGTGCGTCCGCTCTCGTGTAAGCCTTCCTACAGGACTTGGAGTTTTTATTGTAGATTGCTTTCAGTGAGTCAATGTTAGATGCCCCGCTAATGCAGCCGTTGATCCACTCGCGATATGCCGCCTGCTTAGATGATACAGCGTTGACACATTCGCGAGTGAACCAACGGTTACGCGCACCCCTACTGTCGAGATCTGAGCTAGGAATGTAGTATTTCATTCCCAACATGATCTCGTCAGCAACAGCAGCGGCACTAGCTGTCGGGTCATTCCCACTGAAGCAACGTTCCTTCCAAGGGACTGACGCATAGTAATCGCGCATACCGTCCCAATCTGCCGACTTGTAGTGCCAAACGCGACGTTTGCATACCGCTGGTGGTGGCAGCTTGGCCTGTGGCACTTTGGTAGATATGAGGCTGTGATCCGAAGAACCAAGTGGAGCTTGAACCACAACCTGATATTCCACCGGGTGAGAAGTCAGCAGAAGGTCCAGTAGAGAAGGCGCTTGCCCATCAATGTCTGGGATCCTGGTGGGGTTGATCAACCAGTTGGGTCAAGTCATGTGTGAGAGCAAAAGCATGAGCAGTCCTCCCAGCATGGTCAGTTTTGAGGGATTTCAACCATGATTCGTGGTGAGCATTAAAATCCCCCAAAAACACCAATTCCGCGTTAGGAAACTGCTCTTGCGCAGCATCTGCCACCTGACTAAGGTGGTCGAATAATCGGCTTGTCTCCAAGTCACCATTGTGGGATCTGTAGAGGCACACGTAGACCCGACTCTGACGAACCAGATCCACACGTACCACCAACATGGAGAAGGAGGGGTCCTCCAAGCAGCGCAGTCGGTGACAGCAAACATCCGTCCTGACGAACAAGCATACTCCGGCTTTCGCTTTGAAGGATTCTTCAAGCATGTAGCCGGGATAATTAAGGTAGCTGGTATCGGCAGGACGGAGTATTTGTGTCTCCGTTAGAAACAACATTGCTGGCCGTGCTGTCTCGAGATGGTGGTGGACAGCGTTGAGGTTAGCGTGGAGTCCACGGATGTTAGTGAACTCGACCTCAAACAGCGTGGGTATGGTGGAGGTGTGCACCGCTGTACGACCGTCATTCCTGCTTTGATGCGCTACCATATGGGAAAAAAGAGTGGAAAAGAGACGTGAAGCGAGCGACGTATTGCCACGATAGGGATGGGCAAAGTGTGGAGGCGTGTTTCCCCAAGTGGTTGCCAAAAGGGAAACTACACTGACCCACCGGACGGAAGGGCCCCCGAACCCCCCCGGAAGTGGCCGCCGGGACCCCACCTTCCGGTCACCAACCGGCACGACGGTCCACCCCGAGATTATGCGTGGCCTGGTGGGGCAGCCTCGCGCACTGGTTAGGCACGCTTGGGCCCCTGTACTATGCCACGGGCGGCAGCGGAATAGCCGTTTCTTCGGGTCTCCCTGTCCGGCAGGGCAATACAGTTTCCCCCGGCATTGGTTCAGCAGCCGTCTCCACTGGACCAACACCCATCGCGGCAATGCTCGCTCGGGCACTGGCTGTACGCTGGCTGACCTCGAAACGCGGCTGCAAGCCACTTCACGAGATTTTCACCATGCGTACGGTGGTAACAAGCCAGGCGGATGTTTGTCATCCTACCACCAGATGAGCAGATGGTCGCTCAGATATCCCTTAGTCGCCTCTTACGACACCCATGGGAAAGGGGCAGTGAAATGTATTCTTTCTTCGTCACTGCACGGATAGTTAACTGGTGACCATCAAAATTAAACATAAACTGGTAGTTTAAGAGGCAATGCTCTGTTATACATGAAATATCAATGTCATTAGTGCTAATGAACAACTTAATTTCTAAGTCTTTTCCTAACATTCCTTGAATGTTTTGGTGCACCAGGTTTACAGATTTATTGTTTAAATTTTTTATATTTTTCCATTAATTGTATTTACATTTATTGGCTTAGCACCTAATAAATTTCTATTAGATATAATAATATTTGAGCCAGAGACCATCTCTGTTGTCATAGAATTTAATTTAAATTATTTGGAACGCATACCTAACTTTGTTGTGTCAAATTATTATTACACTTCTCAATAGAAGCAGCGGTCTGGTCAACCAAAAGATTGATTGGTTTAGTAAAAATACAATATGATAGCAGGATTGCTATCTTTCTTCTATAAAATGTTGATAGGTTATACCTATTACTGGTCGAAGTACATGCTTTAACATTAAATATGTTATTAATGTCAATGACACTTATTTGTATACAATTCTTACTATCTGTTACATAGTTACAATGTGACATTGTATCTAATGAGATATTAAGTTTATGTCTTATAGTGTTTCCCTGTGGCAATTGTTTTATGTAAGGAAATGTTAACATCATAATTTTAGCATCATTTAAATCTAACAATTGTGCATGGTATTTCTCTAGTATTTTTTTTATTTAAGCAGGTCGTTCATGGCAGCAATATGTGCAAAAATTTCTTCTTGTGACGTTTCATACTTTTTAGATATAGTATTTAGGGAGCTATTTAAAAGTGATATCTCTTTCTGAAGAGTCTTCATCAGCCTCATAACTCAGACTAATTTGTGTTACCTCTTTAGAGTAAGTATTTACTTTTATTTTGAGTGCATTTTTTTCATTACAAACTTTTTGATAATTTGAGCATTAATTTTTCGACATTAATAACCTTTGTGTCTTTTTAATATATTTATTAATCTTTATATATTTCATTAATTTATTCTTACTCAAAACTGGATAGGATGTTACCGAGTCATCTCCCATCAGATCTATTGTTGAAATATCATTGTTATGACAGACTGGGGATATTAAGGTGGGTGCTTTCCCAACCAGTTCATAAATAGACACTGGGTTTGAGCGGCCTTTTGGTTTGAATTATTTCTTTCTAGATCTAATATATGTTGTTCGGCCTTTTGTAATTTAATTCTTAATTGACTGGTCAGTATAAAAGCTTCCTCATACTCATCTCTGCAGTTGTCAAACCCATTGACTATTTGTTGCAGATCATTATTTTGTTCTTGCAAGTCCAGATATTGAACATGCAATCAAGACAATTCATGTTTTAGATCTTTATTTTTATTAATAATCTGCAATAAATCTTGTTTATTGTCATTCCTTTCTTTTAATAAGTGATCACACTGTGTCCTTGATACCCTTAGTTCCTGGAGGGTCAGCTGGAGCTACCGCCTGACGCGCCTTGGTACTGCGGGTCATTATGTTTGAAATTTCTAAGATTCTTATGTTCCATAGATAATAACAAAGGCAACAGTTTGTAGTGGTAAGTGTTGATTATCTATCTGTAATTGTAATTGACTGTAATGCAGTTTTAAAAGTAAATTAAGGGATGACAATAATTCATATACAAAATTTAAAATTGGGTTTGTTACCTGCGTAATTACAGCTGACGAACACAACACCAAAATATATATACACTATAACACTGCACTCAGTCGATTGTTTATTTATAAAGATAGTTCTTAATATTAAAAGAGATAATTATACACAATATCAAGTTAATAAATTAATTATTAAATGAAAAATAATTTTAAAAATTTGGGAGTTGTTTCAAAGACATGTAAACCAAAGTGTTGCCACAGCAAACCAAAGCTGGTGAAGGCTTTCCTGTTAGCGAATGAGCTGTCAATAACCTGAAAAGAATATTGTTCCATCATAATATGAATATCGACTTTGAAGTGGTGAACACGTCTAAGAATATCACGTAACTTCATTTCTTGAAAAGACAGCTGTAAAAAGTTAACGAGTGGCATTCGTATAAGATGTCCAGTCCATGTTCTTGAGAAGTCTAGCTGGAACTGATGGATTTCCGTCTCCAATTAAAACCTAAAAGTTTGAAGTTTATATTAATTTTTAAATATATTTCATATAATATAAATTAAGTTGCCAAAACCCATACCATTTTGTTATTTGACTTATTCGTATTTCTTAGTTTTAAAGTTCTTTTCTCTTCTTTTTGAGCTCTTATTTCCTTAAGAACGTGATGACTACAAACAGTAACTGTTTGTAAAGTCATCGCGTTCTTAAAAGCCGAGATGGCCTAGTGGTTAGAACGCGTGAATCTTAACCGATGATCGTGGGTTCTAACCCGGGCAAGCACCACTGAATTTTCATTTCATTCTTAATTTGTGTTTATAATTAATCTCGTGTGTGACTGTGAAGGAAAACATCGTGAGGAAACCTACATGCTGTGCATGCATGCATGCATGTATTCTATCAACCCGCATTTGAGCAGTGTGGTGGAATAAGCTCCAAACCTTCTCCTCAAAAGGGAGAGGAGGCCTTAGCCCAGCAGTATTAACAGGCTGTTAAGAGACAACAACAAGACAAGATTTATCGTAATGACTCCGGCGGGGGTTGCTGTGCAGCTCCAGTAACACTTGCGCAGCGTCCAAGTCACAAAACGTAGTGATTTGAACATTTTAAAAATGAACTGCAATTTAAAATAAATAAATATTTGTAAATGTGGATGAGGAATTCTGCTTAAAATATGTACCGATTTCTTTAGCTGCAGCAATAAAATTGCGAAATTCCGTTGTCCGAAAAGATTTCTGACGGCTAACCGCGACTGATAATTCGGTTACCACTTCCAAAGATACAAATTTATAGCAAAAGCAAATGAACAAACATAAATAGCACTTTGAAGTTGTAGCACCCCGACACTTCCTAGTTAATATATTGAAAGATCCGGCGAAATCCATGCCTACTGTTTGAAATGGGAAAGCAGGCGTGACTTGCTGAGACGGGAGAACCATCACAGGTTGTAGTGTTTTTTTTTGGCCAGATATACTCTCTAACAGAATATAGCAGAATCTGAGGGTCGGCATGCATATTTGCAATATGTTGAAATTGAAAAATTAATTTTGTAAGATAGTGTGTGACGAATGTAAAATAATTTGATGTTTTTATAGTAATGTGAACAATTAATTCTCCCCGCTTCGCGCATAACTTGATTGTCGTCTAAGAAAGGATTTAATGTAATTAAAGTACTTTTGCAATTAATAGATTGATTTTTAATTAATAATTGAACTTCTCTCTCTCTTCATCTCTGTAATCTCAACAATCCTGCTTGCAACAAATATTTTTAAATTGCTAGCGTGTAGCCATCCCAATACTACGCTAGACTCACACCAGTGAAAACTGCGAATTATGGGAAGCCTCAAGGACTCAACAACAGTCTTATAAAGACGAGAAGTGAGTAGAGCTCCACATAACTCGAGTCGTCGAATTGTCTTCAGCTTGACTAGTGCTACTTTTGATTTAGCACACAGCAATCGCACGGAAACTTGGCTTTGAGAATTGGTGGATCTAACGTATAGACACGCTCCATAGGCAGCTTTAGAAGCATCTCAAAATGTATGTAGTTCGACTGAACAAGGGTTGTCACATAAGATTAAGCGTGGAAATTTAATAGAAGAGAGAAGAGGGAAATTGATTTTAATTTTATCCAATTCCCTATCGAGTGTAACAGGAATTATTTCATCCTAGTCAAAGTTGTTGTATAAGTAATTTAGGTTGAAGCGTACAGGGAGTTAATAGTCCCAGCGGATCAAAAATTTTGAAAGAAGTTGACAAAATGACTCGTTTTTTAATATTGATATTATTGTTGGATGGAATATTGACAGTAAAATGTAAATCATCGGTAGCTGGACTCCATCCAAGGCCTGAAGCACTTGATGATTCACTCAAGCTTAAATCACCTTCAAATTTATTTGTGAAGAATGAAAAATTTCAGGGACATTGGATATAAATTTTCGTAACTTAAAACAACCGGACTGAAGAGTAGAGGAAACAGAAATTAGAATATAGAGCAGCTCTTGCTTAGAGTTCGCCCCGGTGATGAGATCATCACAATAGAGGTCTTACTGAATAATGGTTTCGATACTATCATCATAGGACTCTTCTCCTAGTTGCTAGATGCAACGAGTTGTTAAATAGCTGGCTATAGCAAACCCATACATCACTGTATTTAATCGAAAGGTTTTAATGGATTTATGCTCTTCATCACACCATACAATTAGCTGAAGATTGCTATCATCTTCATGTATCAGTACCTGACGATACATCTTTTCGATATCGCCGGTAAGCACAAACTTATGTTGACGGAATCTAAGCAATATTGCATAAAGAGAGTCTTGAATGGTGGGGCCAACCATTTGTATGTTGTTGAGAGAGTAGCCTGATGATGTCTAAGCTGAGCCATCAAAAACGACTCTACACTTTGTGGACTCACTCTGTTCCCTAAGTACAGCCGGATGGCACAAATAGTACGATGGTTCTGGTCTAATTATTTGAGACTCAGAACAGTAACCTAAGTTGATGTACTCATTTACAAATTGACAATATATATTTTTTAATTCAGGTTGTTTTCGAAACATTTTTTCTAATTTTAAAAATCGTTATTTCGCTAAATTGTAAGAGTCGCCTAAGCAGTCTGAAGAAGAAATTAGAGGAAGCTTCACAACGAAATGCCTGACTGTAGGCGTGTGGTGTGAGCAATGAATTGTTGTTCACAAGCTTTCTCTGTTTCACTGAGCAATGAAGAGCGCTTGGGTAGCTTTTCCAGCTCCCAAAACCTGGCTATTTGCCTTTCCAGGTTTATTGAACTAGAGTGAGAAGCTTATGCCTACGTATTATCTTTTGTTAATGTAAGCAAAAATCACTGTCCATAATGGCACCTAGAAACAAGTCGATATTCGATATGCTACATTGTCAATTAATACATTATTATATGTTCTGTCGCCAGTCGCCATTCTAACATCGCACTGTAATATCGTCGTAACAATTAAATATTGTAAATTATATTACAATACATATATCTATACTCAATTGCCTTTCATTACATCATCCACAAGACATTTAAGGCAAATTGGTGACCCCGACGTGATATATTACAATAAGCTAAAAAAATGCATCTTATTAACTTAGGGTATGAGTTTAAAATAATAGAGACGGAAATAACCCAGCCAAACTGCGAATCCCTAAGAAATGCTTATTGTGGCCAAGAGATGTTTGCGATTACCAGTTAGTTCGGGTAAAACTGAATACGCCAACGTCACGCTAAAATTGTTTACTTTGACTTTAATTGAAGCACGCATCGCTCGTTTGTATAGTGACATGTTGACCTACGCCAATTATTTTTGAAACATTTGTACTAATAGATTCGAGATTATCAGTTAAATCTCGAATCTATTAGTATCTTGAGACATTGTGTCCTGAAACTGGCCTGGCTACCACTATCGAGAAGGGCACGCACAGTACTTATCTGCTGAGTTGAGAGATTTATGACCTTGACAAACGCCTTGAATTTGAAATATTAATGATAAGTGATAATGACGTAATATTTCTTAAGAGATCGCGATTAAATAGTCAAAGGGTTGTTTAATACTATTACGTTCATTCAATTAGTCTTCTAACTTTTCAGAATTCATTACCTCAATCTGTTCTTGAATGCTATCGAATTCACTGGACAAAAATTCAAATTTATTACATTTCAATCTCAACTCATTAACTTGAATAGGTGTTAAAGAAGGAATATTTTTTTATTATTTCGATGTAACATTGAAATTTTGTAAGACGTCCTTTTACTGAACAACGTTTAAGTTCCGCCATTATTAACACGACAAACGTTTACAAAAATGTAACGCAATTGCAAAAAATTAAAATATAAAATGTGTAACTTTGTTTAAACGATAAGTTCCCGTTATTATTAATACGTGTTTAGAAGCGTTTTAAATAAAAGAACGCTCGCATTGCACTGTGACTAAATGATAATTGTCGACGCGATTTGAACACATTTAGAACTATACTGTTTGTATTTAAGGTATAGGGAATTCGGTTTTGATTTATACAAATAAGGAAAATAAGGATGTAGAAGAACACTTACTTCATTAGACCGGCAGTGCTGCTGATGTGCAGCACGCTGGAAATGTCCTTGCATGCCACGAAGAACTGAGTTGGATTATTTCTTTCATAATTGATGACTTTCGGAGTGTATTTTTTCTTTCATAATTGATGACTTTCGGTCATTAAAAATAAAACATTCGATGTGAATTATAGTTTCCTTTAGAATTGACGGATTTTATTTGAAATTATCTATTACTAATGTATTTTATGAGTACGGTCCAGCGCGACAACATTATGGTCACATACGTATAAATAATAATAGCTGGTTACGTTCTGACGGTATGTTGAATTGCTACAACAGGCGCTAACACTACATTTATACCTATATATCTATACACCTCCCTTGAATATGCGGGCGAAAATTTGTAATAAATAATTAAAAAAATTGCAAGCGAGCCACCAAGTTTAATAATGGAGGTAAATCATATTTTTTTTTTTAAATGTATAGGCTAGCGCTTGACTGTATCACACCTGATGGAAAGTGAGATACAGTCTAAGATGGAGCGCGCTTGCCTAGAAGGTGCCTATTCACTCGGAACTTGAAGGTACCCATATTGTAGGTGGTGGGGAAAACGGAGGTCGGGAGGGTATTCCAGACCTTGGCGGTGCGTATCAGAAACGAGGAAGCAAAACGTTTCGTACGTGTCTTAAATACGTCAACGTCAACCACGTACGGGTGCAGATCCTTTCGATGCCTCGCAGTTCTTTGGTAAAAAGGTGACGGGGGAACCAAATCAAAAAGTTCCTGAGCACACTCGCCGAAATATATCTTGTAGAATACCGACAGACAGGCAACCTTACGACGATGTTCTAAGGTCTGGAGTTTTGTAACCAGTGTCTGGTCGCCAATGAGTCTTCTAGCACGACGATCCACTGAATCCAAAGTATCAAGCTGGTACTTAGCAGAGCCGTCCCATAAATGGCTGCAGTACTCCATGCACGATCTGACTTGGGCTTGATAAAGAGTCAGAAGCTGTTCTGGTGTGAAGTACTGTTTGACCTTATTGAGGATGCTAAGTTTTTAACCAGCAGTTTTAGCTTTGGATTCAATGTATTGTCCAAAGTTGAGTTTGGATGTTAATGTAACTCCTAGAAGCTCAATACTGTCGGTGATGGGTACAGATACATTCCGGAAAGTCGGAGTCAGGTGGAATGGACTCCTCTTGGCAGTAAACAAACACGCTTGAGTCTTGGCAGGATTAAATTTGACTTTGTTATCATCGCCCCAATTCGAAACCTCTTCCAATCTCAAATTGATGCGTTCTACCAAGGCCTCCCTGTGCTCTCGAGTTTCTGTTGTACTAGCTCGGGGACCTGATATGTATCTCTCCGTGACAATGCTGTCGTCTGCGTACCCAAAGATACCGGGTTTCAGCAGATCGTTTATATGCAGCAGGAAGAGTGTGGCGGAGAGAATTAAACCCTGAGGAACACCGACGTAATAGTGTAAAAACGACCTATATATATATATATTCTCTACACCTAAATTTATTTAAACTGGCTTATAATTATTAAGATCTCGTATATTTTATGCATATTATAAAATTGTAAGAAGATCGTACATCGCTATCGAGATCGTATATCGAATGATCGTGTCGTAGTATACATTTTTGAAACATTTACTTTTCGAGAGAAGCAATTTCACATTAATCAATACGGTTTCTTTAATCTGTACTATCCTCGTATATAAAATATATAAATAGACCATCTATGTTTAATATATACCTACCGAGGACCTAGTTAGTAGGTGCGTTCTTCAAAAAGTTTTTTATATGTATTGAGTATGTGTACATATATGCGCTTAAAAATTAAAAAACCGATTTTCTGCGAAATCTCTAACAATATTATTTTGTCATGCATTGATCGTGTGTAAAGAGTTAGCTCGTCGGGAAAGAAGACGTAAACCTCAACCGAGGGCCTTTGATTTATCAATTAGTATCAATAGTAGTGTACGAGTGTTCATATAATTAACTGTAATGACGATTTACGTTACGTATAATGCAAACTCTTACAGCATTTATTCTCATTACATCTTTGCCAATAAATCGTGTACCTTATTACCGAATATATATTATTATGCTATACTGATTCCGATCAGTTATTTTTTGTCGAGTTGTAATTTTTTCCTCATTTAAGACCAGATATTTAAATATTTAGTTTACCGAGCGTGGGATTCTGATTACTTAATGGTCTTTGACAAAATGTATTGAAAAGCTATGATATCCATTTCTACATTAAAGGTGTCGTTAAAGGCCTTTTGAGATAAAAAATGTAATTATGTTTATGGTTTAATATTTTAATTACTTATAATAAATATTGTGAACTTTTGCTAGTATCGTTGTTATTATATTCTAATATTATTTTACTTCAGTTATTATTAAATCTAAAACATTTGAGAAATGCATCGGTTGCGTATAGTCTCATGTGTAACGAAATCCAAATGTCGGGTACTTGGGTATCCTCAGTTCAATAGAAGCCATTGTAGCCATTTTATCTTTACCTGCGTACTGACACGCACCGCACCTAACCTGTACTGTTTAGTTAATTTTTGTACAGCATCTGTTTCATGAAACATGAGACAGATCTTCATACTGGGCGTGCTTCATCCTTGCGTGCAGCAAGGCGCGAATTCTTCGAGATTCTGGTGAGTCACTTTCGTTGTATAAATGTTAATTCACAATGGAAAATATTATAATTATTAACTGTAGATAGTGGGTATTATTTTAATTTTAGATTGATGATATATTCTTTTATAATCATCAGTGAATCCCTGAAGTTTCACTAAATATATATTTAATAGTTACTCAAATGTGTTGAAGAAACAATTATTTCATACATGTCTTCAGATCTACGATGCTGTAGCTCAGTTGTCCGTCATCCACGTCGTTGTTAAATTTGCAATTACTTTAAAAAAAAACTGTCTGTCCGTCTGTTTGTCCAGTTTCATTTTTGAAACGGCTAAATTACTAATTGGCCGTACCAAAATCAGTTAAGCCGTTCCAAAGATTAGCGCGCTCAAGTAGACAAAAATTCTAGCAATCATTTTATTGGGTTTTATTGTGTTGATAAAGGCCCACGATAATAGTTTTACTTAAATATCGTCCATGTACAGACAGTGATCAGTTATATTTTTATTATATGTATAGGTATGGATTATATGATTTTCAACTACCGACATTTTCTATAGTTACAGAGAGGTAAGTACCTCCTTTACTTCCACGTAATTATTATGAAATAAGTGTATTTGACACAGCTGTTAAGACAAGGAAGTATTTTTTTTAGATATTATGTAGACAGGGAAGTTCAACGTCTACTTAAATACAGGGGACTAATCATTGAGAGATAAAACATATCGAATTAATTTTTATGTTCATTATATCTTGTTCTCATATAACTATGTACATTTCCAGATAACAAACATTATGTCAAAGAGTTGAAAGTGATGTTGGAAAGACAAGACCAATAAGTGCAAACTGTTCTTTCACTGTGTGTGAATACTATAAAAGAGATGAAAACAGCTCCAATGGTGAGTGGAATTTGTAGATTTGGCCCATCCATTTGTTAAAATTATATTGTTTGAAGAAAAAAAAAATACGTAATTTGATATACATAAAAAATAAAACGAAACTTAGCTATTATAAAAATACTATCTTACCTTACCTTACTTATATTTTACCTTTACTTCTTATAAATCTCGTTGTTTGACTGTAATCGATGTAATAGCCAAATATAGAACAAATATTTAGTTATATTTAGCATACATGTAAATGGTGGATAAAACACTTATTTCGAAACCGAGGGTCGCCTGTTAAAAATAAACTTTTATTGTTGAAAAGTTTAGATAGTTCTGCTTAAATATTTAGCATAATAAGTAAGTAAAATCAGGAAACCTTGTATGTATATAATGGAATTCGTAAATTCTAAAACGCAGTGGAATAATTTGTAGTATTATAGTTGTTCTCAACATTTTATTGTTTATATAGAAAATATTTTTTATCAACAACCTACCTGTGAAATATTTTTATGGTAGGGGAAGGCAGCACAAAACGTTAACGTTGTAGATTAATGAAAACGACTATCTAACAAATACACATTTAAATTTTATATGTATGTATTTAACTATAAACCTAAAAACAAACTTTAAAACAAATGATGAAAAAATAAAAAAAACCTAATAATTATTTTTTATGGGGGCTCATATGCCCAGAGGTTATATAATACATATATATATAGCTTACTATCACTTTTTTACGCTGATAAACCTTTTTAGTTAGATTTGAATTAACATTTTATAATCTTCAATAACCAAACCAAGTTCGCCTACCAACATAATCTAATCAGTGTCTTCTTAGAAGTAACATGAAAGATTAAGGATTCTTTGCTAATTTTAGAACAATTTTTAGCATCAACTTTTTTAGTCTTGTCTTGATCTTCTTGCATTTGAAATAGTCGTGATCTGTGTGATCCTAACTAAATTCAAGTTTTGTGCTTGCTCAGTTGCTTCATAATAATATCGTCCAGAAGCGTAGGATTTAAGCCATTCAAGAAATTCTCATTTACGTGAGGCTGTATGATCAGAATCAATCAAATCACGGATACTTAGATCAGGCCTGTGATGAGACCAGCGGCAATATTCTTGGACATATTATATACGCAGGTTGTTTGGCTTCAGCAGCAATGCGGCTATTTATAGGTCCTGGTCGGTCCGTCAAAATTTGTATGTAAATTCCCAAGGAAGAAGATCTATTTAGAACGTTGTGCGAACTAGTCGCCATTAAATAGGGCCCCCAAATAATATTGCCAGCTCATTTAGAAACGCTTTACCCGCTTTAAGTTTATAATTACTAGATACCTACAAATAAAAACGTAATAGCCAACTATTTTCGATAACAAGTACAGTGAATTACTATTTAATATAATATAAATAATGATAGACATTACGACAGCTTACGCCGTTTTTGATTATATTACGTTTTTTTATAATTTTGAAATATTTTAGTGAAAATGAAATTTAAAAGTTTTTTGTTTTACCTTGAAAACTTTCAACGCTAGGCGAGCCAGTCAACTGACGGTGATTGGTCGGCCGCCGAGGTTCAGTACTGCATTCAAACATTTACAATTATGTCAATAGCTTAGGATCACAAGTGGTACATCCTCTTTGGGTTACCTTCCCCTATATATTACGTATTCCCTTTTGGCAATTAATTGCAATCTATTGTCTTTTAAGCCAGTTGTCATAGGTTTACTCTTGAGCTATTTAAGTCATATATAACAAAATATTCTATTAGTTTTCAGCTGCAAATCAATCATTACCCATGCCAAGTCAGAGCGCACCAAGTATGATAACTCAATTTGACGATGAAATTAATTCCAGTGACAGCGATATAAACCCAGAGGTAATACACACTTGCATTCAATGTAAAATTGAATATGAAATTCACTCTTTAAAAATAATGAAATTAAAACATTTAAAAAATATGTATGTAATTAACTTGAGGTGAACCTCGAATTTACGAAACCCACGATTACATATAACGAAAACAGTTGCGCAGAGTCGGCGAATTAATGGCCAAATAAGTCGATTATTAAACGACCAATCGATAATACGTAACCGTAGATCAGTTGTCAGCAGTACTCCTCTACCCGATACGAACGCTCAGAAACTTAAACCGACATTCGATCAAGGAACGCAGACCGACCCTTTTCTAAATGAACCTTCAAAGGAGAATTTAATAAAACTGGAAATGCAATTAAAACGCTTGTACGGGCACTTTATGGCCTTGATACCTAATGTTGAAATAAATGAAAGACTAGATGAGAATGTAGAGATTTTAGAATTAAAAGAACCGATCATCAAAATACGTCAAGTGAACTCGAAGTTTGAACTCGAAATGGATAAGATAGCTGGTGGCTTAAAAATACGGAGAGCATCAGCGCAGACTACTAACGCAAGTTTGCCATTGTCGGTTAACAATGGTGATATGGTTAGTATATTTATATATACTATATAGTTAAGTATATAAAATTTAATTACCTCGAAAGTTTGACGTAAACTTGACCTAATGATCCAAATATACTTTATCTTAGCACAAAAAAAATAATTTAGCACAAAATATATAATGTATTTCTCTATTCCTTCACTGGCGTCCAATGGGTTAAAGTAAGTTACTGAAAGAGACCAGGTGCAGATCCAAAGGCTTCAGTGCTTTCCGAGGCAAGGGTGTTAAAACTGCTAACATCGGAAGTCCGAGCTGCTACTGACAATTTCTTAAAAAAAACAGCAACATAATTATTGGTCCCATCCGGGATCTTTAAATATGTGCTTTCACAACTTAAAGGCTGTAAACGTATTTATATTACATAGGACTCATATAATCAACTGAATTATAGAATTTCTATGGTCCTAATTAAATTTCAAAATTATTAAATAAAAATAAATTGCAATTGTTTTTAAAGAACGCTTGAAGTATTGCTAAAAAGTTATTACTTATTATGAATTACGATACAAAATATTTAATAAATTATTATACTCGCTTATTTATAGACAGCGATTTTATTTATTCTATGGTCTATATTGTGTGTGGCGCTGTAATGAGATGCTGACTATATAATACCTTAATCACCTGTTTATAGGGAATAAATAAATCAATAAATAAAAGCCATTATGGACTAATATAAATTATAACATAAATAAGTGAATAATGAAAAAATTAAATCAATATAATTTTAAATTCGTAGTTTCAATTGGAAATGGCAATGTCACCTTGCCTGCCTGCCGTTTTTGACTTATGGCAAAAATCGATTGGACTTCCCACAGTTTAGCGACGAGAATATTATTGTAAGCCGTCTTTCCTAGAAGGTAATTACTAACTCCGGTTAACATTTAAATAGAAATTAATCAAGTGCATTCCTTATTACATTGCCCTTGTATTATGCTCCGTTCCGTAACCTTTAATAAAATATGGTACGTAAACAAATTGCCTCGGTAGTCAAGTGGCTCTTTTAGTCCGCTGCTGATCCCGACATCCCAGGTTAGACAATGGCTAACAAACTCGCAATGTACCGTTTTTTTTGAAATCCGATTCTATATGGGAAAAAATATAATGATTTGAGACGATACTTAAGACGATCGTCGATATGCGCTAACCTAACCTAACCTATCTACAGAATAAATAAGAGACATAAAAACATTATTCGAACTATTTTAAATTAATGTATTATCCATACATTAATTTAAAAAATGTCCCTAATAAACGAAGTTGGTACTTATACCCGTTTAACTATTCAATATTTAGGATACAATTAGTGTCACTTTGCCTCGAATTGAAATCTATTCTGCGACACCAAATGTTTAAATGAAAGACTATGTCTTAATACGTTAAGTATCTTTGAAAATATTAATAAAAATGATTCAATTCAAAATAAACCTTTTTAGGATTCTACCCACTCATTCCTTAACTGGAAAGCAGTCACTGGCGTTTGCGAACAAACCACCGAAAAAACAATTGGACCCCAAATTAGTAAACGATATTGTCAAAAACGTCGCTGAAAGGTTGTTCAATGTTCTTAAAAGGATCGTTAGGTTGGTATTCATATTTTAATCCCATAACTTGTGTACATTTTAACTTTTTAATTTTTAGATATTTTATTTAAAAAATTAAATATTTTTGTATTGTAACATCTAACAAAAGTTCAGATAACATAAAACTAATTCTTCGAAGTAATTAAGTAAATGCAAAATATGTTTTTTAGTCCGGAGACTTAGTGTTGAAAAAATTGCAGGAGCTCCATTACGACGAAATGCGCGGATGAAGCAAAGTTATATAGAAATCTTCAACGGTTAGAAAAAAGCGCGAACAACATAACCGAGAGAACGTCCCACCATCTTCTGCGTCTTCTGTTTGAGATTAAGGAGACAAAGATCTAATATCAATTTGTACCATTTATTAATCAATTCATCAACATCATCATCTCAGCCGAAAGACGTCCACTGCTGGACAAAGACCTCCCCCAAGGATTTCCATTTTGGCTGATCTTGCCCTGCCCGCATCCAACGGCTTCCCGCGACTCTTTCAATATCGTCGGTCCACCTTGAAGGGGGCCTGCCCACGCTGCATCTTCCGGTTAATTAATCAATTAAAATATGTAATTACTTTTAAATAATTCATATTTTATATTTTAAGTACACAATTTATTTGTCATGACCAAAAAAACCTCGGTTAACTGTAGCTATAGATATGAAAATAAAGCATAAGGTTATCTTAGTTTTTATTTTTGCTCATAAATATAATAGCATCGAAATAACCCAATGGAAACATGTAAAGTTTAATCTAAGATCGAGGGTACACATTTGAACATTTGTAGTAGCAGGGTCAAGTAGGTACCTACCACTGAGTTTTCATGTTTAATTTGTGTCCGTCGTTCGCGACTATCAACCATTGTAAAGCAGTGTGATGGATTAATATTAAAACTTATTTTCTGAAACAGTGGATATAAATGAAAAGGCAGGACGGTATAATCACACTTAATCTATATTATGAATTACTCTTATTCATTTCATGGTCACACATTTTGCACTCAATCTACTAAACTATCCTACTGTGTACACAACGGACTGAGGTTCGGCTCACGATGCAGGTAGTAGTAGAATACTGACTCCAAATGAGCTGGCAGGGCAATATATGCTTTATTCCCCTTACCGGAGGCTTTCGGTTTGGCTGGCTTGGCTCCGCGGTTGTATGGCACGCTGTCATTGGCTGAGGCGGTGTGACGTAACATTCGGCCGTCCTGAAACAATGATTGCTCCCGCAATCAGAGAAAACCAGGTTAGCTTTGTAGTAGGTCAAAAAGGTCTTTAGTTTCAAGTTGTTAATAAAAATTATTGGCACTGTCAGAATTTGCAGCAACCAAACCTGTAAAGACTTTATAGCCTCGAATTCTGTCGATACTTCGGATCCCATACCTGTCATTGTCAATTATCTCGGTAAAGATACCCTAGTCAGGTAAGCAATTTAGCCAATTATTCGCAGCCTTGGATCTATGGCCCGCAACGCATTTAATAATTATGGATAATCTAAACAAATAAATAAAATTGTCTTATCTCTAATTCTACTAATATTATAAACTTGAATGTGTGTATGGATGTTTGTTACTCTTTCACGCAAAAACTTCTAAATGGATTTTAATGAAACTTTACAATATTACAGCTTATACATCAGAAAAACATATAGGTTATAATTTATACAGCTATTGATTAAATTGGCCAAATTATAACAATAAGTGTCACGTAAGTCGGAAAAAAATTCTTCTATTTGCGAGCCATTCTGGCGTGCGTTGTAAAAACTCGTAAGAGTTATACGAATGTAATGTAAAGTGGAAATGTATCTCTTAAATAGTTCTGCAAAAACATGATTGACAGCATATATCTATCTTTTATGTGTAAGCCATTATCGCTAAAATAGTAAATCGAAAATACAATAAAATTAGATATTTATTTCCAAAATGCACATTTTGTATTAACAAATTGATTCTTATTGAAACAAATACTTTTATCACTTGATATTTAAAGAAGATAAACTTTGTCTTTTACACAATGTCATTTGGACAAATATTTTGAAAGTTATGACGATGACAATGTTAGTGCGACCCGAACGCGGACAGACACGTGAGGACAGACGTCGTTGATGGTGGTGTCTGTTTTGCGATGTTCAAGGCCCTAGGGATTTGTTAAAGACGCACTATACCTGTATGTAATGTAAAAGATATGTATTGGAAGTTTTTTTTGTGTTTAGTTTATAAGGATGGGACTTAGACACAATAAAACATCTGCAATGATGATCGAATACTGAGTATATTTAGTCTCTCAAACATTATTATAAGTACGCACCCAAGCATACATATGTACTACATATATACTACATCACACCTCCCCCGGCAAAATAAGGACAAAAAAATATATTTTTTTTTTATTTAAAGATAAATTTATAAGCTTAAAATTAAATTTTAAACATGTGTTAAATATCGTTATGTAAGCAATGATTGCTTGTTTTGTAAACAATAATCGGCGAGTAACTCGATATTCGTAAGTCATTAGCATCTACAATCTAAAATTAAATGACATTATAAGCACTTACTTTTCTACTTATACATACGAGTGAGTAGTGCAATATAGGATTTTTATTAGAATAAGTTTAATAAACATTAGCTTAGAGATATAAGATCTAAAACTATCGATGAGTACATAATATAGTTTATACATAATTAGTCATAGTACAATTTCGTACGATTCTTATGGACTAAATCTAATTTACCGCTTATATTCACTTCCACATTCGGTGACAAATCTCGGATTATCTTGTAAGGTCCCGTATAAAGGTTTGTGAGCTTATTACCAGTTTCATTTTTAATTAATAAAGTATCACCTTGTTTATATTTAGTAGGGCTTACTATGTGGTACTTACAACACTCATGTGGTGATCATATTTGTCTTTCCTTTGCAATTTACTTTTGATTAAATTATTCCTCACTACTCTTTGTGACATCTGTAATCGATACTTGAGCTCGTTGGGATAGTTATCATAATTGTATAGTGGCTCTACAGTTTTCGTGAGTTTACTTGGCAAATTACATCTTTCCATAAACTAGTTCGAATGGCGTAAATTTAGTTGAAGTGTGTACCGTCGTGTTATATGAAAAACACCAAAATGGGAGCCAAGTGCTCCATGAACCTGGTTTATTTTCTGCTTGTATTCTTAAAAATGCCCCTAAATTTTTGTGTGAGTTCTCTAGCGCCCCGATACTTTCGTGGTGATATGCTGTTGAATTTAACTTGGAGATATTAAGAATTTTACATACCTCTTTAAAGATGTCGGACATAAATTCCGCGCCTCGATCGGTAGCAACCTCTCTTGGAACGCCGTGCTGTAGAATGAAATTGTTCACGAACACCCGTGCGACTTCTTCTGATGTTTTAGTAACCAAAGGGAACGCGCATACATATTTTGACAGCTCACATTGAAGTGTTAGGATATACGAATGGTTATAAGAATCCCTATCGAACGGTCCCATTAAATCCAAATATATTTTTTCAAAGGTAGTATGAGACGTAGAAGTGAGGGTCATTGGTTCTTTAACAAATGTCGTATATTTTTGTTGTTGACATTTTGGACATTTTTTAACAAAATTAATAACATCATTTTCGAGTCCCGGCCAGAAGTAATATTTTTTTATGCTATTGAACATGCGTCTAATACCTGCATGTCCGTTTGTAGGTAATAGATGGAAGTCATTTAAAATAACTCTCTTATCGTCTTTATTTTCGATTCTCTCTACATCTTTTATAATAATTATAGTTGGCCCTCTCCAGTCAGAACACTTTTTTATCTCATTTGTAAACTTGTTGTGTAATGATTCTATTGTCCTTGTTTTTCTTTAAAAATATTTTATTTATTTTAATTGTATCACAAAATTTACACATCTTTTTTATTAACTCTGCAGGCGTCAGCCGAGATTGTGCTGACGGATTTATAAATAACGTTAGTTGATGTCTATCGTACAAAAAAAAATATTTTCATATGTAACCTTATTCTCGATTCGTAGCCTATTTAAATACTTCCTGTCGGCAAACCTAAGTTCAACCGAATTTTCCGGAACCATGTTAGATTCTACTAGCCTTGGCTCGTTATGCCAACTCTTCATGCTCTGAGTGTTTTGATTAAAACCATTTTAAACCATTTATTTTGCTACACACATACATTACATAGATTATACAGAAGAAAAAAATTAAATTTAAAGAATACAGTGTAGGTAGCAAGGGGTTCATCTGTTAACCGGAATATTAGTTTCTAATCTTTTCTTTTGGGCTCGCGTCATGACGCAAATACATTTGTTAAATTCTTTTAGCTCCTCGGATGACATTGTAATACGAGATGTGAAATTTGTTCATCTAATTCTAAAGATTCATTCTCCTTTAATTTAGGTCTCAACGTATTTAACTTTTCCAAACTACAATTAAACTGACTAACTAAATTATCAGCTTCTTTTAATTTTTTCAATACAATTTCACCTTGACGCCTACCTGGTCCGATTTTCACCAAATATATTCTTACTTTATTTAGCTCAATACTTAAATTATTTAAATGTTCATACATTACGGTCCATTATATAACATATTTATATAGTTTAAATATGCTTATTCATATATATTACCACGCATACACCAATTCACTATGAAAGCACTTTGACATAATATTTTTAATCACACTATCACTCAAAATCTTCTAGCCTCGGTCATCGGGTTCCAGCATAGGTATGCACAATTATCCACTCATTACTTCACTGGGTTTTCCTTGCAGGAATTGGTAGCTCTACAATTACAATCTTCGCATATAACCTTAGAATTCCGGTATTGATTAGATAGTCTGGGTTGATTAGAACGTCTTAGCACATGTCGCGTTAACTGGTCTCTCATCCAAGATTGATGGCATTTCTTATATAATCTGTAGCCAATATATAATAATCCAAGGAAAAATATTGTACATATAATCATTAAGACTATGCTTATTGTTGATAGATGAAATTTGATTTCTTCCACTGAAGCTGAATTTTTTCCTCCACCGGCACTGTTTTGGTTTACAAAGATTTCCTCGTTGTTCACCTTAGATTGGCACATGACGATGATTGTCTTTGAATATAATAATATTTGTAACTTTACGACTTTTCCACAGATTGAAACAGTCCAGACTAAAAGTAAACATTTTTAATTTAACTTTGATTAACTTGATCCCCGCTCAAGTGGCAGGGTCGCCATATAAGGATGGGACTTAGACACAGTAAACATCTGCAATGATGATCGAATACTGAGTATATTTAGTCTCTCAAACATTATTATAAGTACGCACCCAAGCATACATATGAACTACATATATACTACATCACAAGTTTATTCAAATTACATGTTTGAATTACATAGATAGGCATATGATTTTTTGTTTTGTTTGTAATAAAAGCTAATCTATAATATAAATACGTGAAGCACCCCTCTTTGTACCACTTTTACCGCCAATTGCGTGGACATAGAAGAATGAAATTTTGCACAGTTAAAGTTTAGATAGAGGAGGAGTGCAGAAAGTTGATTTTTTTGTGAAATGTGCATTAGAAATACCTTAAATTAATAAAATAAAACATTACACACATTACAACACACACACATACGCAATTACGCATTGGATGCGTGTATACACACGCGTTCCATTCATCATTCCTCTTGGAATGTTTATAGTCTTTGATCAAACTGAAATGAAATTAATATTTGATCATTTAATAAACTCTTTTGCTTATGATTTATCCTATAACTTATCTAATAGTAATTTGTGGGTTATAATATATTTATTTTGGCATTTCTTTCATTATTTATTAAAAGTTTTACTTCACAACTAAAAATACGAACACGTATTATCTGTATCTTTATGATAACATCTTATATCATTCATAACCTCAAGGCTGCGTGTGAGCAAGATCTCTTAATTCAGTGACTATTAATACGTGAATGTTATAAAGGTGTAATCAAAGCCTAAAAGATCAATTATAATAATAATACATGGTTTTAGAAGTGCGTGCTGTGAACATTAACTTGGTATTTAACATAATAAAACTTTAAATTTAGTTTCGTGGCTCCTGTCATAAATTTAAAAATGGCGGTTAAAAATTCAACGTCTTACCTACCGAAGTTGCTTATAAACAACGAAATAAATAACAATTGAATGTGGAAAAACTACTGTGGCTATACTACATTTCTAAATATATTTATTAGCCAATGGCTTAGATAAGGAGTGTGAAAAGAGAAAATTCGCAATTTTATTACACTCGAATGGTGGAAAAGATTACATATTCAATTAATTCAACATTGTAAAAACAGAAATTACTTTAGAAGATCTCATTAATAAATTTAACAACTATGGACAGACATGCATTTTTCATAAGAACACGAAGATATAAACAACTATCACGAATCTAGAAAAGCTTAAAATGTGATTCCGTTGAATTAAAAGAGTGATATATTTATACCAAATATGTGCTCGAGTAGCTCGCATATACGTCAAAGATTTTTACAACAGTCATCGCGCAACAAAACACAAAGCACTTAAATAAAAGCACTGAGTCGTCGTCGTCACTGTCGTCTTCTAGTGAATATCAAGTGATGAAAGAGGAGTAAAAGGGTGAAACAACACACAGTATAGAATAGAAAGGATGTGCATATTCTAGCGAAGTCAGATGGGCTGAGCTTTAGATTAACTACCGTCGAGTTGGGGGTTGAAATTTTTACAGAAAGCTTACATTATTATAAGCACACACGCAAAGTTTCAACATGCGGAGACGTGTAGTTTTTGAGAAAAAAATTATTGAAAATCAATTATTTTGCAATATTTATGTCAATCCGGTAGTAACTTTGACAGATTATAACGTTTCGTTTTACCTACGGTTATGTTAACACGTTCGGAAACATTTTATTTTATATAAATTTTAGTAAATACTTATATTTTGTACACATTTCACTAGTTTTCGTGCACACATTTATTTAACAGTTAATGTAAAGTAAATTACAGCATTATTTAGCATTACGAGATATTAAAATTAAAATGTGTAGTGTTTACCGTCTTTTGCTGGCATGTGGAACAAAACGCAAAACTGACGCCATTTTGTATTGTCATAGTAATAATATTATTTTAACAGTACTCATAGGGTAATAACAAATAAAACAGGTTAGGTTCAACTTATGTCAAAGAATTGAATTAATTGACTCCGAGTCCATCTGGTACGAGTCTGTCTTACCCCTAGAGTGTTTTTTATAGAGCTGGAGGCGAGTAGGGAGAGAGCAAGGGCCTAGAGGCTGCTTTGCCGAAGTCTGTGTAAAATTATGAACCATGAAAATCATTCTGGTTAGAAAAAAGTAAGGTTAGGGGTTTTTTTTATTTATAGATTGATGATTACTCTTTTAATAGTCATCAATGAATTTCCTGTGAATCCCTGTTTCACTTAATATATTTTATAGTGACTTAAATAAAATATTTTATACAAATCTTTCGATCTCCGATATTATATGATTATGTTGCTTAAATACCCGGGGTATACATCTATCCAAGCCGTTGGATATAGTTAGTACTGTAAATGAGCAAGCATACCAATATTTTTTTTAATTCTATTCTATCAAACTCAGGTGTAACAAAACTATCCAACTCACTGAAAACTTTATTTATAATTAATAATCGAAGCACCTCTTTGTAAACGCTGGTAGGGCTTTGTGCAAGCCCGTCTCGGTAGGTACCACCCACTCATCAGATATTCTACAGCTAAACAACAACGCTTATGAAGGTTGCGTTTTGGTTGGAAGCATAATTAAGCCAGTGGAACTACAATAATACACAAAGGACATAACATTTTCGTCCCCAAGAGGAGAAATGGTTAATATTTCTTACATAGTTAACATCCGGTGGCCCATTTGTCCGTCCGGCTATCTATAACATAAATAATAACAATCATAAATTTTATTTACAAAAACATGTACACAATTTTAGTTGGCAGTTTTATCTAAATCTAGGTTTTTACGTAAGCACCGATATAAATTTTAATATCAGTCAGCGATTCTGATATTACAATTTATATACATAGGTACATATTTTTTATAACAAAAAACGACGTTTGCGGTATTTGCTTTTGGGGTAAAAATTACTTAGTTACTCGCAGAGCTCACTCAGGAGTATGTAACATAAAAACTGTCCATGTGATAACGGTTCTCACTAAAATCAGTGCCGGCCATGTTCAACGACAGGCAATGGGACTTTTGATTGTATAACACAAATAATATATTGTCATGGATGGTATTCTTGGAATGAAAACTACCTTTCATTGAGCATATTCTAAAATTAATCTTTAGGAATTGAGAGTCATGTTGAGGTACAGCTTCGAAACAATCAATTAAGTGGTGAACATGGCAATAATGGAATACGTTTTCTTTATACAAACATCACAGTAAAGTTCGTTTAAAAAAAAGGAATTACACCTTCCTAGCAGATATTGATAGATATTTCTAACCCCCGTGGTTTAGGCTCTGCTTTGATGAATCAGTCAGAAAAAGTCATGTGTATAGATATAACAACAAAAATACGTATGTTTTTATAACTTTTGACAGACTTAACTAATTGCGATGAAATAAAGACTAAACGAAACCTTGAAATGCTTCTTATAATTCAGTTATTTCAATTTGTAATTTTTAGCCGTTTCAAAGATGAGCCAGGACAAACTGACAGGGAGTGCACACAGACCACCACCAATGTCGGACGGTTCTAGGCCGAGAAGAAAGCTGCAATGTCGACATGAGCGCTGAACACAGCTTCCTTCAGACGAATATAAACCACTGCGCCGGGGCTCAGGATCTACTACTGCAGTCCATGGCGGAGTGGGAGATTGACCTGGCCGTGGCCTGCGAGCCTTAATATGTCCCTCTCCTACCTCATTGGGCAGGGGATTTAGACGAAACCGTGGCGGTCCTCTTTCGGAATGGAACAGATCCTGCCCTCTCATTGATAGGGGGTTGAGCTACGTAGTGGCGAGGTGGGGAGAGTACGTGTGGGTGTAGTGTGGTAACGTATTTCTTCCCTAACCACAGCCTGCCAGCAGCCGAAACCTACTCTGGTTGTCGGCGACTTAAACGCGAAGTCACGCGCCTCGGGCAACCCTGCTATGAATCCGTTCCGCTTTCCAGCTTGAAACAAAAGGACAAACAGACAGATTGACAGACATAAATTAAAGATTGTTATGGTAAATCGCAATAGCCATTAACTTAAAAAGAGACAGTTATTTTGAAATCACAGAGACACTTCAATTTTATTTATGTGTATAGATTTGACAGTAGAATACCTTAATAACATTTAAAATTTAACAAAATTTAAATAAATTATGGTCTGTCTATGGTATACTAGTTACAATAATACTGCGAAACAGTTACTTAGTAAATTTAGTTAGAATAAGGTCACTTCGGCGAAGACCGGCATACTTTATTAAAAACTTAGTTTATTGATCATAAAAGGCTACCTTTACGGCATTTCAGACAAATTTTACTACAGTATGATTAAATAGTTTAGTTGACTATTAAATTAAACAGTCAAAATTACTTAAAAATCATTTGTTTGTGCCAATAACATAACTTTTAAAAAACAATCAAATTGACGGATTTTTTGACACGTCGGGTAAGACCGTATAATGTAAAAAAATCTATAGACAGTTTACATGATTGTACACATTATCTATGTGTGTGTATTTAAACATTTGTTCAAAATTTTCCGTCATTTTTTAATAAATCGTTCCTGGCGGCTTTTACCTCAATGAAACGTTTGTCGGAAGTCCGGCACACATCGCCATTCAGAGGTAAAAAACACTTTCATTAATCAAAAAATTAAAAGTTTATTTACGAGATCAGCTTTTAATATTTCTTAAGTAATTAAGACAACAATAAAAAATAAAAAAATAGACAAAATTGATATTTTTATTTAAATAGATAATGTTATAATTTAAAAGTATATTAAATTCTCATCACAATTTACAAAAAGTAGTGTTCTTCAACAACAAATAACTTCTCTTAATTTTTCCTTAGAATACGATCCTCTGTTGGATTTTCTGTTCTAATTTCCCATTGCGGACTAACTAAATTAATTACCAGAAAATAATATTTACTATATTTAAACTCAAATTCAATCAATGAAAATCTAATTTCATTCATAATAGTATTTATTTAACAGTAATCAAACAAAAATAAAAAGGTCATTTATTTCAAGTAAACCACATGGCCTTATTTCGACAATTTAAATAAATTGCATACCTGATGGTATAGTTAGCTAAAGTCAAATAAAAGCACTCATTTGGCCATCAGTTACTAATAAAAACCTTGCTTAGTCGGAAACGGCTTACGATATCTGGATACGGCGAAGATCGGCATATACCGGTCTTTGCCTCTAACAACTAGACGGACTTAAGCACTAATTTACTTAGAGGCTATAATTGTATCATGAGAAGTAATTTCTTAAAATATGACTTTTATTCCACTTTGAGATAATTATTAGATAAAGAAATTGTTTTATAAAATTGTAAACTAATGTACTAACCTGCACAGATCCGAATAACAACACAAAAAACACACAGCGTATTTTTTTTTTAACAATGTGTTATCGTCTTGATGAAAGTTAACTGACAAACTAAATTTCAAATGATTTTTTTTCTGTCTGTGTCTTAATTAACGCCATCTTCTTAAATTTATAGATATTATAGATTATTATAGGTCCTTACATATGAAATTTACGTTTTGTACGGGAGGAATATAAAGACAATTTTTTTTTGTAAAATATATTTAATTAATCAAAGTATGCACCGTTGTTATCTATGCACTTTTGCCATCTCATAGGTAGTTCATTGATCCCTTTACTAAAAAAACCATGGGGGCAAGAATCAATAAACTCTTTGAAGGCGGTTTGGACTGCCGCATCGGAGTTGAATTTTTTTCCTTGTAAGAAGTTGTCCAAATTCCGGAAAAAAATGGTTATCTGTTGGAGTAAGGTCCCGGGAGTACAGTAGATGTCGCAGACATTCCTATTGTAGCTCATCTAACTTAGTGGTTGTTTGTAGTGGAGTGTGGTCTTGCGTTGTAGTGAAGCAGCAGTGGCCAAGAGCGATTGACCAATCTCGGTTGTTTAGCAGCTAGTTCTTCCTTCATGGTTTGCAGTTGCTGACATAAGATATCTGCCGTAATCGTTTGGCCAGATTTTAGAAAGCTGTAGTAAACGACACCGGCGCTAGTACACCAAACACTCACAAGTAACTTTTTCTGAGTCAATTTTCGTTTAGGGCAGGATTTGGTCGGGTCTCCAGCCTTTGCTACGAGCGCTTCTGATTATCGTACAGCATCCACTTGATGAAAAGTAGTGATTTGATTTAAAATCCCTTCATTATTGTGTCAGTTTGTGTTTGCAAGTTCGATTCACTCAATTCATGAGGTACCCATCGTTCAAGTTTTTTTACTTTCCCGATTTGCTTCAAGTGGATTAATACAGTTTTATCACTTATCCCGAAACCTGCAGCTATCTCTGAAGTGCTTTGTGATGAATTCTCTTTCACAATATCCACAATAGGTCGACATTTCCAGAACGAAAACGTTAAAACCAAAAACGTACCGTGCCTTCATTTGCGACACCAGCGCCGTACACATTATTAATCTTTCGAGCTGTTTCTGCAGCACTAGTGCCACGGTAGAACTTGTACACACTTTTGATCGTTATTGTTTTTTCGTTCCGTTTTATGCCATTTCCATCTTAATTCTTGCCCTTATTATAGTTACTCACAGTTTCTAGTTTCCAAATGATTTTTACTGCGTTATATATATATATATATATATATATATATATATATATATATATATATATATATGTTTTTAATAGAATTTATGATTAACATTTTTTTTTTAATTAAATATTATGCTACCAAATCTTGGCAGTCGTTTGGTCTTCTTACAATAATTCGATGGAATTCGATTGAACGGCATAAAATTCGATCTTCTGCAACGCCATCTAGTGACGAAGTATAAAAGAGTATAATAATAATAAGTATAAAAGTAAAAAAAGTATGTAAATGTGTCAAATTGGATGGGGCTGGTCTCTTCTGCGAGTGTCATGCTTGCAGAAGGAGGCCGTGGAACGGGGGTTGAGGCGAGTGCCTCCGCTGAACCGGTTCGCCGAAGGAGACCGGGGAGAGGCACCGACGCTATACGCATCTTCTCCCCCAACCGTAAGCTTCGCTGGGTCTGGGATGGTACTCTCTACCCAGAGAACCCCCCTAGGAATAAATAAATGGATGGATCGCATGGGAATCGGTTAAACGGCATAGAATTCAACGCCATCTAGTGACGAAGTATAGAAAAATGCATAATACAATGGCCTTCTATGTAAAAAAAGGAAATGTGTCATTATGGGTTCAAACCCGGGCAAGCACCACTGAATTTTCATGTGCGTAATTTGTGATTATAATTCATCTCGTGCTTTACGGTGAAGGAAAACATCGCGAGGAAACCTGCATGTGTCCAATTTCACTGAAATTCTGCCACATGTTTATTCCACCAACAACAAGGAACAAGCTCCAAACCTTCTCCTCAAAAAGGGAATGGAGACCTTAAGCCCAGCAGTGGGACTTTCACAGGCTGTTACGGATATATTTTAATATATCTGTTGTTTTTTATTACATTCATTGTATTTATATAATAATGATTATAGCTGACTATAACTTTAGATGACCGATTCATTGATTATTATTGTAACTTACTGATTATTTCATCGAACTTCATAACAGGCTTACTAGGGCGTACCTACTAAAAGCAAATCTTAATCAACATTGTTGCAGCCTCAATATGTCTCCAATCTATGGAGGGCAAATGTATTGTAAAAATATAGGCAAAATTGCAAAGGTATTATTTTATTCGTTTCGTACCTGTACTAGCGATACGAATTGCGGCAATTTTAAAAGTTTCATTTGTAAATTAATTCAAAAACGATTTCGCTTTATGATAACTAACTTAAAATAGACGATACTAAAATTACTAATCACAAAATAAATATCCAATGAATGAAGTTTATATGACATGAAAATTCTGTATAAATCGAATTATTTTAATTCTCTCGTCTTTATTAAAATTTTGATATTATTTTGAGTTAAGTAACTATGTAGGTAAGACTCTTTTTTTATAGTGAGAAAGTTTTAAGATTAATCCATCACAGTGCTTTACAATGGTTGACAGTCGCGAACGACAGACACAAGTTAATCATGAAAACTCAGTGGTACCTACTTGACCCTGCTACTACAGATGTTCAAATGTGTACCCTCGATCTTAGATTAAACTTTACATGTTTTCATTGGGTTATTTCGATGCCATTATATTTATGAGCAAAGAAAAAACCTAAGATACCGTTATGCTTTATTTTCATATATATAGCTACAGTTAACCGCGGTTTTTTGGTCATGACATTTAAATTTGTACTTGATTCATTATTTTGTCAAAAAAAGCTATAAAATATACTTTATTTAAAAGTAATTACATAATTCTTAGCGATTAATAAATGGTACATTGTTATTAGATCTTTGTCTCCTTAATCTCAAAGAGATGACGCAGATGATGAAGATGGCGGGACGTTCTCTCGGTTTTGTTGTTCGCGCTTTTTTCTGAACCGTTGACGATTTCTATATAATTTTGCTTCGTCGCAACACTTCGTGGTAATCGAGATCCTGTAATTTTTTTAACACTAAGTCTCCGTACTACAAAAACATATTTTGTCATTTACTTAATTACTTCTTATTATTAGTTTTATGTTATCTGAACTTTTGATAGATGGTATAATACAAAAATATTCCAATTTTTTAATAAAATACCTATAAATTAAAAAGTTGAAATGTACACAAGTTATGGGATTAAAATATGAATACCAACCTAACAATCCTTTTAGGAACATTGCACCTTTCAGCGACAGTGTTGACAATATCGTCTACTAATTTGGGGTCCAATTGCTTTTTCGGTGGTTTGTTCGCAAACGCCGGTGACGGCTTTCCAGTTAAGGAATGAGTGGCTAGAATTCTAAAAAGGTTTATTAAAAATTTAATCATTTTTATTAATATTTTCAAAGATACTTAACGTATTAAGACGTAGTCTTTCATTTAAACATTTGATGTCGCAGAATAGATTTCAGTTTGAGGCAAAGTGACGCTAGTTGTATCCTACATCTTGAATATTTAAACGGGTATAAGAATCAACTTCGTTTATTTGCGTAATTTTTTAAATTAATGTTTAATCTGTTTCGAATATTTTTTTTACATCTCAAGATACACAGGTAACCGCAAATCGACGATCGTCTTAAGTATCGTCTCATATCGTTATATTTTTCCCCATATAGGATCGGATTAAAAAAAACTGTGCATTGCGAGTTTGTCAGTCATTGTCGACACTGGGCCGTCGGGATCAACAGCGGACTAAACGAGCCACTTGACCACCGAGGCAATGCGTACCATATTTTATTAAAGGTTTAATCTAAATTCATTGTCACGTCTTCGATAGCAACGTACTCGCTCCTCAGTTAATTTAATTTTTTCCGTAAAAAGTCCGCGTTAAGTAAAAAACTATATACTATTTAAATTACTAAGGGATAATCTACGTATAGTGTAAAAAATATTTAATAAAAACTTAAGTGTTATGTGCTAAATACATTTAAATATGTGCTAAATACATCATTTAGTAATGAAGTGAATGCCGGTGGGCACAAGTTTACTATTAAGTGAATACCTACGTGCAACTTACAAATAGGAAACAATAAATAACAACAACATTCGTTGAAGAACCAGTACAGTAATTTCACTGTTATAACAAACTCAACGTTGGCCGAGCGGTATCGTTTATACTTCAACACCCATAACACGCTAGGTTCAATTCCAAGCAGTACTGATATTGTTATTTTTTTATTTTATTTTTTTTTAATTTTCAATTTTTATTAAAAATGGTGTTATGCTCGTTGTGTACTGCAAATATTCTGGTAACTCAAAAGCGTATCAGATGTTCGTCCACAAATTGCTCCAACCATTATCATCAAGAATGCGTGAAATATAATGAAACGACCGCGATTTCACGATCTAAGTGGATGTGTCCAGACTGCGATAAACACTCTTTAAAGGCGGAAGACAATAACTTAAAACATAATACAAGGAAAAAGTCTCCTACTGGCTCCAATAAATCTCCGGATCCTTGTACTCCTAATACATCATCTATTCAGGATATGATTCTTGATGAAATTCGTAGCTTAAGAAGCGAGATGAATGACAAATTTAAAGAGCAACAGGCATGTTTAAGTAAATTCGACTCATCTTTATGTAATCTCCGAAAGGAAATCCAAGAACTTGGCACAAAAGTTTTTGAAATGCGTACAGAACTTGAAGAGATTACAAAGACTGTGAGTTTCTTATCGGAGGCCCATGACGATCAAGTGAATATTAATAAAGAAAATTCAAAGTTGATTTCGAATGTCGTAGCTGAAAACAATACTCTGCGAACAAAACTAGGCGAAATAACAGCGGAGCTCGCAGAAATAGAGCAGAGATCACGAGACTCCAATATTAAACTTCAATGCGTACCAGAAAGCAAATCTGAAAACTTGTTTACCCACATTAAAAAACTTGCAGGCACTGTGTCGTACCAATTATCAGATAAAGATGTGTTAAATTGTCACAGGGTTGCTAAATATAACTCGGGGAGCAAAAGACCTCGCAGTATTATAATAAAAATGATTAGTCCAAGAGTTCGTGACAATTTTCTAGCAGCTGTCAAATTATACAACCTTAAGAATAAAGATAATAAGCTCAACTCAACACACCTTGGATTTGCAGTCAATCGGCCCATTTATGTGATGGAACATCTTTCGCCCGTGAATAAACAATTGCATGCAGCTACCAGGATAGTCGCAAAAGAGAAGAATTACGAGTTTGTTTGGATACGCAATGGGAAGATCTTCGTGCGCAAGAATATTAAGTCGGAGGCTAAAATAGTTAGGGATAAAGACTTTTTGCAAAATTTATAAACTTTTTAATTTGATTAATGTAAAGCATGCGTATTTATGTTTTAATTCTTTATAAAATTCAATTTAAGTATTTATTACCAAAATGTGAGAGGCTTAAGAACGAAGGTAGAAAAATTTCATTTATCCGTATTAGCTAATGATTATGATATGATAATTTTGACCGAAACCTGGCTAAACGATACTGTATTTGATTACGAGGTAATAGATCAGCGATATAATATATTTAGGTGAGATAGATATTCCTCCTCATTTTCTTCTCACAAAAAAGATAGGGGCGGCGTAATGATTGCTGTCTCTAAGAAATTCGAAGTTACTCGAAAGCATGATTGGGAGTCGGCGTGTGAGGACTTATGGATTAGTTTGAAATTAGGAGGGAGCAGCAGTATTCATATATGTGTTGCCTACCTGCCACCACCTTTAGATGAGAATTATGTTGACACGTTTTTATATAACTTATCGCGGGTAGTAACGAGAGTAAACGAAAAGTCATCTATTATGTTGCTGGGAGATTTTAACCTAAGTGACGTATTGTGGGAGTACAATGCTGAAACTAGTTTTCTACTACCATCGATTTCTGATAGTTACGTAGTAAACAGATTTGTAGACACTGTTGCATTCAATAATCTGTGCCAATGTAACAGTGTTTTGAATGAAAATAGGAAAATGTTAGATCTAGTTTTTTCCACTGACCCATCTTGCATAGCTATTTCTAAAGTATCAACACCTCTAGTACCGTCTGACATTCATCATCCTCCTCTCAAAATATTAATTCAGAAGTCCTCATATGCCACTGTCAAATTCAAAAAAATCCTAAGATACAATTACACAAAATGTGACTATGCAGCGCTGAATACTGCCTTAGAAACTATAGATTGGACAGCTGTATGGGTGGGATGCTCGGATGTTAACGAAATGGTTGAAGTATTTTACTCGAAATTAATGTCAGTTATTCATGAATTTACTCCAGTTAAATTGCCGATGAATGAGAGCTTCCCTGTCTGGTATTCCTTATCCCTTATTAAAGCTCTTAGAGAAAAAGCGAAATACCATAAACGATACAAATCTTACGGAAATGGAATGGATAAACTTAGTTACACTTTGTTACAAGAACGATGTGAGGCTTTGATAAAAGAATGTTATACTAACTTTATAAATAATACACCTAATAATTTACGTCGAAATCCAAGGTATTTTTGGAATTTTGTTAAAAGTAGAATGAGTAACTGTACTTCAATTCCCAATGAAATGACCCTAGGAATCGAAAAAGCAATGGGTGGACAGGACATAGCTAACCTTTTTGCTAGGCATTTCCAGAATACATATAATTTAAGCCGTGCATACTCAGGATTACCAACGCCAGATATTACTAATCCATATGGCAACGTTATGTCACTCAGTAAATTTTTCATAGAAGAAGTCGACGTTTTGGGATGTCTTCAGTCTTTAAATATTAATAAATCACCCGGTCCCGATGGAATACCTCCATTATTTTTGAAAAAATGTGCAAAAAACTTGTATAAGCCCTTAACCACAATTTATAATAAGTCGTTAGAGATGGGCATATTCCCATCCATGTGGAAGAAAGCTCATTTAATACCAATCCACAAAGGGGGTGATGTAGGTGATGTAACCGCTTATCGTCCTATATCATTACTATCTAATTGTGGTAAGATACTGGAGTCAATTGTCCATGGGGAAATAGTAGGCCATACACGTAAATATATAAATTGTAATCAGCACGGCTTTTTGGCTGGTAGATCAACAGCATCAAATTTAGTGTCTTATGTATCGGTAATTGCAAAAGCTTTGGATAAAAAAAAAGAAGTTCATTCAATATACACTGATTTCAGAAAAGCGTTTGATGTTGTCAACCACAGGATATTATTGAAAAAAATTGAACACATGGGCATTCATGGTTCCTTATTGAGATGGGTTGAGTCTTATCTACAAAAACGGTCACAATTAGTTAATATTTGTGGTTTTAAGTCCGCCGAAATTGAGGTAGCTTCGGGAGTCCCTTAAGGATCACATTTAGGCCCTTTACTTTTTTTAATCTTCGTAAATGATTTATGTGTTAATATAAAATCGAATTTCAAATTTTATGCTGATGACTTGAAAATTTATCGCGTAATAAATAATGACTTAGATAAACTAATATTACAAACGGATATAAACTATATTTGTGATTGGTGCCACTTAAATCAAATGTACCTTAACCCCACAAAATGTTTTTACATAAAATTTTCTCGCAAGATTATTTCTGATACGGTGACATATTATATCAATAATAATTCAACTATCCAAGAAGTAACGAGCATACGTGATCTTGGCGTTATACTTGATAGTTCACTAAGCTTTAGGCTACATCTAGATAATATAATAAAAAAAGCGTCAAAACTATCTGGATTTATTAACAGACAGTTAAAAATATTTAAGCAACCGAGTGTTTCTATTCTTTTATTTAATACCTTTGTTCGAAATATCCTGGAGTATTGCAGTGTAGTGTGGAGCCCTTGCTATCAGGTTCACATAAATAGACTTGAATGTGTTCAAAAGAGGTTTTTATATCACGTTTCTTACACAGATAATAAATGTCTCGAACTTAAATCGTATGCACAGAGACTGAATTTTTACAGAGCAAGCTCACTTTACACTCGGAGAAAAATAAATGATATCATATTTCTATACAAGATAATTCATGGGCTTATTGACTCGTCCGATGTCCTGCAATGCATACAGTTTTCCATTCCTCGTCCAAATTGTCGCATGCGATATTGTACGACCTTTTGTCTTCCTACTTCTAGAACAAATGTACTTAGCCACTCGCCTTTATACCGCATGTGTTCCTCTTATAATAGTATTCGTTTTAATTATGATATTTTTACCGATAGTTCTATAGCCTCATTGAAAAAAAGTTTAAAAAAATGTTTCGATAGTTAAATTTGTTTTGCAATTGAAAAAGTTATAAGTTCAGATATTTGTTGCTGTCATAGACTAGACTTTTTTGTTTGCACTTAATCAAAAGCGCATGTCGTGTCTACATCAAGAGAAATGTAATCAATTCAATTTTTTGATTGTCATTTTGTTTTGTAGACCTATGAACATAAAATAAATAAAAATAAAAATAAATGGATATAAATCGGACTATGCTTTCAAATATTAATCTCGATTATTTTTACGTTAATAATTAAATTATATTTATAAAAATATAAATTAATTAAACTAAGAATAATTAGAACGGAGCATAATACAAGGAAAATGTAGGAATAAATTCACTTGATTAATTTCTGTTTAAATGTTAACCGAAATTAGTAATTACCTTCTAGGAAAGACGGCTTGCAATAATTGTCTCGTCGCTGAAGTATGGGAAGTCCAATCGATTTCTGCCATTAGTCTGGCAGGCACGGTGACATTGCCGTTTCCAATTGTAACCTACGACTTTAAAATACTTTAATAATTATATTGATTTCATTGTTATAATACGTAGGTAGTTGTTAATTTTTTTCATTATTCACTTATTTATGTTAGAATTTATAGTAGTCAATAATGACTTTTATTTATTGATTATTTTTTTCCCTATAAACAGGTGATTAAGGTATTATATAGTGAGCACCTCATTACAGCGCCACACACAATATAGACCATAGAATAAATAAAATCGCTGTCAATATATTTATATTTATTCATAATAAATAATAACTTTATAGTGTAATTCAATTTACTTTTATTTAATAATTTTGAAATTTAATTAGGACCATAGAAATTCTATAATTCAGTTGATTATATGAGTCCTATGTAATATAAATACGTTTCAGCCTTTAAGTTGTGAAAGCACATATTAAAAGATCCCGGATGGGACCAATAATAATGTTGCTGGATTTTTTTAAAAAAAATTGTCAGTAGCAGCTAGGACTTCCGAAGTTAGCAGTTTTAACACCCTTGCCTCGGAAAGCACTAAAGTCTTTGGATCAGCGCCTGGTTTCTTTCAGTAAATTACTTTTACCCATTGGACGCCAGTGAAGGAATAGAGTGACACATTATATATTCTGTGTTAATGTTAAAGTCTATTTGGATTATTAGGTCAAGTTTACGTCTAACTTTAGAGGTAATTAAATTCTATATACTTAACTACTTATGTATACATATGAATAATATATGAATATACAAACCACGTCAACATTGTTAACCGACAATGGCAAACTTGCGTTAGTAGTCTGCGCTGATGCTCTCCGTATTTTTAAGCCACCAGCTATCTTATCCATTTCGATTTCAACACTGGACGTATTTCGACGATTTTCTAAAATCTCTTCATTCTCATCTAGTCTTCGATCTTCAGATGTCCTATCCATTATTGATTGAGTTTCATATATTTCAATATTAGGTATCAAGGCAATAAACTGCCCGTACAAGCGTTTTAATTGCATTTCCATTTTTTTTAAATTCTCATTTGAAGGTTCATTTAGAAAAGGGTCGGTCTGCGTTCCTTGATCGAATGTCAGTTTAAAATTCTGAGCGTTCGTATCGGGTAGAGGATTACTGCTGACAACTGATCTACGGTTACGTATTATCGATATGTCGTTTAATAATCGACTTATTTGGCCATTAATTATCGACTCTGCAAAATTGTTTTCATTATATGTAATCGTGGATTTAGGAAAATCGAGGTTCATCTGTAAAAAAAGTCAATTACATACATTTTTTTTAGAATTTTTTAATTTCATTATTTTTTAAGAATGAATTTTATATTCAATTTTGCATAGAATGCAAGTATTACCTCTTGGTCGGTATCGCTGTCACTGGAATTAATTTCATCATCAATTTGAGTTATACTTGTTGCGCTCTGACTTGGCATGGGTAATGATTGATTTGCAGCTAAAAGCTAATAGAAAATTTTGTCATATATGATTTAAATGGTTTAAGAGTAAACCCATGACGCCTGGCTGAACAGAATATTCAATTTCAATTAATTGCCAAAAGGGTATACGTAGTATATAGGGGAAGCGATACTACTTTTAACCGTAAGCTATTGATATAATTGTAAATGTTTGAATGCAGTACTGAACCTCGCCGGCCGACCGTGAGTTGTCTCGCTCGCCTAGCGTTGAAAGTTTTTCAAGGTAAAATAAAAAACTTTTTAATTTCAAGTTTACTAAAATATTTGAAAATTATTAAAAATCGTATAGTCAAAAACTGCGTATGCTGAATTTCTATTATTATTCTATGATTATTAAATAGTAATTCACTGTACTTTTTTTTCAAATAGTTGGCCATATAGTTTTTATTTGCATTTTTGGGTAGCTATCTCAAAATTTAAATAAAACGCTATATACTATACTTTCATGTCAATCCTACAAAGAGACTGACTATATTATTTTGGTAGACGAACTTAGTTTAGTTATTGAAGATTATAAAATGTTAATTTAAATCTAACTAAAAAGGTTTATTAGCCTAATAAAGTGAATAATCGCTATATATATGTATTATATAATATTAAATAAAAATAAGTATTAGATTTTTCTCATTTTTTATGATTTGCTTCAGTTTGTTTTTAGTTTTATAGTTTAATACATACATATACAATTAAAATGTGTATTTGATAGATAGTCGTTTTTATTATACTACAAATGTTAACATTTTTTGCTACCTTCCCCTACCATAAAAATATTTCACAGGTAGGTTGTTGATAAAAAATATTTTCTAGATATAGAATAAATTGTTGAGAACAACTATAATTCTATAAATTATTTTATGTTATTTTTTTTTAAGTTTAGACAGGTTTCTTGAATATTATCTCATTTCCTTTTGGATGACTCACGCGGATAAGACAGCTGATAATGTTATCGACTTATTTTATGCGCCGACACATCAATAACTAATTGCATAATTGTTTAATCGTTAACGCTAATCTTGTATTCCTAATAATCGTATACTCGAACACTTAGTCTTTTGTTAAGATTTATTTATTCCAATGTGTAATAATTCCACGAAAATGTTAGGTAGGTATTTATAAAAGTAAAATATCAGTCGGTTCATATAAGTCATATTAAACATTTTCAAAGATCTTCTTCACTTTGAGCCCATTCTACCATATTATTCCACTGCATATTAGAATTTACTTATTCCATTATATACATACAAGCTTCCCTGATTTTACTTACTTATAATGCTAAATATATATAAGAACTATCTAATCTTTTCAACAATAAAAGTTTATTTTTAACAGGCGACCCTCGGTTTCGATATAAGTGTTTTATCCACCATTTACATGTATGCTAAATATAACTAAATATTTGTTCTATATTTGGCTATTACATCGATTACAGTCAAACAACGATATTTATAAGAAGTAAAGGTGAAATATAAGTAAGGTAAGGTGAGATAGTATTTTTATAATAGCTAAGTTTCGTTTGATTTATATGTATATAAAATTACGTAAAATGTTTTTTCTTCAATCAATATAATTTAAACAAATGGACGGGCCAAATCTTATGACCGCTGTCTGTAGTGTCCACCATCTTGGGTTACGCCTAAAGAGGATAATTCGTAGGAGCAAATAGTTTTATAATTGCAGTAAGTAAATACAAATTGACGGAGGAATAATAACTACCTATATAAATAATTTTTTTATTTTTTTTTATTTTTACCGGGTCGGCAAATGACTCTACTCCACCTGATGTTAGGTGGTAGTAGAGTCCAAACGCGAGGACGGCCAGTACAGTCGGGAAGAAGATTCTGCACCAGCCGCCCTCGCCTTGCCGGCCCGCAAGATGCCTCTTCACGCCTCGTAAAGAGACGTGAAGCGAGCGACGTATTGCCACGATAGGGATGGGCAAAGTGTGGAGGCGTGTTTCCCCCGGCATTGGTTCAGCAGCCGTCTCCACTGGACCAACACCCATCGCGGCAATGCTCGCTCGGGCACTGGCTGTACGCTGGCTGACCTCGAAATGCGGCTGCAAGCCACTTCACGAGATTTTCACCATGCGTACGGTGGTAACAAGCCAGGCGGATGTGTATCATCCTACCACCAGATGATATCCCTTAGTCGCCTCTTACGACACCCATGGGAAAGGGGCAGTGAAATGTATTCTTTCTCCGTCACTGCACGGATAAGATCTTATTATCTGTGAAAAATGATTAATCTTCCACTCACCATTGGACCCGTTTTTATCTCTTTTATAGTATTCACACACAGTGAAAGAACAGTTTTCACTTGTTGTTCTTGTCTTTCCAACATCACTTTCAACTCTTTGACATAATGTTTGTTATCTGGAAATGTACATAGTTATATGAGAACAAGATATAATGAACATAAAAATTAATTCGATATGTTTTATCTCTCAATGTTTCGTCCCCTGTATTTAAGTAGACGTTGAACTTCCCTCTCTAAATAATATCTAAAAAAAAACTTCCTTGTCGTAACAGCTGTGTCAAATACATATATTTCATAATAATTACGTGGAAAAATGAAAGTGATTGCTGTCTGTACATGGAAGATATATGAGTAAAACTATTATCGTGGGCCTTTATCAATGCAATACAACCCAAATCAATGATTGTTAGAATTTTTGTCTACTTGTACGCCTTAATCTTAGAAACGGCTTAACTGATTTGGGTACGGTCAATTCGTAATTTAGCCGTATCAAAAATTAAACAGACGGACTGACAGATTTTTTTTAAAAAATAATTGCATATTTAACAACGACACGGATGAAGGACAACTGAGCTACAGCATCGTAGATCGGAAGACATGTATGGGATAATTTTTTCTTCAAACCATTTAAGTCACTATTAAATATATATTTAGTGAAACTTCAGGGATTCACTAATGATTATAAAAGAATAATCATCAATCTAAAATATAAATAATACCCACTATCTGCAGTTAACAATTATAATATTTTCCATTGAGAATTAAAATTTAAATAACGAAAGTGACTCACCAGAAACTCGAAGAATTCGCGCCTTGCGGGCACCATTGTTACGCTTGTCACGAAGTAAAACTACTTTGCCAGTATGAAGATCTGTCTCGTGTTTCATTAAACACCGATTGTTAACGACGCTGTAATTAGAAAATATGTTTTGTTCGTCTACCCATTCGACGAGAAGCCATAACTTTTGATCCATGTTCAATTAATTTTCAATCTACACAACGTAGTCAATATCTATCTAGTATAATAAAATGTAATGTGCAGTTACTTCCTAACACGATGCTGTACAAAAATTAACTGAACAGTATAGGTTAGGTGCGGTGCGTGTCAGTACGCAGGTAAAGATAAAATGGCTACAATGGCTTCTATTGAACTAAGGATACCCAAGTACCCGACATTCGTCCCCAATAAATATCAAACAAAAGATGTCGTTACACATGAGGCATGAGACATACGCAACCGATGCATTTCTCAAATGTTTTAGATCTAATAATAACTGAAGTAAAATATTATTAGAATATTATAACAACGATACTAGCAAAAGTTCACAATATTTATTATAAGTAATAAAAATATTAAAACATAAACATAATTACATTTTTTATCTCAAAAGGCCATTTACGACACATTAAATGTAGAAATGAATATTTTAGCTTTTCAATACATTTTGTCAAAGATCATTAAGTAATCAGAATCCCACGCTCGGTAAACTAAATATTTAAATCTCTGGTCTTAAATGAGGTAAAAATTACAACTCGACAAAAAATAACTGATCGGAATCAGTATAGCATAATAATATATATTCAGTAGTAAGGTACACGATTTATTGGCAACAATGTAATGAGAATAAATGTTGTAATAGTTTGAATTACACTTAATTCTATGAACACTCGTACACTACTATTGATACTAATTGATAAATCAAAGCTATACCCGTTAACCAACCAGCTATATTCGGTTAAGTTTTACGTCTTCTTTCCTCTCCTTCCAACTCTTTACACACAATCAATGCATGACAAAATAATATTGTTAAAGATTTCGCAGAGGTTCGTTTTTTTTAATTTATTTTTAAGCACATCTTAGAGTTGCGAGGAAGACCTGTTGCGGCATGGTCTAGTTTTTACAATTTATAACTTATTGTACTAAGCGTTGAGATAAGAAACCGGTTTGATCGCAAGCCGTGTGCATCTGCACTATCGGGCCATTCTTGTGGACAGGTCGCGTAAACAATATAATGCATTATACTTTTAATGAATAATATCGCAAATAGCACGTTGCCCGTGCAAGATAGAATGGAGAATAGGAGCGAAGTAGAACAATATAATGAAAATGAAGTATTATGTCGAGTGGAGGAGGCCGAAAAAACACTAACCTATATACAAAAAAAAGGTATCGTGATGAGGATGATGAAGAGATGTGGACTTTAGTGTCTAGAAATAACAAAAGAAGGTATCGTAGAAATGAGTCAGAAAAAAGGGTAGAAGAAATAGATGATAAAATAGAAGTTTGTATTACTAGTAAAGAAAAAATTCCTAAGCAAATAGAACTAGCGAGGTATTTGAAAGAACATAATATATCAAATATAACAAGAGTTAAATATGCAACACCTTATAAAATTTTTGTTTTATTTGAAGAAGAAGGCGATGCAGATAAATTGTTTACTTCTACAGCGTGTCAGGATAAAGGCTAGAAATGTTACAAAGAAAGTGAAGTTGGATTTACCTATGGTATATCAGAAATATTGACTTAGATTTAGCGGTGAAAGATATACAAGTGAGCATTTCGTCGGATTTAGAAATAATATCGGTTAAAAGATTATTCCGTAGAAATGATGAAATCGCTGGTTGGACTGAAAGTGAGACAATTCGCCTTTTCTTTAAAGGCTCCTCCTTACCATCACATGTTTCCATATTTGGCTTAAAGGTAAAGGTTGAACCATACATATTTCCAGTGACCCAATGTTCGAAATGTTGGAGATTTGGCCACACCCAAAAATATTGTCCTTCAAAAAAATATTATATACCCCAAGTGCACAAAGAACCATAGTAATTGCGAAACAAACCAATTTAAATGTATTAACTGTGGTGGGCAACATATGTCGCTAGTGCGAACATGTCCAATATTTCTTAAAGAAAAAAGAATTAGACAGTTAATGGCAGAGTTTAACTGTACTTTCAGAAAAGCGACTATGATGTATGTTTCCCCAGACCAACCAGAGAAAGAAAATAATCTGGACATAAATGAACATTTCCCCACACTTACTTCATATCAGGAGCCTACCACAGTTACGAGTCAAACACATAGCTATTCAGAAAAAGTAAAGTCTGCTAGAAAAATAAATAGTGAAGAAAATCAAAAGAAAAGTAAAAAAATATATAATAAAAATATATCGAAAGAAAAGAACATTCAGTCACAAACCATTATGAACTGGGACATGTCAACAAATTCGGATTCGGAAACTAATATTGAGGTAACACCAAAACGTCCACAGAAAGGACAAAATAATAGCAGTGATCATATACCATATCATATACCATTTAAACAACTTGTAGAAAAACTGAAAAATATTATATTTATACGAAGAATATCTCTAAAGGAGAACATTATAGAAGCATTAATAATTATATGGGAGTGGCTAATTTCTTTATACAAGAGCAAAGTTTTAGAGTTACCAATATTTAAAAATATTTTTGAATCTTTATATGGATAATTTATTGTCTAGAAGCTATATTAAACTAAATATTTTGTACAGAATGCACAAAGTTTTAAGCCTAACTAAGAGACTATGAGGTTCTATTAAATCATGAAAAATTTCACATCGCAGTGATTAGTGAAACTTGGTTAAATGAGACCGATAATATACGGCTCTCCGGTTATAACATATATCGCAAGGATAGATCTGATGGTGCCTTCGGCGGTTTGCCACCATTGTGGCGGAGGAGCCGTGGATACGGCCGAACACACGCGCGCAGAGTGCCCGGCTTGGGCGGAGCCTCGCGCAGTCCTATCCACGGCTGTAGGAGGGGATCTATCGCTTCCGGCCCTCGTCGAAAAGATGGCCGGAAGCGAAGAGATCTGGGCGGCAGTGTCCCGGTTCAGCGCATGCGTAATGTCGCAAAAGGAGGCGGCGGAGCGGGAGCGGGAGGACGACGTGGACTCGCTCCCGCAACGTAGGAGGAGACCGGGTCGGCGGCGACGTGCCTTCGCAGGCCGGACGCTGCCGCAGAGCTGAGGTGTGGTCGGCGGCGGAGCCAGTAAAATCTTGATCCGCCGCGGGGCGTCGAGCCCTGACGCCCAGCCTCCAGTGGCGGGCTCGGGGGAGTCCGTCACGGTACGGGACGGAGGCAGAGAGGAGGGAGGCGCGCCCTAACACCACGGCGCGCTCTCTAGGTGGGTCGCTCGAATAGCGACGACCGCTGGCGGGGTTGCGGTTGTAAGCCACAGCGTTCCCGTGACCCCGCCGCCTTGCGGAGAGGCGGAATTCCGGGGAGGTTTTAGTGGGTAGGACGGGGCCTTCTGCCCCGTGAGTCCCACATACCCGTCCCGGTCCCCCGACCGGGCGGCAGGCGTAAATGCCTTTCCTCCCCGAAAACAAAAAAAAAAAAAAAAAAAAAAAGGATAGATCTGATGGTTATGAAGGTGTCGCTATTATTACTCATTATTCTGTTAGAACGGAGGTGTACCAATTTAATATAGCAAATTAACTCCGTACAAAATAATTGGGATGAAATTTTTTCAAGTAGCACGCAAAGATCTGTAATATTAGGTGATTTTAATGGTCATCATCACAGCTGGTCTAATAAAACAGATAGAAGAGGAATCCAAATTTTTAATTCGGTGTTAGATAGTAGTTACGTAATCCTCAATAATAGTAGTGTACCAACCCGTATTAAATTGGTCAATAATAGTTTACAAAAATCCTCTCCTGATCTATCTTTTATATCATCGGACATTGTCTTAAATTGTAAATGGTCGGTTACAAACGAGTCCCTAGGAAGTGATCATCTAATAATTAAAATAACTCTAAATTATAACGTGTCTGCTAATCACTTTATAAAAAAGAGGAACTTCAAATTAGCCAAATGGGAATCATATCGTTCTGAAATTGATTCGTCATTGCGTGTTATGACCATTCCCGTAACTGCGCAATTAGGTTACGATATGTTGCTTGATTGTATAAACCGTATTGCTGACAAGTATAATCCTTTTATTAAATTTAGCTTAAATCATTTTGGAATATAATTGTTTCGAAATCCATAGCTGAACGCCGATTAGCACTTGTAGTATTTAGAGATTACCCAACGCCAAATAACCTTGGTATTTTACAAAATAAAGTAAGTGAAGCTCAAAAACTATTACGTCATTCGAAATCAAAATCTTTGCAAAAATTCTGTAATGGTATACGTGAAGTGTCTTCAATAAATGAAATGTGGTTTCGAATGTAATGGATAAGAGGGCGATATTCCAAACAACCTTGTATAGGCGGCCATAGCGCTAGGGATCTCCTTCAATTTCTTGCTTAGAATTATGTTGTCAATAATTGTCCTACCTTTAGATCGAGTAACTACCTCTTAGAATCATCAATTTCTAAAAAAGAATTGGAAGTATCCATTAAATCTAAAGATACCGCTCCGGGAATAGATATGATTTCATTTTCAATGATAAAAAACTTAACTGAATGTGGTAAAGATTGGCTTTTGACACTTTCCAACAAATTTCTCAAATATGGAATAGTTCCAAGGCAGTGGCGCGAAATTGCTATTATTCCTTTTCTGAAACCTGGACGTGATCCACACTCAATATCATCTTTAAGACCAATATCTTTAATGTCCTGTATATGTAAAGTTTTTCATTCAATCCTAAACAAAAGACTTGAATGGTATTATGAAAGATTGAGTATCTTCTCTGACGACGACACGACGGTTTTCAAAAAAGCTCATTCTTTGTTTAGACAATTTAAGCAAACTAATTTTATGCATACAAAACGGATTTGGACTACGCAATTCTACCTCTTGTTGTTTCATTGACATTGATGGAGCCTATAATAATATAGATATATCTAAACTTTTGACTTTAATGGACAATTATGGGGTCGGATCAAAAATTTGTAATTATTTATGGAATTTTATTAATTATAGATCTCTAAATATTAATTTACATACGGTATCGATTACAAGATGTTGTAGCCAGGGCTTAGCTCAAGGAGATCCTTTATCGCCTTTACTATTTAATTTTGCGACAGCTCACATATGCCAGTCTATCAAAAATGTTTTTATTTCACAATATGCGGATGATTTTGTTTTGTATAGATCAAATAAGAACTTGATTATCGCCGCCAATGATTTACAATCACCTTTGAGCAATTTTACTGCGTTGCTTGATGAATTAGGTTTACGAATTTCTGCTTCTAAAAGTAAAATATGCGTGTTTAGTAGAGCTCACGTTATCCAATCTATTAACCTTCAAATGGATGTTTCTATAGAAACAGTAGAAATTATAAAGTATCTAGGGTTGTGGTTGAATCAGAAATTAAAATGGGGAACTCATGTAAGTAATATAAGAGATAAAGTGTCCAAGTTTTTAAATTTATTTAAAGTTTTAGCAGGTTCTGGCTGGGGTATCCATCCGAGATATTTAAGGAAGCTGTACATTTCGTTTTTAAGAAGTAGAATTGAATACGCAAGTTTTTTGTTTGATGACGGTCCGCGCTCACATTTGTCCAAATTAGATCAAATTCAAAACCAATGTATGAGAGTGATTGGTGGGTGTATAAGAACAACCCCTATACAAGTGATGGAAAGCGAATTAGGCTTACCACCTTTAGCTATTCGTAGACGCTACTTGGGCGGAAAATATTTGTTAAAAGCAAAATCTTTAGAAAACAATAGTATTATTTCATTACTTAGTGACTATGCACCTCAATTCGAAAATTCTTATTGGAACAGAAGAAAAAAGCCTTTATTAATTAATATAATTAATAAATCTGTTCCAATTTAATGAAATTCAAAATATACCAGTTCATAGCAGCATTCAACTAGAAATGTTTAATTTAAATATTTGGCCTTCAAAAATTGACTTGGATCCACAAGCAGAAACGAATATAGGATTTAAAAATAATTATAAAATTTCCATAATGTACGCAGAACTTATCACTCTGGCTGAAGCATTACGTTATATTGAGACAATTAATTTAAATAAATTTATTATTCTCACTGACTCAAAAAGTTCATTACAACATTTAACTCGTTGCACCTCGACTTTTCGAGGTACACCGATAGCCAATACCATAATTGAACTGATTCTAAAAATTAAGTCCTTCGGAAAATTTGTTGTTTTGTAGTGGATTCCTTCTCATATTGGAATCATTAGTAACGAGAAGGTCGATCTGTTTGCCAAACAGGCCTGCACTGATGGAGGCATAATTAATGTGCTACCTTTCTATACTGATTGCCTTTATTTTATAAAAGGTAAATTTGTAAAAAATATTTTGAATATTTTGATAAGAGATCTAAAGAAAAAGGCATATGGTAGAAAACGATTCAACCACAACCTTTTAATTACTCTTGGGTGGAAAAATGTGATTTGAAACGTGAAGATATTGTGATGGCTCTGAGACTGCGTCCCGGACACATTCCATTAAATAAGTTTGGATATTTAATGAAGAAAGTACCTTCTCTCAATTGTCCCGATTGTGGGACTGTAAAGGATGTATTAGCGAACCCCTTCTGTCACAATTAATAGACAGATCAATGGGAATATGTAACATTTATCTTACAAATCCTACTTCAGAGCTAGCCAAAATTATGTATAATATAGGTAAACATAATATAAATAAGTGAAACTACACAATATATTATAATTAATGTATGGATATTTGTGTAACCTACCAGAGCAACATAGTCACCCAAGTGACACAGCTCTTTAAATGAGAATTAAAAAAAAAGCATATCTGTTTTATGTTTTATATATGTATGTGGTATACATACTCAATACTTATACAACTTTTTGAAGAACGCACATACTAACTTGTACCTCGGTAGGTATGTATTAAACATAGGTAGTCTATTTATATATTTTATATACGAGGATATAGATTATATACGAGGATAGTAAAGATTAAAAAAAAACCGTATTGATTAATGTGAGATTGTTTCTGTCGAAAAATAAATGATTCAAAAATGTATACTACGACACGATCAGACGATATCGATGTACGATCTTCTTACAATTTTATAATATTCATAAAATATACGAGGTTTTATAAATCTTAATAATTATAAGCCAGTTAAATAAATTTAGGTGTAGAGAATATATATATAGGTCGTTTTTACACTTATATGATTTACCTTAATTAAACTTGGTGGCTCACTTGCAAATTTTTAAATTATTTATTACAAATTTTCGCCCGCGTATTTAAGGGAGGTATATAGATATATAGGTATAAATTTAGTGTTTGCGCCTGCCATAAATGTCGTAGCAATTCAACGTCCTACATACCGTCAGAACGCAACAAGCTATTATTATTTATACGTATGTGACCATAATTTTGTCGTGTTGGACCGTACTCATAAAATACATTAGTAATATATACATTATAATATTAGTAATAAAGAAAACTATAATTCACATCGAATGTTTTATTTTTAATGACCGAAAGTCATCAATTATGAAAGAAAAAAATACATAGGTGGCGACCTTGATAAATTTCGAGCCAATATCGCTTATAAATAGCGATTATATTACTACTGCGAAGTCGAAGTCTACGCAAGCAAATTTGAAGACTGAGCCTTTAGTCTTTGGCCTAGCAGCAGTTCAACATCCAACTCAGTTCTTCGTGGCGTGCAAGGACATTTCCAGCGTGCAGCACATCAGCAGCACTGCCGGTCTAATCAAGTAAGTGTCCTTCTATATCCTTAAATACAATCAGTATAGTTCTAAATTTGTTCAAATCGCGTCGACAATTATCATTTAGTCACAGTGCAATGCGAGCGTTCTTTTGTTTAAAACGCATCGCAACACGTGTTAATAATAACGGGAACTTATCGTTTAAACAAAGTTACACATTTTATATTTTATTTTTTTTTGCAATTGCGTTACATTTTTGTAAACGTTTATCGTGTTAATAATGGCGGAACTTAAACGTTGTTCAGTAAAAGGACGTCTTACAAAATTTCAATGTTACATCGAAATAATAAAAAAATATTCCTTCTTTAACACCTATTCAAGTTAATGAGTTGAGATTCAAATGTAATAAATTTGAATCTTTGTCCAGTGAATTCGATAGCATTCAAGAACAGATTGAGGTTTCGGCGGGTAGGCTATCTTGAGATACTGAGGCATATAATATTCAGAGACGGATGCAGGTATGAGGCTAGCCAATACTCAAAGACTGAAGGAATAATATATTTTTATTTACGACACGTCACAATTGTTTGAGTACCCTGTACTAACTGATTGATTAATGTATTATAATAATCTAATAATAAATTGTTATGATTTCGTCATGCCAAGTATGGAGTACAACTAAAAAGGCGATGTGCTGACAGCACAAGGTAATGAATTCTGAAACTAGAAGTTAGAAGACTAATTGAATGAACGTAATAGTATTGAACAACCATTTGACTATTTAATCGCGATCACTTAAGAAATGTTACGACATTATCACGATTTTAATATTTCAAATTCAAGGCGTTTGTCGAGGTCATAAATCCCTCAACTCAGCAGGTAAGTACTGTGCGTGCCCTTCTCGATATTGGCAGCCAGGCCAGTTTCAGGACACAATGTCTCAAGATACTAATAGATTCGAGATTTAACTGATAATCTCGAATCTATTAGTACAAATGTTACAAAAATAATTGGCGTGGGTCAACATGTCACTATACAAACGAGCGATGCGTGCTTCAATTGAAGTCAAAGTAACAATTTTAGCGTGACGTTGGCGTATTCAGTTTTACCCGAACTAACTGGTAATCTTCCAATATTATCGATCTCAAGCATTTCAATATACCAATTAATATAAAGCTTGCTGATCCCAGCTTTCATGATGCTAGGCCTGTTGCTATTAGGTGCAGATATTTTTGGGATATTATAGAGAACAAGCAAACATCTCTCGGTTACAATAAGCCATTTCTTAGGGATTCGCAGTTTGGCTGGGTTATTTCCGATCCTATTATTTTAAACTCATACCCTAAGTTAATAAGATGCAATTTTTTAGCTTCTCACTCTAGATCAATAAACCTGCTACCCGAGCGCTTTTCATTGCTCAGTGAAACAGAGAAAGCTTGTGAACAACACTTTATTGCTCACACCACACGCCTAGAGTCAGGTCGTTTCGTTGTGAAGCTTCCTCTAATTTCTTCTTCAGACTGCTTAGACGACTCTTACAATTTAGCGAAACAACGATTTTTAAAATTAGAAAAAAGGTTTCGAAAACAACCTGAATTAAAAAATATATATTGTCAATTTGTGAATGAGTACATCAACTTAAGTTACTGTTCTGAGTATCAAATAGCCCTGGCACTCGAGGACAAAGGAAATGCCAGGACGCAGTTTAATCCACCGACTTCTCTAATAACACCATGAGACATAAATATTTCATTACGTAATGGTTCGTTCCGGATACATTCAATTACAATATGATATACATCGTCGATCCTATCACATTCCTCACAATTAGGGGAATTAATCTTATTCATCATATAAGCAAACTTGTTCAAAGGAATGTGTCCGGAACATATTCTTAAAGCTATTACTATATCTAATCTATTTAAGCTATTGTTGATCCAAGGAGAACTTATCGGTTGCGTCTGAATAGTCTTTTACCAAATACCCTTCGTTGGGGACCTTTCATCCAAATAAATTTTCTATAAATCCAAACAACGATTCTTAGAAATAAATAAACACTCGCTATAGAATGGTTTTGTTTTTAATATTAAGCCACATGTAAATATATGTTTTGCAAGCTCATCTATCATCGTTCTCCCTTATGCCACTATGAGATGGGATCCATTGTAGAAATAGGCATTTAGGTGAGACGTTTAGTTCCAAAATTAACTTTATTATATCATAAGCTACGGGGATTCCTCGCAAATTCGAGGTGCACCGAGCTAAATGTTGCAAATCCCTTTTTGGTTTATTTACATTTTTAATATTCGATATGATAAAATGCTGTAAATCAATTCCACTAATCCATATATTTGAAAAAAAAAAATCTAATTGTGGACTGACATTTATAACTGTATTTTTAAGATGATTATGAATGGAAGCTAATAAAGGATTTTTTTTCTTAGCCAGAGGTAAGATAACATTAAATCGGATAAATTATTTAATAATGTAGTAATTGAATTGAGCTTACATGATTTATTTTTTAGATAAAATTTATGGCCCAAATATTCCCTACGAAGAAATAGAGGTTGTAATGAAAGCTCACTTTCCATTACATGGATAGGATCTACTACTTTTGATAAAACCACCTATAATACGCATAGCCTGATTTTGAGTCCAGTCAAGTTTTTTGAAATTTGACTGAGAACTGTCTCCATAAGAAAGTTCGCTAAGCTCTAAGCGACTACGGATCATTGAAATATATATACTACGTAGGTGCTGGGATGAATTCCCCCACCTGAACCGGCCAAAACTTTACATATATTTAAAAACCTAATGCATTTATTTTGCCGTGGAGTACCGGCTTAGAATAGTACTCCCCCAATTTCATCCCGTGGGTGTCGTAAGAGGCGACTAAGGGAAAGGGAAAGGGGGGATGGGCAGCAGCGTCCCCCCCATAAGCATCTTACCCCCTACTGCGCTCGCCAACACGCCTGCCCAGCGTGGCGAGTATGGGCAAAACCTCTAAATGGTAGATGCGCCAAAAAAAAGGCCCCTAGTTACCGGCAAGCCCGCTAGGCCCGACCAAGGTAGCGGTCGCGGTATCGGCAGGGCAGGGGGTGCAAAGAATCACCGGTTCATGGCAGGCTACCATAAACGGCGACTAAATATGGCAACGTACAATGGACGCTCGTTAAGGCTGGACCATCACCTCGCCGAATTAGAAGTAGAGCTAAGTCATATAAACTGGCATATACTGGGGTTATCTGAAGTCCGAAGACAGGGGAAGGACACGATAACTCTAGAGTCCGGTAACTTACTCTACTTCCGCGAAGGTGATAACCTCTCCCAGGGTGGTGTCGGTTTTCTGGTCAAAAAGGATCTCATTAGCAGCATTGTGGAAATCAGTAGTGTGTCGAACCGGGTAGCGTACCTTGTCCTAAAACTCTCCGACAGGTACTCTCTGAAGGTCGTACAGGTATATGCGCCAGCTTCGGCATACTCTGATGATGTGGTCGAAGCGATGTACGAGGACATCGCAAAGGCTCTCAACAACACCTCGAAGGCCCACTACAGTGTTGTTATGGGAGACTTTAATGCTAAAGTGGGAGTACATAATAGCGGTGAATCGAAAGTTGGACCTTACGGCTTGGGCTGCAGAAATCACAGGGGGCAAATGCTGGTAAACTTTCTCGAAGCGCAGGGGCTCTTTTTGATGAATTCTTTCTTTCAAAAGAAGCCCCAGAGGAGGTGGACCTGGCGAAGCCCCGATAACGTGACAAGGAACGAGATAGATTTTATCATTTCGAATAAAAGGCACATATTTAGAGATGTCTCAGTGATCAACAGGTTTAATACCGGAAGTGATCACCGCTTGGTTCGAGGCACTCTAGATATCGACTTTAAAGCTGAAAGATCGCGAATGATGAGGTCTACTCTCCGACCTACCATGCTCCAAGCTGCTCAAGGTGCCGAAAAGTTCCAAATGGAACTTCAAAATCAATTTACCGCGTTGGAAACCGTAAGCAGTATTGATGAGAAAACCGACACGCTGGTCAAAATACTGCAAAACACATCCCGCAAGTGTTTTCCGCCACAGAAAAGAGACAACGCACCAAAACTCTCTGCTGAGACACTCGAGCTCATGAGGAAACGACGAGAACTACCATCGTTTTTGTCAGATAAGGCCTTAAACCGAAAAATAAAAACGCTGACGCGACGCGATCTCCGATGCTCCAATACCCGTGCCATCAAGGCTGTGATTGAGCAAAATCGGGGATCGAAAGTGTTCGCTCGCAAGTTTGGGAGGCCGCGTCTGACAAAACTTAAAACTGAAAATGGTGGGGTCGTTACCTCTAGGCCTGAGATTGTCGGAGAAGTAGAGAGGTTTTATGGGCAGTTGTTCTCTTCAAGATCGGATAAACCTGTGGGAATCAGTCCTGATGACCAGCGCGCCCCTCTTACGCGCCATTACTCCGAGGAGCTCCCGGTCGTTGACCAAGGCGAGATTAGGGCGGCTCTAGAACAGCTTAAAAACAACAAAGCTCCGGGAGATGACGGAATCACAACAGAGTTGCTTAAGGCAGGCGGGACTCCGGTCCTGAAAGAGCTAGCAAGCCTCTTTAATTCCGTCATCCAACATGGCAAGACCCCGGAAACGTGGAGCGGGAGTGAGGTGGTACTGTTTTTCAAGAAAGGTGATAAAACCCTCTTGAAAAACTACAGACCAATCTCTCTCCTGAGTCACGTGTATAAGCTGTTCTCAAGAGTCGTCACGAACCGTCTCGCCAGACGACTTGACGAGTTCCAGCCCCCAGAGCAAGCCGGCTTTCGATCAGGCTACAGCACCGTGGACCACATTCATACTGTTCGGCAGATTGTGCAGAAGACCGAAGAGTACAATCAGCCGCTGTGTATGGCATTTGTGGACTACGAGAAAGCCTTCGACTCCATCGAAACCTGGGCAGTGCTCGACTCATTGCAGAAATGTCATATCGACTGCAGATACATCGAGGTACTGAGATGTCTATACAACGCCGCTACAATGACTGTCCACATCCAGGACTGTAAGACGAAGGCGATCCAACTGCGCAGAGGGGTGAGACAGGGGGATGTAATATCTCCGAAACTGTTCACCAACGCGTTGGAAGACGTGTTCAAGACGCTGGATTGGACTGGATGTGGAGTCAATGTAAACGGCGAGTACATCTCACACCTTCGATTTGCCGATGATATCGTCATCATAGCAGAGTCGCTGGAACAACTAACCAGAATGCTGCGTAGCCTTGGTGAATCTTCCCGGCGTGTCGGTCTCGGTATGAACTTGGACAAGACCAAGGTCATGTTCAATAGGCATGTTGTGCCGGGACCGATATACGTCGAAGGGAAACCTCTCGAAGTTGTTAGGGAATATACCTACCTAGGACAGGTTATACAAGTCGGTAGGAACAACTTCAAGAAGGAAGCAGATCGAAGAATTCGCTTGGGATGGGCAGCATTTGGCAACCTTCGTCAAGTCCTCACGTCGTCCATACCGCAATGTTTGAAGACGAAAGTCTTCAATCAATGCGTCTTACCTGCCATGACATACGGTGCCGAAACGTGGACACTAACTGCGGGACTAGTCCACAAATTCAAAGTCGCTCAGCGTGCTATGGAGCGAGCTATGCTCGGAGTATCTTTGAAGGATAAGATCAGAAATGAGATTATCCGGAAAAGAACCGGAGTCACCGACATAGCTTGCAAAATTAGTAGGCTGAAGTGGCAGTGGGCTGGTCACGTATATCGTAGGACCGATGGCCGTTGGAGCAGACGAGTCTTAGAGTGGAGACCGCGGATCGGCAAACGCAGCGTAGGGCGCCCTCCAGCCAGGTGGACCGATGACCTTAAGAAGGTGGCGGGCACCGACTGGATGCGGAAGGCGGAGGACAGGGAGCTTTGGCGCACCTTGGGAGAGGCCTATGTTCAGCAGTGGACAAAATATTGATTGGCTGTTTTGATTGATTGATTGATTGATTGATTTGATTGATTGATGCATTTATCTTTAATCTCGCTAACATGTTTAACCCATCTAAGAGACCGATCTAGCCATATCCGTATATATTTATCGTGTTCCACAATTTATTCGCAGATTGTAATATATCATTACCCGTTGTAAATAAAACAAAATCGTCAGCGTATTGCATAATCATTACCGATTCGATCTGTTTGCAAATGTCAACGGAAGCTACTTTAAACAGAAGAGGAGACAAAGGATCACATTGAGCGAGGCCTCGACCGCTCGTCCTACCAATGAAATCATTGCCTACATTAATATAAATATGTCTTTCTATAAGAAAGTTCCAAATGTACGAACATAACTTTGAACCGAACTCCATACGATCCATAGTCCTCGTCAAAGACAATAGGTCAATATTATTGTAGGCGTTATCAATATCTACAGAGCATCCAATAGTTGAAAAACCTTTTAAAAATACAATTTGAATTAGAGAAACTAAGCGACTAAGATTATATAGGCATTTTTTTTTTCGCTGGAAAAACGCGTTGACGCGTTTCCCCCACATGAAGTGGGGGGGTGGGTATGTGGGGCTCGCCAACGCTGAAGGCGTCGGAATACCCACATAAAAACCAGCGGTACCCACGCCGTCTTTTCGGGGGACGCCACGGGATCGCTTGCGCATACTACCGTGACGTCCCGACCGTAGGCCCGCCTCTGCAGGCCTCCAAATTCTAAGGGGTTCTCGGGGTACAGAGACCCCCTAGCCCCGGCGACACTTACGGCGGGAGGAGAAGGTTCGCATAGCGCCGACCTCTTCTGCCCGGTCTTCTTCGGCGAAGCGAGTCAGCGGAAGCACTGTTCTCACGCTCCCGCTCCGCGGCCTCCTTCTGCGACATGACGTTTTCGCAGAAAGAGACCATCTCCTTCCAGCACCTCTCGCTACCGACCATGGCTTTTATCACGCTTGGCAACGAGAGGTCTCCGCCTACAATGGCCGCCAGGGAATGGCGCTGAGGCCCCCATGCAGCACACTCAATCAGGGTGTGACGCGCCGTGTCCTACGGCGCACCACACTCGTGGCAGGAGGGAGTGACCTCCCGCCTAGCTATCCGGTGCAGATACCTACCGAAGCAACCGTGTCCGGTAAGTACCTGCGTCAGCCTGAATGTGAGTGTGCCGTGACTCCGTTCCACCCAGCGACTCAAGTGGGGACGGACCGCCTCCACTGTCGCCAGGTCTGCCGAGGGGGACCCCAGGTCCTCCTCCCACCTGCGAATCAAGGCTCGCTGGGCTAGAGCCCTGACTCGCTCCACCTCCGCCAATCCTGGACGATCGCCGCTCGACCTCGCTTCCACCCGGAACCGGTACACTTCCGCAAGCACCTCTGCCTGGAGTTCCCAAGGCGGATCGCTCGCGAGAAGTGTCGCTGCTGTCCATGACACTGTACGGTAACCACGTATCGTTCTCACCGCTATGACTCTCTGTGGTCTCCGAAGAAGAGCCTTGTTGCGAGCGGTGAGAGCGTCGACCCAGATGGGTGCACCGTACAGTGCCATGGAACGCACCACACCAACGTATAAACGCCGGCAAGGTGTTTCCGGCCCTCCTACTTTGGGTAGAAGGCGGCCCAAGGCGGCAGCGGCGTTGATGAGCTTCAGGCTGAGTTGGTCAAAATGCTGCCCGAAGCTCCATCTTCCATCCAGAATCAGGCCCAGATACCTCATCTGGGCCTGCACCTTAATCACCGTCCCCCGGACGGTGATAGACGCCCCTCGAGGGGGACCCCGACGTGGACCGTGGAATAGGAGGGCCTCCGTTTTTGTTATGGAGACCCTCAAGCCCAGCATTCTGATCCGATCCACTGTGAGCGAAACTCCGACCTCAGCCAGGCGGGCCGCCTCCTGAAAGGTACGTCCCGTCGCCGTGATGAGGGTGTCTTCCGCGTAGCACAGCACCCCCATCCCGGGAAGGACGGGTGCCCGTAGGAGCCAGTCAAAGCCAACGTTCCACAGGATTGGGCCGAGAAACGACCCCTGATGAACGCCGCAACCTACTCGACGCCGGACAAGTCGCCCATCGCCCCCCTCCCACAGGACCACCCGATCCTGGAGGTATGCCCCCAACAGCCTTCTGAGATAGGAAGGCACCCCGTGATATCGAAGCGCCTCCTTTATTGTCCCGAAAGGAAGACTATTGAAAGCGTTCGCCACGTCCAGCGATACCGCCAGGACCATGTCCCCTCGGGCCACCGCCTCCATGATCCGGGTCTTCAGGGTGTTCAAGGCATCGATGGTTGATCGACCTGCCCTGAACCCGAACTGAGCCTCTGAGAGACCCGGCCCCACCTCCTCGAGGTGCTGAACAAGACGGGCAGCGACAATCTTCTCGAAGAGCTTGCCCGTCTCATTCAGCAGCACAATTGGCCTGTATGCCGAAGAAGAGCTTAGTGGGCGCCCCTCCTTCGGCAACAGGACCAATTTTCCTTTCTTCCATAGCTTCGGGAACTTCACACTGGAAAGACGCTCGTCGAACAGTTCCCGAAGCCTCCTTCCTAGGTGTTCCAGGGCGTCACGCAGAACACGCCCTGGAACCCCGTCCGGGCCCGGCGCTGTGGTTCTGGCCCTCAGTTGATCAAGGGCCGTCTCCATCTCTCGCTCCGTGATCGGTGGTGGAGCCATATTGTGCTCTGTCATGGAGCGAGGGGCCATACTTGGTGGGACGTGCTCGCCTGGGTTAGGAAATAGTTCCCCAAACAGGCGCAGGAGGAGATCTGGCGGTAGCGTTTCCGTAACAGGAGCGCCGTGTGTGCGGAACTTCCCTCGCACACCACGATATGGGCGCCCCCACGGGTCCCTGTTCAGGCCCGCCAGAAACTCCTCACTTGCTCTCTGCTTGGCACAACTTATCGCCTGCTGCAGCTCCTTTTTCAACTGGCGATAAGCGGCCCACAGCCGTCTTTCCAAGTCCGCGTCGAGACCGTTGCGCCTGCGACAGCGGACGTATGACCTCCGCGCCCGGTTGCATGTTGCCCGCAGCTCTGATATTTCGGGCGACCACCAATACACCTGACGGCGCGGTACCCTTCGCCGGGTCCTTGGCATGGCCGCATCGCACACCTCCTTTAGAGCACTGCGCATGCGGCCCGCCATCTCTTCGACGCTGGCGCCCTCCCTCCTTCCCGCGGAACCCCACCGGTGCACGATGGCAGCCTCCTTGACCAGCTCACGATTTAGCTGGCCAAGGGACCACCTCGGGAATGTGGTTGGTACCCTCAGAGGTTCCGCTGGCCTGCAGGAGTTAGAGATCTCAAATCGGATATATCTATGGTCCGACAGCTTTCTGGGCTAGCTTCTCCACCTGCTCTGTCTGTGCCTTCGGGAGTTCCAAGACCCAGGCTCCCGTTGCCGACCTTCTGACCTTGAGTCCACCGCAGATCCCTAGATCCTGGAGCTTGACGCCCTGCTCGGCCCGGTCCAGGATGTGGGCGTAAGTCACGCCTTTTTTCTGCGCCTCCGGCTGCAGTGTGACGATTACTGCAGCCGTTCGAGGAGCTGCCAGCTTAGGTTTGACCACTTGTGGTGCCTTGGACACTGTCAATGCGGCTGAGTTGGTGACTTCTGCCGGAGTGGCAGTCTTCTTCCCCTTCTTTCCCTTTTTAACCACTGTGGACCAGGACGTCTCCTGGACCACTTGTGACGGAATCCTCTCCGGGCACAATCGTATCGCTTGATGGGTTTACGATCGATGCCTGCGTGGCGGCTGGAGTCACCCGTTTAGGTGCGGGTGCGGATTTCGGCGGCGGGGTCAGGTGTACCGCCTGTGCGTAGGTCGGTGCTGGATTCTGCACCTCAGTCGCCCTTTTGTCCGCCGCTAGGGATGGACGAAGGATCTTTGCAGGGAGGAGACGCTCCTCAATTCCTGCTAGCCGAGCGTTAAGCATAACCCCGATTGAGGAAATAATCGAGGCTTTGAGCTCCTCCACAACTTGCGAGTCCCTTAAAGTGCTAGCTGACCCACTTGCCCCTGTCACCGTTGTCTTCATATCTTTAAACTCACGACGGTGGGCCTTCAGTTCTGACTTAAGGCCCTCTACTTCCTTACAGAGGCGGCTATTGTCGGCGCGAAGCCGACGGGTTTCCTCCGCCTCGGTTCTTGAAGCCAGAGCATCAACAATGCTCTGGAGAGAAGAAGCCGATTGCTTCAACTTCTTGATGAAGCCACCCTTCAAGTTGCTGGACTTCTGGGCAACCTCCAGAATCAGTGCTGCATTGCGGCCAGCCACCGCACGCAGCTCTTCCGCACCCATCTTAGTGGGATCCTCTACTTGAGCCTCTGATGAAGTAGATTCTTCGGAGTCCAACACTATTTTAGGCAAATCTTTTTTGAATGCCCGACTTCGGAGCGAGCGCTCAAAAGCCTCCTCCCTTGCCTCGGCGGCTTTTGCCCTCAGTTCGGCCTTAGCCCGAGCGAGGCCACTACCACGCCCCTTAGACGACGCCGCGAATAGAAGAATTGCTCTTCGCAGCCAACCTCGATTCCGTCTCCGTATCTGAGTCGGAATTAAAAATTGATAGGCCATAAGGCCGCTTTCGTCTAACCAAGGCATCGGACGACACCTCAGTGTCGACGTCCATTGCCGAAGACAACAAACAAAAGTCGAAAACGAACGACCAAACAAAAAAAAAAACAACCAACTATAACAAAAAACAAGGTCTATAAAGACCTAATTCAATACAACCAATCATTACGCGAAACAAAAAATCATTTAGCAAGCAAGAATGTCCAGATGTGTCGCATTAGAGATAACAAAGCCAGTTTCCAATGCCAGATGTTTAAATACGTACGTTTAAATTCCTCAATTCGCTCAACGACGTCCGAACGGCCACCAAGATTATATAGGCATTATCTAGACTTTCTGAAACCAAAAGTATTGTCAGGGAGTAATTTTTTTTTCTACAAACCATTCTATTCTATTCTTAATTAAAATGTGAAAAAATTTACAAACACAAGAAATTAATGTGACGAAAAGCACAGTCAGAATGAGGGTCCCGGCCAGGTTTTGAAATCGGAATAATACGTATGTGTCTCCATGCAATGGAGACACCATTGCATAATTTTAACAAAAATAATATAGCATTTTTTGAATTTTTTTTAACATGAGCAATGAAATTTTATCTTCTCCGGGGGCTATATCTTTTATTTTCATAGAATTATCCGACTCGAAAATTGTAATAGGAGTATCTAAAATAAGCTGAGATGGCCCAGTGGTAAGTACGCGTGACTCTTAACCGATGATCGTGGGTTCAAGCACCACTGAATTTTCATGTGCTTAATTTGTGATTATCTAATCTAATTGTGATTATCTAATCTCGTGCCGGTGGACCGTCGTGCCGGTTGGTGACCGGAAAGTGGGGTCCCGGCGGCCACTTCCGGGGGGGTTAAGGGGCCCTTCCGTCCGGCGGGTCAGTGTAGTTTCCCTTTTAGCAACCACATGGGGAAACACGCCTCCACACTTTGCCCATCCCTTTCATGGCAATACGTCGCTCGCTTCACGTCTCTTTTCCATTCTTTTTTCCCATATGGTAGCGCATCAAAGCAGGAATAACGGTCGTACAGCGGTACACACCCCCACCATACCCACGCTGTTTGAGGTCGAGTTCACTAACATCCGTGGACTCCATGCTAACCTCAACGCTGTCCACCACCATCTCGAGACAGCACGGCCAGCAATGTTGTTTCTAACGGAGACACAAATACTCCGTCCTGCCGATACCAGCTACCTTAATTATCCCGGCGACATGCTTGAAGAATCCTTCAAAGCGAAAGCCGGAGTATGCTTGTTCGTCAGGATGGATGATGCAGTCACCGACTGCGCTGCTTGGAGGACCCCTCCTTCTCCATGTTGGTGGTACGTGTGAATCTGGTTCGTCAGAGTCGGGTCTACGTGTGCCTCTACAGATCCCACAATGGTGACTTGGAGACAAGCCGATTATTTGACCATCTTAGTCGGGTGGCAGCGGTCCTAACACGGAATCGGTGTTTTTGGGGGATTTTAATGCTCACCATGAATCATGGTTGAAATCCCTCAAAACTGACCATGCTTTTGCTCTCACACATGATTTGACCCAACTGGTTGATCAGCCCACCAGGATCCCAGACATTGATGGGCAAGCGCCTTCTCTACTGGACCTTCTGCTGACTTCTCACCCGGTGGAATATCAGGTTGTGGTTCAAGCTCCACTTGGTTCTTCGGATCACAGCCTCATATCTACCAAAGTGCCACAGGCCAAGCTGCCGCCACCAGCGGTATGCAAACGTCGCGTTTGGCACTACAAGTCGGCAGATTGGGACGGTATGCGCGATTACTATGCGTCAGTCCCTTGGAAGGAAAGTTGCTTCAGTGGGAATGACCCGACAGCTAGTGCCGCTGCTGTTGCTGGCGAGATCATGTTGGGAATGGAATACTACATTCCTAGCTCAGATCTCGACAGTAGGGGTACGCGTAACCGACGCTGTATTATCTAAGCAGGCGGCATATCGCGAGTGGATCAATGGCTGCATTAGCGGGGCATCTAACATTGACTCACTGAAAGCAATCTACAATAAAAACTCTAAATAGCTTCTGGCGTCTGACCAAGTCTGTGCAAAACAATATCTGCCAACCTTCGCTGAGACCGCTCAGAAGTCCGGACGGATCGTTAATATCCATTTACGAAGTGGGAAACAGCCCGATTGTAGTGTCGTGGTTATTTCTTCGCATAATTTAATTAAATGTAGTTTATCGTCAGAACCCGTGATCATGTCGTCAACATAAAAATCTTTGTTTATTATTTTACGAACTTCGGTGTTCGTAGAATCGAATGCTAATTATTATAAGCAACGAACACTTTAAAAAGGCGCCGACGCGGTACCATAGGTTCGCGTTGTAACCCCTTTTCAATAATAAGAAGCGCCGTTTAGCCTGAGTAAATGATTCACCTAATACTTCGGGTGATGCCTTTAACGGTATCTTAACGATGAAACGTCCCTCGTCAATGCGCGTCGTATTACGAGAGAACAAATCGCAAGCACGTTCAGCATCTGTACGCGTATCACGATTCCTAGGCATCTCTTCGACTTCCCAGAATTGGCGTTGTTTTGTATCTATCGATTGCGAAAAATTACTCTGAATATTACTAGCGTATACTATTTAGCGTATTTGATGTAATAGACGCGGATATTATCCAGCCTAAATGCGTATTTTGTAAATATGGTCCGTTATGTAACCTTATATTGCCTTTGTTTAATAATTCCCAAAACTTATCTGCGCCTATCAAAATATCAATTTTTCGAGAATCAAGAAAATGTGGGACGACCAGCTGTACGTTATGTGGAATACAAAATTTAGCACGTTCGTAATGTACAACGGGCAACGTAGATGAAATCTGTGATAATACGACACATTGAAATTTGGTTGTGTAAGGATTACTTCGCGATTTTATAATAATATCGCATGATTTATTACATTGCGTTGCTGAATTACCTACACCCCTAATCTCGTGAATGGACTGTAATGTGACTGTGACTGTAAAACTTCGTTCACTACCATTATCAAGCAGGGCATTCGCACGTATATAAACATTTTGTCGACTCCGTTTTTGCTCGCGTAGTGACGATGATCGTGCGGTTTACTGGTAGAAACATTGCATTTGTGTGATATTGTGATTGTTTTTATGTTATTTTTTTATTCTTTTGTGAACTTAATATTTTGTGTAGTATTATGTGAACCTTGCAACGTTTCTAGCATGTCCACCCGATTTTTGAGAAAGCTTATTAAATGATCAACTTTTATTTTTGAATTATTATTTAATGAAACGACTTTAAATTGCTGCCACTCACGTTCAGTGACTCTATCCAGCTTTGAGACTACGATAAATATAATTAATGTATCCCAGGTATCGACAGGCTCACCAAGAATTTTTAGAAAGCGTAGATTTTTTAATATAATATTTATGAGAGTGCGGATTGATGCAGGAGGCTCCGTGCTTAACGCTTGAATATTGAATATTATTTTACGTGATTATGAACTGATAATCTACTATTATTATATCGATTAAGTAGGTCCCATGCGATCGAATAATTATCGGAAGTAAATTCTAGTGCATCGATCACCGATTCCGCGACCGTACCTAAATTCCAGCCAGTGTTCGTATGCCCCGTCAAAGGAAGGTAATGTTATTGTAGGTAGTTTAACTGATCGTAATTGACTATTACAGCATGATTTGGAACAAGTAGTGATCTCACCATTACTACCACTGGTACCACTATTTAATAAGAACTCAGCTTGAGAGAGGGTGCTATAATAGCAATCTTCGAACTGTTATCTTTGAGGAAGTTGAAACTCTTTCATCCTTCAACTCCGCTCTATTTAAAAGAGAATTTCAAATTTTTAGGTTCAAGTCACAATCGTTCTCTTCGTTCAGAAGATAATTTACTTTTAAAGATTCCTCCTCATTCGACCTCATTCTATACAAACTCTTTTACTGTTCAGGCTATTCGTCTGTGGAACTCTCTTCCTGTTGAAGTAAGACGTGCACAATCACTTGCTTCATTTAAAAATTCCTTGAGACAATACTATCTTGCACTTTAATTGCTGTACTTAATAGAATTATTTACTTATTTTATTGTTTTCTTTTTTTTTTTTCGCGAGACATTAATTTAATTTTTGTATATTATAATTTTGAATTTAATTAGATAGATACATATATGTATGCATTTTAGATATCAGGTACTGTACATTATTTTATTTATTTATTTTTTAATATATTAATATTACACTGTATTTATTTATTATGTTTATATCTTCTTTGTACACCCCTACCTCTTTCTATATCTGTTTTCCTCTACATTAAAGTTGCCTGGAAGAGATCGCTGTGTTAGCGATAAGGCCGCCTCTTGTACATCTTTCATCTAAGCGTGTATATGTGATTTATTTACTGGTGTACAATAAAGAGTATTTTGATTTGATTTGATTTGAAGTTGCTCGTCATAATCACACTCAGGAACACTTTCTTCGATCTTTGACTGAATGTTATTAAATACGCGGTACAGGTTCGTGGCACCTTCAATTCTAAATTTTAAATCAATTTTATTTTGTACAGTACCTAATTTAATATCAAAATTACTTGTATAAGTACCGAATCTAGTTAGCCTAGTTTTCAAAATGCCGCATTTTTAATGAATTCGCGTACTAATAATTCTACCTTCTCATCAGTGAGACCTCACTGGAGGATTGTAAAATGAGGAGTACTTACTGTTTTTGGCAGAACAAACCACGTCGACAAGCGTCTGCTACGGGTTCTAAGCGCGGTATTCCAAGGTTCTTAGTCGATAGCTGAAATTATATACGACACCATATAAAAAAACAAGGGTTGGATAGTTAGCGGATGGGTTGACCGTACCGAAATGCACATGCAGCCTGTCTTCCACATCCAGCAGCTCCTGAACTTCTAGCTTCAGCGGTTAATATTCGCAATATTCGCAATATATTCAATATATTCAATTTAGCTTGCGTGGTTTCTTAATTTGGCGTCGAAGGACCAAAATATTAACGTTCGGAATTTAAAAAAAAAGTCGTATTCAATGCATATGCGTTTTACTCGATTAATAGTTCAAGTCGTTAAGATTTTAAATTTTTTCTTGCAGGACCAGTCGTTGTCCTCTCTGTCATTTTGGCGTTATGTTATTGCTGTTGTTCCGTAACCGCTCAAACAGTTTGTATTCATTTTTCTTGTTTTTTATGTTTAGAACCAGTATTACCACAAAACGCTTAGATCACGCGTAGAAGAAGAGTAAAATAGTTAAGAAAGAAAATATTTTTCCCTATGCCTCCGATTTCATCTAATTAATAGTAAACTATAAATTAGAATTAGTTATTTGGGTCAGGGGAACTGGTGCACAAGTTCCCAAAGGTTACATATCTGGTTGTAAGATTGTCAATCTATCTTGTGGCTATTTTATCTGTTCTAATAAATGTTGCGGGTTCCAATAAATAATATTGAAAAAAAAACAAATATAAATTCTGAAAATTTAATATACCGACCATGTTGACTAATGTTTCAGATAAAATTAAGTATCCGCTTAATCATGGACGTCTGGACGATACGTAGCTCTGCCGCTGAGTAGGGACTCATAGTGCCAGTCTCAAGCCTGGAACAAGGAGGAGAGTTGGCTGCATGCAATATTGAGAATGTGTGATATCATTATTTTAACATAAACAATTAAAATTTAATTTTGTAATTGAATAATATTTTCGCCATTAATATTTATAAAACACTTAATAAAATGAATCAAAACAACTTCATTTGTAATATGGTAAACATTGACTGCAGTGAAATTAAGGGCACTACTCGTAGACAGAGAAACTAAGCTTATCTGTCTACGGTACTACTATAGTGTGAGTGATATACCATTACAAATTGTGATATGAATATTTATATACAGGGTGACTGGTGAATTAGGATCAATATTTTAGGAGCATAATCGGTACATGATTCTCATTCGAATTATGTAAAAAAAATAGGTACTTAATTTTTGACCAAATTTACAAAAATTTTACTTTAAATAAATAAAGTGTGGACATATTTCCGCGGCGCGTGCGGCGTTGTGTTTGCCACCCGCAACCCCTGCCCCGCGGCTTATTAGTATTAGTAGGTTAGTAGGTTAGTCGGGCGAGCGCCGCCGTAAGGTTCGTCCATCTTCCCGCGCGCGCGCCCCTAGCGATCGATCTTACGCGTATACCTAATGTTTCGTGTGTGAGTGTGACCCGTAATTAGTAATTAGGTATGGCTTATCAATACACAAATGCAGAATAATGTGAGTACTGTGAGTAGTAAAGTGACCCATTCGTGTTAAAGCGTGTGAAAGACAATATGCGTAAACGTGCCGAACTGTGTATCACACGAGCAGGAGCTCACTTTGAACATTTGTTAAGGTTAGTGTAGTTATGTAGGTAAATAGGTAGTTAAATGATTGACAATCGTTGTAAATAAGTATGATTCAATTTTTAAATACGCCGGAAATACCAAGATAGGTAAACAGTTAATTTTTGTCCCAAGTTCATATCATTTACCTAGTCAACAAATTTGTTGCTTAAACGAGTGAAATATTTTGGTATTTTTGCCTGTTCTAAGCCAGGTTTAAAGTATGAAGGGGGATTGGATCATGCTTGTTTATCAAAGGTAGCCTGCTACCCTGTTAACACGCGGCGGCGTTTGGACGTAGGGAAAGTACCGCGCGATAACTAAATGTACCTAACGGTGTTGTGTCGTCAGCGCAGCTAGGGCGTCCACATGACGCGTAATTAATTACATAACTTTTGGTTAACTTTACTTAGAAGTTTATTAATATTTATGTTATATGTATTTTTTTTTGGTCGTATATGGTCGTCAAATATCACGTCCTTAAGTATTGATACTAATTCACCAGTCACCCTGTATATTAAGTTTTACTCCTTAAATTACATCTACCGATAGCCTATTCTAACCACTAGAGGAGTAAAGACAAATAAATAAACGTTGACATTCAATTGACATGATATAATTGCTTGAGATCATAGACTAGTTTCTCTGTCTACGGTTGAGATATAAAATAAATATGATATTCATTATGGGCACGGGAAAAATGGCGTTTTGAATCTGATTTTTCATGATTTTTTTTCCGTATTAAATACATTAATTAAAATTTATTATGGCAGGCCCCAGCCCCACTCTATCTCAATGATAGACAACACTTCATATGTTATCATAATTTATTATAATATATATATATATATATATATATATATATATATATATATATATATATATATATATATGTAATTACCTTTTTTTTTACAGAAGAACCTCGATTTTACTAAATCCATGATTACATATAACCAAAACAATTACTAAACGACCAATCTATCTACTAATCTATATAATACGTATATACGTAACCGTAGATCAGTTGTCAGCAGTACTCCTCTACCCGATACGAACGCTCAGAATCTTAAACTGACATTCGATCAAGGATCGCAGACCGACCCTGTTCTAGATCAACCTTCAAAGGAGAATTTAGAAAAACTGGAAATGCTCTTAAAACGCTTGTACGGGCAGTTTATGGCGTTGATACCTAATGTTGAAATAAATGAAATTCAATCAATAATGGATAGGACATCTGAAGATCAAAGACTAGATGAGAATGTAGAGATTTGAGAAAATCGTCGAAATACGTCAAGTGTTGAACTCGAAATGGATAAGATAGCTGGTGGCTTAAAAATACGGAGAGCATCAGCGCAGACTACTAACGCAAGTTTGCCATTGTCGGTTAACAATGTTGATATGGTTTGTATATTCATATATTATTCATATGTATACATAAGTAGTTAAGTACATAAAATTTAATTACCTATAAAGTTGGACGTAAACTTGACCTAATGATCCAAATAGACCATTAGCACTGAATATATAATGTATCACTCTATTCCTTCACTGGCGTCCAATGGGTAAAAGTAATTTACTGAAAGAGACCAGGCGCTGATCTCAAGGCTTTAGTGCTTTCCGAGGCAAGGGTGTTAAAACTGCTAACTTCGGAAGTCCTAGCTGCTACTGACAATTTCTTTAAAAAATAATAATAATCCAGCAACATTATTATTGGTCCCATCCGGGATCTTTTAATATGTGCTTTCACAACTTAAAGGCTGAAACGTATTTATATTAAATAGGACTCATATAATCAACTGAATTATATAATTTATATGGTCCTAATTAAATTTCAAAATTATTAAATAAAAGTAAATTGCATTAGACTATAAAGTTATTATTTATTATGAATAAATATAAATATATTGACAGCGATTTTATTTATTCTATGGTCTATATTGTGTGTGGCGCTGTAATGAGGTGCTTACTATATAATACCTTAATCACCTGTTTCTAGGGAAAAAATAAATCAATAAATAAAAGTCATTATTGACTAATATAAATTCTAACATAAATAAGTGAAGAATGAAAAAAAAATTACAACTACCTACTTATTTTAACAATGAAATCAATATAATTATTAAAGTATTTTAAATTCGTAGGTTTCAATTGGAAACGGCAATGTCACCGTGCCTGCCAGACTAATGGCAGAAATCGGTTGGACTTCCTACACTTCAGCGACGAGACAATTGTTGCAAACCGTCTTTCCTAGAAGGTAATTACTAATTTCGGTTAACATTTAAACAGAAATTAATCAAGTGAATTTATTCCTACATTGTCCTTGTTTTATGCTCCGTTCTAATTATTCTTAGTTTAATTAATATATATTTTTATAAATATAATTTAATTATTAACGTAAAAATAATCGAGATGAATATTTGAAAGCATAGTCCGATTTATATCCATTTAGATTAAACCTTTAATAAAATATGGTACGAATTGCCTCGGTGGTCAAGTGGCTCGTTTAGTCCGCTGCTGATCCCGACGTCCCAGGGTAGACAATGGCTGGCAAACTCGCAATGTACAGTTTTTTTAATGCGATGCGATGGGGAAAAACATAACGATTTAGAAGATACTTAAGACGATCGTCGATTTGATTACCTATCTACAGAATAAATAAGAGATATAAGAACTAAGAAGAAATATTTTAAATTAATGTATATTCCATACATTAATTTAATAAATGTCCCTAATAAACGAAGTTGGTACTTATACACGTTTAAATATTCAATATTTAGGATACAATTAGTGTCACTTTGCCTCAAACTAAAATCTATTCTGCGACACCAAATGTTTAAATGAAAAACTACGTCTTAATACGTTAAGTATCTTTGAAAATATTAATAAAAATGATTAAATTAAAAATAAACCTTTTTAGGATTCTAGCCAATCATTCCTTACCTGGAAAGCAGTCACCGGCGTTTGCGAACAAACCACCGAAAAAGCAATTGGACCCTAAATTAGTAGACGATATTGTCAACACCGTCGCTGAAAGGTGCAATGTTCCTAAAAGGTTTGTTAGGTTGGTATTCATTTTTTAATCCCATAACTTTTGTACCTTTTAACTTTTTAATTTTTAGATATTTTATTTAAAAAAAAAAAAAGATATTTTTGTATTATAACATCTAACAAAATTTCAGATAACATAAAACTAATTCTTCGAAGTAATTAAGTAAATGACATAATATGTTTTTGTAGTCCGGAGACTTAGTGTTGAAAAAATTACAGGAGCTCCATTACGACGAAATGCGCGGATGAAGCAAAATTATATAGAAATCGTCAACGGTTCAGAAAAAAGCACGACCAACAAAACCGAGAGAACCTCCCGCCATCTTCTGCGTCTTCTGTTTGAGTTTAAGGAGACAAAGATCTAATATCAATTTGTACCATTTATTAATCAATTCATCATCATCATCTCAGCCGAAAGACGTCCACTGCTGGACAACGGTCTCCCCCAAGGATTTCAATTTTGGCCGGTCTTGCGCTGCCCGCATCCAACGGCTTCCCGCGACTCTTTCAATATCGTCGGTCCACCTTGTAGGGGGTCTGCCCACGCTGCGTCTTCCGGCTAATTAATCAATTAAAAATATGTAATTACTTTGAAATAATGTATATTCTATATGTATATATTTTTTGATAAAATAATGAATCAAGTACAAATTTATTTGTCATGACCAAAAAACCGCAGTTAACTGTAGCTACGAAAATAAAGCATAACGGTATATTAGTTTTTTTTTTTGCTCATAAATATAGCAGCATCGAAATAACCCAATGGAAACATGTAAAGCTTAATCTAAGATCGAGGGTACACATTTGAACATTTGTAGTAGCAGGGTGAAGTAGGTACCTACCACAGAGTTTTCATGTTTAATTTGTGTCTGTCGTTCGCGACTATCAACCATTGTAAAGCAGTGTGATGGATTAATATTAAAACTTTCTCTAAAACAGTGGATATAAATGAAAAGACAGGGCGGTATAATCACACTTAATCTATATTATAAATTACAGTTATTCATTTCATGGTCACAGATTTTGCACTCAATCTACTAAACTATCCTACTGTGTACACAACCGGACTGAGGTTCGGCTCACGATGCAGGTAGTAGTAGAATACTGACTCCAAATGTGCTAGCAGGGCAATATATGCTTTATTCCCCTTACCGGAGGCTTTCGGTTCGGCTGGCTTGGCTCCGCGGTTGTATGACACGCTGTCATTGGCTGAGGCGGTGTGACGTAACATTCGGCCGTCCTGAAATAATGATTGCTCCCGCAATCAGAGAAAACAAGGTTAGCTCTGTAGTAGGTCAAGAAGGTCTTTAGTTTTAAGTTGTTAATCAAAATTATTGGCACTGTCAGAATTTGCAGCAACCAAACCTGTAAAAACTTTATAGCCTCGAAGTCTCTCGATACTTCGGATCCTATACCTATCATTGTCAATTATCTAGGTAAAGATACCCTAGTCAGGTAAGCAATTTAGCCAATTATTCGCGGCCTTGCTAGGGTCTATGGCCCGCATTCCATTTAATAATTATGGATAATTTAAAAAAAATAATAAAATTGTCTTGCTTGTAATTCTACTAATATTATAAACGCGAATGTTTGTATGGATGTTTGTTACTCTTTCACGCAAACACTACTGAATGGATTTTAATGAAACTTTACAATAATATAGCTCATACATCAGAATAACATGTAGATTATAATTTATACAGCTATTGATTAAATTGGCCAAAATATAACAATAAGTGTCACGTAAGTCGGAAAAAAATCTTCTATTTGCGAGCCATTCTGGCGTGCGTTGCAAAACCCGTAAGAGTTATACAAATGTAATGTAAAGCGGAAATGTATCTCTTAAATAGTTCTACAAAAAAATCCGTGACAGTATATATCTATCTTTTTTGTTTAAGCCATTATCGCTAAAATAGTAAATCGAAAATACAATAAAATTTGATATTTATTTCCAAAATGCACATTTTGTATTAACAAATTGATTCTTATTGAAACAAATACTTTTGTAGCAGTACGCCGCTACATAGCAACAAGAACACACATGCCACGCATGCCGCAATAAATGACATCATCGTTTGAAACAACGAATAGCTCTGAAAAGGACTGTTTATTTGAAACAAGAAGCAGCATGCAATGACTTAGTATGACGTAATGCCAAGCTCTTAAAAGAACTGTTTTTATATTTAATATTCTTTATCTTCATATAATAATCTTCGCTTCAATTGATTCCACAATATTCCATCGTTTATACTGTACTCAAGAAGTTTTACTACTGCTACAACGTTCACCTCTTAAAGTGGTGACCCCGAGCACGCACGCCTTCTGATGACCTCAAGCAAGCACGCCGTCTGAAGAACCCAAGGAACGCCGATGGAATCCTGAGCAAGACCCAACGAAGCCAGTCCATCAGAGCCGAAAAAGCCTGTTGAACTGCTCGTAATCTCTGCCAGTCTGTAGACTGGCAGAGATACGGTGTACCGTGGAATCTCTTCCCATTTACTCACAAAATGGAAGATGAACATACTCAATTTCTTATCAGCGAACTAAAGAAATTATCGCAAGAAATCGCCGAAATAAAAGCAAAACCTTAACACAGCCACCATCGTAAGCAATTTCGATCTCATCAACGCAACTCGTCACGACATCATTCTCGCACTAGTACATCATCATCGTCACTCTGCTTCTACCACCGTAAATTCGAAAGCCAAGCAAGACGCTGTACTACTCCGTGCAGTTACAAAAACACAAACGTCGAGAAACCAGATCGAACCGTGGCTGAGGCTATACCCGGCGCTACATTCAAATCATACCGCCTATTCGTCACTGACAAGAAAACTAGACTATCTTTCTTGGTAGACACAGGGGCTAATATATCCGTCCTACCAAGAAAACCAGGTCAAAAAGCTACGCCGCTACCATTCAAACTATACGCAGCAAACAACACAACGATAGCTACATACGGCGAGAAAACACTCGAACTCGATCTTAACCTACGCCGCTCGTATAAATGGAAGTTCATCGTTGCCGACGTTTCAAAACCAATACTGGGCGCAAATTTTTTAAATCATCATCAACTCATTGTCGACATGAAAAATAGAAGGTTAATTGACGCCGTAACAAGCTTAAAAACCAACGCTTCAATCATGTCAACAAACATACCAACCGTTCGCAGTATCGATATACACAACTCAAATCACGCAATACTAGCGGAATTCCCCGGTATAACAAGACTCACCGCGATGCAACTTCAACCGCAAATCAACGTCGAACATTATATCGAAACTCAAGGGCAACCAATACACTGCCGCGCTCGACCTATACCGCCACATCGATATGAAAAAGTAAAAAAAGGATTTGAAAATATGATGCAACAAGGACTCTGCAGACCAAGTAAAGGCCCATGGTCATTACCACTACACATAGTACCAAAGAAGAATGGCGATATAAGAGTTTGTGGTGATTATCGACGACTCAACGCCATTACAAAACCCGATCGCTATCCAGTTCCGCGAGTCAAGGACTTTACACATAAATTCTGGAAAAATATATTTTCAACTATCGATTTAAACCGAGCATATCAACAACTTTGCGTCCGAGATGAAGACATAGAAAAAACCGCTATTATAACTCCAATGGGTTTATTCGAATTTCCACGCATGTGTCCCGGTTTAAAAAACGCTGGACAAACATTTCAACGTTTCATACATGAAGTACTCCGAAGACTAGACTACGTGTTCCCATTCATCGACGATGTTCTTATTGCCTCATCCAACGAGACCGAACATCGCGAACACTTAAGAACCGTTTTAAAAAGACTACAGGACAACGGCATCACTATTAACCCAGCCAAATGCAACCTAGGCCAGCCAGAAGTCAAATTACTTGGTTATATCGTATCTAAATTAGGTATTATAGCCACCCGAAGAAAAAATTAAAACTATAATCGAGTATCCACAACCAAAAACGATAGAAGAGTTAAGAAGATTTCTCGGTATGTTAAACTTTTACCGCGTCCACATACCGCACGCCGCATCTATACAAGCTCCGTTAAACGCACATCTACATAACGTCAAGAAGCGAGATAAAACAATAATACAGTGGAACAACGAATCACTGCAAGCATTCGAAGCGTGTAAAGCAAGCATCTCTAACGCGACTTTACTCGCTCACCCATCTCATCAAGCTACACTCGCGATATTCAGCGACGCCTCTGACAACTCAGCTGGAGCTGTATTACAACAATACATAAATGAAACATGGCAACCACTCGGCTACTTCTCAAAAAAGTTTACAGACGCTCAGAAAAATTATTTAACATACGATCGTGAATTATTAGCTATATATATGGCAGTAAAACACTTCCGTAAAATATTCGAAGGACGACAAATAATAATATTTACCGACCACAAGCCACTTACATTCGCAATGAATAAGACGCCATCATCAAATGAAACACCGCGACTCACAAGACAATTATTATTCATTAGCGAATTTACAACCGACATACGTCACGTAGGCGGCAAGGACAACATAGTCGCCGACGCATTAAGCCGCATAGAAACAATAAATTGCCCAACTACAATAAATTACGAAGAAATAGCAAACGCACAAGAAAGAGATAGCAATATACAACAATTAACTCAACAAAATAATTTATCATTCAAAAAGATTAATATACCGAACACAGACATCGAATTATATTGCGAAACATCAACTTCTTATATACGTCCGTATATACCTATCGACTATCGCCGCGAAGTATATAACAGCATACATAATATCAGTCATCCTGGAACACGAACAACACGCAAGCTGATATGTAAGAAATACTTGTGGCCTTCAATGAATACAGACATCGCGCAATGGACAAAGACTTGTATTAATTGCCAGAAAAGCAAAATACAACGTCACACATTCAGCAAGATTGATTCATTCCCACCAACCGAACGTTTTCAACATGTACACGTCGATATAGTCGGACCGCTTCCTACAACCGTTCAAGGTTATCGCTATCTAATAACAATGATAGACCGACACACACGATGGCCCGAAGCTATACCTACTGCCGACATCTCAGCCGAAACAGTAACAGAAATAATATATAATCATTGGATAACAAGACTCGGATGTCCTACTACATTGACAAGCGATCAAGGCCGACAGTTCGAAAGTAAATTATTTAATAACCTAATGAAAATAATGGGAATAAATAAAACTCGAACTACACCGATACGGTGTAGTTCGAGTTTTATTTATTCCCATTATTTACCCACAAAGTAACGGGATAGTTGAACGCTGGCATCGGACCTTGAAAACCGGATTACGCACGAAACTAGCCGACTCGAGTACATGGGTCAATGAACTTCCAACGGTACTATTAGGTTTACGCGCAGCGCTACGCACGGACACCGGCGTAAGCGCCGCGGAACTTACCTATGGTTATAACCTACGCCCAGAGGAAGTGTCACGTGCGCTCGTAGCTCTCGAGAGCGACAAATAGGAAGTCGAGATCGATCGAGCAGCCGAGCATGACACGTCGCTGTACCACCTCTGCAAGAAACTTACCAGAAGTGACACTCCTATTTACCCGCTACTAGATCGAGCGGGTAATAGGAGATACTCCGCCAGAGACAGGGCAGAGATCCTGGCGGAGCACCTGGAGAGGCAGTTTACTCCCAATCCACTGGACATGACTAACGCCAATGTCCGTCATCACGCGGCGATCCAAGAGCAAGTGGAGTGTTTTCTGTCGTCTTTCGTCTACCGAAGCGAAAGGCGCCAGGCCCCGACGGAATCACCAACGCCGCGTTGATGCAGCTACCACGTGAAGTCTTCGAAGCGTTCACGAAAACTTTCAACGGGATACTCCGAACCGGACACTTCCCCGAGGCATGGAGGATGGGGAAGGTCATCGTCCTTCCCAAGCCGGGCAAAAATCGCAGGCTTCCGGCAAGCTATCGGCCAATCACGCTACTCTCGCACATCGCCAAGCTGTTCGAGCGTCTGCTGCTGCGAAGACTCGCGCCTCACCTGCCCCTGCGCGAGGAGCAGTTCGGGTTCCGAAGCAGCCACTCAACGACGCTCCAGCTAACGAGAGTAATCAGCCTCTTAGTCAGTGAGCGAAACAAAAGGCGTCCCACCGTCGGGGTCTTTCTCGACATGGAGAAGGCCTTCGACCGGGTGTGGCACGCCGGGCTCCTGGCTAAGCTCCTGAACACCACGGCGCCTCTTGCGAGCAGTGGCGTCATTCCTGGAAGGCCGTAGCTTTTATGTCTCGGTGGAAGACGCGAATTCTCAATCGCGGCCCATCCGAGCCGGAGTACCCCAGGGTAGCTGTCTGTCGCCGCGTCTATACGCGGTGTACACGGACGACATCCCCACCCTCCGCGATCATCTGCGTGAGGGTGAAGAGAGCGTACTGTTGGCCCTGTATGCGGACGACAGTGCGTTTCTATCGTCGTCCTATCACCAAATCGTCGCTGCAAATAAAATGCAGCGCTTGCTGGATCTGCTTCCGGAGTGGCTAGACAAGTGGAGGATGGCCCTCAATGTCGGTAAGACGGCCGCTCTGCTTGTCGGTGCCGACAAGCCGATGCGTCAGCTCACCCTCCGAGGCCAGGACGTGGAGTGGCTGAAATCAGTTTGCTACTTGGGTTGTCACATTGACCGTAGGCTGTGCATGATACCCACCGTCAACAAGGCGGTGAATCATGCCGCGGCTGCGCGGTCAAAGTTGTACACCCTCTTCGCATCCCGCCTACCACAGAAGACCAAACTGAGGATCTACGGAGCCTACGTCCGCTCGCGCCTGACGTATGCGGCCCCCGCCTGGTATGTGCTATGCTCAGCGCACCAGAAGCGGAGGTTGCGGATCCAACAAAATCGATGCCTGCGAATGATAGTAGGAGCCCCGAGGTACGTCAGAAATGACGTCATACACCGAGACACCAGGACGCCCACCGTGGAGGAGTTCGTCCGTCACTTCGCACGCACAATGTTCGGAAGAGCGGACAATAGTGCGTGCGTGCACCTCCACGGAATAGCACCGCTGCATGCTGGACCACCAGAGGGGCGTTCTCTACCTCGTGAGCTCTTACTGTCGCCGATCATCTGCCCCGACGCAGGCATCGAAGACGACGACTTGGAGGACACAAGATAGGACGACGATCGACACCCAATTAGACAACCAACTCAACAAGTAGATAACAAACACAACAATCAGCCACTGGTTCATTGTGACGCAGGTCCTTTGGGCCTAAAAACACAGGACACGACAGGTTAAGCCTGTCGGGGAGGAACAGCCCGGGTAAAGGGGGAAACCCCGAGGCCCGTACCCAGACTGGCCTAGGCCAGCCAGGAGGAACCAGTGTGTGTATCTTATATCATTCATAACAGTCCACCTCGAGGCTTCGTGTGAGCAAGACCTGTTAATTCAGTGACTATTAATACGTGAATGTTATAAAGGTGTAAACAAAGCCTAAAAGACCAATTATAATAATAATACATGGTTTTAGAAGAAATGGTTTGTGGTTTTTCGCGCAACAAAACACAAAGCACTTAAATAAAAGCACTGAGTCGTCATCGTCACTGTCATCTTCTAATGAATATCAAGTGATGAAGGAGGAGTAAGGAGGAGAAAGAGGGTGAAACAACACACAGTATAGAATAGAGAGGATGTGCATATTCTAACTGCCGTCAAGTCGGGGGTTGAAATTTTTACAGAAAGCTTACATTATTATAAGCACAAACGCAAAGTTTCAACATGCGGAGACGCGTAGTTTTTGAAGAAAAAATTATTGAAAATCAATTATTATGCAATATTCATGTCAATCCGGTAGTAACTTTGACAGATTATAACGTTTCGTTTTACCTACGGTTATGTTGACACGTTCGGAAACATTTTATTTTATATAAATTTTAGTAAATACTTATATTTTGTACACATTCCACTAGTTTTCATGCACACATATATTTAACAGTTAATGTATAGTAAATTACAGCATTATTTAGCATTACGAGATATTAAAATTAAAATGTATAGTGTTTACCGTCTTTTGCTGGCATGCGGAACAAAACGCAAAACTGACGCCATTTTGTATTGTCATAGTAATAATATTATTTTAACAGTACCCATAGGGTAATAACAAATAAAACAGGTTAGGTTCAACTTATGTCAAAGAATTGAATTAATTGACTCCGACTCCATCTGGTACGAGTCTGTCTTACCCCTACAGTGTTTTTATGGAGCCGCAGGCGCTTAGCGAGAGGGCAAGGGCCTAGAGGCTGCTTTTCCCGCAGCGCCGGAGACGTTGCAGTCTCAAAATAGAAACATAATCCCTCTAAATCAGTCCCCCTTTTTTGTAGTGGGAAACCACTCCCCCAAGTCTCCCCCCAGGTTTTTGCACCTATTATTAATTTTAAACTAAAAAATCGGGATTTTTTTTCAAAACTAAAAATTAAAAAACTTGAAAAGGGGATGGTTCTTCAACTTTTCCTTTTAAGGGGCCCCCCCCCCCCTTACTGCACTTTTATTGGTCTTATTTAATGTTGCAATGTTTTAGCTATATGATTAAATTTGTTTTATTTTTGTTACATTTTTGTTTAATTAATTAATTTTATTTGCTTAATGCAATCCTTTTATAATTCCTGTGAGGCAGCCGCGTCTTTTTATTGCCTTTCAATCGATTCGATTATTAGCAACTAACAGTTTATATTAAAACAGGCAAATTAAATTACTGCTACATATATTTTGAAATATAGTAATCATATGCTCAGCATCAAAAAAACTATCAAAAGAAAAAAAACAAAATCAAAGACCATTATTTATCGAAAAATTATAACAATGTTTAATTTATAGTAGACTCTGTTTTGATTGTTTGAAACTTTTAAAGTTTGAACTTTTTGATGGTTAATTTTTTGTTAAAGGGTTTAAATTACTTTGAAAATATTCAAAATAAAATCCTTTAGAAATAATATAATTATTCTGAATCAAATTTAATTATTTAAAGCAATAAGTTAAACTTAATTCCATTTGAATTCTGTTAGCAGCGTCACCTTTGAACATACTATGTTTGTTTAAATAGTTTGTGAGAAATAAATCATCTCGAGTTGTGTAAAATATTAAACTATGTAAAATAATTACAATTTTAAACTAAACGGTTAAAAAACATATTTCAGACTACAAATATTTCTTAAATATCAAAGAAATACATCGAAATATCATATAAACATTTTTCACTAAAAAGATATAAAACAGATTGTCAAATTAGAAAACAGATGCAATGAAATACGAAAATTTCAGAATCCGAAATATTTATTATTTAATATTTTATTATTTCATACGCAGCTGATGGAATGTGGAATCTCAAGAGTGACGATGCCTATTTTTCTTTTTTGGATCATCAGTGAAATAATGTATATCAGTGAAATCACAGTGATAAAATTTGTTCTTTAAAAAGAAAATAATAGACACAAACTTTGGTGCATGCGTTCCTGTATTATATATCCTACTAAAATAATTTATATCTCCTTTTTTTTTTAATTCTGTTCTTCTATGTATCTAAGTTATTGTTTTAGTGATTGTAATATTGATGTTTCTTAAAATAAGTATTCTATTTTATTTTATTTTTCATGTTTTCATTCGACACGTCGTCTAATAGTAACTGTGTATTGCTTGAATGCCCTATTTGCATCGATAGAAAACTTGACAAGGGACAACGTGGCCTATCAATCCATAGCAGCCGACGTCATATACCCAATATTATTTTAAAACCAGATGAGAAACTAGAAAATCATTTTAATCTTAAGACTAAGAGAGAATAACGAGACATTAAGCAATACACCAATATGGAAAAGACTCGCACTCCTTAAACACGGGGTCAAGTTGGTAAAACATATCCCGAGAGGAGCTCGAGCGTCAGTGGCTCGGTGTTTTACAGAGTGTGTGTCCAAAGTTTCATCGGAAAATACAACTCAAGCGTGGGAAGAATTTCTCACGTTTTCATATAGAGTACTAAATATAGAAAATCGAAACAAAGACATCTCTCTAACATCAAAAATTAAAGAAAATACAAAACATAATAATTTACCGAATCCTAAAAATATTTCTAATAAGACAAATCCCTCTGCATATCACACCAACCTTATTGAGCATAAAGTAAGTGATGGAGATGTCAGAGGCGCTTCAAACGTTTTGTTTTCCGATGATATTTTGGCAAAAAATACTCTTGAGACGCTAAAAGCCCTCCAAGATAAACATCCTTTACCAATACAGCCTTCTCAACCTTCCTTTCTCCCTGTAGACTCCATAACGCCACTACAAGTTTCCAAAGATGCTATTCATTCTGGGATTTATTCTTTCTCGAATGGTTCTGCTGGAGGTTTGGACGGTCTTACTCACAGCACCTAAAAGACTTGTTAAGTTCCTCAGTTCTTAATGAAGACAAGGAAAAATTAATTCGGGAATAAACAAATTTAGTTAATTTAATGCTCTCTGGTCGAGTTCCAGAAACAATTACACCGGTCCTTTATGGTGTAAATTTAGTAGTTTTATTAAAAAAAGATGGAGGAGTACGTCCCTTTGCAGTTGGCAGCACTATTCGGCGACTAGCCTCTAAGATATGTTGCAATTTATTAAAAAGCAAATTAAAAAATAAATTCATGCCTCAACAACTGGGTTTTGGTATACAGGGAGGATGTGAAGCGGCAGTCCATTCTGCTAGAACCTTTTTAAGTGAATCCGAAAATTATGAAATTTTCGTCAAAATTGATGTTCGGAATGCGTTCAACTCGGTTGATCGAGGAGCTATGTTAAAAGAAATTTAAAAAGAAATTCCAGAAATATTCGACTATATGTGGCAATGTTATGGTTCTCCCACAAAATTATAGTTTGGCGAGCACGAAATTAATTCATCAGTAGGTTGTCAGCAAGGTGACCCACTTGGCCCCGCCATATTTAGTTTGGTTATACATCCAATAATTTCATTATTAGATTCCAAATTTAATTTATGGTACCTCGATGATGGCTCTTTGGGAGGAGATGTAACAACAGTCATTGGCAACTTAAAAATAATTTAAAAAAAATTTAAAAGCATAGGACTTAATTTAAATTGCAGTAAATGCGAAGTATATTTTTCAGAACCTATTTCTCTTTCAGAAGAAAAGAAAAACAAAATTTTAAATGATTTAAATCTTTTAATCCCAAATATTATTACGGTCCCTAAGCATTCTTTAACTTTAGTAGGCGCTCCAATATTTGATGATGCATTTCTTCCCTTAATAAATTCAAAATTAGAAAAGCTTAACCTCATTTCGAAGCGTTTATTAGACATTCAATTATATTTGATATTTGCCCCAAAGTTTATGTATTTATTACGCAGTAGCCCTTTTTGGAAATTTCCTTCTATTACAGCCGCTATTGATGCCTTGCTTAAAGACACCGTAGCCAAAATTCTAAATTTACAATTCGATACACTTTCTTGGATACAAGCAACTCTCCCAGTCAAATATGGTGGCTTAGGTATACGGTCTACGTCATCTTTGGCGCTCCCAGCTTTCTTGGCCTCCGCTAATGGTTCTATCACTCTCGTCAATCGGATATTAAGCTTTCCAAGTTCGACTGATGTTGTAGTGAAGGATCTTGCTGAGGCTAAGACAGCTTGGAGTGTTTCTTGCCATGATGAAGTATTTCCCTCAGATATGGCTTGTCAGAAGCACTGGGATTCACCCCGTATTAAACTTACACACAATTTGCTCCTGTCCCAGTGTACTTCAGATACAGACCATCTTTCGTCTACCGAAGCGAAAGGCGCCAGGCCCCGACGGAATCACCAACGCCGCGTTGATGCAGCTACCACGTGAAGTCTTCGAAGCGTTCACGAAAACTTTCAACGGGATACTCCGAACCGGACACTTCCCCGAGGCATGGAGGATGGGGAAGGTCATCGTCCTTCCCAAGCCGGGCAAAAATCGCAGGCTTCCGGCAAGCTATCGGCCAATCACGCTACTCTCGCACATCGCCAAGCTGTTCGAGCGTCTGCTGCTGCGAAGACTCGCGCCTCACCTGCCCCTGCGCGAGGAGCAGTTCGGGTTCCGAAGCAGCCACTCAACGACGCTCCAGCTAACGAGAGTAATCAGCCTCTTAGTCAGTGAGCGAAACAAAAGGCGTCCCACCGTCGGGGTCTTTCTCGACATGGAGAAGGCCTTCGACCGGGTGTGGCACGCCGGGCTCCTGGCTAAGCTCCTGAACACCACGGCGCCTCTTGCGAGCAGTGGCGTCATTCCTGGAAGGCCGTAGCTTTTATGTCTCGGTGGAAGACGCGAATTCTCAATCGCGGCCCATCCGAGCCGGAGTACCCCAGGGTAGCTGTCTGTCGCCGCGTCTATACGCGGTGTACACGGACGACATCCCCACCCTCCGCGATCATCTGCGTGAGGGTGAAGAGAGCGTACTGTTGGCCCTGTATGCGGACGACAGTGCGTTTCTATCGTCGTCCTATCACCAAATCGTCGCTGCAAATAAAATGCAGCGCTTGCTGGATCTGCTTCCGGAGTGGCTAGACAAGTGGAGGATGGCCCTCAATGTCGGTAAGACGGCCGCTCTGCTTGTCGGTGCCGACAAGCCGATGCGTCAGCTCACCCTCCGAGGCCAGGACGTGGAGTGGCTGAAATCAGTTTGCTACTTGGGTTGTCACATTGACCGTAGGCTGTGCATGATACCCACCGTCAACAAGGCGGTGAATCATGCCGCGGCTGCGCGGTCAAAGTTGTACACCCTCTTCGCATCCCGCCTACCACAGAAGACCAAACTGAGGATCTACGGAGCCTACGTCCGCTCGCGCCTGACGTATGCGGCCCCCGCCTGGTATGTGCTATGCTCAGCGCACCAGAAGCGGAGGTTGCGGATCCAACAAAATCGATGCCTGCGAATGATAGTAGGAGCCCCGAGGTACGTCAGAAATGACGTCATACACCGAGACACCAGGACGCCCACCGTGGAGGAGTTCGTCCGTCACTTCGCACGCACAATGTTCGGAAGAGCGGACAATAGTGCGTGCGTGCACCTCCACGGAATAGCACCGCTGCATGCTGGACCACCAGAGGGGCGTTCTCTACCTCGTGAGCTCTTACTGTCGCCGATCATCTGCCCCGACGCAGGCATCGAAGACGACGACTTGGAGGACACAAGATAGGACGACGATCGACACCCAATTAGACAACCAACTCAACAAGTAGATAACAAACACAACAATCAGCCACTGGTTCATTGTGACGCAGGTCCTTTGGGCCTAAAAACACAGGACACGACAGGTTAAGCCTGTCGGGGAGGAACAGCCCGGGTAAAGGGGGAAACCCCGAGGCCCGTACCCAGACTGGCCTAGGCCAGCCAGGAGGAACCAGTGTGTGTATCTTATATCATTCATAACAGTCCACCTCGAGGCTTCGTGTGAGCAAGACCTGTTAATTCAGTGACTATTAATACGTGAATGTTATAAAGGTGTAAACAAAGCCTAAAAGACCAATTATAATAATAATACATGGTTTTAGAAGAAATGGTTTGTGGTTTTTCGCGCAACAAAACACAAAGCACTTAAATAAAAGCACTGAGTCGTCATCGTCACTGTCATCTTCTAATGAATATCAAGTGATGAAGGAGGAGTAAGGAGGAGAAAGAGGGTGAAACAACACACAGTATAGAATAGAGAGGATGTGCATATTCTAACTGCCGTCAAGTCGGGGGTTGAAATTTTTACAGAAAGCTTACATTATTATAAGCACAAACGCAAAGTTTCAACATGCGGAGACGCGTAGTTTTTGAAGAAAAAATTATTGAAAATCAATTATTATGCAATATTCATGTCAATCCGGTAGTAACTTTGACAGATTATAACGTTTCGTTTTACCTACGGTTATGTTGACACGTTCGGAAACATTTTATTTTATATAAATTTTAGTAAATACTTATATTTTGTACACATTCCACTAGTTTTCATGCACACATATATTTAACAGTTAATGTATAGTAAATTACAGCATTATTTAGCATTACGAGATATTAAAATTAAAATGTATAGTGTTTACCGTCTTTTGCTGGCATGCGGAACAAAACGCAAAACTGACGCCATTTTGTATTGTCATAGTAATAATATTATTTTAACAGTACCCATAGGGTAATAACAAATAAAACAGGTTAGGTTCAACTTATGTCAAAGAATTGAATTAATTGACTCCGACTCCATCTGGTACGAGTCTGTCTTACCCCTACAGTGTTTTTATGGAGCCGCAGGCGCTTAGCGAGAGGGCAAGGGCCTAGAGGCTGCTTTTCCCGCAGCGCCGGAGACGTTGCAGTCTCAAAATAGAAACATAATCCCTCTAAATCAGTCCCCCTTTTTTGTAGTGGGAAACCACTCCCCCAAGTCTCCCCCCAGGTTTTTGCACCTATTATTAATTTTAAACTAAAAAATCGGGATTTTTTTTCAAAACTAAAAATTAAAAAACTTGAAAAGGGGATGGTTCTTCAACTTTTCCTTTTAAGGGGCCCCCCCCCCCCTTACTGCACTTTTATTGGTCTTATTTAATGTTGCAATGTTTTAGCTATATGATTAAATTTGTTTTATTTTTGTTACATTTTTGTTTAATTAATTAATTTTATTTGCTTAATGCAATCCTTTTATAATTCCTGTGAGGCAGCCGCGTCTTTTTATTGCCTTTCAATCGATTCGATTATTAGCAACTAACAGTTTATATTAAAACAGGCAAATTAAATTACTGCTACATATATTTTGAAATATAGTAATCATATGCTCAGCATCAAAAAAACTATCAAAAGAAAAAAAACAAAATCAAAGACCATTATTTATCGAAAAATTATAACAATGTTTAATTTATAGTAGACTCTGTTTTGATTGTTTGAAACTTTTAAAGTTTGAACTTTTTGATGGTTAATTTTTTGTTAAAGGGTTTAAATTACTTTGAAAATATTCAAAATAAAATCCTTTAGAAATAATATAATTATTCTGAATCAAATTTAATTATTTAAAGCAATAAGTTAAACTTAATTCCATTTGAATTCTGTTAGCAGCGTCACCTTTGAACATACTATGTTTGTTTAAATAGTTTGTGAGAAATAAATCATCTCGAGTTGTGTAAAATATTAAACTATGTAAAATAATTACAATTTTAAACTAAACGGTTAAAAAACATATTTCAGACTACAAATATTTCTTAAATATCAAAGAAATACATCGAAATATCATATAAACATTTTTCACTAAAAAGATATAAAACAGATTGTCAAATTAGAAAACAGATGCAATGAAATACGAAAATTTCAGAATCCGAAATATTTATTATTTAATATTTTATTATTTCATACGCAGCTGATGGAATGTGGAATCTCAAGAGTGACGATGCCTATTTTTCTTTTTTGGATCATCAGTGAAATAATGTATATCAGTGAAATCACAGTGATAAAATTTGTTCTTTAAAAAGAAAATAATAGACACAAACTTTGGTGCATGCGTTCCTGTATTATATATCCTACTAAAATAATTTATATCTCCTTTTTTTTTTAATTCTGTTCTTCTATGTATCTAAGTTATTGTTTTAGTGATTGTAATATTGATGTTTCTTAAAATAAGTATTCTATTTTATTTTATTTTTCATGTTTTCATTCGACACGTCGTCTAATAGTAACTGTGTATTGCTTGAATGCCCTATTTGCATCGATAGAAAACTTGACAAGGGACAACGTGGCCTATCAATCCATAGCAGCCGACGTCATATACCCAATATTATTTTAAAACCAGATGAGAAACTAGAAAATCATTTTAATCTTAAGACTAAGAGAGAATAACGAGACATTAAGCAATACACCAATATGGAAAAGACTCGCACTCCTTAAACACGGGGTCAAGTTGGTAAAACATATCCCGAGAGGAGCTCGAGCGTCAGTGGCTCGGTGTTTTACAGAGTGTGTGTCCAAAGTTTCATCGGAAAATACAACTCAAGCGTGGGAAGAATTTCTCACGTTTTCATATAGAGTACTAAATATAGAAAATCGAAACAAAGACATCTCTCTAACATCAAAAATTAAAGAAAATACAAAACATAATAATTTACCGAATCCTAAAAATATTTCTAATAAGACAAATCCCTCTGCATATCACACCAACCTTATTGAGCATAAAGTAAGTGATGGAGATGTCAGAGGCGCTTCAAACGTTTTGTTTTCCGATGATATTTTGGCAAAAAATACTCTTGAGACGCTAAAAGCCCTCCAAGATAAACATCCTTTACCAATACAGCCTTCTCAACCTTCCTTTCTCCCTGTAGACTCCATAACGCCACTACAAGTTTCCAAAGATGCTATTCATTCTGGGATTTATTCTTTCTCGAATGGTTCTGCTGGAGGTTTGGACGGTCTTACTCACAGCACCTAAAAGACTTGTTAAGTTCCTCAGTTCTTAATGAAGACAAGGAAAAATTAATTCGGGAATAAACAAATTTAGTTAATTTAATGCTCTCTGGTCGAGTTCCAGAAACAATTACACCGGTCCTTTATGGTGTAAATTTAGTAGTTTTATTAAAAAAAGATGGAGGAGTACGTCCCTTTGCAGTTGGCAGCACTATTCGGCGACTAGCCTCTAAGATATGTTGCAATTTATTAAAAAGCAAATTAAAAAATAAATTCATGCCTCAACAACTGGGTTTTGGTATACAGGGAGGATGTGAAGCGGCAGTCCATTCTGCTAGAACCTTTTTAAGTGAATCCGAAAATTATGAAATTTTCGTCAAAATTGATGTTCGGAATGCGTTCAACTCGGTTGATCGAGGAGCTATGTTAAAAGAAATTTAAAAAGAAATTCCAGAAATATTCGACTATATGTGGCAATGTTATGGTTCTCCCACAAAATTATAGTTTGGCGAGCACGAAATTAATTCATCAGTAGGTTGTCAGCAAGGTGACCCACTTGGCCCCGCCATATTTAGTTTGGTTATACATCCAATAATTTCATTATTAGATTCCAAATTTAATTTATGGTACCTCGATGATGGCTCTTTGGGAGGAGATGTAACAACAGTCATTGGCAACTTAAAAATAATTTAAAAAAAATTTAAAAGCATAGGACTTAATTTAAATTGCAGTAAATGCGAAGTATATTTTTCAGAACCTATTTCTCTTTCAGAAGAAAAGAAAAACAAAATTTTAAATGATTTAAATCTTTTAATCCCAAATATTATTACGGTCCCTAAGCATTCTTTAACTTTAGTAGGCGCTCCAATATTTGATGATGCATTTCTTCCCTTAATAAATTCAAAATTAGAAAAGCTTAACCTCATTTCGAAGCGTTTATTAGACATTCAATTATATTTGATATTTGCCCCAAAGTTTATGTATTTATTACGCAGTAGCCCTTTTTGGAAATTTCCTTCTATTACAGCCGCTATTGATGCCTTGCTTAAAGACACCGTAGCCAAAATTCTAAATTTACAATTCGATACACTTTCTTGGATACAAGCAACTCTCCCAGTCAAATATGGTGGCTTAGGTATACGGTCTACGTCATCTTTGGCGCTCCCAGCTTTCTTGGCCTCCGCTAATGGTTCTATCACTCTCGTCAATCGGATATTAAGCTTTCCAAGTTCGACTGATGTTGTAGTGAAGGATCTTGCTGAGGCTAAGACAGCTTGGAGTGTTTCTTGCCATGATGAAGTATTTCCCTCAGATATGGCTTGTCAGAAGCACTGGGATTCACCCCGTATTAAACTTACACACAATTTGCTCCTGTCCCAGTGTACTTCAGATACAGACCATGCAAGACTGCTAGCTGTATCTGAAAGAGAGTCAGGCCACTGGCTTCAGGCCCTCCCTTCTAAAAATCTAGGGACAGTACTTGATCGGGCAACGATACGCATCGCCGTATGCCTTCGCTTAGGTTTAAAGGTGTGCGAGCCTCACACATGTCCCTGTGGTACCCAGGTGGATAATTTCGGACGCCATGGACTTAGCTGCCGCAAAAGCGCTGGCCGTGCTATCGCCATGGGTCTCTTAATGACATACTTCGTCGGGCTTTTGCCACAGCATCGATTCCTGCTACACTGGAACCGAATGGTTTATGCAGAGATGATGACAAGAGACCCGATGGAGCGTCATTAGTGCCATGGTCGATGGGACGTGTTCTTGTGTGGGATGCAAATTGCGTAGATACGCTGGCAGTATCTCATATCAAGAATACGTCTCGTAAAGCCAGTGCAGCCGCTGAAGCTGCTCAAATACTCAAGACCGCAAATATTCACTTTTATCCAACGAATATGAATTTGCGGGGCTGGGTTTTGAAACATTGGGTCCATGGTCGTCCGATACAAAAAGGATCATAAAAGATATTTCTCAGAAACTGGTCCACACTTCTGATGACCCAAGAGCTGGCGCTTATTTAGCCCAAAGGCTGAGTCTAGCGGTGCAGAGAGGCAATAGTGCCAGCGTCTTGGGTACAATGCCACAGGACAATCTTTTAGACGGCGTGTTTTTTCTTTAAATTTGTATGTGTATGTTCTTTTTATTTTAATTTTGTATTTTATAAAAAATACCTGTATAAACTTAATAATGAATAAAATGTATATTATATTTAAAAAAAAAAAAATTAAACTATATTTCAAAATATATTTAGCAGTAATTTAATTTGTCTGTTTTATTATAAACTGTTAGTTGCTAATAACCGAATCGATTGAAAGGCAATAAAAAGACGCGGTTGCCTCACTGTAATTATAAAAGGATTAATTTAAATCAATATCACAGTGATGGCTAACAATGCGAAAGCGAAATAGCCAGCGCAAATATTATGTTCCATCCGTATGTATGTACTATGTTTGTCCCATATTCTACCGCCAAACAGCAAAATTTAGTATTGTTGTGTTCCGGCTTAAAGGCCGATGAAGCCAGTGTAACTGTGTAACAGGCACAAGGGACAATTTAGTTCCCACGGCTGGTTGCGCATTCGCGATGCAAGGAATGGTTTATATTGTTATAGTGCCAATGTACATGGGTTGGGGTGACCATTTACCAATATTATTAAGAAAACAAATAACGGACCACCTTTTTCGAAAGCTCTGTCTCATAATGTGGGACGAATGTACGATGAGCCACCACTCACACACAAATACGTAGATATAACCTAAGAAAACAATAATAAATAAACGCATGAAAAAATTCGCAGGGCGGTGTTTCATGCATATATACATATAATGTAAAATGACAATCGATAAGTCGCAAGGCAAAACGATGACCGTTTGTGCCTTAGATTTGGGCACACCATGCTTATCACACGGACAAGTAAGTATACGTGGTATGTTCTCGGGTGGGCAAACCGTTGAGCTTATTTGTGTTGGCTAAAGACGGACTGACAAAAAATATCATAAGCTCAATTGCTCTTCGAAATTAATTAACTGCTTCAGGATAAAAATATACTCCTTTTTTTACTTTAAATTTAAATTTTAATCAAACAATGAATATTTTCATTACATTAATGAAATACAATGAATTAAGAAAATGAATGGTTAGTGTTGTTTAGTTTTTATCGGCGGTTATCGTCTACAGCGTTCCTTTGCTCCGCTTAGCGTCTGTCATAGATCCCATCCCCACACACTACCATACGTTCGTTACTTTTTATTTAAAAACCAAAATATTAAGTAGATATAATTTATAAAGCAGAGCAACGTTTGCCGGGTCAGCTAGTATTGAATAAAGATTTTTGACTTTGACTTTGACTTTTCCTGACAATTCTGATAAAAAGAAACAAGACGCAGCTCTAGTAAATGATATTGTTCAAACTGTGTAGAAAGTTGTTCTGTAACAGAGCATGTAGTGAGGTAAAGTTTAACTAACTTTCATTAAAGTAAAGATATATTGATATTATATATTAAGTTTGTATTCATTTTTCTTGTTTCTTGTGCTTAAAACCAGTATAACCACAAAATGTGCTGACGAAAGCAAAATGTTTAGAACACGCGAACAAAATAAGAAGAAGCGCAAAATAGTTAAGACCGAAAATATTTCTTCCTATGACTCCGATTGCTCAAATTCATCTAATTAATAGTAGACTAAAAATTAGAATTAGTTATTTGGGGTCAGGGGAACCGGGGCACAAGACATTTATAAAATATACACTATTTAAAGTAATAAAATATTTTTATTGATTAATAAATGGTATAAATTAATATTCGATTTTTGTTTCCATAATCTCAAAGAGATGACGCAGAAGATGGCGGGACGTTCTCTCGGTTTTGCTGTTCGCGCTTTTTTCTGGACCGTTGACGATTTCGGTATAACTTTGCTTCGTCGCAACATTTTGTTGTAATCGAGCTCCTGTAATTAATAATAATAATAATAATAAATTTATTTGTTCTCTCCCACAGACAATAATGTTTACATTTATTTATTTTTTATAATATCGCAACATTTCGTCGTAATGGAGCTCCTGTAATTTTTTTAAGACTAAGTCTCCGGACTACAAAAACATATTTTGTCATTTACTTAATTACTTCTAAAAATTAGTTTCATGTCATCTGAACTTTTGTTAGTTGTTATAATACAAAAATATTTCATTTTTTTAATAAAATATCTAAAAATTAAAAAGTTAAAAGGTAGAAAAGCTATAAGATTAAAATATGAATACCAACCTAACAATCCTTTTAGGAACATTGCACCTTTCCGCGACAGTGTTGACTATGTCGTCTACTAATTTGGGGTCCAATTGCTTTTTCGGTGGTTTGTTCGCAAACGCCGGTGACTGCTTTCCAGTTAAGGAATGAGTGGCTAGAATTCTAAAAAGGTTTATTTTTAATTTAATTATTTTTATTTCTATTTTCAAAGATACTTAACGTATTTTTAACATTTGGTTTCGCAGAATAGATTTCAGTTCGAGGCAAAGTGACACTAATTGTATCCTACATCTTGAATATATAAACGGGTATAAGAATAAACTTCGTTTATTTGGGACATTTTTTAAATTAATGTTTAATCTGTTTCGAATAATGTTTTTTACATCTCAAGGTTCATTTATTTATTCTGTAGACAGGTAATCGCAAATTGACGATCGTCTTAAGTATCGTCTCAAATCGTTATGTTTTTCCCCATATAGGATCGCATTAAAAAAACTGTACATTGCGAGTTTGTCAGCCATTGTCTACCCTGGGACGTCGGGATCAGCAGCGGACTAAACGAGCCACTTGACCACCGCGGCTATTCGTTTACGTACCATATTTTATTAAAAGGTTTAATGTAAATGTAAATAAATCGGACAATGCTTTCAAATATTGATCTCTTAAATATAATTTAATTATTAACATGATTTATTATCATGTTAATAATTAAATTATATTTATAAAAATATATATTAATTAAACTAAGAATAATTAGAATGGAGCATAATACAAAGACAATGTAAGAAGGAATGCACTTGATTAATTTCTATTTGAATGTTAACCGGAATTATTACCTTCTAGGAAAGACGGCTCGCAATAATTTTCTCGTCGCTGAAGTGTGGGAAGTCCAATCGATTTCTGCCATTAGTCTGGCAGGCACGGTGACATTGCCGTTTCCAATTGAAACCTACGAATTTAAAATACTTTAATATTTATATTGATTTCATTGTCAGAATAAGTAGGTAGTTGTTATTTTTTTTCATTATTCACTTATTTATGTTAGAATTTATATTAGTCCATAATGGCTTTTATTTATTGATTGATTTTTTTCCTATAAACAGGTGATTAAGGTATTATATAATGAGCACCTCATTACAGTGCCACACACTATATAGACCATAGAATAAATAAAATCGCTGTCTATAAATAAGCGAATATAATAATTTATTAAATATTTTGTATCGTAATTCATAATACGTAATAACTTTATAGTTTATGTGTTTAAATATTTTAAGCAATATTTCAAGCGCTCTTTAAAAACAATTGCAATTTGTTTTTATTTAATAATTTTAAAATTAAATTAGGACCATAGAAATTCTGTAATTATATATTATTATATTCTTTGTTATTTGGATCATTAGGTCAAGTTTACGTCAATCTTTAGAGATAATTAAATTTAAATACTTAACTACTTATGTACACATATGAATAATATATGAATATACAAACCATATCAACATTGTTAACGGACATTAATTGTCTTTCATATATTTCAATATTAGGTGCCAAAGCCAGGAACTGCCCGTACAAGCGTTTAATTTGCGTTTCCATTTTTACTAAATTCTCCTTTGAAGGTTCATTTAGAAAAGGGTCGGTCTGCGTTCCTTGATCGCATGTCGGTTTAAGATTCTGAGCGTTCGTATCGGGTAGAGGAGTACTGCTGACAACTGATCTACGGTTACGTATTATCGATTGGTCGTTTAATAATCGACTTATTAGGCCATTAATTATCGACTCTGCCCAATTGTTTTCATTATATGTAATCGTGGATTTAGTAAAATCGAGGTTCATCTGTAAAAAAAGTCAATTACATACATTTTTTTTAGAATTTTTTAATTTCATTATTTTTTAAGAATGAATTTTATATTCAATTTTGCATTGAATGCAAGTATCACCTCTTGGTCGGTATCGCTGTCACTGGAATCAATTTCATCATCAATTTGAGTTATACTTGGTGCGCTCTGACTTGGCATGGGTAATGATTGATTAGTAGCTGAAAATTAATAGAATATTTTGTTATATATGACTTAAATGGCTTAAGAGTACATGACGCCTCGCTTAAAAGAACATTCAATTGCAATTAATTGCCAAAAGGGAATACGTAATATATAGGGGAAGGTAGCCCAAAGCGGATATACGACCGATAAAAAGTACAGTGAATTACTATTAGTACTGCATTCAAACATTTACAATTATGTCAATAGCTTAAACGGTTATAAAACGGTCGTATATCCGCTTTGGGCTACCTTCCCCTATATATTACGTATTCCCTTTTGGCAATTAATTGCAATTGAATGTTCTTTTAAGCGAGGCGTCATGTACTCTTAAGCCATTTAAGTCATATATAACAAAATATTCTATTAATTTTCAGCTACTAATCAATCATTACCCATGCCAAGTCAGAGCGCACCAAGTATAACTCAAATTGATGATGAAATTGATTCCAGTGACAGCGATACCGACCAAGAGGTGATACTTGCATTCAATGCAAAATTGAATATAAAATTCATTCTTAAAAAATAATGAAATTAAAAAATTCTAAAAAAAATGTATGTAATTGACTTTTTTTACAGATGAACCTCGATTTTACTAAATCCACGATTACATATAATGAAAACAATTGGGCAGAGTCGATAATTAATGGCCTAATAAGTCGATTATTAAACGACCAATCGATAATACGTAACCGTAGATCAGTTGTCAGCAGTACTCCTCTACCCGATACGAACGCTCAGAATCTTAAACCGACATGCGATCAAGGAACGCAGACCGACCCTTTTCTAAATGAACCTTCAAAGGAGAATTTAGTAAAAATGGAAACGCAAATTAAACGCTTGTACGGGCAGTTCCTGGCTTTGGCACCTAATATTGAAATATATGAAAGACAATTAATGTCCGTTAACAATGTTGATATGGTTTGTATATTCATATATTATTCATATGTGTACATAAGTAGTTAAGTATTTAAATTTAATTATCTCTAAAGATTGACGTAAACTTGACCTAATGATCCAAATAACAAAGAATATAATAATATATAATTACAGAATTTCTATGGTCCTAATTTAATTTTAAAATTATTAAATAAAAACAAATTGCAATTGTTTTTAAAGAGCGCTTGAAATATTGCTTAAAATATTTAAACACATAAACTATAAAGTTATTACGTATTATGAATTACGATACAAAATATTTAATAAATTATTATATTCGCTTATTTATAGACAGCGATTTTATTTATTCTATGGTCTATATAGTGTGTGGCACTGTAATGAGGTGCTCATTATATAATACCTTAATCACCTGTTTATAGGAAAAAAATCAATCAATAAATAAAAGCCATTATGGACTAATATAAATTCTAACATAAATAAGTGAATAATGAAAAAAAATAACAACTACCTACTTATTCTGACAATGAAATCAATATAAATATTAAAGTATTTTAAATTCGTAGGTTTCAATTGGAAACGGCAATGTCACCGTGCCTGCCAGACTAATGGCAGAAATCGATTGGACTTCCCACACTTCAGCGACGAGAAAATTATTGCGAGCCGTCTTTCCTAGAAGGTAATAATTCCGGTTAACATTCAAATAGAAATTAATCAAGTGCATTCCTTCTTACATTGTCTTTGTATTATGCTCCATTCTAATTATTCTTAGTTTAATTAATATATATTTTTATAAATATAATTTAATTATTAACATGATAATAAATCAAGTTAATAATTAAATTATATTTAAGAGATCAATATTTGAAAGCATTGTCCGATTTATTTACATTTACATTAAACCTTTTAATAAAATATGGTACGTAAACGAATAGCCGCGGTGGTCAAGTGGCTCGTTTAGTCCGCTGCTGATCCCGACGTCCCAGGGTAGACAATGGCTGACAAACTCGCAATGTACAGTTTTTTTAATGCGATCCTATATGGGGAAAAACATAACGATTTGAGACGATACTTAAGACGATCGTCAATTTGCGATTACCTGTCTACAGAATAAATAAATGAACCTTGAGATGTAAAAAACATTATTCGAAACAGATTAAACATTAATTTAAAAAATGTCCCAAATAAACGAAGTTTATTCTTATACCCGTTTATATATTCAAGATGTAGGATACAATTAGTATCACTTTGCCTCGAACTGAAATCTATTCTGCGAAACCAAATGTTAAAAATACGTTAAGTATCTTTGAAAATAGAAATAAAAATAATTAAATTAAAAATAAACCTTTTTAGAATTCTAGCCACTCATTCCTTAACTGGAAAGCAGTCACCGGCGTTTGCGAACAAACCACCGAAAAAGCAATTGGACCCCAAATTAGTAGACGACATAGTCAACACTGTCGCGGAAAGGTGCAATGTTCCTAAAAGGATTGTTAGGTTGGTATTCATATTTTAATCTTATAGCTTTTCTACCTTTTAACTTTTTAATTTTTAGATATTTTATTAAAAAAATGAAATATTTTTGTATTATAACAACTAACAAAAGTTCAGATGACATGAAACTAATTTTTAGAAGTAATTAAGTAAATGACAAAATATGTTTTTGTAGTCCGGAGACTTAGTCTTAAAAAAATTACAGGAGCTCCATTACGACGAAATGTTGCGATATTATAAAAAATAAATAAATGTAAACATTATTGTCTGTGGGAGAGAACAAATAAATTTATTATTATTATTATTATTAATTACAGGAGCTCGATTACAACAAAATGTTGCGACGAAGCAAAGTTATACCGAAATCGTCAACGGTCCAGAAAAAAGCGCGAACAGCAAAACCGAGAGAACGTCCCGCCATCTTCTGCGTCATCTCTTTGAGATTATGGAAACAAAAATCGAATATTAATTTATACCATTTATTAATCAATAAAAATATTTTATTACTTTAAATAGTGTATATTTTATAAATGTCTTGTGCCCCGGTTCCCCTGACCCCAAATAACTAATTCTAATTTTTAGTCTACTATTAATTAGATGAATTTGAGCAATCGGAGTCATAGGAAGAAATATTTTCGGTCTTAACTATTTTGCGCTTCTTCTTATTTTGTTCGCGTGTTCTAAACATTTTGCTTTCGTCAGCACATTTTGTGGTTATACTGGTTTTAAGCACAAGAAACAAGAAAAATGAATACAAACTTAATATATAATATCAATATATCTTTACTTTAATGAAAGTTAGTTAAACTTTACCTCACTACATGCTCTGTTACAGAACAACTTTCTACACAGTTTGAACAATATCATTTACTAGAGCTGCGTCTTGTTTCTTTTTATCAGAATTGTCAGGAAAAGTCAAAGTCAAAGTCAAAAATCTTTATTCAATACTAGCTGACCCGGCAAACGTTGCTCTGCTTTATAAATTATATCTACTTAATATTTTGGTTTTTAAATAAAAAGTAACGAACGTATGGTAGTGTGTGGGGATGGGATCTATGACAGACGCTAAGCGGAGCAAAGGAACGCTGTAGACGATAACCGCCGATAAAAACTAAACAACACTAACCATTCATTTTCTTAATTCATTGTATTTCATTAATGTAATGAAAATATTCATTGTTTGATTAAAATTTAAATTTAAAGTAAAAAAAGGAGTATATTTTTATCCTGAAGCAGTTAATTAATTTCGAAGAGCAATTGAGCTTATGATATTTTTTGTCAGTCCGTCTTTAGCCAACACAAATAAGCTCAACGGTTTGCCCACCCGAGAACATACCACGTATACTTACTTGTCCGTGTGATAAGCATGGTGTGCCCAAATCTAAGGCACAAACGGTCATCGTTTTGCCTTGCGACTTATCGATTGTCATTTTACATTATATGTATATATGCATGAAACACCGCCCTGCGAATTTTTTCATGCGTTTATTTATTATTGTTTTCTTAGGTTATATCTACGGATTTTGTGTGTGAGTGGTGGCTCATCGTACATTCGTCCCACATTATGAGACAGAGCTTTCGAAAAAGGTGGTCCGTTATTTGTTTTCTTTATAATATTGGTAAATGGTCACCCCAACCCATGTACATTGGCACTATAACAATATAAACCATTCCTTGCATCGCGAATACGCAACCAGCCTTGGGAACTAAATTGTCCCTTGTGCCTGTTACACAGTTACACTGGCTTCATCGGCCTTTAAGCCGGAACACAACAATACTAAATTTTGCTGTTTGGCGGTAGAATATGGGACAAACATAGTACATACATACGGATGGAACATAATATTTGCGCTGGCTATTTCGCTTTCGCATTGTTAGCCATCACTGTGATATTGATTTAAATTAATCCTTTTATAATTACAGTGAGGCAACCGCGTCTTTTTATTGCCTTTCAATCGATTCGGTTATTAGCAACTAACAGTTTATAATAAAACAGACAAATTAAATTACTGCTAAATATATTTTGAAATATAGTTTAATATTTTTTTTTTTTAAATATAATATACATTTTATTCATTATTAAGTTTATACAGGTATTTTTTATAAAATACAAAATTAAAATAAAAAGAACATACACATACAAATTTAAAGAAAAAACACGCCGTCTAAAAGATTGTCCTGTGGCATTGTACCCAAGACGCTGGCACTATTGCCTCTCTGCACCGCTAGACTCAGCCTTTGGGCTAAATAAGCGCCAGCTCTTGGGTCATCAGAAGTGTGGACCAGTTTCTGAGAAATATCTTTTATGATCCTTTTTGTATCGGACGACCATGGACCCAATGTTTCAAAACCCAGCCCCGCAAATTCATATTCGTTGGATAAAAGTGAATATTTGCGGTGCTTGGGTATTTGAGCAGCTTCAGCGGCTGCACTGGCTTTACGAGACGTATTCTTTTTATAACCGATTAAGTCCAAATAGAGTTAAATAAAATCATTTTCTGAAATGTTTGTTAACCCTTATTATACAAATTTCATTTTTTAGTATTAATATTTTATCTGAAAAAATCCGTTTAATACATATAATATTTTCATATATATATTAATAGATTTATCTATTAACAATAAAATTGAACGCAAATATTTATTAATTAAAAAAGAAAATTTAAAGGGGTGGCCTAGCCTATAAGGTCATGATTATTTTATGTTATGTGGGTAATCGGAATGCCGGAGAGAATACAGATGCCTGTTCAGTTAGTTCCCATTAAATTTTAAAGTCTATTTTTTAAATAATTTGCAAAATAAAATTAAAAATAATGACGCTCATTGCATACCACTTTTTTAATCCCTGTACATATTTCTATGGTTAAAAATAGTCAAAAATCTTCACGGTCTAGTAAATCACTAATATGACATCAAATTTAAATAAATATTAGTTTGTTTTACAATAAATACAAATTATATAAATAAATATTAAATCAACTCGCATGAGTACAATAAAACTTGCGAGGCGAAAATGTTTTCTACTGAAAGAACAACGGAACCTTAAAATCGAATCAATATAGGTTTAGCATATTTTTATAGAAAATTGGCAACAATTATTTATTAAATGAGTTTTGGATTTTTATACAAATAAGGTAAAATTTTCATTTGTTTCCTCAAAAAATCTACTATGACATTTTGATTAAGCACAAACAGTTATTAATTTTATAACGAACCAAACATTTTAGGTCTGTCCTAAATACATATGAAAGTAAAAAATAAAATAATACAAGAAAATAGTTAAGGATCACCATAGCTATTTTCGAGATGCTTAAATAAATAAATTATATTTTAAATAACATTAAACACTACATAAATAAATAAGTACTCACCCATATTGTCAAATAAATGTCAATTTGATCACAGAGTTCGATCACAGACTATCTGTCACTACGCTAAACGTAAACTATCTAGCACTACTACTTAACGTAGACTGACGAAAATTTGCAACCCGATTAAAATAAATCAACTTACTCGAGGGGCTGTTTCTTAACCACTATACGACTCCCATTGTTTCGTAATCAGGCAAATAAGCTGGCTGTACTTTCGGCTCCTTTCTGTTATCTTCTTTTGTTTAATATTGAATGAAATTTTATTTTACAGCGGTTTAAGGTACCAAGAACTTGCATTTATAAAATAATGTTTTTTAGCTTTCAGGTAATTTCCTAGCTACTTTCTTTGTCCAGTACCCTAAAAGGGATCATAAAAATTACGACTAAGTTATTGATTGTCTTTGAAACAATTAATGTTTAAGCGCTTTACTGCTGTATTATTTTAGACTTATACATTTTCTGGACAATTAGAAACCTTTAAAATCCTCATACAATGAATTTTTTTATTGAAGTTTTAAAATGTTACTAATTCTAAAATATACTTTCTTCATCGTCAATCGCATATGTTAGTTTAAGGAGATAATCTTAAAACAGGCTTAGGTTAGGAGGCTTTAGACATTATTAGACAAAATTAAGTATTTTGTAATTGAAAAAAGACTTATTTCTTACCAATCGGATACCTATCGATACCTTATTATTATTATCTGTCTCTCGATCTAAATTATACATATAAGTTTTATTTTTAATTTTAACCAATGATATTTAATAAAATACTGACACGCACTAAGCTCTTCGATCTTACTTCGACAAAACATATGAATAAAAATATGTTTATGTTAATGTTTGGAATATCAATATTTATTTAACCCAGTATTCTGCATACACAATACAGCTGATCATGTTGTCTTTGAAGATGGTAGCTACGTTTTCTCAAATATAGGTAGATAATTGGAAGTAGATAGGATTCAGTAGGTAATTTTAACAGTCCATTATTATTAGACATGCAGGTTAAAACATTGTCTACTATCGAATAAAAATATTCACGTTTATTTTGATAAATTAAATTACGTCAAATTGTAATTAACATACTTTTTTAACATCATAAAATAATGTAATAATGATGTAAATATTGAGTTTAATACGATAATAAAATTAGATATCGTCGATACAAAGTCGTCTTTTCAGGTATTTTATCGTATATCCATTCTATATTAATGTTAAAAATGCATATGGAACTGCGTCTGTCTGGTTCTTACGCTTTTTTGACGATATTTCGAATGAAACTGAAACCCGAAGAAGGACACTACACTATACTGTATTTATAACTTATGTCCCTCCCGCGAATACGCGCGCGAAAACTTGTAATAAATAATTTTAAAAATTTCAAGCGAGCCACCAAGTTTAATTTTGGTTCATTGAAAAGCCGAATTGGTCCAGTGATTAGAACGCGTGAATCTTAACCGATGATCGTGGGTTCAAACCCGGGCAAGCACAACTGAATTTTCATGTGCTTAATTAGTGTTTATAATTCATCTCGTGCTTGACGGTGAAGGAAAACATCGTGAGGAAACCTGCATGTGTCTAATTTCATTGAAATTCTGCCACATGTGTATTCCACCAACCCGCATTGGAGCAGCGTGGTGGAATAAGCTCCAAACCTTCTCATCAAAAGGAGGAGGAGAGGAGGCCTTTAGCCCAGCAGTGGGACATTCACAGGCTGTTAGTGTGTACTGTGTATATAAGTGTAAAAACGACCTTTATATATTCTCTAAACCGAAATTTATTTAACTGTGACCAGGCTAATAGATATTAAGATTTTTATTGAATCTCGTATATTTTATGAATATAATAAAATTGTAAGTTGTCTCCTTAGCTAATTTAACTATTTTATTATATTATTTTATTTTTTACCTTCATATGCATTTAGGACAGAACTAAAATGTTTGGTTCATTATAAAAATAATAGCTGATTATGCTTAATCAAAATGTCATAGTGGATTTTTTGAGGAAACAAATGAAAATTTTACCTTATTTATATAAAAATCCAAAACTCATTTAATATAAATTGCTGCCTATTTCTATAAAAATATGCTAAACCTATATTGATTCGATTTTAAGGTTCCGTTGTCGTTTCCGTAGAAAAACTTTTCGCCTCGCAAGTTTTATTGTACTCATGTGAGTTGATTTAATATTTATTTGTATAATTTGTATTTATTAGAAAACAAACTAATATTTATTCAAATTTGATGTTATATTAGTGATTTACTAGACCGTGAAGATATTTAATTGACTATTTTTAACCATAGAAATATGTACAGGGATTAAAAAAAGTGGTATGCAATAAGACCCCATTATTTTTAATTTTATTTTGCAAATTGTTTAAAAAATAGACTAAAATTTAATGGGAACTAACTGAACAGACATCTGTATTCTCTCCGGCATTCCGATTACCCACATACCGTAACAGCCTGTGAATGTCCCACTGCTGGGCTAAAGGCCTCCTCTCCTCTTTTTGAGGAGAAAGTTTGGAGCTTATTCCACCACGCTGCTCCAATGCGGGTTGGTGGAATACACATGTGGCAGAATTTCTGTAAAATTAGACACATGCAGGTTTCCTCACGATGTTTTCCTTCACCGTAAAGCAAGAGATGAATTATAATCACAAATTAAGCACATGAAAATTCAGTGGTGCTTGCCCGGATTTGAACCCACGATCATCGGTTAAGATTCACGCGTTCTTACCACTGGGCCATCTCGGCTTTTTGATTACCCACATAACATAAAATAATCATGACCTTGTAGGCTAGGCCACCCGCTTAAATTTTTTTTTAATTAATAAATATTTGCATTCGAATTTATTGTTAATAGATTTAATAAAAATATTATATTAAACATGTATTTTTCAGACAAAATATAATTACTAAATAATGAAATTTGTATAATAAGGGCTAATAAAACATTTCAGAAAATGTTTTATTAGACTGTATTTGGACTTAATCGGTTATATTGCTTAGTACAACTTTAGTATAATACTATTTTAAAAAGATACAGGTAGAAACATTGCTTCCAGAAAAGAGTATCCAATAGAATAAGGAAAATAAACAATAGATTTATTGAGGTTGCCTTTTTATACAAAGTTATGCTCAGCGGCCGAGTTTAGCCGACAACATGAACCTTATATTTTATACCTGGAATGGACAATTGAAAAGCACGATACCCTGAATAACTGCTGACAATTGTTATCGGAAGCTTATTTGAACTGTAACGTCTAAATAAATTCGAATCGATCAATAGTTTTACTGTTTCTTGATAAGCTTTTCTTAAGAAATATTTATTTATTGTAAGTGATAGCTTCCTATTATACATAGATAACAAATCTGAATAAGGGTTAATTTTAATTTATAACGTTTAAATTTCAACAGTCGAAACAAGATCTATTGGTGTCGAAATTATAAACGGGACAAGAACTATATCAAGAATTTTAAGAAGCCTTATTAGCTCTACAGTTAGAAAATAAGATAAATATTGTGGTATAAGTAGTATTAAAGATAAATATTTTTTAAATTATCGAATTTATGATCTAAAACTTTTTTTTTTGCACCGGAAACATCCTCAATTACCGATTCATACCGCCGAAAATCCTACAAACGTAAAAGAAAACAAACTACTACTACTGAAAGTACTACTACTACTTGTTAGTAAAATACTACTTGAATAATATAGTTTTTTTTAATGTTAATAATTAGACATAACGAAATGGTATGGGTCTTTAGTTTATTTTACATGGAATATATTTAATAATTAATATAAACTTAAAGCTTTATGGTTTAAATTGAATACGGAAATCCATCAGTTCCAGCTAGACTTCTCAAGCACATGGACTTGACATCTTATACGAATGCCACTCGTAAGATTTTTACAGCTGTCTTTTCAAGTAAGTAAGTAAGTAAGTAAGTAAGTAAGTTTATATGATATTCTTGGACATGCTCAGCACTTCAAAGTCGATATTCATATTATCATGGAACAATATTCTTTTCTGGGTATTGGCAACTCATTCGCTAACAGGATAGCCTTCAGAAGCTTTTTTTGACAAACCTGCTAGAAAGAAACTAGACGCAGCTCTAGTAAATAATATTAATCAAAAATTGTTCTTTACCAGAGAATGTAGTAAGGTAAAGTTTAACTAACTTTCATTAATGTAAAGATATATATATATATATATATATATATTTTGTAACAGCCTGTGAAAGTCCCACTACTGGGCTATAGGCCTCCTCTCCTCTTTTTGAGGAGAAGGTTTGGAGCTTATTCCACCACGCTGCTCCAATGCGGGTTGGTGGAATATATATATATATATATATTTAATATCAGTTTGTATTTATTTTTCTTGTTTCTTGTGTTTAGAACCAGTATTACCACAAAATGTGTTGACGAAAGGAAAATGTTTAGAACACGCGAAGAAGAAGCGCAAAATAGTTAAGAAAGAAAAAAATTCTCCCTATGACTCCGATTGCTCGAATTCATCTAATTAATAGTAAACTAAAAATTAGAACTAGTTATTTGGGGTCAGGGGGACCGGGGCACAAGTTCCAGGTATGTAAGATTATCAAGTTGCGGGGACGTCTGGACGCTACGCAGCTCTGCCGCTGGATAGGGACTCATAGTGCTAGTTTCAAGCCTGGAAAAGGAGGAGAAACATATCATTTTTTAAACATAAACTATTGAAATTTAATTTTGTAATTGAATAATATTTTGCCATCCAACTGAAATTTTCCAATAAAACATAGATACGGATGGCTATGGTTTTATTTTACTCAAACATTCATATTTACAAAACTCTTAATAAAATGAATCAAAACAACTTCATTTTTAATATGGTAAACATTGACTACAATGAAATTAAGGGTACTACTACTCGTAGACTAAAACTAAGCTTATCTTTCTACGGTACTACTATAGTGAGAGTGAACTATCAAATAAAAGCTAAAAAGTTAAATTAAAAATATTATCATTTAACTTATTACAGATAAAAAATGCCAACATTCCTTGTCCCACCATGGGTGGTTAACAGTATAGTTGGAAAACTAAAACATTAGATTCTTGACGTAGACAGAGAAACTAATAGACCAAGGGGCCGTGAACTTTTTAATATTTATCATATATTTTTTTAATTAGAATTTTTTTTTTGATTCCCAGCTACATCCAAAAACCGTTGCATTGTTTGTTTTTATTTCCGTTATCAATAGTGCTTCAGCATCTTTATATGGTACTGGATTAGCATACTCCTCAGATGTTGCAATCTAAAACACTCAATTAAATTATTTATAAAGCATGTTTGCCACATATAAAATATAAATTCAAGAAGAATTTTAGATAATGTGGTCATTAGGAAATCATAAATAGGAGAAAGAATAAATTAAAATAACATATTTATAGATAACGAAGCAATTTAGGCTATTATTAGACTTCGTATTTATTTATTTACATTATCAACGAGTCGCAATTTTTAAACAAAAATTGGGTTATTTGATTAGCTGATTAGCACTTACGTGAAAAATAACTATACGTTATGAATGTTAAAAACTATTATCTGCAGGATTTTAATGCAATATATGGTTACGTCATGCTATGACATAAATAATCATCTCTGAGAAACTATATTTAGGGATATAACCGTTGTTACGCGTGAAAACACACGCCGGCAAATTTCTACTGGCTATTGCTTTAACATGAAATAAAACGACAATGCACCATCGTGTAATCTTCGATATGACATTGAAATAAAAAATAGTTTAATAGGTGGTGGTTTTGGTTAACACTTTTAAAATTTTGTAAAATTTTTAAGTTTAATTTAAAATTCTTAAGAGGCAAATAAAAATAAAAATCGGTAGGTTATATATATACATATACAATAATTCGATGGAATTCAAAGCCGAGATGGCCCAGTGGTAAGACCGCGTGAATCTTAACCGATGATCGTGGGTTCAAACCCGGGCAGGCACCACTGAATTTTCATGTGCTTAATTTGTGATTATAATTCATCTCGTGCTTTACGGTGAAGGAAAACATCGTGAGGAAACCTGCATGTGTCTAAATTCACTGAAATTCGGCCACATGTGTATTCCACCAACCCGCATTGGAGCAGCGTGGTGGAATAAGCTCCAAACCTTCTCCTCAAAAAGAGGAGAGGAGGCCTTTAGCCTTTAGTTACGGATGGAATTCGGTTGAACGGCGTAGATTTCAATCTTCTGCAACGTCACCTAGTGACGAAGTATAAAATAACTTCCATGTAAAAAAAGTATGTAAATGTGTCAAATTAGATGGAGATGGTCTCTTTCTGCGAGTGTCATGCTTGCAGAAAAAGGCCGCGGAACGGAAAGGTGAGGCGAGTACCTTCGCTGAACCGCTCCGCCGAAGAAGACCGCTGAGAGGCACCGACGCTATACGCATCTTCTCCCCCAACCGTAAGCGCCGCTGGGTCTGGTGTGGTACTCTCTACCCCAGGAACCCCCCTAGGAATAAATAAATGGACGAATCGCATGGGAATCGGTTAAGCGGCGTAGCATTCGATGCTCTGGTGATTTTAATAAGAGGTAATTTTAATTACCTAGTAATTGTATTTAAATAATGATGATTGTCTGACTATAACTATAGATTACCGATTCATTGATTATTATTGTAACTTACTGATTGAACATTGTAGCAGCCCCAAAATGTCTCCAATCTATGGAGGGCAAATGTATTGAAAAGTATAGGTAAAATTGTAAAGGTATTATTTTATTCATATCGTACTTGTACTAGCAGTACGAATTGCGACAGTTTTAAAAGCTTAATTTGTTAATTAATTCAAAAACGATTTAGTTTTATGATAACTAACTTAAAATAGGCGATACTAAAATTACTAATCACTAAATAAATATCCAATGAATGAAGTTTATATGACAGGTAAATTATGTATGAATCGAATTATTTTAATCCTCTCGTCTTTATTAAAATTTGGATATTATTTTAAGTACGTACGACTCTTTTTATAGAGAGAAAGTTTTAAGATTAATCCATCACACTGCTTTACAATGGTTGACAGTCACGAACGACAGACACAAATTAAACATGAAAACTCAGTGGTAGGTACCTACTTGATGACCCTGCTACTACAAATATTCAAATGTAGTACACATACCACACACACACACACTCGATCTTAGATTAAACTTTACATGTTTCCATTGGGTTATTTCGATGCTGTTATATTTATGATCAAAAAAAAAAAACTAAGATACCGTGTATGTATGCTTTATTTTCATATCTATTTATTACATTTAATCACGGTCATGAAATTTATAAAATATACATCATTTAAAGTAATTACATATTAGATTGATAATTGATATTAGATCTTTGTCTCCTTAATCTCAAAGAGATGATGCAGAAGATGGCGGGACGTTCTCTCGGTTTTGATGTTCGCGCTTTTTTCTGAACCGTTGTCGATTTCTAAATAACTTTGCTTCGTCGCAACATTTCGTCGTAATGGAGCTCATGTAATTTTTTTAACACTAAGTCTTCGGACTACTAAAACATATTTTGTCATTTACATAATTACTTCTAATAATTAGTTTTATGTTATCTGAACCTCTGTTAGATGGTATAATACAAAAATATTTCATTTTTTTAATAATTTATCTAAAAAAAAAGTTAAAAGGTACAAAAGTTATAAGATTAAAAAATGAATACCAACCTAACAAACCTTTTAGGAACATTGCAACTTTCAGCGACGGTGTTGACAATATCATCTGCTAATTTGGGGTCCAATTGCTTTTTCGGTGGTTTGTTCGCAAACGCCGGTGACTGCTTTCCAGTTAAGGAATGAGTGGCTAGAATTCTAAAAAGGTTTATTTTTAATTTTTTTTTTTTTTTCTATTTTCAAAGATACTTAATGTATTTTTAACATTTGGTGTCGCAGAATAGATTTCAGTTCGAGTCAAAGTGACACTAATTGTATCCTACATCTTGAATATTTAAACGGGTATTAATATAAAGGGTAAATATTTTTTAAATTAATGTTTAATCTGTTTCGAATAATGTTTTTTACATCTCAAGGTTCATTTATTTATTCTGTAGACAGGTAATCGCAAATCGACGATCGTTTTAAATATCGTCTCAAATCGTTACGTTTTTCCCCATATAGGATCGCATTAAAAAAACTGTACATTGCGAATTTGTCAGCCATTGTCTACCCTGGGACGTCGGGATCAGCAGCGGACTAAACGAGCCACTTAACTACCGAGGCAATTCGTTTACGTACCATATTTTATTAAAGGTTAAATCTAAATGGAAATAAATCGGACAATGCTTTCAAATATTAGTCTCAGTTATTATCATGTTAATAATTAAATTATATTTTTAAATATATATATTAATTAAACTAAGAATAATTAGAATGGAGCATAATACAAAGACAATGTAAGAAGGAATGCACTTGATTAATTTCTGTTTAAATGTTAACCGGAATTAGTAATTACCTTCTAGGAAAGACGGCTTGCAATAATTTTCTCGTCGCTGAAGAGAGCGTGAGAAGAGAGTGTGAGAAGTCCAATCGATTTCTGCCGTTAGTCTGGCACGGTGACATTGCCATTATTCATAATAAATAATAAATAATTTAAAGTCTAATGCAATTTATTTTTATTGAATAATTTTGAAATTAAATTAGGACCATAGAAATTCTATAATTCAGTTGATTATATGAGTCCTATGCGCCGACACATAAATAACTAATTGCATAATTGTTTAATCGTTAACGCTAATCTTGTATTCCTAATAATCGTATACTCGAACACCTGATATTACTTTCTTATTCCTGATATTACTTTCTTATTATGCTAAATATTTAAGCAGAACTATCTAAACTTTTTAACAATAAGTTTATTTTTAACAGGCGACCCTCGGTTTCGAGATAAGTATTTTATCCACCATTTACATGTATGCTAAATATAACTAAATATTTGTTCTTTATTTGGCTATTACGTCAATTACAGTCAAACAACGAGATTTATAAGAAGTAAAGGTAAAATATAAGTAAGGTAAAGTAAGATAGTATTTTTATAATAGCTAAGTTTCGTTGTATTTTTTATGTATATTATATTTTACGTAAAATGTTTTTTTCTTTAAACATTATAAATTAACGGACCGGCCAAATCTTATGGCCGCCGTCTGTACTGTCCACAATCTTACGCCTAAAGAGGATAATTCGTAGGAGCAAGTCGTTTTATAATTGCAGCAAATTGACGGAGGAATAATAACTACCAATATAAATAAGTATTATCTGATTTATCTTCCACTCACCATTGGACCCGTTTTCATGTCTTTTAGTGAAAGTGACAGTGAAAGAAGTTGAAAGTAATGTATGAAGTATTTGAAAATCATAAAATTTATACCTATACATATAATAAAAATGTAACTGATCGCTGTCTATACATGGAAGATATATGAGTAAAACTATTATCGTGGGCCTTTATCAACGCAATAGAACCCAATGCAATGTCAAAATTTTTGTCAACTAGTGCGCGCTAATCTTAGAAACGGCTTAACTGATTTGGGTACGATCAATTAGTAATTTAGCCGTTCCAAAAATTAAACTGGACAAACAGACGGAAAGAAAGAATTGCAAATTTAACAAGGACATGGATGACGGACAACTGAGCTGTAACTGTAGACAGTGGGCATTATTTTGATTTTAGATTGATGATAATTTTTTATAATCATTAGTGAATCCCTGAAGTTTCACTAAATATATATTTAATGTGTGACTTAAATGGGTTGAAGAAACAATTATTCCATACATGTCTTCCGATCTACGATGCTGTACAAAAATTAACTAAACAGTACAGGTTAGGTGCGGTGCGTGTCAGTACGCAGGTAAAGATAAAATGGCTACAATGGCTTCTATTGAACTGAGGATACCCAATTACCCGTCATTTGGCCCCCAATAAATATCAAACAAAAGATTTCGTTACACATGAGACTATACGCAACTGATGCATTTCTGAAATTTAAATATTTTTAGAGATTTAATAAGTTTTTTGGAGATTTAATAATAACTGAAGTAAAATATTATTAGAATATTATAACAACGATACTAGCAAAAGTTCACAATATTTATTATAAGTAAATAAAAATATTAAAACATAAACATAATTACATTTTTTATCTCATAAGGCCTTTTACGACACTTTTAATTTAGAATAAATATTATAGCTTTTCAATACATTTTGTCAATGACCATTAAGTAATCAGAATCCCACGCTCGGTAAACTAAATATTTAAACCTCTCGTCTTAAATGAGGTAAAATTTACAACTCGACAAAAAATAACTTATCGGAATCAGTATAACATAATAATATATAATCGGTAGTAAGGTACACGTTATATTGGCAACGATGTAATGAGAATAAATGTTATAAAAGTTTGCATTATACAAAACGTAAATCGTCATTACAGTTAATTATATGAACACTCGTACACTACTATTGATACTAATTGATAAATCAAAGACCCTACCCGTTAACCAACCAGCTATCTTCGGTTAAGGTTTACGTCTTCTTTCCCGACGAGTTAACTTTTTACACATAATCAATGCATGACAAAAAAATATTGTTAACGATTTCGCAGTAGATCGTTTTTTTAATTATTTAAGCACATCTGTTATATGTCGATACATATGTATTTGGTATACATACTCAATACTTATACAACTTTTTGAAGAACGCACATACTAACCAGTACCTCGGTAGGTATATTTTAAACATAGGTAGTCTATTATAGAGCCGAGATGGCCCAGTGGTAAGTGGGTTCAAATCCGGGCAAGCACTACTGAATTTTCATGTGCTTAATTTGTGATTATAATTTATCTCGTGCTTTACGGTGGAAGAAAACATCGTAACAAAAGCGGCATGTGTCTAATTTCACTGAAATTCTGTCACATGTGTATTCCACCAACCTGCATTGGAGCAGCGTGGAATAATCTTCAAACCTTCTCCTCAAAAAAGGGAGAGGAGGCCTTTAGCCCAGCAGTGGGACATTGACAGGCTGTTTAGGATACGGATACGAGGATATGGTAAAGATTAAAAAAACCGTATTTATTAATTTGAGATTGCTTTTGTCGAAAAATAAATGCTTCAAAAATGTATACTACGACACGATCATTCGATATACGATCTCGATATCGATGTGCGATCTTCTTACAATCTATCTAATATAAAAAAATCTCGTGTCACGGTGTTTGTGGCCGAACTCCTCAGAAACGGCTCGACCAGTTTTTATGAAATTTGTTATGTATATTTGGGAGGTATGAGAATAGGTCGTAAAGTATATTTCATACCGCTAGCTGATAAGGGTATCCATATCCAGATTTTATTTTCCATTTTTTAGTCATTTTTTTTTAAATTTGTACATTATTTGTATTAAGCATCAAAAATATATATATAGCCCCAAATTTTCACAATCCTAAACCATCATCCCATTTTGTAATCACGATTTTAGTATTTTTGTATGAACAATATCAAAATAATTACTTAAAGTGAACCTCATCGAACTTACGTCTACGTCATTCACGAGAAGCGTCCCGTCATTTTAACATTTAAAAATTTTCAAAATATTAAACGATTTATTTCATTGATAAGATATATAAACGTGTTTAATAATATTGAAAACGTTGATAAAATACTAAAAGATCAAATACATTATCGGTATACCGTTTTTATCAGCAAATATAACAATTGGGTCTATTTGTGTATCTGTGTGAGTGTGTGTGTGTAAGTAACATTGAAAAATGCTAGCAACACGCAAGGGGGCCCATTTGGGCCGTCAAACTAATAAAGCATCAAGTATGCGTAATAATAGAGCAGAAATTTCTTTCTTTCTCTGACGAACAAATCTAACAAAATAACGAAACTGTGCGTGTTAGCATGTCATCATTGAAAGGTTTGCTCATCGGCACGTATCCGTAGTAGCAAGGATGTTCCTGAAGTCCATTCGCACACGAAAAAATATCGCAAAAGACTTCGTTCCTCTTCGGGTCTCTTCTTTCCCAATCGTTTACATTTTTTTTGTTGTTGTTTTAATTTACACGGGACTTACATCGTGTCTTCATCGCAATTTTATTGAGGAGAGTCAAGAAACCGAAATTATAACAAGTGTAAATAATGCAATCTTGAAAAATAAAATAATAAATCATGTAAATTAATTCAAGTATGCATTAGATATCAGCTAGTGTAATTGTTCTCTCTCATTATGAATTTATAAAACTTACTTAGTACTTTGAAAAAAAAAAAAACATTTTTATAGCGCGATGTAAAACACATGTAACGCCATCTATTGATGAGAAGATAAACTAAGCAATTAAAAGCATAATGTATTTCTATCTTGAACTATCGAAAGAAAAAAAAAAAGAAAATTAAATACCATTATTTATCGAGAAATTATAACAATATTTAATTTATAGTAGACTGTTCTGATAGCTTGAAACTTTTAAAGACATGTTTGATGGTTAATTTTTTGTTAAAGGGTTTAAATTACTTTGACAATATTCAAAATAAAATCCTTTAGAAATAATATCATTATTCTGAATCAAATTTAATTATTTAAATCAATAAGTAAACCTTAATTCCATTTGAATTCTGTTAACAGCGTCACCTTTGAATATACTATGTTTGTTTAAATAGTTTGTGAGAAATAAATCATCTCGAATTGAGTAAAATATTAAACTATATTTAAAAATATATTTAGCCATGCTAAATATATTTTTAAATATAGTTTAATATTGGTATACGGTATACGGTCTACGTCATCTTTGGCGCTCCCAGATTTCTTGGCCTCCGCTAATGGTTCTTTCACTCTCGTCAATCAGATATTAAGCTTTCCAAGTTCGACTGATGTTGTAGTGAAGGATCTTGCTGAGGCTAAGACAGCTTGGAGTGTTTCTTGCCCTGATGAAGTATTTCCCTCAGATATGGCTTGTCAGAAGCACTGGGATTCACCCCGTATTAAACTTACACACAATTTGCTCCTGTCCCAGTGTACTTCAGATACAGACCATGCAAGACTGCTAGCTGTATCTGAAAGAGAGTCAGGCCACTGGCTTCAGGCCCTCCCTTCTAAAAATCTAGGGACAGTACTTGATCGGGCAACGATACGCATCGCCGTATGCCTTCGCTTAGGTTTAAAGGTGTGCGAGCCTCACACATGTCCCTGTGGTACCCAGGTGGAGGACTTAGCTGCCGCAAAAGCGCTGGCCGTGCTATCGCCATGGGTCTCTTAATGACATACTTCGTCGGGCTTTTGCCACAGCATCGATTCCTACTACACTGGAACCGAATGGTTTATGCAGAGATGATGACAAGAGACCCGATGGAGCGACATTAGTGCCATGGTCGATGGGACGTGTTCTTGTGTGGGATGCAACTTGCGTAGATACGCTGGCAGTATCTCATATCAAGAATACGTCTCGTAAAGCCAGTGCAGCCGCTGAAGCTGCTCAAATACTCAAGCACCGCAAATATTCACTTTTATCCAACGAATATGAATTTGCGGGGCTGGGTTTTGAAACATTGGGTCCATGGTCGTCCGATACAAAAAGGATCATAAAAATATTTCTCAGAAACTGGTCCACACTTCTGGTGACCCAAGAGCTCTTTAAATGTATGTGTATGTTCTTTTTATTTTAATTTTGTATTTTATAAAAAATACCTGTACATTTTTACTCAAATAAATAGTATATACATATTTTTAATTTAATATTTAGCAGTAATTTAATTTGTCTGTTTTAATAGAAACTGTTAGTTGCTAATAACCGAATCGATTGAAAGGCAATAAAAAGACGCGGTTGCCTCACTGGAATTATAAAAGGATTAATTTAAATTAATATTACAGTGATGGCTAACAATGCGACAGCGAAACAGCCATCGCAAATATTATGTTCCATCCGTATGCACTATGTTTGTCCCATATTCTACCGCAAAACAGCAAAATTTAGTATTGTTGTGTTCCGGCTTAAAGGCCGATGAAGCCAGTGTAACTGTGTAACAGGCACAAGGGACAATTTAGTTCCCAAGGTTGGTTGGTGACGCATTCGCGATGCAAGGAATGGTTAATATTTTTATAGTGCCAATGTATATGGATGGGGGTGTTCATTTACCAATTTTATAAAGAAAACAAATAAAGGACCACCTTTTTCAAAAGCTCTGTCTCATAATGTGGGACGAATATACGATGAGCCACCACTCACACACAAAATCCGTAGACATAACCTAAGAAAACAATAATAAATAAACGAATGGAAAAATTCGCAGGGCGGTGTTTCATGCATATATACATATAATGTAAAATGCCAATCGATAAGTCGCAAGGCAAAACGATGTCCGTTTGTGCCTTAGATTTGGGCAAACCATGCTTATCAAACGGACAAGTATACGTTGCGTGTTCTCGGGTGGGCAAACAATTAAGCTTATTTGTGTTGGCTAAAGACGGACTGACAAAAAATATTGTAAACTCAATTGCTCTTCAAAATTAATTAACTGCTTTAAGATAAAAATATATTCCTTTTTTTTATTTTACATTTAACTTTTAATCAAACAATGAACATTTCCATTACATTAATGAAATACAATGAATTAAGAAAACGAATGGTTGGTGTTGTTTAGTTTTTATCGGCGGTTATCGTCTACAGCGCTCCTTTCCTTTTTCTGTCATAGATCCCATCCCTATACACTGCCATACGTTCGCTACTTTTTATTTAAAAACTAAAATATTCAGTAGATATAATTTATATGGCAGAACAACGTTTGCCGGGTCAGCTAGTATTGAATAAAGACTTTGGCTTTGACTTTTCCTGACAAACCTGATAAAAAGAAACTAGACGCAGCTCTAGTAAATGATATTGTTCAAACTGTGGTAGAAGGTTGTTCTGTAACAGAATGTAGTAAGGTAGAGTTAACTAACTTTCATTAAAGTAAAGATATATTGATTTTATATCAGTTTGTATACATTTTTCTTGTTTCTTGTTTAAAAACAGTATTACCACAAAATGTGCTGACGAAAGCAAAATGTTTAGAACACGCGAACAAAATAAGAAGAAGCGCAAAATAGTTAAGACAGAAAATATTTCTTCCTATGACTCCGATTGTTCGTGCCATGTTCGTCCAGCCGCAGAGAGCGTCCATTATACGTGGCCAGAAACAGTCGCCGTTTGTACCTAGCCGTAGCCCGGGGATTCTTAGCACCCCCCATCGCACCGTTACCATGGCCGGTACCATGGCCAGGAATAGTGCGATTACCGGGAATTGGTGGATGTGAATTTGTGTCTTCGCTCATAGGCCTTATGTATGTAATATATTTGCCTTAGTCACCATGCTTGGCAGGCGGGTTGGTGACCGTAGTTGCTGGAAACTTTCACTAATAGCGCTGCTGCCCGCTATCAGGATTTGCATTTTCGGATTCCAGCATTTCTGTGGTTATACTGTCGACTCCCCTTACACCCCAGTCAGGCAGTGAAATTAAGGGTACTACTCGTAGACAGTGAAACTAAGCTTATCTTTCTACGGTATTACTATAGTAAAAGTGAAATATCAAATAAAAGGTAAAAAGTTAAATAAAATTTATTTATTATCTGTAAAAAAAACAACAGATAATAAATAAAATACAGATAATAAATGACAACATTCCTTGTCCCACCATGGGTGCCTAAAAGTATAGTTGGAAAACTAAAACATTAGATTCTTGACGTAGACAGAGAAACTAATAGACCAAGGGGCCGTGAAACCGCGATTGAAACATAGATGTATGATGTATGTCAATGTATAATGTCGCCATAGTGACTGCATTCTCTGTTTTGGTAGATAAATAATTTTCATGCTTTAATTAAAACAAAATGAGGTTATTAAATTGTACATTTTAATATTTATCATATATTTTTTTAATTAAAATATTTTTAGTTTTCCAACTACACTCAAAAACCGTTGCATTGTTTGTTTTTGTTTCCGTTATCAATAGTGCTTCAGCATCTTTATATGGTACTGGATTTCATTCTCCTCAGATGTTGCAATCTAAAACACTCAAATTATTTATAAAGCATGTTTGCCACAAATATTCTATGTTAACTTCTTGACTCGGAATGCATCATATTATAAATTCAAGAATAATTTTAGATAATGTTGTCATTAGGAAATTAAAAATAGGAGAAAGAATAAATTAAAATAACATATTTATAGACAACGAAGCACTTTAGGCTATTATTGGACTACGTATTTATTTGTTTACATTGTCAACGAGTCGCAATTTTTAATAAAAAATCGGGACATTTGATTAGCTGACGCTGCCAGCACTTACATGATAAATAATTATAGGTTATGAATGTTAAAAACTGGAAACACGTATTATCTTCAGGATTTAAGTGCAATATAAGGTGACGTCATGCTATGGCATAAATAATCATCTCTGAGAATCTATATGTAGGGATAAAACCGTCGTTCTTACGCATGAAAACACACGCCGGCAATTTTCTACTTGCTATCGCTTTAACATGAAATAAAACGACAATGCACCATTGTATAATCTTTGATATGATATAAGGATTGTTTCTCTGACTTTTCACTGGGTTGGAATCGTTTTCTAACATAAAAATAAGCAAAAATTGAACAATGAACACAATAAACGGACCAACTGTTAAGTTTGTTTCTGTTTAGTTTGCTTTTTATTACATCACGAGGTAATTTTAAATTTAATTACCTAGTAATTGTATTTATACAATGATGATCGTCTGACTATAACTTTAGATTACCGATTCATTGATTATTATTGTAACTTACTGATTATTACATCGAACTTCATAACAGGGTTACTAGGGCATACCTACTAAAAGCAAATCTTAACCAACATTGTTGTAACCTCAAATATGTGTCCAATCTATGGAGGGCAAAAAATGTATTGTAAAAATATAATTAAAATTGTAAAGGTATTATTTTATTCGTATCATACTTGTGTCAGTGTTACGAATTGTGAAGAATTAAATTAATTATATTAATTTAAAAAAGATTTAGTTTTATGATAACTAACATATAATAGACGATCCTAAAATTAGTAATCACTAAATAAATATCCAATGAATGAAGTTTGCCGTGCCGTATGCCGTGGAGTACCGGCTTAGAATAGTACTCCCTCAACTTCATCCCGTGGGTGTCGTAAGAGGCGACTGAGGGAAGGGGAAAGGGGGGATGGGCAGCAGCGTCCCCCCATAAGCATCTTACCCCCTACTGCGCTCGCCAACTTGCCTGCCCAGCGTGGCGAGTATGGGCAAAACCTCTCAATGATAGATGCGCAAAAAAAAAGGCCCCCAGTTACCGGCAAGCCCGCTAGGCCCGACCAAGGTAGCGGTCGCGGTATCGGCAGGGCAGGGGGTGCAAAGAATCACCGGTTCATGACAGGCTACCATAAAAGGCGACTAAACATGGCAACGTACAATGGATGCTCGTTAAGGCTGGACCATCACCTCGCCGAATTAGAAGTAGAGCTAAGTCATATAAACTGGCATATACTGGGGTTATCTGAAGTCCGAAGACAGGGGGAGGACACGATAACTCTAGAGTCCGGTAACTTACTCTACTTCCGCGAAGGTGATAACCTCTCCCAGGGTGGTGTCGGTTTTCTGGTCAAAAACGATCTCATTAGCAGCATTGTGGAAATCAGTAGTGTGTCGAACCGGGTAGCGTACCTTGTCCTAAAACTCTCCGACAGGTACTCTCTGAAGGTCGTACAGGTATATGCACCATCTTCGGCATACTCTGATGATGTGGTCGAAGCGATGTACGAGGACATCGCAAAGGCCCTCAACAACACCTCGAAGGCCCACTACAATGTTGTTATGGGAGACTTTAATGCTAAAGTGGGAGTACATAATAGCGGTGAATCGAAAGTTGGAACTTACGGCTTGGGCTGCAGAAATCACAGGGGGCAAATGCTGGTAAACTTTCTCGAAGCGCAGGGGCTCTTTTTGATGAATTCTTTCTTTCAAAAGAAGCCCCAGAGGAGGTGGACCTGGCGAAGCCCCGATAACGTGACAAGGAACGAGATAGATTTTATCATTTCAAATAAAAGGCACATATTTAGAGATGTCTCAGTTATCAACAGGTATAATACCGGAAGTGATCACCGCTTGGTTCGAGGCACTCTAGATATCGACTTTAAAGCTGAAAGATCGCGAATGATGAGGTCTACTCTCCGACCTACCATGCTCCAAGCTGCTCAAGGTGCCGAAAAGTTCCAAATGGAACTTCAAAATCAATTTACCGCGTTGGAAACCGTAAGCATTATTGATGAGAAAACCGACACGCTGGTCAAAATACTGCAAAACACATCCCGCAAGTGTTTTCCGCCACAGAAAAGAGACAACGCACCAAAACTCTCTGCTGAGACACTCGAGCTCATGAGGAAACGACGAGAACTACCATCGTTTTTGTCAGATAAGGCCTTAAACCGAAAAATAAAAACGCTGACGCGACGCGATCTCCGATGCTCCAATACCCGTGCCATCAAGGCTGCGATTGAGCAAAATCGGGGATCGAAAGTGTTCGCTCGCAAGTTTGGGAGGCCGCGTCTGACAAAACTTAAAACTGAAAATGGTGGGGTCGTTACCTCTAGGCCTGAGATTGTCGGAGAAGTAGAGAGGTTTTATGGGCAGTTGTTCTCTTCAAGATCGGATAAACCTGTGGGAATTAGTCCTGATGACCAGCGCGCCCCTCTTACGCGCCATTACTCCGAGGAGCTCCCGGTCGTTGACCAAGGCGAGATTAGGGCGGCTCTAGAACAGCTTAAAAACGACAAAGCTCCGGGAGATGACGGAATCACGACAGAGTTGCTTAAGGCAGGCGGGACTCCGGTCCTGAAAGAACTAGCAAGCCTCTTTAATTCCGTCATCCAACATGGCAAGACCCCGGAAACGTGGAACGGGAGTGAGGTGGTACTGTTTTTCAAGAAAGGTGATAAAACCCTCTTGACAAACTACAGACCAATCTCTCTCCTGAGTCACGTGTATAAGCTGTTCTCAAGAGTCGTCACGAACCGTCTCGCCAGACGACTTGACGAGTTCCAGCCCCCAGAGCAAGCCGGCTTTCGATCAGGCTACAGCACCGTGGACCACATTCATACTGTTCGGCAGATTGTGCAGAAGACCGAAGAGTACAATCAGCCGCTGTGTATGGCATTTGTGGACTACGAGAAAGCCTTCGACTCCATCGAAACCTGGGCAGTGCTCGACTCATTGCAGAGATGTCATATCGACTGGAGATACATCGAGGTACTGAGATGTCTATACAACGATGCTACAATGACTGTCCACATCCAGGACTGTAAGACGAAGGCGATCCAACTGCGCAGAGGGGTGAGACAGGGGGATGTAATATCTCCGATACTGTTCACCAACGCGTTGGAAGACGTGTTCAAGACGCTGGATTGGACTGGATGTGGAGTCAATGTAAACGGCGAGTACATCTCACACCTTCGATTTGCCGATGATATCGTCATCATAGCAGAGTCGCTGGAACAACTAACCAGAATGCTGCGTAGCCTAAGTGAATCTTCCCAGCGTGTCGGTCTCGGTATGAACTTGGAAAAGACCAAGGTCATGTTCAATAGGCATGTTGTGCCGGGACCGATATACGTCGAAGGGAAAGCTCTCGAAGTTGTTAGGGAATATACCTACCTAGGACAGGTTATACAAGTCGGTAGGAACAACTTCGAGAAGGAAGCCGATCGAAGAATTCGCTTGGGATGGGCAGCATTTGGCAACCTTCGTCAAGTCCTCACGTCGTCTATACCGCAATGTTTGAAGACGAAAGTCTTCAATCAATGCGTCTTACCTGCCATGACATACGGTGCCGAAACGTGGACACTAACTGCGGGACTAGTCCACAAATTCAAAGTCGCTCAGCGTGCTATGGAGCGAGCTATGCTCGGAGTATCTTTGAAGGATAAGATCAGAAATGAGATTATCCGGAAAAGAACCGGAGTCACCGACATAGCTTGCAAAATTAGTAGGCTGAAGTGGCAGTGGGCTGGTCACGTATGTCGTAGGACCGATGGCCGTTGGAGCAGACGAGTCTTTGAGTGGAGACCGCGGATCGGCAAACGCAGCGCAGGGCGCCCTCCAGCCAGGTGGACCGATGACCTTAAGAAGGTGGCGGGCACCGACTGGATGCGGAAGGCGGAGGACAGGGAGCTTTGGCGCATCTTGGGAGAGGCCTATGTTCAGCAGTGGACAAAGTGATTGGCTGTTGATTAATTGATTGATTTGATTGAATGAAGTTTATATGACATGTAAATTCTGTATGAATCGAATTATTTTAATCCTCTCTCGTCTTTATTAAAATTTTGATATTATTTTGAGTTAAGTAACGTACGACTTTTTTTATAGAGAGAAAGTTTTAAGATTAATCCATCACACTGCTTTACAATGGTTGACAGTCGCAAACGACAGACACAAATTAAACATGAAAACTCAGTGGTAGGTACCTACTTGACCCTACTACAGATGTTCAAATGTGTACCCTCGATCTTAGATTAAACTTTACATGTTTCCATTGGGTTATTTCGATGCTGTTATATTTATGAGCAAAAAAAAAACTAAGATACCGTGTATATATGCTTTATTTTCATATCTATTTATTACATTTAACCGCGGTTTTTTGGTCATGTCATTTATAAAATATGCATTATTTAAAGTAATTACATATTTTTATTGATTTATAAATGGTACAAATTGATATTAGTTTTTTGTCTCCTTAATCTCAAAGACATGACGCAGAAGATGGCGGGACGTTCTCTCGGTTTTGTTGTCCGCGCTTTTTTCTGAACCGTTGACGATTTCTATATAATTTTGCTTCGTCGCAACATTTCGTCGTAATGGAGCTGCTGTAATTTTTTTAACACTAAGTCTTCGGACTACAAAAACATATTTTGTCATTTACTTAATTACTTCTAAGAATTAGTTTCATGTTATCTGAACTTTTGTTAGATGTAATAATGCAAAAATATTTCATTTTTTTAATAAAATATCTAAATATTAAAAAGTTAAAAGGCACAAAAGTTATGGGATTAAAATATGAATACCAACCTAATAATTCTTTTAGGCACATTGCACCTTTGACAATATCGGTAGCGACGGTGTTGACAATATCGTCTACTAATTTGGGGTCCAATTGCTTTTTCGGTGGTTTGCTCGCAAACGTCGGTGACTGCTTTCCAGTTAAGGAATTAGTGGCTAGATTTCTAAAAAGGTTTATTTTTAATTTAATCATTTTTATTAATATTTTCAAAGATACTTAACATGAATCATCAATCACTTGACGTATTTTGACGATTTTCTAAAATCTCTACATTCTCATCTAGTCTTCGATCTTCAGATGTCCTATCCATTATTGATTGACTTTCATTTATTTCAACATTAGATATCAAAGCCCGGAACTGCCCGTACAAGCGTTTAATTTGCGTTTCCAGTTTTACTGAATTCTTCATTGAAGGGTGATCGAGAACAGGGTCGGTCTGCGTCCCTTGATCGAATTTCATTTTAGGATTCTAAGCGTTCGTATCGGGTAGAGGAGTACTGCTGACAACTGATCTACGGTTACGTATTACAGATTGGTTGTTCGATAATTGACTTATTTTGCCATTAATTATCGACTCTGCGCATTTGTTCTGGTTATATTTACTCGTGGATCATCTTAATCTGCGGTCAAGAAGTGACAATCGCTTAAAGATGCCAACAGCTCATACTCGCTTTTACAGTGAATCTTTTACTGTTAAAGCTGTGAAGCTATGGAATATGCTTCCCCCGGAAATTCGTCGCTCTGATTCTATTTATATATTTAAACGTCGTGTGAAAACTCACTATCTTTCCTTTCAATAAGTAATGTATGTACGTATATACATAGATATTTATATGTAACGTATGTAGGTTATATATATTTTACATTAGTATGTATATTATAAGTCCTTATTTTCTTTTATCTTGAATATTATTTTATTTTTATTTTTTGCACTATCCTGTTTCTGCTTTTGCAAATCCTTTCACCAAAGGTTGTCTGTTAGAGATTGCTTTAGCAATAAGACCGCCTTTGCACGCTCTTATTTTCTTGTCTTTGTTGTAATTGTTCTCTTTATTTGTATGTCCTTTCATTGTGTGTGCAATAAAGTATTAAATAAATAAAATAATTTTTTTTTTAAATGTTTTAATGTCATTATTTTTTAAGAATGAATTTCATATTCAATTTTACATTAAATGCAAGTGTGTATTACCTCTTGGTTGGTATAGCTGTCACTGGAATTAATTTCATCGTCAAATTGAGTTAACATACTTGGTGCGCTCTGACTTGGCATGGGTAATGATTGATTAGCAGCTGAAAATTAATAGAATATTTTGTTATATATTACTTAAATGGCTTAAGAGTAAACCCATGACGACTGACTTAAAAGAACATTCAATTGCAATTAATTGCCAAAGGGGAATACGTAATATATAGGGGAAGGTAGCCCAAAGCGGATATACGACCATTTTATAACCGTTTAAGCTATTGACATAATTGTAAATGTTTGAATGCAGTACTGAACCTCGGCGGCAGACCAATCATCGTCAGTTGGCTGGCTCGCCTAGCGATGAAAGTTTTCAAGGTAAAACAAAAAACTTTTTAATTTCATTTTCACTAAAATATTTCAAAATTATAAAAGAAACGCAATATAATCCAAAACAGCGTAAGCTGTCGTAATGTTTATCATTATTATATTAAATCGTAATTCACTGTACTTTATATCGAAAATAGTTGGCTATTACATTTTTAGGTATCTGGAAATTAAAAACTAAAAGCGGGTAAAGCGGGTAGTATATCCGCTTGTAGAAAGAAGCCACGCATTGTTTCTAAATGAGGTGGCAATATTATTTTGGGGCCCTGTTTAAAAGCGACTAGTTCGCACAACGTTCTAAATATAAATAAATATCAACGATCTTCTTCCTTAGGAATTTACATACAAATTTTGCCGGACCGACCAGGACCTATAAATAGCCGCATTGCTGCTGAAACCAAACAACCTGCGTATATAATATGTCCAAGAATATTGCTGCTGGTCTCATAACAGGCCTGATCTAAATACTCGTGATTTAATTAATTCTGATCATACAGCCTCACGTAAATGAGAATTTCGTCCAAAATCCTACGCTTCTGGACGAAATTATTATGAACCAACAAAGGCGCAAAACTTGAATTTAGTCAGGATCATCGACTTTTCAATTGCAATGCTAAACATTGTTCTAAAATTAGCACGGAATTAATCTTTCATGTCACTTATGTCATGTAGGCGAACTTGGTTTAGTTATTGAAGATCATAAAATGTTAATTTAAATTTAACTTAAAAGGTTTATTAGCGTAAAAAAGTGATCGTTAGCTATATATAACCTCTGGGCATATGAGCCCTCATAAAAAATAATGTAAAAATAAATTCTTATTTTTTTATCATTTGTTTTTAAGTTTGGTTTTAGTTTTATAGTTACATATAAAATTAAACTAAGTATAAATTTGGAACTAAGTGTTTTATCCACACGTATGCTTGAAATATAACTAAATATTTGTTCTATATTTGGCTATTACATCAATTACATTCAAACAACGAGATTTATAAGAAGTAAAGGTAAAATATAAGTAATGTAAGGTAAGATAGTATTTTTAAATTAGCTAAGTTTTGTTTGATTTATATGTATACAAAATTACGTAAAATGTTTTTCTTCAAACAATATAATTTAAACAAACAGACTTTTTTTTTTTTTTATATTTGCCGGGAGGGCAAATGACTCTACTCCACCTGATGTTAAGTGGTAGTAGAGTCCAAACGCGAGGACGGCCAGTACAGTCGGGAAGAAGGTTCTGCACTAGCCGCCCTCGCCTTGCCGGCCCGCAAGATGCCTCTTCACGCCTCGTTTGAAGGAACCCGGGTCGTAAGAGGAGGGGAATACGTGAGCTGGTAAGGAATTCCATTTCTTAGAAGTGCGACAAAGAAAGGAGTTGCCAAATTTCTTTGTGCGCGATGGAATTGATGCCACAGTTAGTCGGTGACATCGAGAGCCAGCACGCGTGGACTTGTGAAGGAAGGGGGAAGCAGGAATTAGGGAAAATAATTCCTCGGAACACTCGCCGTGATACAGTCGATAGAAAGCGCTCAGCGCAGCTATCTCTCGACGCAATTGTAAAGGTTCGAGGGTGTTAGTGACCTTTACGTCGCCAATAATGCGAACTGCACGTAGCTGCAACCGGTCCACGGCCTCAAGAAGGTACTTAGCGGAGCCATCCCAAAGGTGCGAGCAATATTCAACGCAAGACCGTACCTGTGTTTTGTACAGCAGGCACAGTTGTTGTGGCGTGAAAAAACACCGCACCTTGTTCAGAACTCCGAGTTTCCGTGAAGCTGTTTTTATCACAGCCTCGATGTAATCCCTTGGACTAAGGTCGCAGCGAACGTCCACCCCCAGCATGGCGATTTTGCTTTGTATCACCAGCGGAGTGCCACAGAGGGAGGGAAGAGGGGAAAATGGTGACTTTTTTGCTGTGAGAGCGCATACCTGTGTTTTCTTGGCATTAAACTCAACAAGATTATCTGAGCCCCATTTGGCGATAAGCTCTAACGTCCTATTGAGTTCAATGACAAGATCCTCCCGCCTCTCCTGAATTTCCGCTCGCCCAGCCACTGCGCGTCCGTGGTATCCACCATGCACTGTACTATCATCTGCATAGCAATGAATGTTCCCGAGAGAGAGCATATCATTGATATGCAAAAGAAACAGAGTGGGAGATAGCACAGACCCTGGGGGACCCCAGCATTCACTACATAGAATTGTGAAGCGCAACCATCAACTAAAACACGAAGGCTGCGCTTGTGTAGGAAGCTGGCAATCCAGGTGCAAAGCTGAGCAGGCAGACCATATGCCGGCAGCTTGGAGAGAAGACTTCTGTGCCAGACCCTGTCGAAAGCCTTGGAGATATCGAGGCTGACAGCCAACGATTCCCCATGCTTGTCGATAGCTTCACCCCAGAGGTGTGTTACGTACGCTAGAAGATCACCTGTAGACCGTTTTGGTCGAAATCCGTACTGACGATCATTAATTAAACAGTGATCTTCTAGGTAATGGATCAGTTGGTTGTTAATAATCCGTTCCATCACCTTACAAAGTACTGAGGTGATAGCTATTGGCCGATAATTTGCCGGGTCAGACCGATCCCCTTTTTTGGGAACCGCTTGCACATTAGCTCTTCTCCAAGCCTCCGGCACACATCCCGAAGAAAGAGAAAGTTGGAACAGGCGCGTTAACATGGGAGACAGCTCCGCCGCGCACTTCTTCAGCACTATGGCTGGTATTCCATCGGGACCGCTAGCTTTCCGTACATCAAGTGATTGCAGCTCCGCTCGCACATCACGCTGCCTGATTTTGATGTCAGGCATCGTGTGGCCACAAGAAGGTATTACTGGTGGCAGAGCACTACAATCATCGATGACGGAGTTGTCGGCAAAGAGTTTAGCCAGGAGATCAGCTTTCTCTTGCGGGCTGTGAGCTAGCGATCCGTCCGGACTTCTGAGCGGTGGCAGCGAAGGTTGGCAGAAATTGTTTTGCACAGACTTGGTCAGACGCCAGAAGCTACGGGAGCCCCGAGGATGAGAAATAAGGTCATGACCAATCTGTACAATGCGCTGTGCGTCCGCTCTCGTGTAAGCCTTCTTACAGGACTTGGAGTTTTTATTGTAGATTGCTTTCAGTGAGTCAATGTTAGATGCCCCGCTAATGCAGCCATTGATCCACTCGCGATATGCCGCCTGCTTAGATGATACAGCGTCGGCACATTCGCGAGTGAACCAACGGTTACGCGCACCCCTACTGTCGAGATCTGAGCTAGGAATGTAGTATTCCATTCCCAACATGATCTCGCCAGCAACAGCAGCGGCACTAGCTGTCGGGTCATTCCCACTGAAGCAACGTTCCTTCCAAGGGACTGACGCATAGTAATCGCGCATACCGTCCCAATCTGCCGACTTGTAGTGCCAAACGCGACGTTTGCATACCGCTGGTGGCGGCAGCTTGGCCTGTGGCACTTTGGTAGATATGAGGCTGTGATCCGAAGAACCAAGTGGAGCTTGAACCACAACCTGATATTCCACCGGGTGAGAAGTCAGCAGAAGGTCCAGTAGAGAAGGCGCTTGCCCATCAATGTCTGGGATCCTGGTGGGCTGATCAACCAGTTGGGTCAAGTCATGTGTGAGAGCAAAAGCATGGTCAGTTTTGAGGAATTTCAACCATGATTCATGGTGAGCATTAAAATCCCCCAAAAACACCGATTCCGTGTTAGGACCGCTGCCACCCGACTAAGATGGTCAAATAATCGGCTTGTCTCCAAGTCACCATTGTGGGATCTGAAGAGGCACACGTAGACCCGACTCTGACGAACCAGATCCACACGTACCACCAACATGGAGAAGGAGGGGTCCTCCAAGCAGCGCAGTCGGTGACAGCAAACATCCGTCCTGACGAATAAGCATACTCCGGCTTTCGCTTTGAAGGATTCTTCAAGCATGTAGCCGGGATAATTAAGGTAGCTGGTATCGGCAGGACGGAGTATTTGTGTCACCGTTAGAAACATCATTGCCGGCCGTTCTGTCTCGAGATGGTGGTGGACAGCGTTGAGGTTAGCGTGGAGTCCACGGATGTTAGTGAACTCGACCTCAAACAGCGTGGGTATGGTGGGGGTGTGCACCGCTGTACGACCGTCATTCCTGCTTTGATGCGCTACCATATGGGAAGAAAAGAGAGGAAAAGAGACGTGAAGCGAGCGACGTATTGCCACGATAGGGATGGGCAAAGTGTGGAGGCGTGTTTCCCCAAGTGGTTGCCAAAAGGGAAACTACACTGACCCACCGGACGGAAGGGCCCCCGAACCCCCCCGGAAGTGGCCGCCGGGACCCCACCTTCCGGTCACCAACCGGCACGACGGTCCACCCCGAGATTATGCGTGGCCTGGTGGGGCAGCCTCGCGTGCTGGTTAGGCACGCTTGGGCCCCTGTACTATGCCACGGGCGGCCAGCGGAATAGCCGTTTCTTCGGGTCTCCCTGCCCGGCAGGGCAATACAGTTTCCCCCGGCATTGGTTCAGCAGCCGTTTCCACTGGACCAACACCCATCGCGGCAATGCTCGCTCGGGCACTGGCTGTACGCTGGCTGACCTCGAAACGCAGCTGCAAGCCACTTCACGAGATTTTCACCATGCGTACGGTGGTAACAAGCCAGGCGGATGTTTATCATCCTACCACCAGATGAGCAGATGGTCGCTCAGATATCCCTTAGTCGCCTCTTACGACACCCATGGGAAAGGGGCAGTGAAATGTATTCTTTCTCCGTCACTGCACGGACAAACACGGATCAAATCTTATGGCCGCCGTCTGAAGTGACCACTATCTTGGCTTACGCCGAAAGAGGATAATTCGAAGGAGCAAATAGTTTTATAATTAATGTAAATAAATACAAATTGACGGAGAAATAATAACTACCTATATACATAATTATTGTCTGTGAAAATTAATAATCTTACACTCACCATTGGACCCGTTTTGACTTGATGGTCTTGTCTTTCCAACATCACTCCCAACTCTTGAACATCATGTTTTTTGTCTGAAAATGTACGTAATCATATGAGAACAAGATATAATGATATATATATCGAAAGGTTAGTTACGTATAGAGCATGTCGGTAGTTGAAAATCATATAATCTATACCTATACTATATCGCTGTCTGCACATTGAAGGTGTATGAGTAAAACTATTATCGTGGGCTTTAAGGTTTACGTTTTCTTTCCCGGCGAGCTAACTTTTTACACACAATCAATGCATGACTAAATAATATTGTTAACGATTTCGCAGAAAATCTTTCTTTTAATTTTTAAGCACATTTGTTATATGTCGATATATATGTATGTAGTATACATACTTAATACTTTTACAACTTTATATTGGTAGGTATATATTAAACATAGGTAGTCTATTTATATATTTTATATACGAGGATATAGTGAAGATTAAAAAAAAAGTATTGATTAATGTGAGATAACTTCTGCCGAAAAATAAATGCTTCAAAAATGCACGACTACGATACGATCATTCAATATACGATCTCGATATCGATGTACGATTTTCTTACAATTTTATAATTTTCCTAAAATATACGAGATTTTATAAATCTTAATAACTAAGTCTTGTCACAGTTAAATAAATTTAGGTTTAGAGAATATATATAGGTCGTTTTTACACTTATATGATTCACCTACATAAAACTTAGTGGCTCGCTTGAAATTTTTTAAATTATTAATTACAAATTTCGCCCGCGTATTCAAGGGAGGTATATTAGGTATAAATATAGTATAGTACAGCCTGGAATAGTATCGTTGTTATAATATTCTAATTTAAACCATTTAACCATTTATTTTGCTACACACATACATTACATAGATTATACAGAAGAAAATAATTAAATTTAAAGAATACAGTGTAGGTAGCAAGGGGTTCATCTCAGTATAAGCTGTGCTAATGCACAGCACTGATTTTCAGATGGCCCCTGACTATTGGGTAAACATAAAAAGATGCGCGCACACGAAAATAAATAAATGAAATTATAAGAACAAAAAACTAAAACTAAAAAGCCCTTATCCTTGAGAAAAAAAAAACATATTACACAAAAAGAAAAACATCACAAGGAACTTAGACATAAGATAGACAGACAGACAGACTTAGACATAAGACATTAAAAATGAATATGATAAATACTAAGTCTAGGAGGTAGTATGACTGACACTATATTTGGAGGTTGTTACTCTGACTTTTGTTTATTTAAAAATAATACCGTCAAATGTTTTTTCCAAGTCACCTGGGACGTACTATTACGCAGAGGAGGGGGTAAGTCGTTCCATATCTTGGTGGCAGAGTATTTAAACCCTCCCTTATATTGAGCCGATCTGTGAGCTGGTACCACTAATTTATTTGTTTCTCTCCTACGGGTACATCTCTGCTGCACGTCTCTAACCCAGTCCAGCTTATCGTACAGGTATGTCGGCCTTTTCTTAAAAATAACTTTATGTACTAGACACGCGAGATGTATTTTTCTTCGAGCTTCCATTTTTAATGTGTCTGTATCGTTAAGAAACGGCGTGACGTGAGTGCGCTTGGGGACAGGGTAACAGAAACGAACGCACGCATTTTGAACTCTCTGTATGGCCTTTTTGGTTTTTTCGTACAGTCGTGGCCCGTATACTGTGTCACAATAGTTAAACTGAGACAGTACAATGGATTCGACAAGTATTTTCCTAATGGGTTGTGAAAGATATTTTCTAATATTATATAATGTTTTTAAACGATAAAAGGCATTCCTTATTTTACAATTTATATGTTTGACGAACCTGAGTTCATTATCCATAACCTAACCCTAAATTAACAGCACTGTCCACCCTTTGCAAGACCTGGCCGTGAACTTTAATATGAACCGATTGCGATATTACTTTGTTGCGTTGTATTTTGGTACCCAATAACATGTATTTTGTTTTACTTGCATTTAATATTAATGAGTTTTTATTTGCCCAGTCTGAGATATTATTCAAATCTTCATTAATGAGATCAATTGAGGTTTCCGCGTATTCGGGTTTGAAAGAGTAATATATCTGCGTGTCATCTGCGTACAAGTGTGTTTTACAGTATTTTATGTGTTTAGGGAGATCTGCCGTAAAAAGAATAAATAAAATGGGACTTAAAATTGATCCTTGGGGGGTTCCTTTAGTAACATTTTTGCGATCTGAGTGTAATGATTCTCCCTGTTCGGTCGTGATTTCTACACATTGACTTCGGTTAGTCAGGTAAGAACGGAACCAACAACAAGCCTCATCCGAAATACCATAATATGAGAGTTTTGCTATGAGTAGGTCGATATTTAAACAGTCAAAAGCTCTTGAGAAGTCCAGTAAAACAAGTGCACTACACATACCAGAATCTGTTGCAGTCACGATATCGTCACTGACATGTGCAAGAGCTGTTGCAGTGCTAAAACCACTTCGGAACCCTGACTGCATTTCAGGCAGGATACCTGTAGCTTCTAAGTATTTAGTGAGCTGATTACAAACCACTCTTTCCACAATTTTCGATAAAACAGGCAAAATACTAATCGGCCTCAGATCCTTAAAATCTTCATCTTTTGAACTTTTAGGAATAGGTTTTATTTTAGCTATTTTCCAACTATCTGGGAATTTATTTGATTTGAGACAATTATATACTATTTCTGCTATAGCTGGTAAGGTAAAAGGTAGCGTTAGCTGTATCATATCAATCGAGATAGAATCATGTCCGGTGGCTTTTGTTTTAATATTGAAAATTGTTTTTTCAACTTCTTCCTGTGAAATGCAATCAATATGAAAACTATTTTCAGAAAACTTGTTTTGTTTAAAGTATTGCAGCGTTTGAACATCAACAGAATCATTATCCGGTACATGCAAAAAGAAATCATTAATTTTATTTGGATCGCAGAGATGGTGTGGAACGGTAGCTTGAGTGACTGTATTTTTGCCAAGCGGACAAGTACGTTTTAATTGATCCCACATCTGCTTGGGTTTATTTTTATTATTTTTGTAAAAGGTAAAATAACCTTTCTTTTCTCTCTCAATAGCCCCTGTTACGTAGTTTTTAAGTGTCCTATAGTAATCTAAAATAACATCATTTTTCGACGAGAGTGGCCTATATGTGCTTTGTCCCGTAATGACATCATTAATTTTACGTTTTCCGTTATCCAGGGCGTAGGTTTTGTGGTACGCATACTTTAGATCGCGTAATTGGTGCATGTTTATTAAAAAGTTTGAGAATCATTTCATTAAAGTAATTCACCTGGTCATCTAAATTGGTCATAAGTAGAATGTCACCCCAAGTAATACTTTCTAGGTCTGTATTAAATTCCTCTCGATTAATCCTATTTAGCAATCGCCTGCAGATATACGTAGGAACTTCTTTATGTTTTTCGATATTAAAGACCGCTATTACCATGGCATGGTCACTAAGTTCTGGGTTATGGTGGATGCTCACACTCTTACATAGACCAGGTGAATCAGTTATAACAAGATCCAATAGAGTGGCTGAGTGAGCATTCACCTGAGTCGGAGCCTTCACAACAACTTCCATTCCATGTTGGGAAAGAAATGTAAGCAATTCGCTAGCTGCGGGTTTGCTAGGTTGCATGAAATCAGCATTAAAATCAGTAAGAAGGATTAAATGTTTATAGCATGAAAAAACACTCACGGACTCACTCAAACCCTCGATCGCAACGTCAACCGACACAGACTCCGGCCTATACGCTGTTCCTACCATCAAACGCCCCCTGCCGGGCAGCGCTAATTCCATCCATAGTTGCTCAAGAGGTGAGTCCGAAAGTGGCCTGATTCGCACACGCAATCCCTTTTTAACATAAAATCCAACACCTCCACCGCGCACACTACTACTTCGCGATTTATGCTTAAATATATAACCGGGCACCAGAGGCGCAAATTTATCGCCACCTTCTTTAATCCAGGTTTCATTTATAGCTAATATATCCGGTTTATATCTGTCAATGCTAGCCAAAAGGTCATTCTGTCCTGTGTTCAATGATCGCGCATTTAGCAGTCCCAAAGTCAAATTGTAAGCTTTATTAGTAATCATTAGAAATGTTATTAATATTCACGTAAATTTTGGTGCAAGCTATATGCAATACAAGTGTCAGTTATACGCCCATGCATAATCTAATATACTAACCCTCATTAAAATCAGTTCCAAATACAAGCAAATAGTCTGTAAAATTAAACATTTAACAGTGATAAACAAAATAACAATATAAAAAATCTTATTTTGCAACAACGCTATGAAAAAACAACAAGCATTCATGGAAAATAATACATCAATTCTAGTGATTTGATGTTTACGTACTAACAGTATCCTTGCCAAAAACACCCGCAAGGTCCGCCTCCGAGCGAATACGATGACGTGTTGACATGTTCTCCTTTTTGACATGTATTTTACCATCACGCGTCCACACAAATCGCCATTTAACACGGCCAGCTATCTCGCGGACCCGTTGGAACAATTGACGATTTAGTTTAGTAAGCCTCTCGTTTACATAGAACTTGCACGGTGGGCCAGCAATACCCATGTCCGCGGTAGTGACTCCACGCCTGACTCGAGCGGATTTCAGCAGCGCATCGCGGCTTGAACGTCGTGTTAATCGCACAGCAATAGGCCGCGGACGGGGTGCAAGTCCTCCCTCTACAAGTGTGCGCGATGCACCGACTCGTCTCGCGTCCACTATGTCCCTCTCCTCTAGCTGTACGCCAAGTTTGGTGGCAATTGTGAGGACTATGTGGGTAATACCTTCCCCTGGAGCTTCTGGTATACCAGCAATCTCCAGGTCATTGGACAGTAGATCCTGTTCCCGCTCTTGCAACTCCTGTTTAAGTTGATCTATTTGTTCTTCCAGGTCATTCGATTGGTATTTCACATTTATCTTTTCTTCCAACTTGTCCATTCTAGCTTCAAGTGCATCCATGCGTTCGTTACTTTTAGTTATTATAGCCGTTAAATCCATCACTGATGTTCTAAGACTACTCATTTCTATACGTGCGGCTCGCAGTTCTTTCCAAAATAAACTTATTTCCTCCCTTGAAGTAATATCTGAGAGGACTGGCTCTGAGTTTAAGTCCGTAGCTGGCTGTATCACGGACATTGGTATGTCCGGTTTAAGTGACTTCACTGGTTTACGGCGCTGTGTTATGTAGAATGACATATCATGCTCAGGTGGATCACTAATAATCTCATCTCACACTTTGACAGATGGAGTCGCACAGCGTATGGGAGTGTTTGTATTGTCTACTTTTGGTTGTTTGCTTCAACACTCAGGGCAGCGCCACGCACGTCTATGATCACTGCTCATTTGTTGAAAATGCTCAGGAGATATATTTGGGCATAATAAGTCATAAGCTGATTTACACAATAAACATACTAGATATTCGTCATGAGTTATTATATTCTTACAACCTAAGCAATCTTGGGTTAAACGATGTTTCGGTAACGACATTTCGTTTTTATTTTTGTTATAACCGTAAATTCCGTAAATTCAAATAAGTGCAATAAACCAGTAAACAATACAGCTGATTGTCGACCGTTGAGACGTACGCCACTATGTTCGCGGCCAGAACGTCCTAAGCGCCGTGCAATACGTGTCGCTTACGCGTTAAATCAAGCAGCTATTGTTGTCACTAAAATGTACGGCGGTTTTTAAAAGTTACTTGCTCACTTTTTATTGTTATTTGTTTATTGTTTATAATACACTATTAAGAGCACAGTTTATCACTTCACAATACTTCTAGTTGTTCACTGAAGAGTTACTCTGCATATTACAACAATTTACATGGATTAACAGTGTTAAAGGGATTTTTAAGTTTTAGAGATGCAAATTAACGTGTTGTTGTTTCGAGTGCGCGTTCTACCCTTAATCTATGAAACAGAAGGTGGGCCAGGATAGCAAAATAAGTGCTTTATGGTTATAAACAATATTTATTAACAGGCAGAGTAACCACCCTGCTCAAGTTCAACAATAATTATATCCGTTCATTGTAAATACATCGCTATTTATACCAAAGTCTAATCATTTTTAATGTTGGTAGTTGTAAAATAATATCACGAAATTAAATAACATAGAAACAATATTTATAATCAACATAACTTAAATAAATATTAGGTTATTCTAAATTATATACGCGTTGGTCCTAGCGTTGAGTTTAACACTCGGCCATCCTGAAACTGCCGTGCCCCACGGCTGGTAGAGTTTTCACCGACATCAGATATCTGGAACAAAAATGCGGGCCAAAAAGTATATCGTTTTCAATATGTGACTAAATTTAATGTATTGTTACTAATAAGCAATATTTTCTTCTGTTACTTTCAATTGAAGCCTTTACCAGTGATATATATTTTTAGTCACACAGACGCTTCTGTCACACAGACGCTTCTGTCACACAGACGCTTCTGTCACACAGACGCTTCTGTCACACAGACGCTTCTGTCACACAGACGCTTCTTTTTTTTTAAATATACATATGTACTTTTTTTCTGATATACAATGACTAAACTATTCCTCCAGAAAGTGTAATTAGTCAACTAGTAACAAATAACAATACTATAATATTTTATACATGATTCTACGTGTATAAATAATCAATAACCCTAACGGACACGAAGGCATAATTACATTTTTTAATATTAATATTTTCAGTTAAGAGTACAGGAAAACTATTTATAAAGTCATTGGAATCTAAATTAATACCTATAACGGCAATGTTTAATTTATTTGTCGGGTAAAATGACACAGATGCGGCGGTGGTCACTAAGCTAATATGATTTTGATTAATCAATGTAAGACCTATTATTAAATCTATGTCGGGTAGATGATAGTCTGTTATCTCAAGTTGTCCATTCAGTACAATATTATCAATATTTATTTCTACCTCACATTTATCTAAAGAATATAATTGACTGCCTCCGAAGCCTCTTATTACTGCATTAGAGGTTGAAGTTGTAGTTTTAATTTTTTTTTTGCTATTGCGAGGGTATGCAAATTTAATTTGCTACCTGTATCTATATATGCGATTGACCTGTGACCTTTCACATAAGCTATTTTCTTATATAAGTCAGATAAAATATCGTAGGTAATATGTAAAACGTTGCTGACCTTTTATTTTTGTGGGCTGGCTTGAACCGCTTGAAGAAAAACAGTACGTCGCGATGCTGTGCCCTAAGCGATGACAGTAGTCGCAGCGCGTTGTCGCCTTACAATTTCTCGCCTCGTGCCCCGTTCGACGACATGTATAGCAGCGTTTTGTATCTGCAAGTTCTTGTGTGCTTGAAATAGTATTCGACGAAACATCTTCAGCGCAGCCTCTTCTCCAAGTTGTTCTTCTAGCGGAATTCACCATTTCAATCCGCTTATAGTTTTCAAATGATGATAAATATCCAAAGTATAACTGTTCCGGTTTCGTACAGTTATATGCTTTTGCATTTGGTTGTAATTCAGCTGGCAGACCTCTTATTATACAGCGCCACGCGTCTTCTTTTGGCTGGTACTACGTCGACAGATTTTGAAGATGTTAAAAAAAAATATGTTCATTTTCTTCTTCTTCAGATGATATAGACGGTTCTCTGTTCCTTTTGTGGATTCCAAGACCATTTATGACTGTACATAAATACCCGACATATTTTTAGGCCGATCCCACTTCTGAGATGAAACAGAAGGTGGGCCAGGATAGCAAAATAAGTGCTTTGTGGTTATAAACAATATTTATTAACAGGCAGAGTAACCACCCTGCTCAAGTTCAACAATAATTATATCCGTTCATTGTAAATACATCGCTATTTATACCAAAGTCTAATCATTTTTAATGTTGGTAGTTGTAAAATAATATCACGAAATTAAATAACATAGAAACAATATTTATAATCAACATAACTTAAATAAATATTAGGTTATTCTAAATTATATACGCGTTGGTCCTAGCGTTGAGTTTAACATCTAATAATATTTTACTTCAATTATTATTAGATATAAAACATTTGAGAAACGCGTCGGTTGCGTATTGTCTCATGTGTAATGAAATATTATATATATTAAGTTTCACTCCTTACACTACAGCCCGGTCCACGACCGGGACGGTTATGTGGGACTCACGGGGCAGAAGGCCACCGTCCTACCCACTAAAACCTCCCCGTTTCCGTCTCACCGCAGGCGGCGGGGTTACGGGAACGCGTTAGCTCACCACCGCGACCCCGCCAGCGGCCGTCGCTATGGGTTAGCGACCCACCGGGTGTTTTTTATTGAGGTTGTCTCCTCTTGGCCCAGCCGGTGAAGGCCAGACCCTCGGTCCCACCGCAGGCTGACGACTGGATGGGGAAACGAGTTTGAGAGGCGGTGACTTTTTACGGTCTGTCCACCCAGCAACGACACTGAAACTGGGCGAACCCGCCTCTCCCTCCTCCTTCTACTCTACTCCTGTCTCCGGCTGCCCGAAAGGACACCGGAGACCAACTCCTCCTCGCTCCGGCAGTCCAAAGGACCCCGGAGTCCACCTAATTGCCACGAAGCCGCTCGCTAGTCCACTCTGCTGTGACAGAGAAGTACCAGGGGCGGCCCGTGACACTTCCGCCGCGTCAGTCTCAGCCGCGGTCGACAAGCATTCAGGAAAAAACGTCGGATTGCTGGTCGACCCCGTTGCCCAGGGTGCACCACGTGGAGGTGACTGACATGCACCCCATCTACCGATAGCCTATTCTAACCACGAAAAAGTATTTTTCATGAGTTCTATTCGTTGAATTAATACCATAGTACTGTAAAATAAATATATGAGTTTTTTTTTATACTAACCGAAATATAAAAAAAATCAAGAATAACGCGAAAATACAGACGAAATTGTATGAGCTAGCGAGCGACGTTGGGCGATGTGACGTCACGCGTCGATCAGTCACTCCCGAAAAGAATTTAAGAATTCGAAACTTTAAAAAATTGAAAAAACTTTAAAAAATCATTTCTGCAGATATCGCTAATTAATTAATTTTTCGCCAGTACTTTTTATATTTTAAATACGATTTTTATAGATCATAAAAAAATAAGCTCATCTGCCTATTTTTAGAATTAATTAAAACAAAATAGATTATTAAATTTTACTTTTTAATATTTATTTTTATTTTCTTTAATTAAAAATTATTTTTTTTCTTTTCGGTATCAATATTATTTCAACATATTTATATGGTACTGAATTAGCATTCTCCTCAGATGTTTGTAATTTAAAACATTGAATTAAATTATTTATAAATCATGTTTGCCACATATATTCTATGTTAACCTCTTGACTTGGAATGCATAATATAATAAATTCAGGAAGAATGTTAAATAATATTGCCATTAGGAAATTACAAATAGGAGAAAGAATAAAAAGGGTGTAAGGGGGGAGTCGACAACAACCTAGGCTCCCTACCGTCAACCTCACCTGCTCGTGGTACATTCTGCTAATCAACGAACGAGGCTCTGGCGACTGAAATTGTGGCGGTATAACCATACAAATCCACACTTAGGCAAATAATACAGAAGACCGAGGAATATAATCAGCCTATCTATGCCTAGCATTTGTGGACTACGAAAAAGCCTTCGATACCATCGAGACCCTGGCTGTTCTGGAATCCATGCAGAGATGCCTAATTGACTGTCGGTATGTCCAGGTGTTGAAGTGTTTGTTCGAAGCCGCAACCATGACCGACCAAGGACAAGATCAGAGCACATGACCAATCCAATTGCATCGCGGGGTAAGACAGGGAGATGTAATCTCACCGAAACATTTTACCAATGCATTGGAGGACGCCTTCAAGACGCTCGATTGGAACGGACGCGGCATTAATATCAATGGCCAACACATTACACATCTGCGATTTGCCGACGACATTGTCATCATAGCGGAAACTCTGCAGGAGTTGGAAGAGATGCTAAACAACCTGAGCGATTCTTCGAGACGAGTCGAGACGGTCTCGTGATGAACATTAAAAAGACCAAAATCATGGCAAACCAACATATATCCCCGGGACCAGTGGTCGTAAATAGCTCTCCACCTGAAGTTTTGCAGGGATATATCTACCTGGGCAAACTAAACAACTTGGCCGGCACAACTTTGAAAAGGAGGCTAAAAGAGGAATACGTTTGGGCTGGGCGGCATTCGGGAAATTGCGTCATATTTTTGAATCGTCGATCCCACAGTCGCTTAAGACCAGGGTCTTTAATCAGTGCGTCCTACCTGTAATGACTTACGGTGCTGAAACGTGGACACTCATCGTAGGACTGGTCCATAAATTTAAGGTCGCTCAGCGAGCGATGGAACGCGCGATGCTTGGGGTTTCTCTGGGCGATAGAATCCGAAATGAGGACATTCGCCAGAGAACTAAAGTCACCGACATCGCGCGCAGAATTAGCTCGCTGAAGTGGAAGTGGGCTGGTCATGTCTCCATTGATGGCCGATGGAGCCGACACGTGTTAGAGTGGAGACCACGCTTAGGCAAACGTAGTGTAGGACGCCCTGTGACAAGATGGACCGACGATTTAAAAAAGGTGGCAGGTACGGGATGGATGCGGACTGCCCAAGATCGGGATGGTTGGCGTTCTATGGGGGAGGCTTTCGTCCAGCAGTGGACGGTAAAAGGCTGAAATTAAGATAACGAAGCCCTTTAGGCTACTATTTGACTCCGTATTTATTTGCTTACATTGTCAACGAGTCGCAATTTTTATCGAAAATTGGGACATTTTATTAACTGACGCTGCCAGCACTTACATGATAAATAATTATAGGTTATGAATGATAAAAACTAGAAAATCCTTTTATCTTCAGGATTTTAATGCGACATAAGGTTCCGTCATGCTATGGCATAAATAATCATCACTAAGAAATTATATTTATGGACAAAACCGTTGTACTTACGCGTGAAATCATACGCCGGCAATTTTATTTATTTATTTATTTAAAAACTTTTTGCCCACCACATTGAGTAGTATGACAAAAGGCGGACTTAATGCCTTCAGGCATTATTTACCAGTCAACCTGTAGGCTAAGCGGAAATTCGTGAAGGTGGCAATTAATAATCGAGAATATACATACATACAAATATAACAACAACAAAGAAAATAAAAAACAGAGTTATAATATATATATATATATATATATATATATATATATATATATATATATATTTTTTTTTTTATTTTTTTTTTTTTTTTATATTTGCCGGGAGGGCAAATGACTCTACTCCACCTGATGTTAAGTGGTAGTAGAGTCCAAACGCGAGGACGGCCAATACAGTCAGGAAGAATATTTCTGCACTAGCCGCCCTCGCCTTGCCGGCCCGCAAGATGCCTCTTCACGCCTCGCTTGAAGGAACGAATATATATATATATATATATATATGACTAATATATACATATAACAATACATATGAATGATAATGCATTATAGATGTCAAAGATGAAGAGAACTAGTAGCTTTCTGACAATTTTATTTTTGCTATCGCTTTAACATGAAATAATACACTATTGAATAATCTTTTTCTTTCACTTGGTTAGAATCGTTTTCTAACAAAAAAATAAGTAAAAATTGAACAATGAACACAATTAACGCACCAACTATCAAGTTTGTTTCGCTTTTTGAGAAGCCGACCTTGATAAAACTGATTACGCGATAAGGGACAAAAGATTTGATAATTCTATCTCTGTCTAAAACATTTACATTTTTCCATAGTGAATATCATAGATTACTCAAGATTTCAACCAATGTTATCGCGTCAATTGATATCGTTGACCAATGGTCGGTGTCTTATCTGGGTTCATTTGTTGCTTATTTGAGTTTATTCCTTTTGTGGTTGGAATAGGCTTATAAATAGTACTTTAACGTGAAGTGTGATCCTCAGGAGTCACCGGTAACGGGTTAAGATTTAATAGTTGACACTTTTTACATGGCCAGTAGATATAGCCTCCCATATTTTGCTAAAAATAATGAAATGTTCTGGGGTTGGGGTAGAGTAAAGGGAGCGAACGGACTGACAGCAAGGCGAGCCAAAATGTCAATAAAATATGAAAAACAATTTCCAGTTAAAAATTACGACGGCGCGTCGCGCGGTAGATTTAATAATTACTAGGATGAAGAATATTATTAAGCATCTTTTTATTTTCATTTTATATTCCTTAAATAATGTAATTTCATTTTATTTATTGTGTAAATAAAACAAAATTGTAAATATAAAATTTCATTATCATGATCCTACTAACTTAGTAGTTTTTTCTTTTTATATTTCGAGGATATATTCGTAGGCAGTTATGACAGACTTGATCGTTATTGTTTTTTTGTTGTGTTTTATGCCATTTCCATCTTAATTCTTGCTCTTATTATAGTTACTCCCAGTTTCTAGTTTCCAAATGATATTTACTGCGTTATATATATATATATATATATATATATATATATATATATTATTTTTTTTCACAGTATATATGATTAATAATATTTTTATTTAATTTAAATATTAACCTTCCAAATCTAGGCAGTCATTTGGTCTTCTTATATATATACATATACAATAATTCGATGGAATTCGGTTGAACGGCGTAGAATTCGATCTTCTGCAACGTCATCTAGTGACGAAGTATAAAAAATCTTCCATGTAAAAAAAGTATGTAAATGTGTCAAATTAGATGGAGATGGTCTCATTCTGCGAGTGTCATGCTTGAAGAAAGAGGCCGCGGAACGGGAGGGTGAGGCGAGTACCTTCGCTGAACCGTTCCGCCGAAGAAGACCGCTGAGAGGAGGATACGCTATACGCATCTTCTCCCACAACCGTAAGCGCCGCTGGGTCTGGTATGGTACTCTCTACCCCGAGAACCCCCTAGGAATAAATAAATGGATGAATCGCATGGGAATCGGTTATGCGGCATAGCATTCGATGCTCTGCAACGCCATTTAGCAACGAAGTATAAAAATGCATAATAGAATGGCCTTCTATGTAAAAAAAGGAAATGTGTCAAAATTATGCTGATCCATCAATATCAAATAGATATACCACCAACATCCATTTTATATATTTTATGAGATATTGTACAATTCTAATTTCCCTATTTTTTGGAAAACTGTATTTTATTTGCAGCACTCGTTTGAACTGTAAATGGAAATATTAATTATTTTGTGATATATTTTAATATATCTGTAGCTTTTTATTGTGTTTATATAATGATGATGTCTGACTATAACTTTAGATTACCGATTCATTGATTATTATTGTAACTTACTAATTGAACATTTTTGCAGCCTCAAAATGTCGCCAATCTATGGAGGGCAAATGTAAAAATATAGGTAAAATTGTAAAGGTATTATTTTATGCATATTGTACTTGTACTTGCGGTACGAATTGCAACAATTTTAAAAGCTTAATTTGTAAATTAATTCAAAAACGATTTAGTTTTATGATAACTAACTTAAAATAGACGATACTAAAATTACTAATCACTAAATAAATATCCAATGAATGAAGTTTATATGACATGAAAATTCTGTATGAATCGAATTATTTTAATCCTCTCGTCTTTATTTAAATTTGGATATTATTTTGAGTTAAGTAACTAAGTACGTACGACTCTTTTTGTAGAGAGAAAGTTTAAAGATTAATCCATCACACTGCTTACAATGGTTGACAGTCACGAACGACTGACACAAATTAAACATGAAAACTCAGTAGTAGGTACCTACTTGACCCTGCTAATACATGTTAAAATTTAAATTTAATTTAAAATTAAGATACAAATGTTCAAATGTGTACCCTCGATCTTAGATTAAACTTTACATGTTTCCATTGGGTAATTTCGATGCTGTTATATTTATGAGCAAAAAAAACTAAGATACCGTGTATGTATGCTTTATTTTCATATCTATAGCTACAGTTAACAGCGGTTTTTTGGTTTAAATTAAGGTTCATTTAAGGTTCATTTTAATTTTAAATTTGTATTCATTATTTTGTCAAAAAAAGCTATAAAATATACATTATTTAAAAGTAATTACATATTTTTATTGATTAATAAATGATACAAATTGATATTAGATCTTTGTCTCCTTAATCTCAAACAGAAGACGCAGAAGATGGCGGGGCTTTCTCTCAGTTTTGTTGTTCGTGATTTTTTCTGAACCGTTGACGATTTCTATATAACTTTGCTTCGTCGCAACATTTCGTCGTAATGGAGCTCCTGTAATTTTTTCAACACTAAGTCTCAGGACAACAAAAACATATTTTGTCATTTACTTAATTACTTCCAATAATTAGTTTTATGTTATCTGAACTTCTGTTAGATGCTATGATACAAAAATATTTCATTTTTTAATAAAATATCTAAAAATTAAAAAGTTAAAAGGTACAAAAGTTATGGGATTAAAATATGAATACCAACCTAACAATCCTTTTAGGAACATTGCACCTTTCAGCGACGGTGTTGACAATATCGTCTACTAATTTGGGGTCCAATTGCTTTTTCGGTGGTTTCGTTCGCAAACGCCGGCCGGACTGCTTTCCAATTGAGGAATGAGTGACTAGATCTCTAAAAAGGTTTATTTTTAATTTAATCATTTTTATTAATATTTTCACATATTATTTCAAATATTTTCAAATATTATCTTGAATATTTAAACGGGTATAAGAATCAACTTCATTTATTTGGGAATTCTTTTAAATTAATGTTTAATCTGTTTCGAATAATGTTTTTACATCTCAAGGTTCATTTATTTATTCTGTAGATAGGTAACCGCAAATTGACGATCGTCTTAAATATCGTCTCAAATCGTTATGTTTTTTCCCATATAGTATCGGATTAAAAAAAACTGTACATTGCGAGTTTGTCAATCATTGTCTACCCTGGGACGTCGGGAGCAGCGGACTAAAAGAGCCACTTGACCACCGCGGCAATTCGTTTACGTACCATATTTTATTAAAAGGTTTAATCTAAATGGAAATAAATCGGACAATGCTTTCAAACATTAATCTCGGTTATTATCACGTTAATAATCAAATTATATTTATAAAAACATATATTAATTAAACTAAAAATAATTAGAATGGAGCATAGTACAAAGACAATGTAAGAAGGAATGCACTTGATTAATTTCTGTTTAAATGTTAACCGGAATTAGTAATTACCTTCTAGGAAAGACGGCTCGCAATAATTGTCTCGTCGCTGAAGTGTGGGAAGTCCAATCGATTTCTGCCGTTAGTCTGGCAGGCACGGTGACATTGCCGTTTCCAATTGAAACCTACGAATTTAAAATACTTTAAAAATTATAATGATTTCATTGTCAGCAATTACACACACATTTTTTTTTTTATTATTCACTTATTTATGTTAGAATTTATATTAGTCAATAATGGCTTTTATTTGTTGATTGATTTTTTTCCCTATAAACAGGTGATTAAGATATTATATAATGAGCACCTCATTACAGCGCCACGCACAATATAGACCATAGAATAAATAAAATCGCTGTCTATAAATAATCGAGTATAATAATTTATTAAATATTTTGTATCCATTACGACGAAATGCTCAGACGAAGCAAAGTTATATAGAAATCGTCAACGGTTCAGAAAAAATCACGAACAACAAAACCGAGAGAACGTCCCGCCATCTTCTGCGTCTTCTGTTTGAGATTAAGGAGACAGAGATCTAATATCAATTTGTATCATTTATTAATCAATAAAAATATGTAATTACTTTTAAATAATGTATATTTTATAGCTTTTTTTTGACAAAATAATGAATCAAGTACAAATTTAAAATTAAAATGAACCTTAATTTAAACCAAAAAACCGCTGTTAACTGTAGCTATAGATATGAAAATAAAGCATACATACACGGTATCTTAGTTTTTTTTGCTCATAAATATAACAGCATCGAAATAACCCAATGAAAACATGTAAAGTTTAATCTAAGATCGAGGGTACACATTTGAACATTTGTATTTTAATTTTAAATTAAATTTAAATTTTAACATGTAGTAGCAGGGTCAAGTAGGTACCTACCACTGAGTTTTCATGTTTAATTTGTGTCAGTCGTTCGTGACTGTCAACCATTGTAAGCAGTGTGATGGATTAATCTTAAAACTTTCTCTCTACAAAAAGAGTCGTACGTACTTAGTTACTTAACTCAAAATAATATCCAAATTTTAATAAAGACGAGAGGATTCAAATAATTCGATTCATACAAAATTTTCATGTCATATAAACTTCATTCATTGGATATTTATTTAGTGATTAGTAATTTTAGTATCGTCTATTTTAAGTTAGTTATCATAAAACTAAATCGTTTTTGAATTAATTTACAAATTAAGCTTTTAAAATTGTTGCAATTCGTACCGCAAGTACAAGTACAATATGAACAAAATTATACCTTTACAATTTTACCTATATTTTTACATTTGCCCTCCATAGATTGGCGACATTTTGAGGCTGCAAAAATGTTCAATTAGTAAGTTACAATAATAATCAATGAATCGGTAATCTATAGTTATAGTCAGACAATCATCATTATTTAAATACAATCACTAGGTAATTAAAATTACCTCTTATTAAAATCACCAGAGCATCGAATGCTACGCCGCTTAACCGATTCCCATGCGATTCGTCCATTTATTTATTCCTAGGGGGGTTCCTGGGGTAGAGAGTACCACACCGGACCCAGCGGCGCTTACGGTTGTGGGAGAAGATGCGTATAGCTTATAGGTGCCTCTCAGCGGTCTTCTTCGGCGGAACGGTTCAGCGAAGGTACTCGCCTCACCCTCCCGTTCCGCGGCCTCTTTCTGCAAGCATGACACTCGCAGAATGAGACCATCTCCATCTAATTTGACACATTTACGTACTTTTTTTACATGGAAGATTTTTTATACTTCGTCACTAGATGACGTTGCAGAAGATCGAATTCTACGCCGTTCAACCGAATTCCATCGAATTATTGTATATGTATATATATAAGAAGACCAAATGACTGCCTAGATTTGGAAGCTTAATATTTAAATTAAATAAAAATATTATTAATCATATATACTGTGAAAAAAAATAATATATATATATATATATATATATATATATATATATATAACGCAGTAAATATCATTTGGAAACTAGAAACTGGGAGTAACTATAATAAGAGCAAGAATTAAGATGGAAATGGCATAAAACAGAACAAAAAAACAATAACGATCAAGGCTGTCATAACTGCCTACGAATATATCCTCGAAATATAAAAAGAAAAAACTACTAAGTTAGTAGGATCATGATAATGAAATTTTATATTTACAATTTTGTTTTATTTACACCATAAATAAAATGAAATTACATTATTTAAGGAATATAAAATGAAAATAAAAAGATGCTTAATAATATTCTTCATCTTAGTAATTATTAAATCTACCGCGCGACGCGCCGTCGTAATTTTTATCTGGAAATTGTTTTTCATATTAAATTGACATTTTGGCTCGCCTTGCTGTCAGTCCGTTCGCTCCCTTTACTCTACCCCAACCCCAGAACATTTCATTATTTTTAGCAAAATATGGGAGGCTATATCTACTGGCCATGTAAAGTGTCAACTATTAAATCTTAACCCGTTACCGGTGACTCCTGAGGATCACACTTCACGTTGAAGAACTACTTATAAGCCTATTCCAACCACAAAAGGACTAAACTCAAATAAGCAACAAATGAACCCAGATAAGACACCGACCATTGGTCACCGATATCAATTGACGCGATAACATTGGTTGAAATCTTGAGTAATCTATGATGTTCACTATGGAAAAATGTAAATGTTTTAGACAGAGATAGAATTATCAAATCTTTTGTCCCTTATCGCGTAATCAGTTTTATCAAGGTCGGCTTCTCAAAAAGCGAAACAAACTTGATAGTTGGTGCGTTAATTGTCTTCATTGTTCAATTTTTACTTATTTTTTTGTTAGAAAACGATTCTAACCAAGTGAAAGAAAAAGATTATACAATAGTGTATTATTTCATGTTAAAGCGATAGCAAAAAGAAAATTGTCAGAAAGCTCCTAGTTCTCTTCATCTTTGACATCTATAATGCATTATCATTCATATGTATTGTTATATGTATGTGTATATGTATATATTAGTCATATATATATATATATATATATATGACTAATATATATATATATATATATATATATATATATATATATATATATATATTATAACTCTGTTTTTTATTTTCTTTGTTGTTGTTATATTTGTATGTATGTATATTCTCGATTATTAATTGCCGCCTTCACGAATTTCCGCTTACCCTAAAGGTTGACTGGTAAATAATGCCTTAAGGCATTAAGTCCGCCTTTTGTCATACTACTCAATGTGGTGGGCAAAAAGTTTTTAAATAAATAAATAAATAAAATTGCCATAAATATATATATATATATAATATGTTTTGTCCATAATATAATTTCTTAGTGATGATTATTTATGCCATAGCATGACGGAACCTTATGTCGCATTAAAATCCTGAAGATAAAAGGATTTTCTAGTTTTTATCATTCATAATAATTATTATTATTTATCCGTGCAGTGACGGAGAAAGAATACATTTCACTGCCCCTTTCCCATGGGTGTCGTAAGAGGCGACTAAGGGATATCTGAGCGACCATCTGCTCATCTGGTGGTAGGATGATAAACATCCGCCTGGCTTGTTACCACCGTACGCATGGTGAAAATCTCGTGAAGTGGCTTGCAGCCGCGTTTCGAGGTCAGCCAGCGTACAGCCAGTGCCCGAGCGAGCATTGCCGCGATGGGTGTTGGTCCAGCGGAGACGGCTGCTGAACCAATGCCGGGGGAAACTGTATTGCCCTGCCGGACAGGGAGACCCGAAGAAACGGCTATTCCGCTGGCCGCCCGTGGCATAGTACAGGGGCCCGAGCGTGCCTAACCAGCACGCGAGGCTGCCCCACCAGGCCACGCATAATCTCGGGGTGGACCGTCGTGCCGGTTGGTGACCGGAAAGTGGGGTCCCGGCGGCCACTTCCGGGGGGGCTCGGGGGCCCTTCCGTTCGGCGGGTCAGTGTAGTTTCCCTTTTGACAACCACTTGGGGAAACACCCCTTCCACACTTTGCCCATCTCTATCGTGGTAATACGTCGCTCGCTTCACGTCTCTTTTCCACTCTTTTTTCCCATATGGTAGGGCATCAAAACAGGAATAACGGTCGTGCAGCGGTGCACACCCCCACCATACCCACGCTGTTTGAGGTCGAGTTTACTAACATCCGTGGACTCCACCTTAACCTCAACGCTGTCCAACACCATCTCGAGACAGCACGGCCAGCAATGTTGTTTCTAACGGAGACACAAATACTCCGTCCTGCCGATACCAGCTACCTTAATTATCCCGGCTACATGCTTGAAGAAGCCTTCAAAGCGAAAGCCGGAGTATGCTTGTTCGTCAGGACGGATGTTTGCTGTCACCGACTGCGCTGCTTGGAGGACCCCTCCTTCTCCATGTTGGTGGTACGTGTGGATCTGATTCGTCAGAGTCGGGTCTACGTGTGCCTCTACAGATCCCACAATGATGACTGGGAGACAAGCCGGTTATTTGACCATCTTAGTCGGGTGGCAGATGCTGCGCAAGAGCAGTTTCCTAACGCGGAATTGGTGTTTTTGGGGGATTTTAATGCTCACAATTGCCGTGGAGTGCCGAGGAGCTTAGAATAGTACTCCCCCAATTTCATCCCGTGGGTGTCGTCAGTTACCGGCAAGCCCGCTAGGCCCGACCAAGGTAGCCGTCGCGGTATCGGCAGGGCAGGGGGTGCAAAGAATCACCGGTTCATGGCAGGCTACCATAAAAAACGACTAAACATGGCAACGTACAATGGACGCTCGTTAAGGCTGGACCATCACCTCGCCGAATTAGAAGTAGAGCTAAGTCATATAAACTGGCATATACTGGGGTTATCTGAAGTCCAAAGACAGGGGGAGGACACGATAACTCTAGAGTCCGGTAACTTACTCTACTTCTGCGAAGGTGATAACCTCTCCCAGGGTGGTGTTGGTTTTCTGGTCAAAAAGGATCTAATTAGCAGCATTGTGGAAATCAGTAGTGTGTCGAACCGGGTAGCGTACCTTAAACTAAAACTCTCTGACAGGTACTCTCTGAAGGTCGTACGTCTGAAGGATTTTAATGCTCACCATGAATCATGGTTGAAATCCCGCAAAACTGACCACTGACTGGACCTGTGACTGGGAGGACTGCTCACGCTTTTGCTCTCACACATGACTTGACCCAACTGGTTGATCAGCCTACCAGGATCCCAGACATTGATGGGCAAGCGCCTTCTCTACTGGACCTTCTGCTGACTTCTCACGCGGTGGAATATCAGGTTGTGGTTCAAGCTCCACTTGGTTCTTCGGATCACAGCCTCATTTCTACCAAAGTGCCACAGGCCAAGCTGCCGCCACCAGCGGTATGCAAACGTCGCGTTTGGCACTACAAGTCGGCAGATTGGGACGGTGAGTGTAAGAAGTGAAACTTAATATATATAATATTTCATTACACATGATGAAACACATGAGACAATACGCAACCGACGCGTTTCTCAAATGTTTTATATCTAATAATAATTGAAGTAAAATATCATTAGAATATTATAACAACGATTCTATTACTGGCTGTACTATACTATATTTATACCTAATATACCTCCCTTGAATACGCGGGCGAAATTTGTAATTCAAGCGAGCCACTAAGTTTTATGTAGGTGAATCATATAAGTGTAAAAACGACCTATATATGTTCTCTAAGCCTAAATTTATTTAACTGTGACAAGACTTAGTTATTAAGATTTATAAAATCTCGTATATTTTAGGAATATTATAAAATTGTAAGAAAATCGTACATCGCTATCGAGATCGTATATCGAATGATCGTGTCGTAGTCGTGCATTTTTGAAGCATTTATTTTTCGGCAGAAGTTATCTCACATTAATCAATACGGTTTTTTTAATCTTCGCTATATCCTCGTATATAAAATATATAAATAGACTACCTATGTTTAATATATACCTACCAATATAAAGTTGTATAAGTATTAAGTATGTATACTACATACATATATATCGACATATAACAAATGAGCTTAAAAATTAAAAGAAAGATTTTCTGCGAAATCGTTAACAATATTATTTAGTCATGCATTGATTGTGTGTAAAAAGTTAGCTCGCCGGGAAAGAAAACGTAAACCTTAAAGCCCACGATAATAGTTTTACACATACACCTTCCATGTACAGACAGCGATATAGTATAGGTATAGATTATATGATTTTCAACTACCGACATGCTCTATACGTAACTAACCTTTCGATATATATATATATATATTACAAGATATATGTTTTGATTGACTATAAAATGAGCTGCACTACCGCCATCGATTCATTGTGATTTCGGTGGTCGTTGCGGCAAGTAGGAAGTGCGTTGATTCATTGTTCGTAAAAGTGCTTTATCGTTGTAATTAGTCTTTATATGAATATATGTGATTTGAAGTGTAAATGAAGTGATAATTTACAAGAGTAAGTTATTTTTGTTTCAAGTAAGAATAAATAAATGTAATTACGTAGGGTACTCGTATTTTTTTTTCTTTATTTTCATTTTTGAACCTAAATTCAGAAGTGGGATAAAGAACTAGTTTTGTGATTGTTTGTTTAATTACATTGACAATGCCTCGCGATAGCAATGAATCGTCGCACCGTTCTCACGGTAGTTTACGGCGTGTAATAACTCCATACGACAAACGCGATAGGTCACGTCATCGTAATCGCAGTGCTACTCTGATCGTAACAACCGCCGCTGGCGACGTCGTCGTCAGACGCGTTCACGTTCTCGCGAACGCCGAAATCACGATTCGCGCTCACCCGCATATTCTCGTTCTGTCCGTAACGATAGATTGCAACTTACGCTCGATGCTATTTTAAGAAAGTTAAGTCCCACCGATAATAATGAACCTCGCGATCTACCTAATAATACGAGTGGTAATCTGGTCAATCATACTAATACGTTACCGAATAACTCTAATGTGATTAATGTTAATATTGACAAAGAAATCGATCAGGCTATAAATAACCAAAGTGCCGCGTGTCCGTCCGTTCTCGTTACGCCTCGTAGCAATGTTTCACACCAAGCACGTTTGGTGGAGGGCTCATCAAGTCACGGCGATAACGTTCGTAGTCGGGAAGTCGGTTCGTCGGAGCTAATAGAGGCCCTAAAGATGTTACAACCCGTTAGGTCAAACAATTATTTTATATCTAATTTTGATCCCACCGTCAACAATATTGACACATGGTGCGATGAAGTAGACCGCGCTTGTCTCGCTAACGGTTGGTCGGACGGTGAGTGCCTCTCGAGAGTAACTTCATGTCTTAAAGGGGACGCGCGTGTATGGCTTTCGGAATGGATAACGAATGGTACATGGTCAAATTTTAAAAAGGAACTTAGACCTCTCTGTCCGCAGCGCTTAGATTACGCAAACATCCTTTATGACGTTATGAGCTTAACATCTGGTCAATATGTAACCTATGCTGAATATGCGCGAAGAACCCTACTTCGATTACGTGTAATTAATGGTTTGAGCGATGAGTTGCGTACGTCAATTGTTATACGCGGAATAGAAGATGCCCAAGTACGGGCGGCAGCTACAAATGCACACTTAACAGTCGATAATATAGTGTCGTTTTTATCTATATATGTAGACGGTTAAAAATAAATCAGATGCGCGAAACGGTAACGGTCATCCGCTCAAACGATTGAATTCAAACGTTAATAAGCAAGGCGTTGCTTTTAAGTGCGGATTACGTGGTCATTTTGAACGCTCGTGTAGACGCGCAAATGTAGACGCGAGTCAAGTATCAAGTGGGAATTTTAGAGATCGAGTACTTAGGACGTTTAATTAGTGAGGGTCAGGTTAAGCCGAGCCCCCGTAAGGTAGAAGCACTTACGAGATCTTCCCCTCCTCAGAATGTTAAGCAAGTCAGACAGCTTCTTGGCCTTGCAGGATATTTCCGCAAGTATATAAGGAATTACGCAACTAAAACGGCTAGTCTTACACATTTAATTAAAAAGGGTGTTAAATTTAATTGGGGACCAGAACAGGAACAGGTACGATTAGATTTGATTCAAGCACTTAATAACGCTCCCGTCCTAGCCATTTTTAATCCCAAGTTCAAAACTGAAGTCCATACCGACGCTAGTAGTGCAGGCTATGGGGCTATTCTTTTACAAACTCACGCTGATGATAGTAGGCACGTCGTAGAATACTTTAGTAAGGTTACACAAAACGCTGAGTCCAGATATCATTCCTATGAGCTGGAAACCCTAGCAGTCGTGAAAGCTTTACAGCACTTTCGACACTATCTCATCGGTTTGCAATTCAAGTTGGTCACTGACTGCAATGCTCTCAAGTCTACGGAGCGAAAGAAAGACTTGCTGCCTCGTGTGGCTCGATGGTGGTTATACCTCCAAGATTTCGATTTTGTAATAGAGTATAGGCAGGGTGTGATGATGACACACGTCGATTATTTGAGCCGCAACCCTCCAGCTGTTGTTAACCAAATATCACGTCCTCAGAATTGGGCACAAATCTCTCAGTCCGCTGATAATGAGGTTCAAACTTTGATGGTAAAGCTGCAGGAAGGAAGGTTGGATTCTAACCGGTATGTAGTTCGAAAGGGGTTGCTTTGCTACAGACATAGTCAGACGGGTGAGGAGGCTAGGTTCGTGTGCTTTATTCCTAAGGGCCATAGGTTGAGCCTACTTAGTCTATTTCACGACGAACATCAGCATATAAATGCCGAAAAAACCTTGGATCTAATACAAAGACATTTTTGTTTCCCTGGTATGCGCAGCTTTGTACGAAAGTACATAGCCCACTGTATAATATGTGTTTCAAAGAAACGTATACCCCGTCAACCACTACATCAAATAACCTCGTGGCAAAAACCGTCGGAACCTTTTGATACGATTCACATTGATGCTTTAGGCCCTTTACCGATTTCAAAAAATTACAAGTTTATATTAATTGTTGTGGACGCATTTACAAAGTTTTGTCTGCTCTATCCTATTCAGCGCCAAGATGCGCTGGAACTGAAGGCATGTCTTACTAATACAATTGCTCTTTTTGGGGCTCCGAAATTATTGATCACAGATCGAGGACGCATGTTCGAGTCCCGTGAATTTTCAAGTTGGATACAGCAGCTGGGCTCATCAATACACTACATCACCCCAGAAATGCATCACGCGAATGGCCAGGTTGAGAGGTATGTCTCCTCAACATGTTACGCGTGGAAGCGGACCTCAACCCAGCCTGGTCAGATACCTTGTGGAGACTTCAATTAACGTTGAACATTACGCGTCAGAAAACCACGCGGTCATCTCCCCTGAAACTGCTGGTAGGTATGGAAGGTGTAACACCTTTAATACGCTCTGTTGTTCGCGATTTAGCTATCGATGGTACGCGACCAAATAGAGAATCGTGGCGAGACATGTGTAGAGCTAGAGCTAGTGAGTTATTGGATAGCAACCAACAGAGGCAAGATGACCGTGTTAATCAGAATCGACAGTAATTCGGATGACGTGTATTATTTGTGTGGTACCTGAATTGCGATTTAATTCGAATGACGTGTATAATTTTTGTGATACCTGAATTACGATGTAATTTGGAAGACATGAATTATTTCTGTGATACCCGAATTACGATGTAATTCGGATGACATGTATTATGTTTCTGATACCTGAATTAATGTTTAATTCGGAAGACATGTTTTTATGTATGTGTAACTCGGAACATGTGTAAAGCATAATGACTTCCGAGTTAACTCAAACAACGGATATAAAGTATACGGTCGCGATATTTGTATGGCATACAATGGCGCCTTGTGTGTCGTGCGGGTATCGGGACGGTATATGTCACTAAAATATTTAAGTAACATAAAAGATTTTTATATGATTCATAATCCGCAGATGACGATGATGATGAGGGAGAACAGGACAATTCAACGCCTGGATAGTTCCAGGTTCCAGTTCCTTGGCTAGTGCCAAGGTTTGTCAATGCCACAACTTGACTGTGAGGATGTTGATATGCCACAAGACAACTCGGAAGGGTGTTCATCAAACGTCGTCGAGGACGACTCCACGTCAGGAGAGGCCGTATAAGATATGTTTTGATTGACTATAAAATGAGCTGCACTACCGCCATCGATTCATTGTGATTTCGGTGGTCGTTGCGGCAAGTAGGAAGTGCGTTGATTCATTGTTCGTAAAAGTGCTTTATCATTGTAATTAGTCTTTATATGAATATATGTGATTTGAAGTGTAAATGAAGTGATAATTTATAAGAGTAAGTTATTTTTGTTTCAAGTAAGAATAAATAAATGTAATTACGTAGGGTACTCGTATATTTTTTTTTATTTTTCTTTATTTTCATTTTTATCTTGTTCTCATATGATTACGTACATTTTCAGACAAAAAACATGATGTTCAAGAGTTGGGAGTGATGTTGGAAAGACAAGACCATCAAGTCAAAACGGGTCCAATGGTGAGTGTAAGATTATTAATTTTTACAGGGAATAATTATTTATATAGGTAGTTATTATTTCTCCGTCAGTTTGTATTTATTTACATTAATTATAAAACTATTTGCTCCTACGAATTATCCTCTTTAGGCGTAAGCCAAGATAGTGGTCACTTCAGACGGCGGCCATAAGATTTGATCCGTCTGTTTGTTTAAATTATATTGTTTGAAGAAAAACATTTTACGTAATTTTGTATACATATAAATCAAACAAAACTTAGCTAATTTAAAAATACTATCTTACCTTACATTACTTATATTTTACGTTTACTTCTTATAAATCTCGTTGTTTGAATGTAATTGATGTAATAGCCAAATATAGAACAAATATTTAGCTATATTTCAAGCATACATATGGATAAAACACTTAGTTCGAAATTTATACTTAGTTTAATTTTATATGTAACTATAAAACTAAAACCAAACTTCAAAACAAATGATAAAAAAATAAGAATTTATTTTTACATCATTTTTATGAGGGCTCATATGCCCAGAGGTTATATATAGCTAACGATCACTTTTTTACGCTAATAAACCTTTTTAGTTAAATTTAAATTAACATTTTATGATCTTCAATAACTAAACCAAGTTCGCCGTAACACATGACATAAGTGACATGAAAGATTAAGGATTCCGTGCTAATTTTAGAACAATGTTTAGCATTGCAGTTGAAAAGTCGATGATCCTGACTAAATTCAAGTTTTGCGCCTTTGTTGGTTCATAATAATTTAATCCAAAAGCGTAGGATTTTGGACGAAATTCTCATTTACGTGAGGCTGTATGATCAGAATTAATTAAATCACGAGTATTTAGATCAGGCCTGTTATGAGACCAGCAGCAATATTCTTGGACATATTATATACGCAGGTTGTTTGGTTTCAGCAGCAATGCGGCTATTTATAGGTCCTGGTCGGTCTGGCAAAATTTGTATGAAAATTCCCAAGGAAGAAGATCGTTGATATTTATTTATATTTAGAACGTTGTGCGAACTAGTCGCTTTTAAACAGGGCCCCCAAATAATATTGTCACCTCATTTAGAAACAATGCGTCCAACGTGGCTTCTTTCTACAAGCGGATATACTACCCGCTTTACCCGCTTTTAGTTTTTAATTTCCAGATACCTGCAAATAAAAATGTAATAGCCAACTATTTTCGATATAAAGTACAGTGAATTACGATTTAATATAATAATGATAAACATTACGACAGCTTACGCTGTTTTGGATTATATTGCGTTTCTTTTATAATTTTGAAATATTTTAGTGAAAATGAAATTAAAAAGTTTTTTGTTTTACCTTGAAAACTTTCATCGCTAGGCGAGCCAGCCAACTGACGATGATTGGTCTGCCGCCGAGGTTCAGTACTGCATTCAAACATTTACAATTATGTCAATAGCTTAAACGGTTATAAAATGGTCGTATATCCGCTTTGGGCTACCTTCCCCTATATATTACGTATTCCCCTTTGGCAATTAATTGCAATTGAATGTTCTTTTAAGTCAGTCGTCATGGGTTTACTCTTAAGCCATTTAAGTCATATATAACAAAATATTCTATTAATTTTCAGCTGCTAATCAATCATTACCCATGCCAAGTCGGAGCGCACCAAGTATGTTAACTCAATTTGACGATGAAATTAATTCCAGTGACAGCTATACCAACCAAGAGGTAATACACACTTGCATTTAATGTAAAATTGAATATGAAATTCATTCTTAAAAAATAATGAAATTAAAACATTTAAAAAAAATGTATGAAATTAACTTTTTTTTTACAGATGAACCTCGATTTTACTAAATCCACGAGTAAATATAACCAGAACAAATGCGCAGAGTCGATAATTAATGGCCAAATAAGTCAATTATCGAACAACCAATCTGTAATACGTAACCGTAGATCAGTTGTCAGCAGTACTCCTCTACCCGGTACGAACGCTCAGAATCCTAAAATGAAATTCGATCAAGGGACGCAGATCGACCCTGTTCTCGATCAACCTTCAATGAAGAATTCAGTAAAACTGGAAACGCAAATTAAACGCTTGTACGGGCAGTTCCTGGCTTTGATAGCTAATGTTGAAATAAATGAAAGTCAATCAATAATGGATAGGACATCTGAAGATCGAAGACTAGATGAGAATGTAGAGATTTTAGAAAATCGTCAAAATACATCAAGTGATTGATGATTCATGTTAATCTTTGAAAATATTAATAAAAATGATTAAATTAAAAATAAACCTTTTTAGAAATCTAGCCACTAATTCCTTAACTGGAAAGCAGTCACCGACGTTTGCGAGCAAACCACCGAAAAAGCAATTGGACCACAAAATAATAGACGATATTGTCAACACCGTCGCTACCGATATTGTCAAAGGTGCAATGTGCCTAAAAGAATTATTAGGTTGGTATTCATATTTTAATCCCATAACTTTTGTGCCTTTTAACTTTTTAATATTTAGATATTTTATTAAAAAAATTAAATATTTTTGCATTATTACATCCAACAAAAGTTCAGATAACATGAAACTAATTCTTAGAAGTAATTAAGTAAATGACAAAATATGTTTTTGTAGTCCGGAGACTTAGTGTTAAAAAAATTACAGGAGCTCTATTACGACGAAATGTTGCGACGAAGCAAAATTATATAGAAATCGTCAACGGTTCAGAAAAAAAGCGCGGACAACAAAACCGAGAGAACGTCCCGCCATCTTCTGCGTCATGTCTTTGAGATTAAGGAGACAAAAAACTAATATCAATTTGAACCATTTATAAATCAATAAAAATATGTAATTACTTTAAATAATGCATATTTTATAAATGACATGACCAAAAAACCGCGGTTAAATGTAATAAACAGATATGAAAATAAAGCATACATACACGGTATCCTAGTTTTTTTTTTTTTGCTCATAAATATAACAGCATCGAAATAACCCAATGGAAACATGTAAAGTTTAATCTAAGATCGAGGGTACACATTTGAACATTTGTAGTAGCAGGGTCAAGTAGGTACCTACCACTGAGTTTTCATGTTTAATTAGTGTCTGTCGTTTGCGACTGTCAACCATTGTAAAGCAGTGTGATGGATTAATCTTAAAACTTTCTCTCTATATAAAAAGTCGTACGTTAATTAACTCAAAGTAATATCAAAATTTTAATAAAGACGAGAGAGGATTAAAATAATTTGATTCATACAGAATTTACATGTCATATAAACTTCATTCATTGGATATTTATTTAGTGATTACTAATTTTAGAATCGTCTATTATATGTTAGTTATCATAAAACTAAATCTTTTTTAAATTAATATAATTAATTTAATTTTTCACAATTCGTAACACTGACACAAGTATGATACGAATAAAATAATACCTTTACAATTTTAATTATATTTTTACAATACATTTTTTGCCCTCCATAGATTGGACACATTTTTGAGGCCATAACAATGTTGGTTAAGATTTGCTTTTAGTAGATACGCCCTAGTAACCCTGTTATGAAGTTCGATGTAATAATCAGTAAGTTACAATAATAATCAATGAATCGGTAATCTAAAGTTATAGTCAGACGATCATCATTGTATAAATACAATTACTAGGTAATTAAATTTAAAATTACCTCGTGATGTAATAAAAAGCAAACTTAACAGAAACAAACTTAACAGTTGGTCCGTTTATTGTGTTCATTGTTCAATTTTTGCTTATTTTTATGTTAGAAAACGATTCCAACCCAGCGAAAAGTCAGAGAAACAATCCTTATATCATATTAAAGATTATACAATGGTGCATTGTCGTTTTATTTCATGTTAAAGCGATAGCAAGTAGAAAATTGCCGGCGTGTGTTTTCATGCGTAAGAACGACGGTTTTATCCCTACATATAGATTCTCAGAGATGATTATTTATGCCATAGCTTGACGTAACCTTATATTTCACTTAAATCCTGAAGATAATACGTGTTTCCAGTTTTTAACATTACCGTAAACCGTAACAGCCTGTAAATGTCCCACTGCTGGGCTAAAGGCCTCCTCTTCTCTTTTTGAGGAGAAGGTTTTGGAGCTTATTCCACCACGCTGCTCCAATGCGGGTTGGTGAAATACACATGTGGCAGAATTTCAGTGAAATTAGACACATGCAGGTTTCCTTACGATGTTTTCCTTCACCGTAAAGCACGAGATGAATTATAATCACAAATTAAGCACATGAAAATTCAGTGGTGCTTGCCGGGTTTGAACCCACGATCATCGGTTAAGATTCACGCGTTCTCACCACTGGGCCATCTCGGCTTTTTTTACATTCATAACCTATAATTATTTATCACGTAAGTGCTGGCAGCGTCAGGTAATCAAATGTCCCGATTTTTCATTAAAAATTGCGACTCGTTGGCAATGTAAACAAATAAATACGTAGTCCAATAATAGCCTAAAGTGCTTCGTTATCTATAAATATGCTATTTTAATTTATTCTTTCTTCTATTTGTAATTTCCTAATGACATTATCTAAAATTATTCTTGAATTTATAATATGATGCATTCCGAGTCAAGAAGTTAACATAGAATATTTGTGGCAAACATGCTTAATAAATAATTTGATTGAGTGTTTTAGATCGCAACATCTGAGAAGAATGCTAATCCAGTACCATATAAAGATGCTGAAGCACTATTGATAACGGAAACAAAAACAAAAAATGCAACGGTTTTTGGGTGTAGTTGGAAAACAAAAAATATTTTAATTAAAAAAATATATGATAAATTGTTACGAAGTCAGGGAAAAATAAAGATGCTTATTTTCACAAATCACTTTTTTTATTGCAGAATTTATAATTATAAATATTTTTTATACAAATATAACTGGTTGTTATTATAAAGACAATTTAACTTTGCGTAATGAATCATTCCCTCCCGAGCAAGGCATTTATATACCCTATGCAATCCCTATCACTATCTCCACCTCTCCTCTACCCGCCTCACACTTCACACCTCTCCTCTACCCGCCTCACACTTCACACCTCTACACTAGCGCCTCCTCTCCAACACCTGCTCCTCACTTCACTTTACTCGTTACAGTCGGCGATCCTGTAACAATTGCACCGCAATTGGCGCAAAATAAATGCATTAGCTCTCTAATAAATTAATTAAATCATCTCTAGTAACAATTTCCTCATCGCTACTGCTTTTACTACAACTTGGGACGCTACGATAAGGTCGTAGTGAATCTGCAGGGACTATACCAGAAAACTTTTTATATCCTCGCATTCCTTTGACATTTCGTATTTCATATTTACCATTATTAAGAACCTTTGTTACAATGTATGGCAATATATGATCTCATAAAAAGTGCATTAAGTACTCAGTGGGACAATTGGTACTTTGGAAGGGGGGAATAACCAGAGAAAGCACTAATATAACTAGGAAACTTAATGGGTTATATACAGGACCCTATAGAGTAAGCAAAGCAGAACACTCGTTAGATCGCTACACGATATGTAGTATTAAAGGCATGAAAGGTTATCGAAAATTTACGGCTGTTGTTCGCGGTGAAGTCCTCCGACCTTACAATTCTTCCATTCCCGATGATAGCAGCGGCAGTGACCATGAGGATGATAGGGACGACTTGATAGATTTATTATAAAGTTAATTAATAATCATTTATGTTATAGAATAAGTAAATATGTTAAAATTTATTTTATTATTACAAAGTTATGAGATTTATAGAACAAAACTTGTGCAGAACAAATATTGTATTGAGAAAAATAAACTATTATACAAAATATTTATCCATTCTTTCTATCAATTATCCGATAAAAAAAATCAAACTACTTTAGGATAGAGGTTGTATAAATTACATTAAATAAAAGCCGGGTGCTGTGTAATAAAAAAAAAGTGAGATATAGAATAAATTGAAGCTGTGTGATGTAGAACAAATAAAAGCTGTGTGATGTAGGATAAATTAAAGCTGTGTGATGTAGAACAAATAAAAGCTGTGTGATGTAGGATAAATTAAAGCTGTGTGATGTAGAACAAATAAAAGCTGTGTGATGTAGGATAAATTAAAGCTGTGTGATGTAAAACAAATAAAAGCTGTGTGATGTAGGATAAATTGAAGCTGTGTGATGTAGATCAAATAAAAGCTGTGTGATGGAGGATAAATAAAAGCTGTGTGATGTAGGATAAATAAAAACTGTGTGAGCTAAGACAAACGAAGACTGTGTGAAGGAGGACAAATAAAAGTTGTGTTATCTAGGATAAATAAAAGTTGTATACTTAAATTAGATAATACAAGATTTAATTACGGCTTAGACATGTCAACTTCAGGTGCCGTACAGCAGCGAGAAACCAGGCGCCAATAGCAGCGCTGATCGCCGTGGGACACGGCATACACAGGATGGCCGAATGTTATCAATTAATACTTCCGGTCCTACATATACGGCTTTAGATAGATATAGATTAAAACTTCTGTTTAACAATTTAATTAGTAATTTCATAATCAAATAAATAGTTGATTCATATTTGTTTATACTTGGAACATTTTATTATATATTATTCTATTTATTAATGGCGCCTTCTGCTTGTCAGCTTCCGGCGCAATTAATAAATAGTGCTTATTGTTTATTTATATTTTCTCAAATTATGTCGATTAATCAATGCTGTAATAATTTTGTTTTATTATTTATAATGTAAGGATTAAGCTACTAGAATCTTATTTTACTGATCTGGCTAGGTTATCTGCTGCTTATCAACTTCCGGTGTAATATATTAATCTTTAATATTTAATGTTACATAATCCTGTATTATTAAATAATATTTGTCCGTAAATAATCATTAGAATAATTAAGATAAACAATGTTTAATATTATCTTTTAAGTTTGTAAATTTAGTATTAAATTAGGTCAAGATGTTTTTTGTATAAATACCGCCAGTTTAAATATATCGGGCATTGGTATTGTAACCGTTGTAACGAGCATTACAAGTGTTTTCTTATATAACGTATCGTCATTTTCGCCGCCACCCTGGTAATCCACCTTCTATACTTCAGAAGTGGGATAATGCCTGGCCCATATATCGACGGACTTGGTACGAAGAAAAGGAGGCGCTGCGATAACGCTGTACTCGACAGCGACGAATCATCAAGTTTTTTTTCTTCATCCGATGACGAAGAGTTCTTGGAGAAACACAGGCGATATAAGAAGCGGCGTGTCACCCAAACCGATGCGGAGGTTATTCCAACGTTCCGACCGGATGAAAAATCAAGCAACGTCAAGGGATGGTTGCATAAGATCGACCAATTGGGCGACGTGTACGGATGGGACAACAAAGATCGACAGTTCATCATGCAGATACGTCTTCGAGGGTCGGCTAGAGACTGGTATGACGATCTGGATGACTATGACCTCACATGGATGGAGTGGAAGGACGCTTTAGGGACCGCGTTCCCACGTTCTACTGACTTTGTGGATCTACTTGAATCTATGCTTGCTAGAAAGAAAACGAATACGGAAACTATGACAAAATATTTCCACGAGAAGGTTCCCTTATTAAAAAAATGCAATATCATTGGCGAGTCTGCAATTTCGTGCATAATTCGCGGTCTACCCATGGAAATAAGAGCCAACGCGAAAGCTTTCCAATGCAGTACACCACAGCATCTATACTACGGGTATTTGTCGTCATTGGAAAATTACAGACAAATTGAAGCCAGCCATCCGCGACCGACTACCACGTGGCGAAGAGCGGGCGCCGTTGCTACAATTGCAAGAGGGAGTGACTTTCAACCGAAGAAATGTTACGCCTGTCGAAGAGAAGGTCATGAAGCAAAGGACTGCAAGGTGCCACGCTGCGAGGTGTGCCATCGCCCGGGTCACACGTCTGCCAGCTGCTGGCATGCGGCCAGCTCTTCACACCAAAACGTAAGTGATGTTTTATTTACAACATACAACATATACATAGATTTGTATAAAAAGGTAGTAGCAATTAATGGTTGTAGTCTCATCGCATACATAGATACTGGCAGCAAATTAAATATTCTCACTATGGCATATGCTGATAAGCTAAAATTAAAAATTCAGCCGTCCGTTGTTACAATGAGAGGTTGTATAAATTACATTAAATAAAAGCCGGAAGCTGTGTAATAAAAAAAAGTGAGATATAGAATAAATTGAAGCTGTGTGATGTAGAAAAAATAAAAGCTGTGTGATGTAGGATAAATTAAAGCTGTGTGATGTAGGATAAATTAAAGCTGTGTGATGTAGAACAAATAAAAGCTGTGTGATGTAGGACAAATAAAAGCTGTGTGATGTAGGATAAATAAAAGCTGTGTGATGTAGGATAAATTGAAGCTGTGTGATGGAGGATAAATAAAAGCTGTGTGATATAGGATAAAATAAAAACTGTGTGAGCTAAGACAAACGAAGACTGTGTGAAGGAGGACGAATAAAAGTTGTGTTATCTAGGATAAATAAAAGTTGTATCTTTAAATTAGATAATACAAGATTTAATTACGGCTTAGACATGTCAACTTCAGGTGCCGTACAGCAGCGACAAACCAGGCACCAATAGCAGTGCTGATCGCCGTGGGACACAGCATACACAGGATGGCCGAATGTTATCAATTAATACTTCCGGTCCTACATATACGGCTAGTTCGGGTACATCTTGATGATTATTTATAAGTATAGATTTAAACTTCTGTTTAACAATTTAATTAGTAATTTCATAATCAAATAAATAGTTGATTCATATTTGTTTATACTTGGAACATTTTATTATATATTATTCTATTTATTAATGGCGCCTTCTGCTTGTCAGCTTCCGGCGCAATTAATAAATAGTGCTTATTGTTTATTTATATTTTCTCAAATTATGTCGATTAATCAATGCTGTAATAATTTTGTTTTATTATTTATAATGTAAGGATTAAGCTACTAGAATCTTATTTTACTGATCTGGCTAGGTTATCTGCTGCTTATCAACTTCCGGTGTAATATATTAATCTTTAATATTTAATGTTACATAATCCTGTATTATTAAATAATATTTGTCCGTAAATAATCATTAGAATAATTAAGATAAACAATGTATCGTCTTCTATATAACGTATCGTCATTTTTGCCGCCACCCTCGTAATCCACCTTCTATAATACTATCTTACCTTACTTTACTTACATTTTACCTTTACTTATTATAAATATCGTTGTTTGACTGTAATTGATAATAGCCAAATATAGAACAAATATTTAGCGAAATTTCAAGCGAACATGTAAATGTTGGATAAAACACTTATTTCGAAACCGAAGTCGCTAGTTAAAAAATAAAATTTTATTTATTTTTTTACTAGCGACGATATTATAAGAAAGTAAAATCAGAAAACCTTGCTTGTATATAATGGAATAGGTAAAATCTAAAACGCAGTGGAAATAATATGGTAGAATGGGCTCAAAGTGAAGAAGATCTCTGAAAATGTTTAACAAGTACAAGTTCCTTGAACATTTGTTAATAAATTAAAAATATGTAACTACTTCTGAATAAAGTATATTTTATAGCTATTTTTTGACAAAATAATGAATCAAGTACAAATTTAAATGTCATGACCAAAAACCCGCGATTAACTGTAGCTATAGATATGAAAATAAAGCATAACGGTATCTTATGTTTTTTTTGGTCATAAATATACCAGCATCGAAATAACCCTATGAAAATATGTGAAGTTTAATCTAAGATCGAGGGTAGACATTTGAACATTTGTAGTAGCAGGGTCAAGTAGGTACCTACCACTGAGTTTTCATGTTTAATTTGTGTCTGTCGTTCGTGACTGTCAACCATTGTAAAGCAGTGTGATGGATCAATCTTAAAACTCTCTCTCTATAAAAAGAATCGTACGTACTTAGTTACTTAACTCAAAATAATATTAAAATTATATTAAAAACGAGAGGATTAAAATAATTCGATTCATACAAAATTTTCGTGTCATATAAACTTCATTTATTGGATATTTAGTTAGTGATTAGTAATTTTAGTATCGTCTATTTTAAGTTAGTTATCATAAAACTAAATCGTTTTTAAATTAATTTACAAATTAATCTTAAAATTGTCGCAATTCGTCCGCTAGTACCTATATTTTTACAATGCATTTGCCTTCCATAGATTGGAGACATATTTGAGGCTGCAACAATGTTGGTTAAGATTTGCTTTTAGTAAGTACGCCCTAGTAACCTTGTTCTGAAGTTCGATGTAATAATCAGTAAGTTACAATAATAATCAACGAATTGGTAATCTAAAGTTATAGTCAGAGAATCATCAATGTATAAATACAATGGCGTAAAATATAATAACACTAAAATAATATTGTTAATCATAAATACTATTAAAAAAATAATATAATGCAGTAAAATCATTTGGAAACTAGAAACTGCGAGTAACTATAATAAGAGCAAGAATTAAGATGGAAATGGCATAAAACAGAACAAAAAACATTAACGATCAAAAGTCTGTCATAAGCCTACGAATATATCCTCCAAATATAATAAGAAAAAACTACTAAGTTAGTAGGATCATGCTAGTGAAATTTTATATTTACAATTTTGTTTTATTTACACAATAAAAAAAAATGAAATTACATTATTTAAGGAATATAAAATGAATATAAAAATGTGCTTAATAATATTCTCCATCCTAGTAATTATTAAATATCCCGCGCGACGCGCCGTCGTAATTTTTAACTGGAAATTGTTTTTCATATTAATTGACATTTTGGCTCGCCTTGCTGTCTGGCCCGTTCCCTCCTTTCACTCTACCCCAACCCCAGAACATTTCATTACCGTAACAGCCTGTGAATGTCCCACTGCTGGGCTAAAGGCCTCCTCTCCCATTTGAGGAGAAGGTTTTGGAGCTTATTCCACTACGCTGCTCCAATGCGGGTTGGTGGAATACGCATGTGGCAGAATTTCAGTGAAATTAGACACATGCAGGTTTCCTCACGATGTTTTCCTTCACCGTAAAGCACGAGATGAATTATAATCACAAATTAAGCACATGAAAATTCAGTGGTGCTTGCCTGGATATGAACCCACTTACCACTGGGCCATCTCGGCTCTATAATAGACTACCTATGTTTAATATATACCTACTGAGGTACTAGTTAGTATGTGCGTTCTTCAAAAAATTGTATAAGTATTGAGTGTGTATACCACATACATATATATCGACATATAACAGATGTGCTTAAATAATTAAAAAAACGATCTACTGCGAAATCGTTAACAATATTTTTTTGTCATGCATTGATTGTGTGTAAAAAGTTAACTCGTCGGGAAAGAAGACGTAAACCTTAACCGAAGATAGCTGGTTGGTTAACGGGTAGGGCCTTTGATTTATCAATTTGTATCAATAGTAGTGTACGAGTGTTCATAGAATTAACTGTAATGACGATTTACGTTTTGTATAATGCAAACTCTTATAACATTTATTCTCATTACATCGTTGCCAATAAAACATGTACCTTACTTCCGATTATATATTATTATGTTATACTGAATCCGATGACTTATTTTTTGTCGAGTTGTAAATTTTACCTCATTTAAGACGAGAGATTTAAATATTTAGTTTACCGAGCGTGGGATTCTGATTACTTAATGGTCTTTGACAAAATGTATTGAAAAGCATTAATATTCATTTCTAAATTAAAAGTGTCGTAAAAGGCCTTATGAGATAAAAAATGTAATTATGTTTATGTTTTAATATTTTTATTACTTATAATAAATATTGTGAACTCTTGCTAGTATCGTTGTTATAATATTCTAATAATATTTTACTTCAGTTATTATTAAATCTAAAACATTTCAGAAATGCATCGGTTGCGTATAGTCTCATGTGTAACGAAATCTTTTGTTTGATATTTATTGGGGCCCAAATGTCGGGTACTTGGGTATCCTCAGTTCAATAGAAGCCATTGTAGCCATTTTATTTTTACCTGCGTACTGACACGCACCGCACCTAACCTGTACTGTTTTATTAATTTTTGTACAGCATCGTAGATCGGAAGACATGTATGGAATAATTGTTTCTTCAACCCATTTAAGTCACTATTAAATATATATTTAGTGAAACTTCAGGGATTCACTAATGATTATGAAAGAATAATCATCAATCTAAAATCAAAATAATGCCCACTGTCTACAGTAACAGCTCAGTTGTCCGCCATCCATGTCGTTGTTAAATTTGCAATTCTTTCTTTCCGTCTGTTTGTCCAGTTTAATTTTTGGAACGGCTAAATAACTAATTGATCGTAGCTAAATCAGTTAAGCCGTTTCTAAGATTAGCGCGCACAAGTTGACAAAAATTCTGACATTGCATTGGTTTCTATTGCGTTGATAAAGGCCCACGATAATAGTTTTACTCATATATCACAGCGACAGCGATGTGTTACATTTTTATTATATGTATAGGTATAAATTTTATGATTTTCAAATACTTCATACATTACTTTCAACTTCTTTCACTGTGAGTGAATACTATAAAAGAGATGAAAACGGGTCCAATGGTGAGTGGAAGATAAATCAGATAATAATTCCTCCGTCAATTTGCTGCAATTATAAAACGATTTGCTCCTACGAATTATCCTCTTTACGCGTAAGCCAAGATGGTGGACACTACAGACGGCGGTCATAAGATTTGGCCCGTCCATTTGTTTAAATTATATTGATTGAAGAAAAAACATTTTACGTAATTTTATATACATATATATCAAACGAAACTTAGCTATTATAAAAATACTATCTCACCTTACCTTACTTATATTTCACCTTTACTTCTTATAAATATCGTTGTTTGACTGTAATCGATGTAATAGCCAAATAAAGAACAAATATTTAGTTATATTTAGCATACATGTAAATGGTGGATAAAATACTTATCTCGAAACCGGGGGCCGCCTGTTAAAAATAAACTTATTGTTAAAAGGTTTAGATAGTTCTGCTTAAATATTTAGCATAATAAGAAAGTAAAATCAGGAAACCTTGTAGGTATATAAGTGAGTAGGTAAATTCTAAAACACAGTGGAATAATAAGGTAGAATGGGCTCAAAGTAAAGGTCTTTGAAAATTTTAAATATGGCTTATATGAACCGACTGATATTATACTTTTATAAAATACCTACCTAACATTTTTCGTGGAATTATTACACAGTGGAATCAATAAATCTTAACAAAAGACTAAGTGTTCGAGTATACGATTTTTAGGAATACAAGATTAGCGTTAACGATTAAACAATTATGCAATTAGTTATTTATGTGTCGGCGCATAGGATTCATATAATCAACTGAATTATAGAATTTCTATGGTCCTAATTTAATTTCAAAATTATTCAATAAAAATAAATTGCATTAGACTACAAAGTTATTATTTATTATGAATAACGGCAATGTCACCGTGCCTGCCAGACTAACGGCAGAAATCGATTGGACTTCTCACACTTCAGCGACGAGAATATTATTGCGAGCCGTCTTTCCTAGAAGGTAATTACTAATTCCGGTTAACATTTAAACAGAAATTAATCAAGTGCATTCCTTCTTACATTGTCTTTATATTATGCTCCATTCTAATTATTCTTAGTTTAATTAATATATATTTTTATAAATATAATTTAATTATTAACATGATAATAACCGAGATTAATATTTGAAAGCATTGTCATCTAACAGAAGTTCAGATAACATAAAACTAATTATTAGAAGTAATTACAACAAAACCGAGAGAACGTCCCGCCATCTTCTGCATCATCTCTTTGAGATTAAGGAGACAAAGATCTAATATCAATTTGTACCATTTATTAATCAATAAAAATATGTAATTACTTTAAATGATGTATATTTTATAAATTTCATGACCGCGGTTAAATGTATTGATACTATACGGTTAAATATATGAGAGGATTAAAATAATTCGATTCATACATAATTTTCCTGTCATATAAACTTTCATTGGATATTTATTTAGTGATTAGTAATTTTAGTATCGTCTATTTTAAGTTAGTTATCTTAAAACTAAATCGTTTTTGAATTAATTAACAAATTAAGCTTTTAAAACTGTCGCAATTCGTACCGCTATTACAAGTCCGATATGAATAAAATAATACCTTTACAATTTTACCTATATTTTTCAATACATTTGCCCTCCATAGATTGGAGACATTTTGAGGCTGCAACAATGTTCAATCAGTAAGTTACAATAATAATCAATGAATCGGGAATCTAAAGTTATAGTCAGACAATCATCATTATTTAAATACAATTACTACGTAATTAAAATTACCTAGTAATGTAATAAAAAGCAACAGATATATTAAAATATATCACAAAATAATTAATATTTCGATTTACAGTTGAAACGAAAGTGCTGCAAATAAAATACAGTTTTCCAAAAAATAGGGAAATTAGAATCGTACGATATCTCATAAAATATATAAAATGGATGTTGGTGGTATATCTGTTTGATATGGATGGATCAGCATAATTTTGACACATTTCCTTTTTTTAAATGAAGGCCATTCTATTATGCATTTTTTTACTTCGTTGCTAAATGGCGTTGCAGAGCATCGAATGCTATGCCGCTTAACCGATTCCCATGCGATTCATTCATTTATTTATTCCTAGGGGGGTTCCCGGGGTAGACAGTACCACACCAGACCCAGCGGCGCTTACGGTTGGGGGAGAAGATGCGTATAGCGTCGGTGCCTCTCAGCGGTCTTCTTCGGCGGAGCGGTTCAGCGAAGGTACTCGCCTCACCCTCCCGTTCCGCGGCCTTTTTCTGCAAGCATGACACTCGCAGAAAGAGACCATCTCCATCTAATTTGACACATTTACATACTTTTTTAACATGGAAGACTTTTTATACTTCGTCACTAGGTGGCGTTGCAGAAGATCGAATTCTACGCCGTTCAACCGAATTCCATTGAATTATTGTATATGTATATATATATAAGAAGAACAAATGACTGTCTAGATTAAGAAGCATAATATTTAAATGAAATAAAAATATTGTTAATCATAAATACTTTTGAAAAAAAAATATATATATATATATATATATATATATATATATAACGCAGTAAATATCATTCGGAAACTAGAAACTGGGAGTAACCATAATAAGAGCAAGAATTAAGATGGAAATGGCATAAAACAGAACAAAAAAAATCTACTAAGTTAGTAGGATCATGATAATGAAATGTTATATTTACAATTTTGTTTTTATTTACACAATAAATAAAATGAAATTACATTATTTAAGGAGTATAAAATGAAAATAAAAAGGTGCTTAATTATATTCTTCATCCTTAATTATATCCTTAATAATTATCTTCTTCTTAGTAATTATTAAATATACTGCGCGCCGCGCCGTCGAAATTTTTAACTAGAAATTGTTTTTTTATATTAAATTGACATTTTGGCTCGCCTTGCTGTCAGCACGTTCGCTCCTTTCACTCTACCCCAACCCCAAAACATTTCATTATTTTTAGCAAAATGTAATTTTTAGCAAAATGTTATTTTCAGCAAAATGGGAGGCTATATCTACTGGCCATGTAAAAAGTGTCAACTATTAAATCTTAACCCGTTACCGGTGACACCTGAGGATCACACTTCACGTTGAAGTACTACTTATAAGCCTATTCCAACCACAAAATGAATAAACTCAAATAAACAACAAATGAACCCAGATAAGATACCGACCATTAGTCACCGATATCAATTGACGCGATAACATTGGTTGATATATTTTATATATATTCTATGGAAAAATGAAAATGTTTTAGACAGAGATAGAATTATCAAATCTTTTGTCCCTTATCGCGTAATCAGTTTTATCAAGGTCGGCTTCTCAAAAAGCGAAACAAGCTTGAAGTGAAATTTTACAAAATAAGTTTAACAAAACAACACTATAAGTTGTCTAAATGAATACAAAATTAATTATATAAATGTAAATATTACCAAAATTTAATTTACCAATCCAAAATAACAAGGTATACTATTACTATTTTTTAACTTTGAATGCCAACTTTTTAAATTTAATATCAAATATATTTAATCAATTACTAATATGAAAGATTGGGAGGAGATGTAACAAGTCATTAGCAACTTAAAAATCATTAAATTGGAGTGTTTTAGATTGCAACATCTGAGGAGAATGCTAATCCAGTACCATATAAAGATGCTGAAGCACTATTGATAACGGAAACAAAAACAAAAAATGCAACGGTTTTTGGGTGTAGCTGGGAAACAAAAAAAAAATTTAATTAAAAAATATATGATAATTATTAAAAAGTTAAATTTAGTAACCTCATTTTGTTTTAATTTAATCCTGAAAATTATGTATTTACCAAAACAGGCAATGCAGTTATTATGGCAACATTATACGCACACATGGACATACTATCTATGTTTCAATCGCGGTTTCACGGCCCCTTGGTCTATTAGTTTCTCTGTATACGTCAAGAATCTAATGTTTTAGTTTTCCAACTATACTGTTAACCACCCATGGTGGGACAAGGAATGTTGGCATTTTTTATCTGTAATAAGTTAAATGATAATATTTTTAATTTAACTTTTTAGCTTTTATTTGATAGTTCACTCTCACTATAGTAGTACCGTAGAAAGATAAGCTTAGCTTCTCTGTCTATGAGTAGTAGTTTCCTTAATTTCATTGTAGTCAATATTTACCATATTAAAAATGAAGTTGTTTTGATTCATTTTATTAAGAGTTTTGTAAATATGAATGTTTGAGTAAAATAAAACCATAGCCATCCGTATTTATGTTTTATTGGAAAATTTCAGTTGGATGGCAAAATATTATTCAAATTCAAAATGAAATTTCAATAGTTTATATTGAAAAAATGATATGTTTCTCCTCCTTTTTCCAGGCTTGAAACTAGCACTATGAGTCCCTATCCAGCGGCAGAGCTGCGTAGCGTCCAGACGTCCCCGCAACTTGATAATCTTACATACCTGGAACTTGTGCCCCGGTCCCCCTGACCCCAAATAACTAATTCTAATTTGTAGTTTACTATTAATTAGATGAATTCGAGCAATCGGAGTCATAGGGAGAATTTTTTTCTTTCTTAACTATTTTGCGCTTCTTCTTCGCGTGTTCTAAACATTTTCCTTTCGTCAACACATTTTGTGGTAATACTGGTTCTAAACACAAGAAACAAGAAAAGTAAATACAAACTGATATTAAATATATATATATCTTTACATTAATGAAAGTTAGTTAAACTTTACCTTACTACATTCTCTGGTAAAGAAAATTTTTTGAATAATATTATTTACTAGAGCTGCGTCGGTATTTCGGTATTTTGTAATCGGTAATTGAGGATGTTTCCGGTGCAAAAAAATAGTTTTAGATCATAAATTCGATTATTTAAAAAATATTTATCTTTAATACTACTAATACTACAATATTTATCTTATTTACTAACTGTAGAGCTAATAAGGCTTCTTAAAATTCTTGATATAGTTCTTGTCCCGTCTATAATTTCGACACCAATAGATCTTGTTTCGACTGTTGAAATTTAAACGATATAAATTAAAATTAACCTTATTCAGATTTGTTATCTATGTATAATAAGAAGCTATCACTTACAATAAATAAATATTTCTTAATAAAATCTTATCAAGAAACAGTAAAACTATTGATCGATTCGAATTTATTTAGACGTTACAGTCCAAATAAGATTCCGATAGCAATTGTCAGCAGTTATTCAAAGCCATAGTAGTCCATTCCAGGTATAAAATATAAGGTTCATGTTGTCGGCTAAACTCGGCCGCTGAGCATTACTTTGTATAAAAAGGCAACCTCAATAAATCTATTGTTTATTTTCCTTATTCTATTGGATGCTCTTTTCTGGAAGCAATGTTTCTACCTGTATCTTTTTAAACTAGTATTATACTAAAGTTGTCCTAAGCAATATAACCGAATAAGTCCAAATACAGTTTTTATATATTTATATCAGCTTACCGCCGTCCACTGCTGGACGAAAGCCAGAACCCATAGAACGCCAACCATCCCGATCTTGGGCAGCCCGCGCAAATACAGTTAAATAAAATCATTTTCTGAAATGTTTTATTAGCCCTTATTATACAAATTTCATTATTTAGTAATTATATTTTGTCTGAAAAATACATGTTTAATATAATATTTTTATTAAATCTATTAACAATAAATTCGAATGCATATATTTATTAATTAAAAAAATAAATTTAAGCGGGTGGCCTAGCCTACAAGGTCATGATTATTTTATTTTATGTGGGTAATCAGAATTCGGAGAGAATACAGATGTCTGTTCAGCTAGTTCCCATCAAATTTTAGTCTATTTTTTAAACAATTTGCAAAATAACATTAAAAATAATGGGGTCTTATTGCATACCACTTTTTTTAATCCCTGTACATATTTCTATGGTTAAAAATAGTCAATTAAATATCTTCACGGTCTAGTAAATCACTAATATAACATCAAATTTGAATAAATATTAGTTTGTTTTCTAATAAATACAAATTATACAAATAAATATTAAATCAACTCACATGAGTACAATAAAATTTGCGAGGCTAAAAGGATTTCTACGGAAAGGACAACGGAACCTTAAAATCGAATCAATATAGGTTTAGCATATTTTTATAGAAATAGGCAGCAATTTATATTAAATAAGTTTTGGATTTTTATATAAATGAGGTAAAATTCTCATTTGTTTCCTCAAAAAATCCACTATGACATTTTGATTAAGCATAATCAGCTATTAATTTTATAATGAACCAAACATTTTAGTTCTGTCCTAAATGCATATGAAGGTTAAAAATAAAATAATATAATAAAATAGTTAAATTAGCTAAGGAGACAACTTACAATTTTATTATATTCATAAAATATACGAGATTCAATAAAAATCTTAATATCCATTAGCCTGGTCACAGTTAAATAAATTTCGGTTTAGAGAATATATAAAGGTCGTTTTTACATTTATATACACAGTACACACTAACAGCCTGTTAATATCCCACTGCTGGGCTAAGGCCTCCTCTCCCTTTTGAGGAGAAGGTTTGGAGCTTACTCCACCACGCTGCTCCAACGCAGGTTGGTAAAATACACATGTGGCAGAATTTCAATGAAATTAGACACATGCAGGTTTCCTCACGATGTTTTCCTTCACCGTCAAGCACGAGATGAATTATAAACACAAATTAAGCACATGAAAATTCAGTTGTGCTTGCCCGGGTTTGAACCCACGATCATCGGTTAAGATTCACGCGTTCTAATCACTGGACCAATTCGGCTTTTCAATGAACCTAAATTAAACTTGGTGGCTCGCTTGAAAATTTTTAAAATTATTTATTACAAGTTTTCGCGCGCGTATTCGCGGGAGGGACATAAGTTATAAATACAGTATAGTGTAGTGTCCTTCTTCGGGTTTCAGTTTCATTCGAAATATCGTCAAAAAAGCGTAAGAACCAGACAGACGCAGTTCCATATGCATTTTTAACATTAATATAGAATGGATATACGATAAAATACCTGAAAAGACGACTTTGTATCGACGATATCTAATTTTATTATCGTATAATAACTCAATATTTACATCATTATTACATTATTTTATGATGTTAAAAAAGTATGTTAATTACGATTTGACGTAATTTAATTTATCAAAATAAACGTGAATATTTTTATTCGATTAGTAGACAATGTTTTAACCTGCATGTCTAATAATAATGGACTGTTAAAATTACCTACTGAATCCTATCTACTTCCAATTATCTACCTATATTTGAGAAAACGTAGCTACCATCTTCAAAGACAACATGATCAACTGTATTGTGTATGCAGAATACTGGGTTAAATAAATATTGATATTCCAAACATTATCATAAACATATTTTTATTCATATGTTTTGTCGAAGTAAGATCGAAGAGCTTAGTGCGTGTCAGTATTTTATTAAATATCATTGGTTAAAATTAAAAATAAAACTTATATGTATAATTTCGATCGAGAGACAGATAATAATAATAAGGAATCGATAGGTATCCGATTGGTAAGAAATAAGTCTTTTTTCAATTACAAAATACTTAATTTTGTCTAATAATGTCTAAAGCCTCCTAACCTAAGCCTGTTTTAAGATTATCTCCTTAAACTAACATATGCGATTGAAGATGAAGAAAGTATATTTTAGAATTAGTAACATTTTAAAACTTCAATAAAAAAAATCATTGTATGAGTATTTTAAAGGTTTCTAATTGTCCAGAAAATGTATAAGTCTAAAATAATACAGCAGTAAAGCGCTTAAACATTAATTGTTTCAAAGACAATCAATAACTTAGTCGTAATTTTTATGATCCCTTTTAGGGTACTGGACAAAGAAAGTAGCTAGGAAATTACCTGAAAGCTAAAAAACATTATTTTATAAATGCAAGTTCTTGGTACCTTAAACCGCTGTAAAATAAAATTTCATTCAATATTAAACAAAAGAAGATAACAGAAAGGAGCCGAAAGTACAGCCAGCTTATTTGCCTGATTACGAAACAATGGGAGTCGTATAGTGGTTAAGAAACAGCCCCTCGAGTAAGTTGATTTATTTTAATCGGGTTGCAAATTTTCGTCAGTCTACGTTAAGTAGTAGTGCTAGATAGTTTACGTTTAGCGTAGTGACAGATAGTCTGTGATCGAACTCTGTGATCAAATTGAGATTTATTTGACAATATGGGTGAGTATTTATTTATTTATGTAGTGTTTAATGTTATTTAAAATATAATTTATTTATTTAAGCATCTCGAAAATAGCTATGGTGATCCTTAACTATTTTCTTGTATTATTTTATTTTTTACTTTCATATGTATTTAGGACAGACCTAAAATGTTTGGTTCGTTATAAAATTAATAACTGTTTGTGCTTAATCAAAATGTCATAGTAGATTTTTTGAGGAAACAAATGAAAATTTTACCTTATTTGTATAAAAATCCAAAACTCATTTAATATATAATTGTTGCCAATTTTCTATAAAAATATGCTAAACCTATATTGATTCGATTTTAAGGTTCCGTTGTTCTTTCAGTAGAAAACATTTTCGCCTCGCAAGTTTTATTGTACTCATGCGAGTTGATTTAATATTTATTTATATAATTTGTATTTATTGTAAAACAAACTAATATTTATTTAAATTTGATGTTATATTAGTGATTTACTAGACCGTGAAGATATTTAATTGACTATTTTTAACCATAGAAATATGTACAGGGATTAAAAAAGTGGTATGCAATGAGCGTCATTATTTTTAATTTTATTTTGCAAATTATTTAAAAAATAGACTAAAATTTAATGGGAACTAACTGAACAGGTATCTGTATTCTCTCCGGCATTCCGATTACCCACATAACATAAAATAATCATGACCTTATAGGCTAGGCCACCCCTTTAAATTTTCTTTTTTAATTAATAAATATTTGCGTTCAATTTTATTGTTAATAGATTTAATGAAAATATTATATGTATTAAACGGATTTTTTCAGATAAAATATTAATACTAAAAAATGAAATTTGTATAATAAGGGTTAACAAACATTTCAGAAAATGTTTTTATTTAACTCTATTTGGACTTAATCGGTTATATTGCTTAGTACAACTTTAGTATAATACTTGTTTAAAAAGATACAGGTAGAAACATTAGTTCTAGAAAAGAGCATCCAATAAGATAAGGAAAATAAACAATAGGTTTATTGAGGTTGCCTTGTTATACAAAATAGATTATTAGCCAAAAACATGTACCTTATATTTTATACCTGGAATGGACTACTGAAAGGCACGGTACTTTGGATAACTGCTGACAATTGCTATCGGAATCTTATTTGAACTGTAACTACTAAACAAAATCGAATCGATCAATAGTTTTACTGTTTCTTAGTGAGCTTTCATTAAGAAATATTTATTTATTTTTAATTGCAGGAAATTACACCTGCGATGAAATTGACGCTGCGCACGCGCTGCTGCTGCTGCGCAGCAACTGGGGTAAGAACGATATTACTATTAAGTGATAGCTTCTTATTATATATAGGTAACAAAACTGAATAAGGATTAATTTTAATTTATAACGTTTAAATTTTAAATTTTCGAAACCAAGATCTATTGGCGTCGAAACGCAGGTAAAGATAAAACTAAAATTTCTTCTATATGTATGTATTTAACTATAAAACTAAAAACAAATGATGAAAAAATAAGAATTTATTTTTACATTATTTTTTATGGGGGGCTCATATGCCCCGAGGATATATACATATATATATATATATATATATATATATATATAGCTATCGATATATATAGCTAACGATCACTTTTTTACGCTAATAAATCTTTTTAGTTAGATTTAAATTAACATTTTATGATCTTCAATAACTAAACCAAGTTCGCCTACAAGACATGAAAGATTAAGGATTCTGTGCTAATATTAGAACAATGTTTAGCATCAACTTTTTTAAAGTCTTGTCTTGATCTTCTTGCATTTGAAATAGTCGGTGATCCTGACTAAATTCAAGTTTTGTGCCTTTGTTGGTTCATAATAATTTCGTCCGGAAGCGTAAGATTTTGGATGAAATTCTCATTTACGTGAGGCTGTATGATCAGAATCAAAATCAAATCACGGGTATTTAGATCAGGCCTGTGATGAGACCAGCAGCGATATTCTTGGAAATATTATATACGCAGGTTGTTTGGCTTCAGTAGCAATGCGGCTATTTATAGGTCCTGGTCGGTCCGGCAAAATTTGTATGTAAATTCCCAAGGAAGAAGATCTATTTAGAACGTTATTTGAACTAGTACCTTTTAAATATACCCATAATATTGCCACCTCATTTAGAAACAATGCGTCCAACGTGGCTTCTTTCTACAAGCGGATATACCACCCGCTTTACCCGCTTTTAGTTTTTAATTTCCAGATACCTACAAATAAAAATGTAATAGCCAACTATTTTCGATAAAAAGTACAGTGAATTACTATTTAATAATCATAGAAAAATGATAAACATCCAGCCTACGCCGTTTTTGATTATACTAGCTTTTTTATAATTTTGAAATATTATTTATAGTGAAAATGAAATTAAAAAGTTTTTGTTTTACCTTGAAAACTTTCAACGCTAGGCGAGCCAGCCAACTGACGATGATTGGTCTGCCGCCTGTCAATAGCTTAAACGGTTATAAAACGGTCGTATATCCGCTTTGGGCTACCTTCCCCTATATATTACGTATTCCCTTTTGGCAATTAATTGCAATTGAATGTTCTTTTAAGCGAGGCGTCATGTACTCTTAAGCCATTTAAGTCATATATAACAAAATATTCTATTAATTTTCAGCTACTAATCAATCATTACCCATGCCAAGTCAGAGCGCACCAAGTATAACTCAAATTGATGATGAAATTAATTCCAGTGACAGCGATACCGACCAAGAGGTAATACTTGCATTCAATGCAAAATTGAATATAAAATTCATTCTTAAAAAATAATGAAATTAAAAAATTCTAAAAAAAATGTATGTAATTGACTTTTTTTACAGATGAACCTCGATTTTACTAAATCCACGATTACATATAATGAAAACAATTGGGCAGAGTCGATAATTAATGGCCTAATAAGTCGATTATTAAAAGAACAATCGATAATACGTAACCGTAGATCAGTTGTCAGCAGTAATCCTCTACCCGATACGCACGCTCAGAATCCTAAACCGACATGCGATCAAGGAACGCAGACCGACCCTTTTCTAAATGAACCTTCAAAGGAGAATTTAGTAAAAATGGAAACGCAAATTAAACGCTTGTACGGGCAGTTCCTGGCCTTGGCACCTAATATTGAAATATATGAAAGACAATTAATGTCCGTTAACAATGTTGATATGGTTTGTATATTCATATATTATTAATATGTGTACATAAGTAGTTAAGTATTGAAATTTAATTATCTCTAAAGATTGACGTAAACTTGACCTAATGATCCAAATAACAAAGAATATAATAATATATAATTACAGAATTTCTATGGTCCTAATTTAATTTTAAAATTATTAAATAAAAACAAATTGCAATTGTTTTTAAAGAGCGCTTGAAATATTGCTTAAAATATTTAAACACATAAACTATAAAGTTATTACGTATTATGAATTACGATACAAAATATTTAATAAATTATTATATTCGCTTATTTATAGACAGCGATTTTATTTATTCTATGGTCTATATAGTGTGTGGCACTGTAATGAGGTGCTCATTATATAATACCTTAATCACCTGTTTATAGGAAAAAAATCAATCAATAAATAAAAGCCATTATGGACTAATATAAATTCTAACATAAATAAGTGAATAATGAAAAAAAATAACAACTACCTACTTATTCTGACAATGAAATCAATATAAATATTAAAGTATTTTAAATTCGTAGGTTTCAATTGGAAACGGCAATGTCACCGTGCCTGCCAGACTAATGGCAGAAATCGATTGGACTTCCCACACTTCAGCGACGAGAAAATTATTGCGAGCCGTCTTTCCTAGAAGGTAATAATTCCGGTTAACATTAAAATATAAATTAATCAAGTGCATTCCTTCTTACATTGTCTTTGTATTATGCTCCATTCTAATTATTCTTAGTTTAATTAATATATATTTTTATAAATATAATTTAATTATTAACGTGATAAATAAATTATGGTAATAATTTAATAAAATATGGTACGTAAACGAATTGCTGCGGTGGTCAAGTGGCTCGTTTAGTCCGCTGCTGATCCCGACATCCCAGGGTAGACAATGGCTGACAAACTCGCAATGTACAGATTTTTTAATGCGATCCTATATGGGGAAAAACATAACGATTTGAGACGATACTTAAGACGATCGTCAATTTGCGATTACCTGTCTACAGAATAAATAAATGAATCTTGAGATGTAAATAACATTATTCGAAACAGATTAAACATTAATTTAAAAAATGTCCCAAATAAACGAAGTTTATTCTTATACCCGTTTAAATATTCAAGATGTAGGATACAATTAGTGTCACTTTGCCTCGAACTGAAATCTATTCTGCGAAACCAAATGTTAAAAATACGTTAAGTATCTTTGAAAATAGAAATAAAAATAATTAAATTAAAAATAAACCATTTTAGAATTCTAGCCACTCATTCCTTAACTGGAAAGCAGTCACCGGCGTTTGCGAACAAACCACCGAAAAAGCAATTGGACCCCAAATTAGTAGACGACATAGTCAACACTGTCGCGGAAAGGTGCAATGTTCCTAAAAGGATTGTTAGGTTGGTATTCATATTTTAATCTTATAGCTTTTGTACCTTTTAACTTTTTAATTTTTAGATATTTTATTAAAAAAATGAAATATTTTTGTATTATAACAACTAACAATAGTTCAGATGACATGAAACTAATTTTTAGAAGTAATTAAGTAAATGACAAAATATGTTTTTGTAGTCCGGAGACTTAGTGTTAAAAAAATTACAGGAGCTCCATTACGACGAAATGTTGCGATATTATAAAAAATAAATAAATGTAAACATTATTGTCTGTGGGAGAGAATAAATAAATTTATTATTATTATTATTAATTACAGGAGCTCGATTACAACAAAATGTTGCGACGAAGCAAAGTTATACCGAAATCGTCAACGGTCCAGAAAAAAGCGCGAACAGCAAAACCGAGAGAACGTCCCGCCATCTTCTGCATCATCTCTTTGAGATTAAGGAGACAAAGATCTAATATCAATTATCAATCTAATATGTAATTACTTTAAATGATGTATATTTTATAAATTTCATGACCGTGATTAAATGTAATAAATAGATATGAAAATAAAGCATACATACACGGTATCTTAGTTTTTTTTTTTGATCATAAATATAACAGCATCGAAATAACCCAATGGAAACGTGTAAAGTTTAATCTAAGATCGAGTGTGTGTGTGTGGTATGTGTACCACATTTGAATATTTGTAGTAGCAGGGTCATCAAGTAGGTACCTACCACTGATGGCGGGACGCCATCTTCTGCGTCATCTCTTTGAGATTATGGAAACAAAAATCGAATATTAATTTATACCATTTATTAATCAATAAAAATATTTTATTACTTTAAATAGTGTATATTTTATAAATGTCTTATGCCCCGGTTCCCCTGACCCCAAATAACTAATTCTAATTTTTAGTCTACTATTAATTAGATGAATTTGAGCAATATGAGTCATAGGAAGAAATATTTTCGGTCTTAACTATTTTGCGCTTCTTCTTATTTTGTTCGCGTGTTCTAAACATTTTGCTTTCGTCAGCACATTTTGTGGTAATACTGGTTTTAAGCACAAGAAACAAGAAAAATGAATACAAACTTAATATAAATTATCAATATATCTTTACTTTAATGAAAGTTAGTTAAACTTTACCTTACTACATGCTCTGTTACAGAACAACTTTCTACACAGTTTGAACAATATCATTTACTAGAGCTGCGTCTTGTTTCTTTTTATCAGAATTGTCAGGAAAAATCAAAGTCAAAGTCAAAAATCTTTATTCAATACTAGCTGACCCGGCAAACGTTGCCCTGCTTTATAAATTATATCTACTTAATATTTTGGTTTTTAAATAAAAAGTAACGAACGTATGGTAGTGTGTGGGGATGGGATCTATGACAGACGCTAAGCGGAGCAAAGGAACGCTGTAGACGATAACCGCCGATAAAAACTAAACAACACTAACCATTCATTTTCTTAATTCATTGTATTTCATTAATGTAATGAAAATATTCATTGTTTGATTAAAATTTAAATTTAAAGTAAAAAAAGGAGTATATTTTTATCCTGAAGCAGTTAATTAATTTCGAAGAGCAATTGAGCTTATGATATTTTTTGTCAGTCCGTCTTTAGCCAACACAAATAAGCTCAACGGTTTGCCCACCCGAGAACATGCCACGTATACTTACTTGTCCGTGTGATAAGCATGGTGTGCCCAAATCTAAGGCACAAACGGTCATCGTTTTGCCTTGCGACTTATCGATTGTCATTTTACATTATATGTATATATGCATGAAACACCGCCCTGCGAATTTTTGTTTTTGTATTTGGATTAACATACTCTTTTATTTCGTTAACTACGTCTTCTTCTAGGTTAGAATCTAATAATTGTATGGATGTTCGTGTATGATTGTCAAATGGCTTAGTCACCGTGGGTTTTCGCTTAACGTCACTAACAACTGTAAAAGATATTTGCCTGCTAAATTAATTGAGAGGGTCTTCTGTAATTGGTATATCTAAGATGGGATATTCTTGGTCAGTATGTACGGTGTCGGTCGAAGAGGTTGATCGGGGTGGTACATTTTCAGAGGGGTTACCTAATAGAGAATTTAATTCGTCAATTTCCTTTTAGTTTCCTCCATATGGATTTCTCATCTGTATTCTCTCCGGCATTCCGATTACCCACATACCGTAACAGCCTGTGAATGTCCCAGTGCTGGGCTAAAGGCCTCCTCTCCTCCTCCTTTTGAGGAGAAGGTTTGGAGCTTATTCCACCACGCTGCTCCAATGCGGGTTGGTGGAATACACATGTGGCAGAATTTCAATGAAATTAGACACATGCAGGTTTCCTCACGATGTTTTCCTGCACCGTAAAGCACGAGATGAATTATAAACACTAATTAAGCACATGAAAATTCAGTTGTGCTTGCCCGGGTTTGAACCCACGATCATCGGTTAAGATTCACGCGTTCTAATCACTAGACCAATTCGGCTTTTCAATGAACCAAAATTAAACTTGGTGGCTCGCTTGAAAATTTTTAAATTATTTATTACAAGTTTTCGCGCGCGTATTCGCGGGAGGGACATAAGTTATAAATACAGTATAGTGTAGTGTCCTTCTTCGGGTTTCAGTTTCATTCGAAATATCGTCAAAAAAGCGTAAGAACCAGACAGACGCAGTTCCATATGCATTTTTAACATTAATATAGAATGGATATACGATAAAATACCTGAAAAGACGACTTTGTATCGACGATATCTAATTTTATTATCGTATAATAACTCAATATTTACATCATTATTACATTATTTTATGATGTTAAAAAAGTATGTTAATTACGATTTGACGTAATTTAATTTATCAAAATAAACGTGAATATTTTTATTCGATTAGTAGACAATGTTTTAACCTGCATGTCTAATAATAATGGACTGTTAAAATTACCTACTGAATCCTATCTACTTCCAATTATCTACCTATATTTGAGAAAACGTAGCTACCACCTTCAAAGACAACATGATCAGCTGTATTGTGTATGCAGAATACTGGGTTAAATAAATATTGATATTCCAAACATTAACATAAACATATTTTTATTTATATGTTTTGTCGAAGTAAGATCGAAGAGCTTAGTGCGTGTCAGTATTTTATTAAATATCATTGGTTAAAATTAAAAATAAAACTTATATGTATAATTTCGATCGAGAGACAGATAATAATAATAAGGAATCGATAGGTATCCGATTGGTAAGAAATAAGTCTTTTTTCAATTACAAAATACTTAATTTTGTCTAATAATGTCTAAAGCCTCCTAACCTAAGCCTGTTTTAAGATTATCTCCTTAAACTAACATATGCGATTGAAGATGAAGAAAGTATATTTTAGAATTAGTAACATTTTAAAACTTCAATAAAAAAATTCATTGTATGAGGATTTTAAAGGTTTCTAATTGTCCAGAAAATGTATAAGTCTAAAATAATACAGCAGTAAAGCGCTTAAACATTAATTGTTTCAAAGACAATCAATAACTTAGTCGTAATTTTTATGATCCCTTTTAGGGTACTGGACAAAGAAAGTAGCTAGGAAATTACCTGAAAGCTAAAAAACATTATTTTATAAATGCAAGTTCTTGGTACCTTAAACCGCTGTAAAATAAAATTTCATTCAATATTAAACAAAAGAAGATAACAGAAAGGAGCCGAAAGTACAGCCAGCTTATTTGCCTGATTACGAAACAATGGGAGTCGTATAGTGGTTAAGAAACAGCCCCTCGAGTAAGTTGATTTATTTTAATCGGGTTGCAAATTTTCGTCAGTCTACGTTAAGTAGTTGTGCTAGATAGTTTACGTTTAGCGTAGTGACAGATAGTCTGTGATCGAACTCTGTGATCAAATTGACATTTATTTGACAATATGGGTGAGTATTTATTTATTTATGTAGTGTTTAATGTTATTTAAAATATAATTTATTTATTTAAGCATCTCGAAAATAGCTATGGTGATCCTTAACTATTTTCTTGTATTATTTTATTTTTTACTTTCATATGTATTTAGGACAGACCTAAAATGTTTGGTTCGTTATAAAATTAATAACTGTTTGTGCTTAATCAAAATGTCATAGTAGATTTTTTGAGGAAACAAATGAAAATTTTACCTTATTTGTATAAAAATCCAAAACTCATTTAATATATAATTGTTGCCAATTTTCTATAAAAATATGCTAAACCTATATTGATTCGATTTTAAGGTTCCGTTGTTCTTTCAGTAGAAAACATTTTCGCCTCGCAAGTTTTATTGTACTCATGCGAGTTGATTTAATATTTATTTATATAATTTGTATTTATTGTAAAACAAACTAATATTTATTTAAATTTGATGTTATATTAGTGATTTACTAGACCGTGAAGATATTTAATTGACTATTTTTAACCATAGAAATATGTACAGAGATTAAAAAAGTGGTATGCAATGAGCGTCATTATTTTTAATTTTATTTTGCAAATTATTTAAAAAATAGACTTTAAAATTTAATGGGAACTAACTGAACAGGCATCTGTATTCTCTCCGGCATTCCGATTACCCACATAACATAAAATAATCATGACCTTATAGGCTAGGCCACCCCTTTAAATTTTCTTTTTTAATTAATAAATATTTGCGTTCAATTTTATTGTTAATAGATTTAATGAAAATATTATATGTATTAAACGGATTTTTTCAGATAAAATATTAATACTAAAAAATGAAATTTGTATAATAAGGGTTAACAAACATTTCAGAAAATGATTTTATTTAACTCTATTTGGACTTAATCGGTTATATTGCTTAGTACAACTTTAGTATAATACTTGTTTAAAAAGATACAGGTAGAAACAATAGTTCTAGAAAAGAGCATCCAATAAGATAAGGAAAATAAACAATAGGTTTATTGAGGTTGCCTTGTTATACAAAATAGATTATTAGCCAAAAACATGTACCTTATATTTTATACCTGGAATGGACTACTGAAAGGCACCTTATTCTTCAATCAGGAATCTTATTTGAACTGTAACTACTAAACAAAATCGAATCGATCAATAGTTTTACTGTTTCTTAGTGAGCTTTCATTAAGAAATATTTATTTATTTTAAATTGCAGGAAATTACACCTGCGATGAAATTGACGCTGCGCACGCGCTGCTGCTGCTGCGCAGCAACTGGGGTAAGAACGATATTACTATTAAGTGATAGCTTCTTATTATATATAGGTAACAAAACTGAATAAGGATTAATTTTAATTTATAACGTTTAAATTTTAAATTTTAACAGTCGAAACCAAGATCTATTGGCGTCGAAACGCAGGTAAAGATAAAACTAAAATTTCTTCTATATGTATGTATTTAACTATAAAACTAAAAACAAATGATGAAAAAATAAGAATTTATTTTTACATTATTTTTTATGGGGGGCTCATATGCCCCGAGGATATATACATATATATATATATATATATATATAGCTATCGATATATATAGCTAACGATCACTTTTTTACGCTAATAAACCTTTTTAGTTAGATTTAAATTAACATTTTATGATCTTCAATAACTAAACCAAGTTCGCCTACAAGACATGAAAGATTAAGGATTCTGTGCTAATATTAGAACAATGTTTAGCATCAACTTTTTTAAAGTCTTGTCTTGATCTTCTTGCATTTGAAATAGTCGGTGATCCTGACTAAATTCAAGTTTTGTGCCTTTGTTGGTTCATAATAATTTCGTCCGGAAGCGTAAGATTTTGGATGAAATTCTCATTTACGTGAGGCTGTATGATCAGAATCAAAATCAAATCACGGGTATTTAGATCAGGCCTGTGATGAGACCAGCAGCGATATTCTTGGAAATATTATATACGCAGGTTGTTTGGCTTCAGTAGCAATGCGGCTATTTATAGGTCCTGGTCGGTCCGGCAAAATTTGTATGTAAATTCCCAAGGAAGAAGATCTATTTAGAACGTTATTTGAACTAGTACCTTTTAAATATACCCATAATATTGCCACCTCATTTAGAAACAATGCGTCCAACGTGGCTTCTTTCTACAAGCGGATATACCACCCGCTTTACCCGCTTTTAGTTTTTAATTTCCAGATACCTACAAATAAAAATGTAATAGCCAACTATTTTCGATAAAAAGTACAGTGAATTACTATTTAATAATCATAGAAAAATGATAAACATCCAGCCTACGCCGTTTTTGATTATACTAGCTTTTTTTATAATTTTGAAATATTATTTATAGTGAAAATGAAATTAAAAAGTTTTTGTTTTACCTTGAAAACTTTCAACGCTAGGCGAGCCAGCCAACTGACGATGATTGGTCTGCCGCCTGTCAATAGCTTAAACGGTTATAAAACGGTCGTATATCCGCTTTGGGCTACCTTCCCCTATATATTACGTATTCCCTTTTGGCAATTAATTGCAATTGAATGTTCTTTTAAGCGAGGCGTCATGTACTCTTAAGCCATTTAAGTCATATATAACAAAATATTCTATTAATTTTCAGCTACTAATCAATCATTACCCATGCCAAGTCAGAGCGCACCAAGTATAACTCAAATTGATGATGAAATTAATTCCAGTGACAGCGATACCGACCAAGAGGTAATACTTGCATTCAATGCAAAATTGAATATAAAATTCATTCTTAAAAAATAATGAAATTAAAAAATTCTAAAAAAAATGTATGTAATTGACTTTTTTTACAGATGAACCTCGATTTTACTAAATCCACGATTACATATAATGAAAACAATTGGGCAGAGTCGATAATTAATGGCCTAATAAGTCGATTATTAAAAGAACAATCGATAATACGTAACCGTAGATCAGTTGTCAGCAGTAATCCTCTACCCGATACGCACGCTCAGAATCCTAAACCGACATGCGATCAAGGAACGCAGACCGACCCTTTTCTAAATGAACCTTCAAAGGAGAATTTAGTAAAAATGGAAACGCAAATTAAACGCTTGTACGGGCAGTTCCTGGCCTTGGCACCTAATATTGAAATATATGAAAGACAATTAATGTCCGTTAACAATGTTGATATGGTTTGTATATTCATATATTATTAATATGTGTACATAAGTAGTTAAGTATTGAAATTTAATTATCTCTAAAGATTGACGTAAACTTGACCTAATGATCCAAATAACAAAGAATATAATAATATATAATTACAGAATTTCTATGGTCCTAATTTAATTTTAAAATTATTAAATAAAAACAAATTGCAATTGTTTTTAAAGAGCGCTTGAAATATTGCTTAAAATATTTAAACACATAAACTATAAAGTTATTACGTATTATGAATTACGATACAAAATATTTAATAAATTATTATATTCGCTTATTTATAGACAGCGATTTTATTTATTCTATGGTCTATATAGTGTGTGGCACTGTAATGAGGTGCTCATTATATAATACCTTAATCACCTGTTTATAGGAAAAAAATCAATCAATAAATAAAAGCCATTATGGACTAATATAAATTCTAACATAAATAAGTGAATAATGAAAAAAAATAACAACTACCTACTTATTCTGACAATGAAATCAATATAAATATTAAAGTATTTTAAATTCGTAGGTTTCAATTGGAAACGGCAATGTCACCGTGCCTGCCAGACTAATGGCAGAAATCGATTGGACTTCCCACACTTCAGCGACGAGAAAATTATTGCGAGCCGTCTTTCCTAGAAGGTAATAATTCCGGTTAACATTAAAATATAAATTAATCAAGTGCATTCCTTCTTACATTGTCTTTGTATTATGCTCCATTCTAATTATTCTTAGTTTAATTAATATATATTTTTATAAATATAATTTAATTATTAACGTGATAAATAAATTATGGTAATAATTTAATAAAATATGGTACGTAAACGAATTGCTGCGGTGGTCAAGTGGCTCGTTTAGTCCGCTGCTGATCCCGACATCCCAGGGTAGACAATGGCTGACAAACTCGCAATGTACAGATTTTTTAATGCGATCCTATATGGGGAAAAACATAACGATTTGAGACGATACTTAAGACGATCGTCAATTTGCGATTACCTGTCTACAGAATAAATAAATGAATCTTGAGATGTAAATAACATTATTCGAAACAGATTAAACATTAATTTAAAAAATGTCCCAAATAAACGAAGTTTATTCTTATACCCGTTTAAATATTCAAGATGTAGGATACAATTAGTGTCACTTTGCCTCGAACTGAAATCTATTCTGCGAAACCAAATGTTAAAAATACGTTAAGTATCTTTGAAAATAGAAATAAAAATAATTAAATTAAAAATAAACCATTTTAGAATTCTAGCCACTCATTCCTTAACTGGAAAGCAGTCACCGGCGTTTGCGAACAAACCACCGAAAAAGCAATTGGACCCCAAATTAGTAGACGACATAGTCAACACTGTCGCGGAAAGGTGCAATGTTCCTAAAAGGATTGTTAGGTTGGTATTCATATTTTAATCTTATAGCTTTTGTACCTTTTAACTTTTTAATTTTTAGATATTTTATTAAAAAAATGAAATATTTTTGTATTATAACAACTAACAATAGTTCAGATGACATGAAACTAATTTTTAGAAGTAATTAAGTAAATGACAAAATATGTTTTTGTAGTCCGGAGACTTAGTGTTAAAAAAATTACAGGAGCTCCATTACGACGAAATGTTGCGATATTATAAAAAATAAATAAATGTAAACATTATTGTCTGTGGGAGAGAATAAATAAATTTATTATTATTATTATTAATTACAGGAGCTCGATTACAACAAAATGTTGCGACGAAGCAAAGTTATACCGAAATCGTCAACGGTCCAGAAAAAAGCGCGAACAGCAAAACCGAGAGAACGTCCCGCCATCTTCTGCATCATCTCTTTGAGATTAAGGAGACAAAGATCTAATATCAATTATCAATCTAATATGTAATTACTTTAAATGATGTATATTTTATAAATTTCATGACCGTGATTAAATGTAATAAATAGATATGAAAATAAAGCATACATACACGGTATCTTAGTTTTTTTTTTTGATCATAAATATAACAGCATCGAAATAACCCAATGGAAACGTGTAAAGTTTAATCTAAGATCGAGTGTGTGTGTGTGGTATGTGTACCACATTTGAATATTTGTAGTAGCAGGGTCATCAAGTAGGTACCTACCACTGATGGCGGGACGCCATCTTCTGCGTCATCTCTTTGAGATTATGGAAACAAAAATCGAATATTAATTTATACCATTTATTAATCAATAAAAATATTTTATTACTTTAAATAGTGTATATTTTATAAATGTCTTATGCCCCGGTTCCCCTGACCCCAAATAACTAATTCTAATTTTTAGTCTACTATTAATTAGATGAATTTGAGCAATATGAGTCATAGGAAGAAATATTTTCGGTCTTAACTATTTTGCGCTTCTTCTTATTTTGTTCGCGTGTTCTAAACATTTTGCTTTCGTCAGCACATTTTGTGGTAATACTGGTTTTAAGCACAAGAAACAAGAAAAATGAATACAAACTTAATATAAATTATCAATATATCTTTACTTTAATGAAAGTTAGTTAAACTTTACCTTACTACATGCTCTGTTACAGAACAACTTTCTACACAGTTTGAACAATATCATTTACTAGAGCTGCGTCTTGTTTCTTTTTATCAGAATTGTCAGGAAAAATCAAAGTCAAAGTCAAAAATCTTTATTCAATACTAGCTGACCCGGCAAACGTTGCCCTGCTTTATAAATTATATCTACTTAATATTTTGGTTTTTAAATAAAAAGTAACGAACGTATGGTAGTGTGTGGGGATGGGATCTATGACAGACGCTAAGCGGAGCAAAGGAACGCTGTAGACGATAACCGCCGATAAAAACTAAACAACACTAACCATTCATTTTCTTAATTCATTGTATTTCATTAATGTAATGAAAATATTCATTGTTTGATTAAAATTTAAATTTAAAGTAAAAAAAGGAGTATATTTTTATCCTGAAGCAGTTAATTAATTTCGAAGAGCAATTGAGCTTATGATATTTTTTGTCAGTCCGTCTTTAGCCAACACAAATAAGCTCAACGGTTTGCCCACCCGAGAACATGCCACGTATACTTACTTGTCCGTGTGATAAGCATGGTGTGCCCAAATCTAAGACACAAACGGTCATCGTTTTGCCTTGCGACTTATCGATTGTCATTTTACATTATATGTATATATGCATGAAACACCGCCCTGCGAATTTTTGTTTTTGTATTTGGATTAACATACTCTTTTATTTCGTTAACTACGTCTTCTTCTAGGTTAGAATCTAATAATTGTATGGATGTTCGTGTATGATTGTCAAATGGCTTAGTCACCGTGGGTTTTCGCTTAACGTCACTAACAACTGTAAAAGATATTTGCCTGCTAAATTAATTGAGAGGGTCTTCTGTAATTGGTATATCTAAGATGGGATATTCTTGGTCAGTATGTACGGTGTCGGTCGAAGAGGTTGATCGGGGTGGTACATTTTCAGAGGGGTTACCTAATAGAGAATTTAATTCGTCAATTTCCTTTTAGTTTCCTCCATATGGATTTCTCATCTGTATTCTCTCCGGCATTCCGATTACCCACATACCGTAACAGCCTGTGAATGTCCCAGTGCTGGGCTAAAGGCCTCCTCTCCTCCTCCTTTTGAGGAGAAGGTTTGGAGCTTATTCCACCACGCTGCTCCAATGCGGGTTGGTGGAATACACATGTGGCAGAATTTCAATGAAATTAGACACATGCAGGTTTCCTCACGATGTTTTCCTGCACCGTAAAGCACGAGATGAATTATAAACACTAATTAAGCACATGAAAATTCAGTTGTGCTTGCCCGGGTTTGAACCCACGATCATCGGTTAAGATTCACGCGTTCTAATCACTAGACCAATTCGGCTTTCAATGAACCAAAATTAAACTTGGTGGCTCGCTTGAAAATTTTTAAATTATTTATTACAAGTTTTCGCGCGCGTATTCGCGGGAGGGACATAAGTTATAAATACAGTATAGTGTAGTGTCCTTCTTCGGGTTTCAGTTTCATTCGAAATATCGTCAAAAAAGCGTAAGAACCAGACAGACGCAGTTCCATATGCATTTTTAACATTAATATAGAATGGATATACGATAAAATACCTGAAAAGACGACTTTGTATCGACGATATCTAATTTTATTATCGTATAATAACTCAATATTTACGTCATTATTACATTATTTTATGATGTTAAAAAAGTATGTTAATTACGATTTGACGTAATTTAATTTATCAAAATAAACGTGAATATTTTTATTCGATTAGTAGACAATGTTTTAACCTGCATGTCTAATAATAATGGACTGTTAAAATTACCTACTGAATCCTATCTACTTCCAATTATCTACCTATATTTGAGAAAACGTAGCTACCATCTTCAAAGACAACATGATCAACTGTATTGTGTATGCAGAATACTGGGTTAAATAAATATTGATATTCCAAACATTATCATAAACATATTTTTATTCATATGTTTTGTCGAAGTAAGATCGAAGAGCTTAGTGCGTGTCAGTATTTTATTAAATATCATTGGTTAAAATTAAAAATAAAACTTATATGTATAATTTCGATCGAGAGACAGATAATAATAATAAGGAATCGATAGGTATCCGATTGGTAAGAAATAAGTCTTTTTTCAATTACAAAATACTTAATTTTGTCTAATAATGTCTAAAGCCTCCTAACCTAAGCCTGTTTTAAGATTATCTCCTTAAACTAACATATGCGATTGAAGATGAAGAAAGTATATTTTAGAATTAGTAACATTTTAAAACTTCAATAAAAAAATTCATTGTATGAGGATTTTAAAGGTTTCTAATTGTCCAGAAAATGTATAAGTCTAAAATAATACAGCAGTAAAGCGCTTAAACATTAATTGTTTCAAAGACAATCAATAACTTAGTCGTAATTTTTATGATCCCTTTTAGGGTACTGGACAAAGAAAGTAGCTAGGAAATTACCTGAAAGCTAAAAAACATTATTTTATAAATGCAAGTTCTTGGTACCTTAAACCGCTGTAAAATAAAATTTCATTCAATATTAAACAAAAGAAGATAACAGAAAGGAGCCGAAAGTACAGCCAGCTTATTTGCCTGATTACGAAACAATGGGAGTCGTATAGTGGTTAAGAAACAGCCCCTCGAGTAAGTTGATTTATTTTAATCGGGTTGCAAATTTTCGTCAGTCTACGTTAAGTAGTTGTGCTAGATAGTTTACGTTTAGCGTAGTGACAGATAGTCTGTGATCGAACTCTGTGATCAAATTGACATTTATTTGACAATATGGGTGAGTATTTATTTATTTATGTAGTGTTTAATGTTATTTAAAATATAATTTATTTATTTAAGCATCTCGAAAATAGCTATGGTGATCCTTAACTATTTTCTTGTATTATTTTATTTTTTACTTTCATATGTATTTAGGACAGACCTAAAATGTTTGGTTCGTTATAAAATTAATAACTGTTTGTGCTTAATCAAAATGTCATAGTAGATTTTTTGAGGAAACAAATGAAAATTTTACCTTATTTGTATAAAAATCCAAAACTCATTTAATATATAATTGTTGCCAATTTTCTATAAAAATATGCTAAACCTATATTGATTCGATTTTAAGGTTCCGTTGTTCTTTCAGTAGAAAACATTTTCGCCTCGCAAGTTTTATTGTACTCATGCGAGTTGATTTAATATTTATTTATATAATTTGTATTTATTGTAAAACAAACTAATATTTATTTAAATTTGATGTTATATTAGTGATTTACTAGACCGTGAAGATATTTAATTGACTATTTTTAACCATAGAAATATGTACAGAGATTAAAAAAGTGGTGTGCAATGAGCGTCATTATTTTTAATTTTATTTTGCAAATTATTTAAAAAATAGACTTTAAAATTTAATGGGAACTAACTGAACAGGCATCTGTATTCTCTCCGGCATTCCGATTACCCACATAACATAAAATAATCATGACCTTATAGGCTAGGCCACCCCTTTAAATTTTCTTTTTTAATTAATAAATATTTGCGTTCAATTTTATTGTTAATAGATTTAATGAAAATATTATATGTATTAAACGGATTTTTTCAGATAAAATATTAATACTAAAAAATGAAATTTGTATAATAAGGGTTAACAAACATTTCAGAAAATGATTTTATTTAACTCTATTTGGACTTAATCGGTTATATTGCTTAGTACAACTTTAGTATAATACTTGTTTAAAAAGATACAGGTAGAAACAATAGTTCTAGAAAAGAGCATCCAATAAGATAAGGAAAATAAACAATAGGTTTATTGAGGTTGCCTTGTTATACAAAATAGATTATTAGCCAAAAACATGTACCTTATATTTTATACCTGGAATGGACTACTGAAAGGCACCTTATTCTTCAATCAGGAATCTTATTTGAACTGTAACTACTAAACAAAATCGAATCGATCAATAGTTTTACTGTTTCTTAGTGAGCTTTCATTAAGAAATATTTATTTATTTTAAATTGCAGGAAATTACACCTGCGATGAAATTGACGCTGCGCACGCGCTGCTGCTGCTGCGCAGCAACTGGAGTAAGAACGATATTACTATTAAGTGATAGCTTCTTATTATATATAGGTAACAAAACTGAATAAGGATTAATTTTAATTTATAACGTTTAAATTTTAAATTTTAACAGTCGAAACCAAGATCTATTGGCGTCGAAACGCAGGTAAAGATAAAACTAAAATTTCTTCTATATGTATGTATTTAACTATAAAACTAAAAACAAATGATGAAAAAATAAGAATTTATTTTTACATTATTTTTTATGGGGGGCTCATATGCCCCGAGGATATATACATATATATATATATATATATATATATAGCTATCGATATATATAGCTAACGATCACTTTTTTACGCTAATAAACCTTTTTAGTTAGATTTAAATTAACATTTTATGATCTTCAATAACTAAACCAAGTTCGCCTACAAGACATGAAAGATTAAGGATTCTGTGCTAATATTAGAACAATGTTTAGCATCAACTTTTTTAAAGTCTTGTCTTGATCTTCTTGCATTTGAAATAGTCGGTGATCCTGACTAAATTCAAGTTTTGTGCCTTTGTTGGTTCATAATAATTTCGTCCGGAAGCGTAAGATTTTGGATGAAATTCTCATTTACGTGAGGCTGTATGATCAGAATCAAAATCAAATCACGGGTATTTAGATCAGGCCTGTGATGAGACCAGCAGCGATATTCTTGGAAATATTATATACGCAGGTTGTTTGGCTTCAGTAGCAATGCGGCTATTTATAGGTCCTGGTCGGTCCGGCAAAATTTGTATGTAAATTCCCAAGGAAGAAGATCTATTTAGAACGTTATTTGAACTAGTACCTTTTAAATATACCCATAATATTGCCACCTCATTTAGAAACAATGCGTCCAACGTGGCTTCTTTCTACAAGCGGATATACCACCCGCTTTACCCGCTTTTAGTTTTTAATTTCCAGATACCTACAAATAAAAATGTAATAGCCAACTATTTTCGATAAAAAGTACAGTGAATTACTATTTAATAATCATAGAAAAATGATAAACATCCAGCCTACGCCGTTTTTGATTATACTAGGTTTTTTTATAATTTTGAAATATTATTTATAGTGAAAATGAAATTAAAAAGTTTTTGTTTTACCTTGAAAACTTTCAACGCTAGGCGAGCCAGCCAACTGACGATGATTGGTCTGCCGCCTGTCAATAGCTTAAACGGTTATAAAACGGTCGTATATCCGCTTTGGGCTACCTTCCCCTATATATTACGTATTCCCTTTTGGCAATTAATTGCAATTGAATGTTCTTTTAAGCGAGGCGTCATGTACTCTTAAGCCATTTAAGTCATATATAACAAAATATTCTATTAATTTTCAGCTACTAATCAATCATTACCCATGCCAAGTCAGAGCGCACCAAGTATAACTCAAATTGATGATGAAATTAATTCCAGTGACAGCGATACCGACCAAGAGGTAATACTTGCATTCAATGCAAAATTGAATATAAAATTCATTCTTAAAAAATAATGAAATTAAAAAATTCTAAAAAAAATGTATGTAATTGACTTTTTTTACAGATGAACCTCGATTTTACTAAATCCACGATTACATATAATGAAAACAATTGGGCAGAGTCGATAATTAATGGCCTAATAAGTCGATTATTAAAAGAACAATCGATAATACGTAACCGTAGATCAGTTGTCAGCAGTAATCCTCTACCCGATACGCACGCTCAGAATCCTAAACCGACATGCGATCAAGGAACGCAGACCGACCCTTTTCTAAATGAACCTTCAAAGGAGAATTTAGTAAAAATGGAAACGCAAATTAAACGCTTGTACGGGCAGTTCCTGGCCTTGGCACCTAATATTGAAATATATGAAAGACAATTAATGTCCGTTAACAATGTTGATATGGTTTGTATATTCATATATTATTAATATGTGTACATAAGTAGTTAAGTATTGAAATTTAATTATCTCTAAAGATTGACGTAAACTTGACCTAATGATCCAAATAACAAAGAATATAATAATATATAATTACAGAATTTCTATGGTCCTAATTTAATTTTAAAATTATTAAATAAAAACAAATTGCAATTGTTTTTAAAGAGCGCTTGAAATATTGCTTAAAATATTTAAACACATAAACTATAAAGTTATTACGTATTATGAATTACGATACAAAATATTTAATAAATTATTATATTCGCTTATTTATAGACAGCGATTTTATTTATTCTATGGTCTATATAGTGTGTGGCACTGTAATGAGGTGCTCATTATATAATACCTTAATCACCTGTTTATAGGAAAAAAATCAATCAATAAATAAAAGCCATTATGGACTAATATAAATTCTAACATAAATAAGTGAATAATGAAAAAAAATAACAACTACCTACTTATTCTGACAATGAAATCAATATAAATATTAAAGTATTTTAAATTCGTAGGTTTCAATTGGAAACGGCAATGTCACCGTGCCTGCCAGACTAATGGCAGAAATCGATTGGACTTCCCACACTTCAGCGACGAGAAAATTATTGCGAGCCGTCTTTCCTAGAAGGTAATAATTCCGGTTAACATTAAAATATAAATTAATCAAGTGCATTCCTTCTTACATTGTCTTTGTATTATGCTCCATTCTAATTATTCTTAGTTTAATTAATATATATTTTTATAAATATAATTTAATTATTAACGTGATAAATAAATTATGGTAATAATTTAATAAAATATGGTACGTAAACGAATTGCTGCGGTGGTCAAGTGGCTCGTTTAGTCCGCTGCTGATCCCGACGTCCCAGGGTAGACAATGGCTGACAAACTCGCAATGTACAGATTTTTTAATGCGATCCTATATGGGGAAAAACATAACGATTTGAGACGATACTTAAGACGATCGTCAATTTGCGATTACCTGTCTACAGAATAAATAAATGAATCTTGAGATGTAAATAACATTATTCGAAACAGATTAAACATTAATTTAAAAAATGTCCCAAATAAACGAAGTTTATTCTTATACCCGTTTAAATATTCAAGATGTAGGATACAATTAGTGTCACTTTGCCTCGAACTGAAATCTATTCTGCGAAACCAAATGTTAAAAATACGTTAAGTATCTTTGAAAATAGAAATAAAAATAATTAAATTAAAAATAAACCATTTTAGAATTCTAGCCACTCATTCCTTAACTGGAAAGCAGTCACCGGCGTTTGCGAACAAACCACCGAAAAAGCAATTGGACCCCAAATTAGTAGACGACATAGTCAACACTGTCGCGGAAAGGTGCAATGTTCCTAAAAGGATTGTTAGGTTGGTATTCATATTTTAATCTTATAGCTTTTGTACCTTTTAACTTTTTAATTTTTAGATATTTTATTAAAAAAATTAAATATTTTTGTATTATAACAACTAACAAAAGTTCAGATGACATGAAACTAATTTTTAGAAGTAATTAAGTAAATGACAAAATATGTTTTTGTAGTCCGGAGACTTAGTGTTAAAAAAATTACAGGAGCTCCATTACGACGAAATGTTGCGATATTATAAAAAATAAATAAATGTAAACATTATTGTCTGTGGGAGAGAATAAATAAATTTATTATTATTATTATTAATTACAGGAGCTCGATTACAACAAAATGTTGCGACGAAGCAAAGTTATACCGAAATCGTCAACGGTCCAGAAAAAAGCGCGAACAGCAAAACCGAGAGAACGTCCCGCCATCTTCTGCATCATCTCTTTGAGATTAAGGAGACAAAGATCTAATATCAATTATCAATCTAATATGTAATTACTTTAAATGATGTATATTTTATAAATTTCATGACCGTGATTAAATGTAATAAATAGATATGAAAATAAAGCATACATACACGGTATCTTAGTTTTTTTTTTTGATCATAAATATAACAGCATCGAAATAACCCAATGGAAACGTGTAAAGTTTAATCTAAGATCGAGTGTGTGTGTGTGGTATGTGTACCACATTTGAATATTTGTAGTAGCAGGGTCATCAAGTAGGTACCTACCACTGATGGCGGGACGCCATCTTCTGCGTCATCTCTTTGAGATTATGGAAACAAAAATCGAATATTAATTTATACCATTTATTAATCAATAAAAATATTTTATTACTTTAAATAGTGTATATTTTATAAATGTCTTATGCCCCGGTTCCCCTGACCCCAAATAACTAATTCTAATTTTTAGTCTACTATTAATTAGATGAATTTGAGCAATATGAGTCATAGGAAGAAATATTTTCGGTCTTAACTATTTTGCGCTTCTTCTTATTTTGTTCGCGTGTTCTAAACATTTTGCTTTCGTCAGCACATTTTGTGGTAATACTGGTTTTAAGCACAAGAAACAAGAAAAATGAATACAAACTTAATATAAATTATCAATATATCTTTACTTTAATGAAAGTTAGTTAAACTTTACCTTACTACATGCTCTGTTACAGAACAACTTTCTACACAGTTTGAACAATATCATTTACTAGAGCTGCGTCTTGTTTCTTTTTATCAGAATTGTCAGGAAAAATCAAAGTCAAAGTCAAAAATCTTTATTCAATACTAGCTGACCCGGCAAACGTTGCCCTGCTTTATAAATTATATCTACTTAATATTTTGGTTTTTAAATAAAAAGTAACGAACGTATGGTAGTGTGTGGGGATGGGATCTATGACAGACGCTAAGCGGAGCAAAGGAACGCTGTAGACGATAACCGCCGATAAAAACTAAACAACACTAACCATTCATTTTCTTAATTCATTGTATTTCATTAATGTAATGAAAATATTCATTGTTTGATTAAAATTTAAATTTAAAGTAAAAAAAGGAGTATATTTTTATCCTGAAGCAGTTAATTAATTTCGAAGAGCAATTGAGCTTATGATATTTTTTGTCAGTCCGTCTTTAGCCAACACAAATAAGCTCAACGGTTTGCCCACCCGAGAACATGCCACGTATACTTACTTGTCCGTGTGATAAGCATGGTGTGCCCAAATCTAAGGCACAAACGGTCATCGTTTTGCCTTGCGACTTATCGATTGTCATTTTACATTATATGTATATATGCATGAAACACCGCCCTGCGAATTTTTGTTTTTGTATTTGGATTAACATACTCTTTTATTTCGTTAACTACGTCTTCTTCTAGGTTAGAATCTAATAATTGTATGGATGTTCGTGTATGATTGTCAAATGGCTTAGTCACCGTGGGTTTTCGCTTAACATCACTAACAACTGTAAAAGATATTTGCCTGCTAAATTAATTGAGAGGGTCTTCTGTAATTGGTATATCTAAGATGGGATATTCTTGGTCAGTATGTACGGTGTCGGTCGAAGAGGTTGATCGGGGTGGTACAGTTTCAGAGGGGTTACCTAATAGAGAATTTAATTCGTCAATTTCCTTTTAGTTTCCTTCATATGGATTTCAGCTCGCGAGAGGGCATCAGCATTGGTATTTGCTTTACCTTTCTAATATATAACTATAAAGTCGTATTCGCTTAGTCTTAGTCTCCACCTTGTGAGACGAGAACTTGATTCTTTCAAATTCATCATCCACTGTAGAGGCTTGTGGTCTGTCAGTATTTTAAATGTTCGTCCAAATAAGTACGGTCTAAAATATTTAGTTGCCCAAACTATGGCAAGAAGTTCCTTCTCTATCGTGCTATAATTTATTTCACTCTCATTTAATGTTCGGGATGCATAACATATGGGTCTGTCAGCTCCTATTGGACCTTGTGATAATATGGCCCCAATTGCTAAGTTAGAAGCGTCAGTTGTCAAATTAAAGTCTTACGGGCAAAGTCTGGGATAAATTTACGATAATAACCTAGGAGTCCTAAAAACTGTTTAATTTCTTTAGCTGTCTTTGGAATAGGATATTTTTTAATCGCTGAAATTTTATCTGGGTTTGGCTTTATGCCATCTCTGCTAATAATATGTCCGAGGTAAGCTGTTTCGAGTTTAAGGAACTCAGACTTGTCCAACTGGATCTTAAAATTGGACTCTCGGAGCCTTTGAAAAACCTTTTCTAAATTATTAATATGTTCTTGTAAGGATGTACTGAAAACTATAATATCGTCTAAGTATACGAGACATATCTCGTTTTGTAAGCCTCGAAGCACATTATCCATCACTCTCTGAAAAGTAGAGGGTGAGTTTTTTAGACCCATGGGCATTCGTAGGAACTCGAAATGGCCATGTTCAACGTTAAAAGCTGTTTTAGAAATATCTTGAGGGTCCATCTCTACTTGATAAAACCCACTTGCCAAGTCAAGTGTGGTAAAGTAATGACACTTCCCTAACTTGTCAAGAACGTCGTTGATGTTAGGAATTGGGTATTTATCGTCTATGGTCTTCTGATTTAATTTTCTAGTCAACTACCAGACGCCATTTTTGTTTGCCAGAAGCATCTGGTTTTTTCGGTACTACCCATATCGGGGAACTCCAAGTGGAGTCTGATGGTCCAATTATACCTTGATTGTTATTTGTTCCCTATGATTTTTGTTATTTGTTCCCTAACCTCTTGTCGGTGTACGAAGGGGTAACGATAGTTTTTTGCATGTACAGGCACTTCGTCAGTGGTCTTAATTCTGTATTTAATTTTATTATTAAAGGTTAATGCTTCGCCTTCGATATAAAAACATCCGCATATGTAGAATAAAGAGTAATAAGATTAGCCTTGTCTTCGTCATTTAAATGATTCAAACGTAATCGCGATACGACGTCTTGTACGCGTTCATTATATCCAGTGCACATGTACTCGATATTAAATAAATCATTTTCGCCGGTCGGTCAAGCGATAAGATTATGTCATTAGGTGTCGGGTTCTCGACTTCTACGTAGCCGCGGTTGTTAGTTACATTAGTAATACATTCATGGATAATGCAATTGCAAATTAATTGTTCGTTAATAAAAAATTCTCCGTCCTGCGAATTTATAGTAATACGAATTAATTTTGAAGTCCCAGCCGGTATTATGTCCTCGTAGAGATTAAGATTACATGAATTATACATACTGATCGGATTTGAAGCGGTACGAGTAATTAAGTTCCCGTTTTTTAAATCAATTTTGGCTTCCCATTTTGTTAATAAGTCTAGTCCTATTAATCCGTCAAAATAGTTATGAAATTTATAGATAAATACCTGGCCGCCAAAAAAATCGACCCACCCGTATTTTTTTACTTACAAAGTTGTTATCTTAACTATGCGACGACCTAGGTGGATTGTTTTACTTATGGGACATACATTTAACATTTTATTACCCACTTGATATTGATTTGGAGGAGTTGTAAGTGTTATTGAGGATATTTGGAATATTTTTAAAGTATTGATAAGAAAACGTTACTTTGTGCACAAAGTGCATGGTTAGTTTATTTCCAGTTCTTAACGCGGAGTCATCTCGGTTCGATGTTTATTATTGATTAAGTGTATGAAACTTTGTTGAAACAATGATTTTAATAAGTTTAAACATAAAAAATGGATACTACTGAAGCAGAAGCTGCTCAAGTCGTAGCTCTTATTCATGAGGGGTTAAGTCAGCGAAATGTGGCTAGAACACTAAAATAAGTCGTTCAGCGGTGCGAAGAGTGTACAAACGCTACTTGGAGACTGGGGAGTATCGCCGGAGACCAGGATCTGGCAGGGGGCGTGTCACGAACCCGACCGATGACCGTTTTATTGGTTTGACGTCTTTAAGAAACCGACATCTTTCGGCTGTTGACGTTCAAGTTAGACTCCGAGAAAGTCGTGGAGTGTCTGTGAGTGAAAATACTGTAAGAAGAAGACTTCGAGAGCAAAACTTAACCCCTCACAAGCCAGCAACAGGACCAAAACTCACAGCATCCCATCGACAAGCAAGACTACAATTTGCTAGGCAGCACGTCGATTGGACACTGGACCAATGGGAGACAGTATTGTTCAGTGATGAAAGCCGAATGTCTCTAGTAGGCTCTGATGGACGACGTAACGTCATGCGAAGGCCAGGAGAACGCTACTCTCAGTGTTGCATTCGAGAAACAGTCCGATTTGGTGGAGGCTCTACAATGTTTTGGGGAGGTATTTCTTTGACGGGACGCACAGAGCTGGTTTTTTTCCGTAATCGTGCTGTTAATGCTGAAAGTTACATAACGGACATTCTGGAGCCTCATGTGATGCCTTACGCTGGATATATTGGGGATAATTTCCAACTTATGCACGACAATGCACGACCTCACGTCGCTAGAATTGTTAAAGACTATCTCAGGGAAGTCGAAATTCCAGTTATGCAGTGGTCAGCCAATAGTCCGGACTTAAACCCGATAGAGCACCTCTGGGACCAGCTAAAACGTACGGTTCGAGCACGAAATCTAATTCCAGAAACCCTGAATCAACTGGAAGCTGCCCTAACTGAAGAATGGCAACGGTCCCCACAGTAAGTCATTAAAAAGCTAATCAGGTCACTTAATAGGCGTATGCAGGCAGTGATTAGGTCAAAAGGAGGAAACACTCCCTATGAAAGTAAGATTTAGGCACCCAAATTTAAAAACAAACGGCATAATCGTTTTGTACACAAAAAAATAAAATTGCGTAAAATTTTGTGTTTTCGTGTTTTGTCACATATTTACCTAAAAACCTATTTTTTGCGCACTATTTCTGTTTTTGTACAATCCTACAATTGCATTTTTTCATTATCAATCTTAAAAATATAAATATGTGGTAGTTTAAAACCATACGATAGCTTTTTTACAAAAAATGTAGGTGGGTCGATTTTTTTGGAGGCCAGTAATTTTATGTTTTCGGGGTCCATAAATTCTTCAAAACAGGGTAGAGTTATAGAATATTCATTTCTACTTGTCGTGTATACGTTCGTGACTTCAAACGGGTCGTAATTTAGGGGATGATTGTAAAAATATTTCATAACAGCATCAGGGTTAATGAAAGATTGGTTTGCACCAGTGTCAATCAATAATTTTAGTGGAGGATTTTTAATCTGTATATATGGGAGTTGCCTCTGTGTCTGTAAGTTTAATTCTATTTTGGTTTGTGTAATTTCGGATCCAACTGAAAATCCTGATCGGGATTACAAGGGTCGGATTGTGGTTCAATTTCATTAATCGAACGATCATCGTTAGTTTCGTTAACGTAATAGAATTATTACTGTAAAAGTCAGGTCTATAATTAATGTTATAGTCTTCATATTTAATGGTATAGTTATAGTTTTGGTCGTAATAATAGTCAGGGTAATTACAGTACATGTCCTCATAAGGCATACATTCGTTCATGTTCATTTCACGTGCTTTCAAATAATTCGTAGGGGGGTGGATTACCCGATTTACGCCAGTCATGTCCAGTCGTCATTAAGGTATGTGGCAAGGGTTTAGTGTTAAAACTTTGCACTCCACTCATATGTTCTGGCTTAGAATTATGAGATGGATTATTCCTAGGTGGTAAACGAAAGACATTACTACGCGGGTTATAATTAGGGGGTTGTGCACTAAATATTTGTCTAGTTCTCGTTTGCATCGGCCTATTGTGTTGGGGTTAATTATGGTTAAAATTAAATTTAATAGGCTATGGGTTATGGGTTTGTGTAGGGCGTTGTGCTACAGGGGCTGGCCAATTAATTATTGGGGTTTGAAATCCTTGAGCTCGAATGTGTGAAAATGGTAAAGGATTAATTTTAGGAGTTGATTGCTGTTTTAGTCCGTCTGTGCGTTGCTGTAAATATGTAACGTTTAATTCTTCTTGTACATATTCAAGGGCTTTTTCTATTGTTTCGGGGCGCATGCATCGAATTCGTGACCCTAAAGGTTCTTTTAGGCCGCGAACAAATGCCTGCTTAGTTACTTTCTTATAAAGATCGCGTTTAGCTTCTATAGTTGTCTGTATATTCTCATGTAACGTAATATATGTCATTATCGTACTGAAAAGTGTCTGACAATGGCTATAAAATTCTTGGGGTGTCCTATTTCCTTGTACGGCTAGCGAAAGGTCATTGTATAAGGCTGTTTCGTCTCGTTGGTCAGAGAAATTATTTATAAGAGAAGTCCTTATACCGAGCCAACTGTCCGGTATACCATAAGAATTAATAGTAGCAGCGGCAGTTCCCGTGATTTTATTTAGTATCCCGTTTAATAAACATAAGTTAGTTAATTAAACCATTTAAACCATTTTTAAATGGTTTAAATGGTTTAATTCACTACCGGGTGCACTATTTAAATAATCTGTTACTATTTTGTCACAAATATTAATAAATCTCGTAAGTACGTTAGGGTTACCATCGAATTCGGGCACAATCCTAAGGATTTTGTAAATAATGTCCGGATCATGAGCCATATTTGAATTTATACTATTATTTGAATTTGTTAACTCTAATTTATTTTCTAAAATCCTATTACTATCTAAGCTACGATGACGGGCCTGCTGCGATGCAGATTCCCGATATCTATAAACTCTAGGATAATAAATTTTGGAGTGGGATTACAACTAGGATAGGAGCAACACGAGAATAGTTCAAATGTACTCACATATAATTCATTTCTGGTTTCTCCCCGTGAATCGAAGTTTGGATTCTCCTTCCGGTGCTGCAGCTGGTCCGTAGGTTGAGGATACTAGCGATGACCTAACAGTCCCTATTCTAGTATCCTACCGACTGCGCCAGTTACGTTAGCTACAGTCGCAAGGCCGAAAAAAAAAACAAAAACTATTTTAAAACTAATTTAATTAATTAAAACAAATTTTACAATCTAACTTAATGTACAAACTACTCGATGTAAGCTTTACAATATATTGAACGTGAGAAAAATATTAATAAAGAAACTTATTTCTAAACTGCAAGTTAGCATTCCCTATAAATGCTCATTATTGTTTAGTTCGAGGGAAATCTACGTCAGCTATCTTCCTGGAGCAGGTTTGCGTAACTTGCATCAAAACAACTTCATTTGTAATATGGTAAACATTGACTGCAGTGAAATTAAGGGCACTACTCGTAGACAGAGAAACTAAGCTTATCTGTCTACGGTACTACTGTAGTGTGAGTGATATACCATTACAAATTGTGATATGAATATTCATATATATTAAGTTTTACTCCTTACATGACATCTACCGATAGCCTATTCTAACCACTAACATAAATACAGGCGAAATTGTATGAGCTAGCGAGCGACGTTGGGCGATGTGACGTCACGCGTTGATCAGTCGCTCCCGAAAAGAATTTAAGAATTCGTAAATTTTTAAAAATTATAAAAAATGCGTTTCTGCGGATATCGCATAAAAATTTTCGCCAGTATTTTTTATATTTTAAATACGATTTTTATATATCATAAAAAATAACCTCAGCTGCCTAATTTTCCGAATTAATTAAAACAAAATAGATTATTAAACTTTACTTTTTAATATTAATTTTAATTTTCTTTAATTAAAATATTTTTTTTTTCGTTATCAATATTATTTCAGTATATTTATATTTTTGTAATTTAAAACATTGAATTAAATTATTTATAAATCATGTTTGCCACATATATTCTATGTTAACCTCTTGACTTGGAATGCATAACATAATAAATTCAGGAAGAATGTTAAATAATTTTGTCATTAGGAAAGTACAAATAAGAGAAAGAATAAATTAAAATTACATATTTGTAGATAACGAAGCCGTATTTATTTGCTTACATTGTCAACGAGTCGCAATTTTTAATCGAAAATCGGGACATTTTATTAACTGACGCTGCCAGCACTAACATGATAAATAATTATAGGTTATGAATGATAAAAACTAGAAAATCCTATTATCTTCAGGATTTTAATGCGACATAAGGTTCCGTCATGCTATGGCATAAAAAATCATCACTAATAAATTATATTTAGGGACAAATCCGTTATACCTACGCGTGAAAACACGCGCCGGCAATTTTATTTATTTATTTAAAAACTTTTTGCCCACCACATTGAGTAGTATGACAAAAGGCGGACTTAATGCCTAAAAGCATTCTCTACCAGTCAACCTTTAGGCTAAGCGGAAATTCGTAAAGGCGGCAATTAATAATCGATAATATACATACATACAAATATAACAACAACAAAGAAAATAAAAAACAGAGCTATAATATATATATATGACTAATATATATACATTTTCAATGGGATAGAATCGTTTTCTAACATTAAAATAAGCAAAAATGGAACAATAAACACCAATGAACGTACCAACTGTCAAGCTTGTTTCGCTTTTTGAGAAGCCGACCTTGATAAAACTGGTTACGCGATAAGGGACAAAAGATTTGGTAATTCTATCTCTGTCTAAAACATTTACATTTTTCCATAGTGAATATCATAGATTACTCAAGATTTCAACCAATGTTATCGCGTCAATTGATATCGGTGACCAATGATCGGTGTCTTATCTGGGTTCATTTGTTGCTTATTTGAGTTTATTCCTTTTGTGGTTGGAATAGGCTTATAAGTAGTACTTCAACGTGAAGTGTGATCCTCAGGTGTCACCGGTAACGGGTTAAGATTTAATAGTTGACAATTTTTACATGGCCAGTAGATATAGCCTCCCATATTTTGCTAAAAATAATGAAATGTTTTGGGGTTGGGGTAGAGTGAAAGGAGCGAATGGGCTGACAGCAAGGCGAGCCAAATTGTCAATTTAATATGAAAAACAATTTCCAGTTAAAAATTTTGACGGCGCGGCGCGCGGTATATTTAATAATTACTAAGAAGAAGATAATTATTAAGGATATAATTAAGGATGAAGAATATAATTAAGCACCTTTTTATTTTCATTTTATATTCCTTAAATAATGTAATTTTATTTTATTTATTGTGTAAATAAAAACAAAATTGTAAATATAACATTTCATTATCATGATTTTTATGCCATTTCCATCTTAATTCTTGGTCTTATTATGGTTACTCCCAGTTTCTAGTTTCCAAATGATATTTACTGCGTTATATATATTTTCAAAAGTATTTATGATTAACAATATTTTTATTTAATTTAAATACTGTATGCTACAATACTATATATATGCTTCCAAATCTAGGCAGTCATTTGGTCTTCTTATATATACATATACAACAATTCGATGGAATTCGGTTGAACGGCATAGAATTCGATCTTCTGCAACGTCACCTAGTGACGAAGTATAAAAAATCTTCCATGTAAAAAAAATATGTAAATGTGTCAAATTAGATGGAGATGGTCTCATTCTGCGAGTGTCATGCTTGCAGAAAGAGGCCGCGGAACGGGAGGGTGAGGCGAGTACCTTCGCTGAACCGCTCCGCCGAAGAAGACCGCTAAGAGTCACCTATTCGCTATACGCATCTTCTCCCCCAACCATAAGCGCCGCTGGGTCTGGTATGGTACTCTCTACCCCGGGAACCCCCCTAGGAATAAATAAATGGATGAATCGCATGGGAATCTGTTAAGCGACATAGCATTCGATGCTCTGCAACGCCATTTAGCAACGAAGTATAAAAATGCATAATAGAATGGCCTTCTATATAAAAAAAGGAAATGTGTCAAAAAATGAATGTTTAAAAAAATGATGTACCTTTACCAACAGCAGAGGCAATCTTTTCTAAAAGAGTTGATGCTTTTAATTCTTCCGGGGATTTAAAATCCCAGTCAACTACTAACTGTAAACCACTACGAAGTAAATCATTACTCTCAAACATTGCATTTGATAAGGCAGCCATAATATTCTCAGTGCCTACTAAATAATCCTTTGTTTTACTGAGGTGGCACAATTCATCATTTATTACTAAGCTAGTAAAGCCAGGTGTGGCAGCAAAAGATTGTAATGACTTAGAGTATCTAACATTACGCCAGGTTGGTAAGCCAAAATTTTGTAGTAACTTTATTTTGTCAACTCTTTCCGGAAGAGCTGGTTTTATTAACTTCGTTGCATCAATATCAATCGCTACCTGGCCTAAATTAAGAAATGTGTCTGCAGCCTGAGGAAGAGATAAAAATGACTCGTTGGAACACCGATTATTTGACACCTGTGATTGGTTATTATGAGAGCCACCGAGACTCTGCATATAGATGTTAGATAAAAATCCTACCTGATTAATAAGTGCTTCCAAGCGAGGGTCCTCTTTAGAATCTCTTCTTTTAAAAGAGGGCCTCTCACTCTCCGTCAGAGAAGAACTTTCAGACGAATCTGAGTCCGACCCATTTTCGTTATTAATCACTACGTTCGGCTCGTTTTCGTTCATCTTATAACTTAAAACTTATTAAAAATTTCAAATCGTACACAACTTGGCGGCGAGTAACACACGCAATGACTTTGACAGGACGGCCTTGCGGTGACAGACCATAGATATTTCAAATAAGGTAGAGGATGTACATCTATGGATTCGGCTTAGGACACACGAGAGTAAGTACAACAATAAAGGTGAGTCAACACTGCTTCTTCATAATGCGATGCTGTGTTTTCGACAAGGCACATAATATAGAAAATTTAAAGGAATATAATATTTGTAACTTTAATAAGATCGAGAAAAATGCATCGCGAGTTAAAACACTCTTGTCAAAATTGAAGTTAAATAATTTAAATAAAGAGGAAAGGATTAACATAGAAAGTTTATGTGCGAAATATCCCGATATCTTTTATTTGGAAGGGGACAAGTTATCAACCACTGATATTTATCAACACTCAATTAAAGTAAAACCGAATATACAACCAATTTTTTCAAAACCTTATCGATTGCCTCATGCTTTAAAAAATGAAATTAAAAACCAAATTGATCAAATGTTGAAAGAAAATATTATTGAACCATGTCAAAGTGAATGGTCCAGTCCAATCTTGTTGGTGCCAAAGAAAAGTGACCAAAATGGAAACAAAAAATGGCGTTTGGTCATAGATTACAGAAAACTTAATAAAAGTATACATGATGACAAATTTCCTCTTCCAAATATAACAGAAATTTTAGATTCGTTATCTGGTTGCATGTATTTTTCTCATTTAGATTTACATCAAGGTTACTATAATGTTAACTTAGACCCAGACAGTCGCAAGTATACTGCTTTTTGTTCCGGAGAGTTTCAGATGACTAGAATGCCTATGGGCTTAAAAACCAGTCCTAGTTTATTTTCGCGTATGATGACTATGGCAATGACAGGGTTAACATACGAAAAATGTCTGGTGTACCAAGACGATTTAGTTTGTTTTAGTAGAGACTTACCTAGTCATATTAAGAATTTACAATCTATTTTTGAAAGATTACGTAAAGTTAATCTAAAGTTAAATCCTCAGAAGTGTATTTTCTTACAGAAGGAACTATTATACTTGGGTCATGTTGTGTCAGCAGAGGGTATCATACCAGATTCTGATAAAATAGAAGTCGTTAAAGATTACCCAGTTCCTACTAAAGTCGACGAAGTAAAAAGATTCGTTGCGTTTGTAAATTATTACAGGAAATTTATTCCTAATTTTGCAACAAAAGCACATCCATTAAATAATTTGTGTCGAAAAAATGTTATTTTTAAATGGGATGAGGAATGCCAAAAATCATTTGAACTGTTGAAACAAAATTTAATATCCCATCCTGTATTGCAATACCCTGATTTTTCGGAGTCTAATCAATTTATTTTACAAACAGATGCATCAGGATATGGGGTAGGTGCAGTTTTATGCAACAGCGACGGTAGGCCTGTAGCCTATGCCAGTCGTAGTCTTAACAAAGCAGAAAAAAGGTACCCAACGATTGAGAAGGAACTGCTTGCGATTGTATGGGCCGTGAAGCATTTTCGACCATATTTGTATGGTAGGACATTCAAAATTCAGACTGATCATAAGCCGCTTATCTATTTATTTGGAATGCGGGATCCATCTAGCCGTTTAATTAAATTTAGGTTAGCATTAGAAGAATACGATTTTGTACTTGAATACATAAAAGGGAAGAATAATTCTGCCGCTGACGCACTTTCACGTTTGCATTTAACTTCTGAGGACTTGAAAGAGATGAATCAAACGGTGATGAATGTAATGACGCGTGGCCAGATGGCTAAGCAACAACGGGATGCTATTATTTCTAAAAACGATGGGACTGATCAACCAAAACTTGTAGAAGTACATAGCAAACCGAAATATTTCACGGAATTACGTTTCATAAGCGCTTATGAATTAAATCGATATCGTAAATTGAGAGAGATAACGCATGAGAAGGGATGTTTGAGTTACGTGCCCTCAATGGATACTATTTTTATTAATTTAGCTTCTCGATCGCAACTATCGCCAGGCGAATTTGTGAGAGAGCTGAAAATATTTTGTGGGAAAATAAATATTAAAGAAGTGTACTTTATTAAGACTGAGAAAAATAATAAATTTGTGGAAAAGTTAATAAATGAAGTAAATAACATATGTAGTTGGTCCGGACCACGTATATGTATTTTAAGGGGAACAAAGAGAATAACTGATAAAGACGATAAGTGTGTAATTTTAAACGATTTTCATATATTACCCACAAGTGGCCATGCCGGCATAAGACGAATGGTAAATAACATAAAGAAATATTATTTTTGGCCAAAATTAGAAGCTGATGTTACAGAATTTATAAAAAGGTGTGACAAATGTCAAAAACAAAAACATTCCTCACATTATACTAAGGAACCTATGACAATTAGTTCGACGGCAACTTCAGCGTTTGAAAAGGTATATTTAGATATAGTAGGGCCGTTAGAGAGAGAGTACAATAATTATGTGTACATTTTAACTATACAATGTGAGTTGAGCAAGTATGTTGAGGCCTACCCATTAATATCAAAAAGGTCAGATGAGGTAGCCAGGAACTTCGTAAACAATTTTATACTCAGATATGGTATTCCGAAGGAGATAGCTACAGACAGGGGAACGGAGTTTTTATCGGACACAATGAAAGAGGTTTGTAAACTTTTGCATATTAACAAGCTGCAGTCTACTGCTTATCATCATCAAAGTATCGCCTTGGAGAATTCTCACAAACATCTAGGTAACTATTTGCGAATACAGACAGACAATCACTCAGAAGCTTGTAGCATGTGGCTTCCATTTTGGTGTTTTTCCTATAACACTGAAGTACATACGGAGACTAAGTTCACTCCCTATGAGTTGGTGTTCGGTAAGAAATGTATTTTACCATCTAATTTGCGATCAGCACAAGTTGATCCTTTGTACAATTTTGATAATTATCCTTTGGAACTCAAATTCAGATTACAAACGTCACAAAAAGAGGCTAGAGAAAATTTAATAGCAAGTAAATTAAAAAGAAAAGATAAGTATGATCGTAATATAAACCCTGTGACTTATGAACAGAATGATTTGATTTTAATAAAAAATGAAACCGGCAGTAAGTTCCAAAACATATATTCAGGTCCATACAAAGTAATAAGGGAATGTTCACCCAATGTAGAAATAATTAAGGATAATAAAAACTATGTTATTCACAAAAACAGAACAAAAATGTATTTTGAACCAATTACCTAACAATTTTGTTAAAAGTTTATGTACTAAATACTTACTTCAAAAGTTTGTAAGGATAGTAATTATAATATGACATTATACTATATGAACATTCGTAATATAAACTAAAATAAAATAAACTGTATTGTTTATTTTTTTTTTTTTATTGCGGTGGAGATGAGATGTAGTGAATAGATTATATTAACTAAACATACTCATTAATCATTATGTACTACGTAACCTAATTTTGTACCTATTTAATGTACGACCCATTGGAAATAAAGGCAGTATCTATTCAGCAGTCTCGGCTTTCATTCCTCTCTCAGGGCACCACATTACAGAATATTAACTACCAATATAAATAATTATTATCTGATTTATCTTCCACTCACCATTGGACCCGTTTTCATCTCTTTTATAGTATTCACTCACAGTGAAAGAAGTTGAAAGTAATGTATAAAGTATTTGAAAATCATAAAATTTATACCTATACATATAATAAAAATGTAACTGATCGCTGTCTATACATGGAAGATATATGAGTAAAACTATTATCGTGGGCCTTTATCAACGAAATAGAAACCAATGCAATGTCAGAATTTTTGTCAACTTATGCGCGCTAATCTTAGAAACGGCTTAACTGGGTACGACCAATTAGTAATTTAGCCGTTCCAAAAATTAAACTGGACAAACAGACGGAAAGAAAGAATTGCAAATTTAACAACGACATGGATGACGGACAACGGAGCTGTAACTGTAGACAGTGGGCATTATTTTGATTTTAGATTGATGATTATTCTTTTATAATCATTAGTGAATCCCTGAAGTTTCACTAAATATATATTTAATAGTGACTTAAATGGGTTGAAGAAATAATTATTCCATACATGTTTTCCGATTTACGATGTTGTACAAAAATTAACTAAACAGTACAGGTTAGGTGCGGTGCGTGTCAGTACGCAGGTAAAGATAAAATGGCTACAATGGCTTCCATTGAACTGAGGATACCCAAGTACCCGACATTTGGCCCCCAATAAATATCAAACAAAAGATTTCGTTACACATGAGACTATACGCAACCGATGCATTTCTGAAATGTTTTTTTTTTTTTTTTTTTTATATTTGCCGGGTGGGCAAATGACTCTACTCCACCTGATGTTAAGTGGTAGTAGAGTCCAAACGCGAGTACGGCCAGTACAGTCGGCACTTGGTTCAGCAGCCGTCTCCACTGGACCAACACCTATCGCGGCAATGCTCGCTCGGGCACTGGCTGTACGCTGGCTGACCTCGAAACGCGGCTGCAAGCCACTTCACGAGATTTTCACCATGCGTACGGTGGTAACAAGCCAGGCGGATGTTTATCATCCTACCACCAGATGATATCCCTTAGTCGCCTCTTACGACACCCATGGGAAAGGGGCAGTGAAATGTATTCTTTCTCCGTCACTGCACGGATTAGAATCTTATATATTTTTCATACATAAAATAATAAATGTAACATAAATACATATTATATATTATAACATATACATGTAATACACAATATAAATATTTACACTTTAAAATCATATAAATAATTAAAATATAATATAATAATTTATGTAATGTCGGAAGGCAGTCGCCGCGCGATCGTATAATAGAAATGTCTATTCTAAATAAAATACCGTTACTTTGAACAAAGAAACGTAAGCGCATCGGCTCGGCAGTCGGCCGCCTTCCGCCAGGCAGTCGAATCCTAGATCTCGTACTGAACGCACGTCGCTTCTCGCTTGTAATTTGTTACACGATTTTGCACCTTAAGTCTTTGTAATAAGTCATACTTCCTTCTTGCATCTAAGCTTTCCTTCATACTTCGTTCTTCTCATTCTACTCTGTGCTGTGCTGTGCCTATCTTTGTGTTTATTATTTCTACAAGAAATAAATTAGTAGTGGAAGAAACTTTGTTTTAATCAAACCTCATCTACAACATCATTCACAACGCCGCTACATTGGTGACCCCGACGTGATAACAAAGAAGCTGAAAACGAAGAACATTAGTTAGCCAGCACAAGTAAGGAACACTAGATTATTTGGTGGAATAAAATGGAACCACAAAATGGAGGTAACTCGAACGTAAATGCCGAGTCACGACGACCATTTACACCTCACGACACGACCGACATATTTCGAGTCGGAGTGCGACCACCACCGTTCTGGGCAGAAGAACCTGCAGTTTGGTTTTCACAACTGGAAGGCAATTTTGTGTTGTCGAGAATCACTGACGACGATACAAAATTTTATTACGTTACTTCGACATTGGAACACCGTTACGCAGCAGAAGTGAAGGATATAATTATTTCACCACCAAAGACAGGGAAGTACGAACGACTTAAAACTGAATTAATCAAGCGTCTGTCAGCCTCGCGCGAGAAAGAGGTAAAACAATTACTCGTTCACGAAGAGTTAGGAGATCGGAGACCAACTCAGTTTCTCCGGCACCTACAAAGATTGGCAGGTCCATCAGTTCCAGACGATTTTATTAAAACTATTTGGATAAGTCGTCTGCCTACTGATCTTCAACCAATTATTGTGGCTCAGAAGACTTATGACCTTCAAGCTTTGGCTGACTTAGCCGACAGCTTACATGAATTGGTGCCGTGCACACCTCAAGTCGCTTCAACATCTGCTCCCCAGTCAACCATTGATTCAATGGCGAAACAAATAGATGAGCTCACAAAGCAAGTAAAAGCTCTCTCTGCTCGCAGTCACAGAGCAAGATCGAGATCAAGAAGACGACGTAGCCCGACAGTACAAATGAGATCACAGTCTAACTACAGAAAATTTCCATTATGTTGGTATCACAATAAACACGGAAAGAATGCCAATAAATGTGTGAAGCCATGCGATTTTAAGTCCGAAAACTACCAAGGCAATCGGTAATGGCGACATCCGATAGCCATAACGTATCTGGTCGCCTTTTCGTAACGGATCGAAAATCGAAGATGCAGTTTCTCGTTGATACAGGGAGCGATCTCTGCGTCTTCCCTCGCACAGCACTACGTGAAAGAAGATCTCCGACCAATTACCAACTCTATGCCGCGAATGGGACTTCTATTTCAACATACGGCTATGCTCACCTTGAGCTGAATCTTGGCCTGCGTCGAGACTACACATGGCGATTTATAGTGGCAGATGTCACTAAGGCTATAATTGGCGTCGACTTCTTGTCATATTATGGTCTTATAGTCGACTGCCGTAACCAGCGTCTCATCGATAGCACCACAACCCTGACGACTTCAGCAGAATCAGTATCATCATCCAGCACGATTTCTTCAGTGAAGACATTGCTCGGTGATTCAAACTACCATATATTGCTACGTCAATTTCCGGAGATCACACGTCCTGCTGGAAACGAGAAGGTTGTTAACCATAACACTGTCCATCATATCATGACTACACCTGGACCCCCAGTATCTTGCTCGCCACGTCGCTTGGCTCCAGATAAATTGCTCATAGCCAAGGAAGAGTTTGCAGCAGATATGATTAAAAATGGAACAGCTCGACCATCAGAGAGTCCATGGGCATCACCTTTGCATCTTGCCCCAAAGAAGGAAAGTGGATGGCTTCCATGCGGTGATTATCGGATGCTTAATGCAAGAACAATTCCTGACCGCTATCCGATTCGGAATATTCACGATTTCACGCATAACATATCGGGTTGTCGTGTTTTCTCCAAAATCGATCTCGTGAAAGCATTTAACCAGATTCCAGTATTCTCTGAGGACATTGCAAAGACGGCCATCACAACACCGTTTGGTCTTTATGAGTTCCCATATATGACCTTTGGACTCAGAAACGCCGGCCAGACCTTCCAGCGTTTTGTTGACGAAATGACCAGAGGCTTAGACTTTGTCTACGCATACCTATACCGCAGACGATTCCCTCATATTTTCCCCTGATGAAGAAACACATCAACATCACTTACGAAGTCTGTTTCAAAAGCTTCGGGAGTATGGGATGGTAATAAATGCGTCTAAATGCGTCTTTGGAGTTTCTGAAGTGTCTTTCTTGGGATATACCGTTTCATCAAATGGCATCAAACCATTGGAATCCAAAGTCGAGGCAATTAAAGAATTTCCTGTGCCTAAGACTGTGAGAGAATTAAGAAGATTCTTAGGCATGCTGAATTTTTACCGCAAATTCATCCCAGGTGCCGCGGAAATTCAACCGCCTCTACACTCTCTTCTCACTGATAAGGTCAAAGGCTCACATCCAGTAGACATCACGGGTGAAGTTTTTAAGGCATTCGAAGAATGCAAAAACAGTCTATGCAGTGCAACACTCTTAGCTCATCCAGACTTGAACACAAAGATCGCGCTCGTAACTGATGCTTCAGACAAAGCCATAGGAGCTGCTATACACCAATACAAAAATGATGCTTGGCAACCTCTCGGTTTCTTTTCACGGAAACTAAGTCCTTCGCAAAGTAAATACTCTCCGTATGACAGGGAGCTACTTGCGATATACGAATGAATCCGTTAGTTCCGATACATGCTAGAAGCAAGGCATTTTACCCTTTTTACGGATCACAGACCTTTATGTTACGCCTTTACAACAAGAAAGGATAAATGCTCACCACGACAATTTCGCCACCTCGACTATATCAGACAATTTACTACCGATATACGGCATATATCTGGAAAGGACAATGTCGTGGCAGATACACTATCGAGGATTGAAGAACTGACAAAGCCAATAGACTTGACAGAGCTAGCGCAGTCACAAGCTGACGATCTTGAGCTGAAACGACTGATAGAAGGAGAATCGTCTCTCATGCTACGTAAGACGATCATTCCTGGAACGCAAATACAGCTGTACTGCGATGACAAAAATCAGACTCTAAGACCCTTTGTCACATCACCGTTTCGCTACAGAGTATTCCAAAGCATACATTCACTCAGCCATCCTGGCGCCAATGCCACTGCTAAACTTGTAGCTCAGCGTTTCGTATGGCCCGGCGTACGGAAAGATTGCCGTGAATGGACAAAGAAATGTCAAGCCTGTCAGCGAGCAAAGACTACTCGGAACGTTTCAACCAGTCCTGGGAATTTTCAACTTCCACGTGCCAGATTTACCACCGTCCATATAGATCTAATAGGACCACTGCCAATCTCAAGCGGTTACAAATATTGTCTTACAGCCGTAGATAGATTCACGAGATGGCCAGAAGCTATTCCTATTATGGACATAACAGCAGAGACAGTAGCTAAGGCCTTGATATCCAGCTGGATAGCATGCTTTGGATGCCCTACTGCTATAATCACTGACAGAGGACGACAATTTGAATCTGCCCTTTTCAAGCACCTCTCTGAAATGGTTGGTTTTGAACACAAGAAAACTACTGCTTATCACCCTGCATGTAATGGCATGGTTGAGAGATTTCACCGCCAATTAAAAGCCGCCATTGTCTGTCATGAAAACTCAAATTGGACAGAATCACTTCCATTGGTGTTGCTTGGAATCCGAAATGCCATTAAAGAAGATATTCAAGCATCTTCGGCAGAAATGGTATATGGCGAGACGCTTAGATTACCTGGAGAGCTTTTTCAAACATCCACGAATAAGTCTGATGACATAACCGATTTTATGGCACGACTTCGGATTATTGCGAAGAACCTTCAACCGCAACCAGCTTCCAGGCACTGTAAGAAATCTATCTTCATATTCAAAGATCTTGCAACGACTAGTCATGTGTACCTCAGAGAAGATGCTAACAGAGGAGCACTCCAACTGGCTTATACTGGTCCACATGAAGTACTGGCGAGGAACGACAAAGTCTTCAAAATACTTGTCCGAGGAAAACCTACCTCTGTAACAATAGAAAGACTGAAGCCTGCATACATACGCTATACGCTACACATATATTTAAAAACCTTTATCTTTAATCTCGCTAACATGTTTAACCCATCTAACAGACGGATCACAATTTATTCGCAGATTGTAATATATCATTACCCGTAGTAAATAAAACAAAATCGTCAGCGTATTGCATAATCATTACCGATTCGATCTGTTTGCAAATGTCAACGGAAGCTACATTAAACAGAAGAGGAGACAGAGGATCACATTGAGCGAGGCCTCGACCGCTCGTCCTACCAATGAAGTCATTGCCTACATTAATATAAATATGTCTTTCTATAAGAAAGTTCCAAATGTACGAACATAACTTTGAACCGAACTCCATACGATCCATAGTCCTCGTCAAAGACAATAGGTAATATTATTGTAGGCGTTATCAGTATCTACAGAGCATCCAATAGTTGAAAAACCTTTTATAAATACAATTTGAATTAGATAAACCAAGTGACTAAGATTATCTAGGCATGATCTAGACTTTCTGAAACCAAAAGTATTGTCGGGGAGTAATTTATTTTTTTCTACAAACCATTCTATTCTATTCTTAATTAAAATATGAAAAATTTTACAAACACAAGAAATTAATGAAATAGGACGAAAAGCACAGTCAGAATGAGGGTTCCGGCCAGGTTTTGAAATCGGAATAATAGTATGTGTCTCCATTACATAATTTTAACAGAAATAATTTAGCAATTTTAGGAAGTTTTTTTAACATGGAGAATGAAATTTCATCTTCTCCGGGGGCTGTATCTTTTGTTTTCATAGAATTATCCGACTCAAAAATTGTAAAAGGATTATCTAAAATAAGCCGAGATGGCCCAGTGGTAAGAACGCGTGACTCTTAACCGATGATCTTGGGTTCAACCACTGAATTTTCATGTGCTTAATTTGTGATTATAATTCATCTCGTGCTTTACGGTGAAGGAAAACATCGTGAGGAACAGGTTTCCTACAGGTTAGCACACATGTGTCTAATTTCACTGAAATTCTGCCACATGTGTATTCCATCAACCCGCATTGGAGCAGTGTAGTGGAATAAGCACCTTCTACTAGTACTACTAGTGGAATAAAACCTTCTTCTCAAAAAAAAAAAGGAAAGGAGGCCTTAGCCCAGCAGCGGGACATTCACAAAGTATCTAAAATAGGGTTGGAAGAACGAAATATTGGGTTCGATGGTGAAACAAAGTCAGGACATAAATTACGTATAAGTCGATTAGCGTGGACTTTATTAATAACTAAGAAGTGTTGTTTTCGTCCTATCATCAAAATTAATTTCTGCCATTAAGCCAACCTATTCCTAACGTTTTGTGACTGTTATTATCGCTAAGCGTTAGTTGTTTACAAGTGTTCGGCGATGCAGTTGCATCGCAAACCGCATTGTAAGTGAATGTGTCGTTGGGAGCAAAAAATATCCTTATCTTTTAGATAAGAATAAACAAAAGCTTGCGTATCGATAGTTGTTGTTTGCATTATGAACCTTATGCGTAATGGAGGATAACTCTAATCTGGATGACGATGTTATGCTGTTCTGCAATTATGTGGACAACTGTGATAATGGAGATCTACTAGCTGAGAAACGAGTTGTAAGAAACGTTGAAGATTATACACAACCGATGAATTTAAATAATAAGGAATTAAGTTCAAATAAACGTAGCCGCTTAGAAGAGAGGGAGAATAATGATGAAGAATGGACACAGGTTTCTCGAAGTAAGGCGAAGAGAAGATCTATTGAGGATATTCAGGTAAGTGTTACTTGCAGATATAAATTTCCGAAACAATTTACTTTGGCTAAATTACTTAAATCGCAAAATATTATTGGCGTTTTGAAAACTAAATATGTGAATTCGTATAAAATTCTTATGAGTTTTAGCACAGAATACTTAGCAGAGAAGTTTATGAACTGCGAAGGACTTCGTAGTATGGGTTGGAGGAGCCAAAAAACTTGGGAGGTAGGAATTTCTTACGGTATTGTTAAGGTTATCGACTCAGATTTATCAGAAGAAGATTTATTAAATTATCTACAAAGTGAAATCGAAATTGTGTCATTTAAGAGGCTGAGCGGTAGAAGCGGCAATGAGTGGACGCCGAGTGAATCTATTAGAGTTGGGTTTAAAGGATCTTCTTTATCGTCTTATATTTTTATACTGGATTTGAGAATCAAAGTTGAACCATTCATATTTCCGGTAACTCAGTGCTCCAAATGTTGGAGATTCGGACATACAAAAACCTTATGCCCTTCTAATAAAATTATATGCCCGAAGTGCGGTGGACATCATGAAAACTGCGAAAGCACCTCATTCAAGTGTGTCAACTGTGGAGAAAACCATTTGGCGTTATCAAAAGCTTGTCGGATTTATAAAAAAGAAAAAAGAATCAGAGAGCTCATGTCAGAATTTAATGTCACATATAGGAAGGTGATGTTATTATATGTACGTGCCCCCTTCTCCATCATTTTGCGATGTGTCACAGTCACACAGTAGATCTTCCACCCAAGGCAACCCTAGCGGTAATGGTAAGATTGTTGAAAAACATAGTTCTCCAGTTTCTTCATCTCCTACTTTTGCTGAGGTAGTTAGTTCAGCCACCATCCGAACAAAAAAAGTGACATTTAAAAAAGAGTGAACGAAGACAAACCCTGAAAAGCAATCCGGGCAAGAAGTTACAGAGGACGCTACTTTAATGGATGTATCTCAAAATTTGAACTCAGAAGAAGAAATGGAATGCCCTTTGCCTTCCGAAGAGACTCGACATGAACCTGAAACTAAGGATCGATCATTATCTTTTATGGAATTGATTTAGAAAATTCGGACGTTTCTTTTTAAAGAAATCCAGTATTTTTTTTTAAATTAAGAACTCGCTGCAAATTGTTATGGACTGGGTTAAAGATTTTGTTTCAAAAAGTATTTCGGATGTATCAGATTTTTTTAAAAGTATGTCATTATTTATAAATGGATAATAGTTATGTAAAAGAGTTAAATTTAAATATATTTCAATGAAATGCTCGTAAAATTAGGCCGAAGTTGTCATCTTTTAAGAATTTGTTGATTCAGGAGAAAATTCATGTGGCAGTTATTACTGAGACGTGGCTGAATCCAGAATGTAAATTGAAAGTTAGCAATTGTAATATATATAGGCTAGATAGGAATGTCCCATATGGATGTGTAGCCCTAATAGTGCATAAATCAATAACGTCACAAATTGTTAATTTTCAAAATAATAACTTGGGTATGGAAATGATTTGGGTTAAGGTCCTTAATTGCGACCAATTGGAAAATATTATATGTGTATATTGCTCGCATGAAGTTAATACGGTACAGGCTAACTGGGATTTCTTATTTAATCTTTCAACTACGAAAACAATTGTTTTAGTGGACTTTAATGGACATCATACGTCGTGGTCTCATAAAACGGACTGTCGTGGTTTACAAATAATGAATGCGGTTTTGAATTCTGACTTCATTGTATTAAATGATAGTTCTCCAACGAGATTTCAGCTGGTCGAGGGCGTCTTACGGAATTCTTCCCCAGATATAACTTTTGTATCATCAGATATTTCCTTGTGTTTTAACTGGCGGGTTTTAAATGAATCACTAGTGAGTGATCATTTATGCATTAAAATAACTTCTAGTATTTCGGTAAACATTTATTATCACAAAAAAAGAAATTTTAAAGCAGCTAATTGGCAGTATTATGCTCTGTATTTAGAAAAATCTTTTACTGATCTCGTTATTCCGGATGATATACAGTCTTCCTACGATCTTTTTATTCATTTAATCAATGAAGCGGCGGATTTATTTATTCCTTATATTAAATTTTGTCAAATACCCGAAAGTAAATTCTCACCAAAACCTTATTGGAACGCAAACTTATCTAAGGCCGTTGCAATCCGAAGACTTTGTCTTGGTAATTTCAGGAATAATCCTACTCCAGATAACCTTGATACATTCTTAAATGCTGTTAGGGAATCACAAAGGCTTATGAGGTGCGCCGAGAGAAAGGGATGGTCAAACTTTTGTAACTCAATTGATGAAAGGACTCGTTTCAATCGAGTATGAAACGAAAACAACCCTTCGTAATTATTGATAAAGTACAAGCTAATCGACTTTTACGTAATTTATGTACTGATTTTGTTTCACCATCGAACCCAATATTTCATTCTTCCAATCCTATTTTAGAAACTCCTATTACAATTTTTGAGATGGATAATTGTATGAAAACAAAAGATACAGCACCGGGAGAAGATGAAATATCATACTCTATGTTAAAAAGACTTCCAAAAAATGCTAAATTATTTTTGTTAAAATTATTTAACGGCTTCCTAGAATATGGCTTTGTTCCTTCTCAATAAAGACGCATACGTATTATTCCAATTTCTAAACCTGGCCGGGACCCTCATTCTGACTCTGCTTTTCGTCCTATTTCATTAATATCTTGTGTTTGTAAAATTTTTCATATTTTAATTAAGAATAGAATAGAATGGTTTGTAGAAAAAAATAAATTAATCTCGGACAATACTTTTGGTTTATTTGTTTTATGACCAGCCAGGTATAGGCTCAACTACAACAACTTCCCCTTTTTAAGTAAATTAAAAATAAAACTAAACATAACTTGTCATTAGACTTCGGTATATTTCCAATTATCATTTGTAATTGAGATACAATATTATCATGAACCTCATCACTATAACGTTCTGTTCTAAGAGTGCTGCTCGGGACAACATGTCCACAATAAGCATATACTTTCCAAGAACGTACGTAACAACTAAATCATAGCCCTGTATTCTTAACAGCATACGCTGCAATCTTGCTGGGACAGACCTTAAAGGTTTTTTAAAAATACTTTCTAATGGTTTATGATCAGATTCCACAACTTCGTTTTTTTGACCATAAACATATTGATGAAAACGCTCACATGCGAAAACGATCGTTAACATTTCTTTTTCGATTTGTGCATACCTTTTTTGTGCTTCAGTAAGCGTTCGAGAGGCATATTCTACAGGACGACCACCCTGCAGCAGTACAGCTCCTAATAAAATACATGACTCGTCCACTGACATTACAACGGGCTGACATGAGTCATAAAGCGCCAAAACACCAGCACCCGTGACTACCTCTTTTAATCGATCACAGAAAAACGTTCGCTTTCTTCCCAACGCCACTGGTTATCTGTTTTCAATTATTATTTGATGAATGATGATGATGATGAATGAAACGACTTTAAATTGCTGCCACTCACGTGACTCTATCCAGCTTTGAGACTACGATAAATATAATTAATGTATCCCAGGTATCGACAGGCTCACCAAGAATTTTTAGAAAGCGTAGATTTTTTAATATAATATTTATGAGAGTGCGGATTGATGCAGGAGGCTCCGTGCTTAACGCTTGAATATTGAATATTGTTTTACGTGATTATGAACTGATAATCTACTATTATTATATCGATTAAGTAGGTCCCATGCGATCGAATAATTATCGGAAGTAAATTCTAGTGCATCGATCACCGATTCCGCGACCGTACCTAAATTCCAGCCAGTGTTCGTATGCCCCGTCAAAGGAAGGTAATGTTATTGTAGGTAGTTTAACTGATCGTAATTGACTATTACAGCATGATTTGGAACAAGTAGTGATCTCACCATTACTACCACTGGTACCACTATTTAATAAGAACTCAGCTTGAGAGAGGGTGCTATAATAGCAATCTTCGAACTGTTATCTTTGAGGAAGTTGCTCGTCATAATCACACTCAGGAACACTTTCTTCGATCTTTGACTGAATGATATTAAATTCGCGGTACAGGTTCGTGGCGCCTTTAATTCTAAATTTTAAATCAATTTTATTTTGTACAGTACCTAATTTAATATCAAAATTACTTGTATAAGTACCGAATCTAGTTAGCCTAGTTTTCAAAATGCCGCATTTTTAATGAATTCACGTACTAATAATTCTACCTTCTCATCAGTGAGTCCTAACTAGAGGATTGTAAAATGAGGAGTACTTACTGTTTTTGGCAGAACAAACCACGTCGACAAGCGTCTGCTACGGGTTCTAAGCGCGGTATTCCAAGGTTCTTAGTCGATAGCTGAAATTATATACGACACCATATAAAACAAAAAAAAACAAGGGTTGGATAGTTAGCGGATGGGTTGACCGTACCGAAATGCACATGCAGCCTGTCTTCCACATCCAGCAGCTCCTGAACTTCTTCTAGCTTCAGCGGTTAATATTCGCAATATTCGCAATATATTCAATATATTCAATTTAGCTTGCGTGGTTTCTTAATTTGGCGTCGAAGGACCAAAATATTAACGTTCGGAATTTAAAAAAAAAGTCGTATTCAATGATATGCGTTTTACTCGATTAATAGTTAAAGTCGTTAAGATTTTAAATTTTTTCTTGCAGGACCAGTCGTTGTTCTCTCTGTCATTTTGGCGTTATGTTATTGCTGTTGTTCCGTAACCGCTCAAACAGTTTGTATTCATTTTTCTTGTTTTTTTGCCGTTAATTTTGGAACTAAACGTCTCACCTAAATGTCTATTTCTACAATAGATCCCATCTCATAGTGGCATAAGGGAGAACGATGATAGATGAGCTTGCAAAACATATATGTACATGTGGCTTAATATTAAAAACAAAACCATTCTATAGCGAGTTTTTATTTATTTCTAAGAATCGTTGTTTGGATTTATAAAAAAATATTTGGATGAAAGGTCCACAACGAAGGGTATTTGGTAAAAGACTATTCAGCCGCAACCGATAAGTTCTCCTTGGATCAACAATAGCTTCAATAGATTAGATATAGTAATAGCTTTAAGAATATGTTCCGGACACATTCCTTTGAACAAGTTTGCTTATATGATGAATAAGATTAATTCCCCTAATTGTGAGGAATGTGATAGGATCGACGATGTATATCATATTGTAATTGAATTTATCCGGAACGAACCATTACGTAATGAAATATTTATGTCTCATGGTGTTATTAGATAAGTCGGTGGATTAAACTGCGTCCTGGCATTTCCTTTGCCCTCGAGTGCCAGGGCTATTTGATACTCAGAACAGTAACTTAAGTTGATGTACTCATTCACAAATTGACAATATATATTTTTTAATTCAGGTTGTTTTCGAAACCTTTTTTCTAATTTTAAAAATCGTTGTTTCGCTAAATTGTAAGAGTCGTCTAAGCAGTCTGAAGAAGAAATTAGAGGCAGCTTCACAACGAAACGACCTGACTCTAGGCGTGTGGTGTGAGCAATAAAGTGTTGTTCACAAGCTTTCTCTGTTTCACTGAGCAATGAAAAGCGCTCGGGTAGCAGGTTTATTGAACTGAAAAAAAAATTGCATCTTATTAACTTAGGGTATGAGTTTAAAATAATAGGGTCGGAAATAACCCAGCCAAACTGCGAATCCCTAAGAAATGGCTTATTGTAACCGAGAGATGTTTGCTTGTTCTCTATAATATCCCAAAAATATCTGCACCTAATAACAACATGCCTAGCATCATAAAAGCTGAGATCAGCAAGCTTTATATTAATTGGTATATTGAAATGCTTGAGATCGATAATATTGGAAGATTACCAGTTAGTTCGGGTAAAACTGAATACGCCAACGTCACGCTAAAATTGTTACTTTGACTTCAATTGAAGCACGCATCGCTCGTTTGTAAAGTGACATGTTGACCCACGCCAATTATTCCTTCGGTCTTTGAGTATTGGCTAGCCTCATACCTGCATCCGTCTCTGAATATTATATGCCTCAGTATCTCAAGATAGCCTACCCACCAAAACCTCAATCTGTTCTTGAATGCTATCGAATTCACTGGACAAAGATTCAAATTTATTACATTTCAATCTCAACTCATTAACTTGAATAGGTGTAAAAGAAGGAATATTTTTTTATTATTTCGATGTAACGAAGATGTTGAAATTTTCTAAGACGTCCTTTCACTGAACAACGTTTAATTTGCAAAGGTTTAATTTCCGCCATTATTAACACAATAAACGTTTACAAAAATGTAACGCAATTACAAAAAAATTAAAATATAAAATGTGTAACTTTGTTTAAACGATAAATTCCTGTTATTATAAACACGTGTTGCGGTGCGTTTTAAACAAAAGAATGCTCGAAAGCTATGCGCATGACCTTGACGCAGCTGTTCAAGGCGAATGACCGATAACAATATTGCACTGTGACTAAATGATAATTGTCGACGCGATTTGAACAAGTTTTGAACTATACAGAATGTATTTAAGATATAGGGAATTCGGTTTTGATTTATACAAATAAGGAAAATAAGGATATATAGAAGGACACTTACTTGATTAGACCGGCAGTGCTGCTGATGTGCTGCACGCTGGAAATGTCCTTGCACGCCACGAAGAACTGAGTTGGATGTTGAACTGCTGCTAGGCCAAAGACTTTCTCGGCTAAAGGCTCAGTCTTCAAATTTGCTTGTGTCGTAGACTTCGACTTCGCAGTAGTAATATAATCGCTATTTATAAGCGATATCGGCTCGAAATTTATCACGGTCGCCACTTATGTATTTTTTCTTTCATAATTGATGACTTTCGGTCATTAAAAATAAAACATTCGATGTGAATTATAGTTTTCTTTATTACTAATATTATAATGTATATATTCCTAATGTATTTTATGAGTACGGTCCAGCACGACAACATTATGGTCACATACGTATAAATAATAATAGCTTGTTGCGTTCTGACGGTATGTAGGACGTTGAATTGCTACGACATTTATGGCAGGCGCTAACACTACATTTATACCTATATATCTATATACCTCCCTTGAATACGCGGGCGAAAATTTGTAATAAATAATTTAAAAATTTGCAAGTGAGCCACCAAGTTTAATTAAGGTAAATCATATAAGTGTAAAAACGACCTATATATATTCTCTACACCTAAATTTATTTAACTGGCTTATAATTATTAAGATTTATAAAATCTCGTATATTTTATGAATATTATAAAATTGTAAGAAGATTGAAGATGGATTAAGATTAAGATTTTTATTGTTGATATCGACTGATCGTGTCGTAGTATACATTTTTGAATCATTTATTTTTCGACAGAAACAATCTCACGTTAATCAATACGGTTTTTTTAATCTTTACTATCCTCGTATATAAAATATATAAATAGACTACCTATGTTTAAAACATACCTACCGAGGTACAAGTTAGTATGTGCGTTCTTCAAAAAGTTGTATAAGTATTGAGTATGTATACCACATACATATATAAAACATAAAACAGATGTGCTTTTTTTTATTCTCATTTAAAGAGCTGTGTCACTTGGGTGACTATGTTGCTCTGGTAGGTTACACAAATATTCTTATCCATACATTAATTATAATATATTGTGTAGTTTCGCTTATTTATATTATGTTTACCTATATTATACATAATTTTGTCTAGCTCTGAAGTAGGATTTGCAAGATAATTAACATTTAATAATTTTAAACATAATATCTGACCCATTGATCTTTCTATTAATTGTGACAGAAGGGGTTCGCTAATACATCCTTTACAGTCCCACAATCGGGACAATTGGGAGACGGTACTTGCCTCATTAAATATCCAAACTTATTTAATGGAATGTGTTCGGAACGCAGTCTCAACGCCATCACAATATCTTCACGTTTCAAATCACATGTTCCCACCCAAGAGTAACTTAAAAGGTTGTGGTTGAATCGTTTTCTACCATATGCCTTTTTCTTTAGATCTCTTATCAAAATATTGTTTCCAAGTTTTTACAAATTTACCTTTTATAAAATAAAGGCAGTCAGTATAGAAGGCAGCAAGTGCAGGCCTGTTTGGCAAACAGATCGACCTTCTCGTTACCAATGATTCCAATATGAGAAGGAATCCACTGCAAAACAACAAATTTTCCGAAGGACTTAATTTTTAGAATCAGTTCAATTATGGTATTGGCTATCGGTGTACCTCGAAAAGTCGAAGTGCAACGAGTCAAATGTTGTAATGAACTTTTTGAGTCAGTGAGAATAATAAATTTATTTAAATTAATTGTCTCGATATAACGTAATGCTTCAGCCAGAGTTATAAGTTCTGCGTACATTATGGAAATTTCATAATTATTTTTAAATCTTATATTCATTTCTGCTTGTGGATCCAAGTAAATTTTTGAAGGCCAAATATTTAAATTAAACATTTCTAGTTGAATGCTTCTATGAACTGGTATATTTTGAATTTCATTAAATAATATAATTAATAAAGGCTTTTTTTTTCCAAAAAGAATTTTCGAATTGAGGTGCATAGTCACTAAGTAATGAAATAATACTATTGTATTCTTAAGATTTTGCTTTTAACAAATATTTTCCGCCCAAGTAGCGTCTACGAATAGCTAAAGGTGGTAAGTCTAATTCGCTTTCCATCACTTGTATAGGGGTTGTTCTTATACACCCACCAATCACTCTCATACATTGGTTTTGAATTTGATCTAATTTGGACAAATGTGAGCGCGGACCGTCATCAAACAAAAAACTTGCGTATTCAATTCTACTTCTTAATAACGAAATGTACAGCTTCCTTAAATATCTCGGATGGATACCCCAGCCAGAACCTGCTAAACCTTTAAATAAATTTAAAAACTTGGACACTTTATTTCTTACATTACTTACATGAGTTCCCCATTTTAATTTCTGATTCAACCACAACCCTAAATACTTTATAATTTCTACTGTTTCTATAGAAACATCCATTTGAAGGTTAATAGATTGGATAACGTGAGCTCTACTAAACACACATTTTTTTACTTTTAGAAGCAGTAATTCGTAAACCTAATTCATCAAGCAACGCAGTAAAAATGCTCAAAGATGATTGTAAATCATTGGCGGCGATAGTCAAGTTCTTATTGGATGTATACAAAACAAAATCATCCGCATATTGTGAAATAAAAACATTTTTGATAGACTGGCATATGTGAGCTGTCGCAATATTAAATACTAAAGGCGATAAAGGATCTCCTTGAGCTAAGCCCTGGCTACGACATCTTGTAATCGATACCGTATGTAAATTAATATTTAGAGATCTATAATTAAGAAAATTCCATAAATAATTACAAATTTTTGATTCGACCCCATAATTGTCCATTAAAGTCAAAAGTTTAGATATATCTATATTATTATAGGCTCCATCAATGTCAATGACACAACAAGAGGTAGAATTGCGTAGTCCAAATCCGTTTTGTATGCATAAAATTAGTTTGCTTAAATTGTCTAAACAAAGAATGAGCTTTTTTGAAACCCGTCGTGTCGTCGTCAGAGAAGATACTCAATCTTTCAAAATACCATGCAAGTCTTTTGTTTACGATTGAATGAAAAACTTTACATATACAGGACATTAAAGATATTGGTTTTAAAGATGATATTGAGTGTGGATCACGTCCAGGTTTCAGAAAAGGAATAATAGCAATTTCGCGCCACTGCCTTGGAACTATTCCATATTTGAGAAATTTGTTGGAAAGTGTCAAAAGCCAATCTTTACCACATTCAGTTAAGTTTTTTATCATTGAAAATGAAATCATATCTTTTCCCGGAGCGGTATCTTTAGATTTAATGGATACTTCCAATACTTTTTTAGAAATTGATGATTCTAAGAGGTAGTTACTCGATCTAAAGGTAGGACAATTATTGATAACATAATCCTAAGCAAGAGTTTGAAGGAGATCCGGAGAGCGCTATGCCACCTATACAAGGTTGTTTGGAATATCGCCCTCTTATCCATTTCATTCGAAACCACATTTCATTTATTGAAGACACTTCACGTATACCATTACAGAATTTTTGCCAAGATTTTGATTTTGAATGACGTAATATTTTTTGAGCTTCACTTACTTTATTTTGTAAAATACCAAGGTTATTTGGCGTTGGGTTATCTCTAAATACTACAAGTGCTAATCGGCGTTCAGCTATGGATTTCGAAACAATTATATTCCAAAATAATTTAAGCTAAATTTAATAAAAGGATTATACTTGTCAGCAATACGGTTTATACAATCAAGCAATATATCGTAACCTAATTGCGCAGTTACGGGAATGGTCATAACACGCAATGACGAATCAATTTCAGAACGATATGATTCCCATTTGGCTAATTTGAAGTTCCTCTTTTTTATAAAGTGATTAGCAGATACGTTATAATTTAGAGTTATTTTAATTATTAGATGATCACTTCCTAGGGACTCGTTTGTAACCGACCATTTACAATTTAAGACAATGTCCGATGATATAAAAGATAGATCAGGAGAGGATTTTTGTAAACTATTATTGACCAATTGAATACGGGTTGGTACACTACTATTATTGAGGATTACGTAACTACTATCTTACACCGAATTAAATATTTGGATTCCCCTTCTATCTGTTTTATTAGACCAGCTATGATGATGACCATTAAAATCACCTAATATTACAGATCTTTGCGTGCTACTTGAAAAAATTTCATCCCAATTATTTTGCGAGGTTCGTGCGGATGGTGGACAATATATAGCATAAATGCTTTCTAGATTATTGCAATTATGAATTTTGACATGTAAAACTTCAATATCTGAATTTGCTATATTAAATTGGTACACCTCCGTTCTAACAGAATAATGAGTAATAATAGCGACACCTCCATAACCATCAGATCTATCCTTGCGATATATGTTATAACCGGAGATCCGTATATCATCGGTTTCATTTAACCAAGTTTCACTAATCACTGCGATGTGAAATTTTTCATGATTTAATAGAACTTTGTGCATTCCACTACAAAATATTTAGTTTAATATAGCTTCTAGACAATAAATTATCCATATAAAGATTCAAAATATTTTTAAATATTGGTAACTCTAAAACTTTGCTCTTGCATAAAGAAATTAGCCACTCCCATATAATTATGAATGCTTCTATAATTTTCTCCTTTAGAGATATTCTTCTTATAAATATAATGTTTTTCAGTTTTTGTACAAGTTGTTTAAATGGTATATGATATGGTATATGATCACTGCTATTATTTTGTCCTTTCTGTGGACGTTTTGGCGTTACCTCAATATTAGTTTCTGAATCCGAATTTGTTGACATGTCCCAGTCCATAATGGTTCGTGACTGAATTTTCTTTTTTTTCGATATATTTTTATCATATATTTTTTTACTTTTCTTTTGATTTTCTTCACTATTTATTTTCCTAGCAGACTTTACATTTTCTGAATAGCTTTGTGTTTGACTCGTAACTGTGGTAGGCTCCTGATATGAAGTAAGTGTGGGGAAATGTTCATTTATGTCCAGATTATTTTCTTTCTCTGGTTGGGGAGATGGGGAAACATTCATCATAGTCGCTTTTCTGAAAGTACAGTTAAACTCTGCCATTAACTGTCTAATTCTTTTTTCTTTAAGAAATATCGGACATGTTCGCACTAGCGACATATGTTGCCCACCACAGTTAATACATTTAAATTGGTTTGTTTCGCAATTACTATGGTTCTTTGTGCACTTGGGGTGCATGTCAGTCACCTCCACGTGGTGCACCCTGGGCAACGGGGTCGACCAGCGATCCGACGTTTTTTCCGGAATGCTTGTCGACCGCGGCTGAGACTGACGCGGCGGAAATGTCACGGGCAGCTCCTGGTACTTCTCTGATCAGCAGAGTGGACTGTGCGAGCGGCTTCGTGGCAAGTAGTAGATGGGAAGAAGAAAGTGTCTTCGTTTGCTTTCTTCCTTTTCTTTTATTTTGTTTCTGTTTCGTTTTGTTTTCTGTTCTTTTGGTTTATTCTGTTTAATGTTGTTATTGTCTTATTCTGTTCTCGTTTTATTTTGTTTTGCTTTGTTTTTCTTTTATTTTATGGGCAGGCCCCGACTCTGAGGTCTCGCGATTGTTTCGGCGACAGTAGTTGCCAGGTCTCCGGGGTCTTTTTGGGCTGCCGGAGAAAAAAGGTGGGAGAGGCGGGTTCGCTCAGTGTTGGTACCGATGCTGGGTGGACAGACTATGGTCACCGGCTCTCAAACTAGTTTCCCCATCCGGGTGTTGTGGACACGTCTCGCAGCCCGTGGTGGGACCGAGGGTCTTGCCTTAACCGGCCGGGCCAAGAGGAGACAACCTCAATAAAAAATATTAGTATTAGATCCCGTGATACCACCCGACCTCACGGTGTATATAGGGTTACCAAGGTACAGGGGGCACTGCCTTGGTGGACTTTTTATTTCCCCCATACTCGTGGGATTAGTTATGAAACCAATATCAAATAAAAAAACAAACAACGAACTTGGCGATGGAATGGATTCTGGCGATATGGCGGTGGAGGCGGGCGCCCCGATGGCGCGCGCTGAAACCTACGACCTTGGCGCGAAAAAGGAGTTGGTGGACGGCTGGACGGCTCTCAGAGTCGGACTCGTCGGTCACCAGCATCGTGACGGGCTCGTAGAGAGACTCTGCCGGACTTCGGCGAAAATTGGAAAAGCGGCTCCGTCCTGGGGAGAGCTGCTCGGGCTCCGAGAGCGACGCGCAAAACGGAGACTCGGAGTCGGCCATCGTCAAATGGTTGAAGCCTTCCCCAAAAAGGGGGCGTGGCCGAACGCCCACGACGGGCCAGTATGTCGGCCTCGGGCGCTCCCGGGAGGAGCTGAAGGCCGCTAAGCGGCGCTTCGAGGCGGAAGATGCACTGGCCGCGTACAGTGCGGCGGCCAAGGTGGCCACGGAAGAGAGGGCGGCCCGTGTTCGGAAGCGCCAACCCGGCGGGACCGAGGACGTGCCGCAGACGTCTGCCGCACTGGGCGCGGCGGTGCAGGAGGCGCTCGACGTGGTCCTGCACGTTGCCGATAAGCCGGGCAACCTGAAGGGCACGTTCTTTCCGGCCCTGAAGACTGCCGCCGACACCATCAAAGGTGCGGTGGCGGATCTAAGGGCCCTCACAGTGACGGAGGAGGTGGCGCGTTTGGAGGCGGCTAACGCGCAACTTTCCGGCCAACTGGCTGAGTTATGCCGGGAAGTTGCGGAAATGCGTAAGCAATGCGTGGCGGCGGTCGCGGAGCAGGGAAAGTGCTCGGCCGGAGCGATAAAGTCCGGAGTCAACGTTCGGGGCTCGAGTGGCTCTGTCTCGCTTTGTCTGAGCTGCCCTGTACCGGCCGCGAAGAAGGTCGTCGAGGCAGGCCGCATAAGGGTCGGGTGGGTATCGGCACGAGTGATGCTGCTCGACCCCAGACCACTGCACTGCTTCAGGTGCCTCGAGCGGGGGCACATGGGTGCGAAATGTGACCGGGTCGTGCCGTGTCGACCGAAGCCGTCTGTGCTTCCGCTGCGGTCAGCCCGGTCACAAGGCTCGAGAGTGCTTCGCCACCGAGGCGAGCTGCGTGGTCTGCATGGTGGCCGGCAAGCCAGCTGCCCACGCCGCCTGCAGCAAGTCGTGCCAGGGCGGGAAGGGCGCTGCACCCGCGAAGAAGAAGAAAGACGGAAAAGCGACAACGAAAGGCCCGGTAGCCGCGTCGTCGAGCACCGAGGAGGAGCCGATGGAGACCGCGCAGTGATGGCCCTGCGCTGTCTCCAGGCCAACATCAACCACTGTGCCAGGGCTCAGGACCTCGTTGTCCAAAGCATGGCAGAGTGGCAGATCAACGTGGCGGTGGTATCGGAGCCCAACTTCGTTCCCTCGCGGGACGACTGGGTCTCCGACCACGAACGGGTCGTGGCCATCGTCGCCCCTGCGGTCGCTGGCGCTCCAGCCATCGAGGGTGTGGCCAGGGGCAGGGGGTGCGTGCTGGCCGTCGTCGGCGGTATCAAGGTCGTCGCCGTCTACGCCTCGCCCAGTCGGAGTCTCGCCGAGTTTGAGCAGCTGCTGGTGGAGGTCGGGGCTCTGATCGGGCAAACAGCGCGACCTGTTTTGGTCGCGGGGGACTTCAACTCAACGGCTTGGGGTTCTCGTGTGGCTGATGCCCGGGGTGAGGTGTTGGAGGAGTGGGCGGTCTCGCTAGGGCTGGCGGTCCTCAACAGTGGGTCGGAGAGCACGTGCGTGCGGTGGCAGGGCGAATCGATCGTGGTCGTTACGTTCGCGTCCAACGCCCTGGCCCGCCGTGCTCAAAATTGGAGGGTGGAGACCGGCGTGGAGACTCTGTCGGATCATCGATATATTCGGTTCGATGTCTCTACGTCGATTCTTCTGGATGTCCGGCCCACTGTTGCGAGAACGGAAGGTCCGCGTTGGTGTCTGGGTCGCCTCGACGGTCAGCTGGCGAAGGAGGCGGCCATCGTCGAAGCCTGGGGGGCCGGTTCCGACCCGGTCCTCCGGATCGATAAGGGGGCGGACCGGATGGGAGAAGCCCTGTCACGCGTGTGTGACGCGGCGATGCTGAGGGCGAAACAGCACCTGCCACGTCGGCGGGTGTACTGGTGGCGTCCGGAGCTCCGTCGGCTGCGCAAGGCGTGCATGGCGGCACGGCGCCGTTACGTTCGGTGTAGGAGACGAAGAGTCCGGGATCACAACGCGGAGGACGTCTTCTACACCGCATACAGGACCGCCTGCCAGGGCCTACAAAAGGCCATAGTGCAGGCCAAAGAGGCGGCGTGGGAGGAGTGGCTGGAGACGCTCAACAGCGATCCGTGGGGGAGGCCTTATCGGGTCGTGAGACAAAAGCTCCGACCCTGGGCTCCTCCGCTGACCAGCAGTCTCCAGCCGCAGCTCCTGGCGAGGGTGGTGGACACGCTCTTTCCCGAGCGGGGAGAGTTCGTGCCACCGACCATGGTGCCGGCGAGCGGGCTCGACGAGGAAGAGGGTCCGGTGATTCCTATCACCGAGGCGGAACTACAGGCGGCTGTCATCAGACTAGGGTCGAAAAAGACAGCCCCTGGGCCGGACGGAATCCCCGGTCGAGTCCTGAAGATTCTGCGTTCCTGCGACGGTGGAAAACGGGCACGCTCGTCCTGATCCGCAAGGACGGGCGTCCGCCCGATCAGCCGTCGGCCTACCGCCCGATCGTGCTGCTCGACGAGGTGAGCAAGCTCTTTGAGCGGGTGCTCGCTGCCCATCTCGTCGGCAGCATGGAGCCGGGACTGGACGAGCGGCAGTACGGGTTTCGCCCCGGCCGCTCGACGCTCGACGCGATCGCCAGGGTGAGGGCCCTGGCCGAGGAGGAGGTGTCTCGGGGTGGGGTTGTGTTGGTAGTCTCGCTGGACATTTCCAATGCCTTCAACACCCTGCCCTGGGCGACCGTGATGGAGGCCCTGCGGAACAGTGGCCGATTATTTCGCTGGCCCAGCGGTAGCCTACACGACGCGGGAGGGCTGGAGCCGGAAGACGCTGTCGTGCGGTGTTCCGCAGGGGTTGGTACTAGGACCACTCCTGTGGAGCATCGGCTACGACTGGGTGCTGCGCGGGGCCACGTTGCGGGGGGTCAGCGTCACGTGCTACGCTGACGACACTATCGTGTCGGTCCGCGGAAGCACCTACCGGGAGGCGGCCTATCGCGCAACGGCTGGGGTGGCGCACGTGGTCCACCGCATCCGCGCGTTGGGCCTAGAGGTGGTCCTACACAAATCCGAGGCCCTCGTTTTTCATGGGCCTCGGAACGCGCCACCACCGGGGGCGTCCATCACGGTGGGGGGAACTTCCATCACCGTCGGGTCGACGATGAAGTACCTGGGACTCGTCCTCGACGGCAGGTGGAAGTTCGAAGAGCTCTTCCGGCGCTTGGCCCCAAAGCTGGTGGCTACAGCTGGAGTGCTAGGGAGGATCCTGCCGAACGTGGGTGGGCCAGGAGGCTCCTACAGGCGCCTGTACACCGGCGTCGTGCGCTCGACGGCGCTCTACGGGGCGCCGATATAGGCGGACGCTCTGAGCGCTCGTAACGTCGCGTCGCGATGGCGCTCAGGGCGGCTCGAGCGTACCGCACGGTGTCCTACACCGCGGCGTGCCTGCTCGCCGGAAGTCCGCCATGGGACCTCGAGGCCGAGGCTAACTCGAGGTCTATTGGCGGATCAAGGCGGCGAAAGCGGAGGAGGAAAACCGGCCCCACCCACTTGAGGTTCGACAATGGCGGGCGGAGGCCCGAGAAAGACTCTTCGCCGAATGGGCGGAGAGACTAGGTGTTCCGGGTGCTAGCCGAGACCTCGTTGCGGCCATTCGGCCGGTGTTGAAGGAGTGGGTCGAGCGCAAGCACGGCCACCCACGTTTCACCTCACACAGCTTTTGACCGGCCACGGTTGCTTTGGCCGGTACCTGTGTGAGGTGGTAGGAAGGGAGCCTTCAACGGTTTGCCACCATTGTGGCGGAAGAGCCGTGGATACGGCCGAACACACGCGCGCAGAGTGCCCGGCTTGGGCGGAGCCTATCCACGGCTGTAGGAGGGGATTTGTCGCTTCCGGCCCTCGTCGAAAAGATGGCCGGAAGCGAAGAGATCTGGGCGGCAGTGACCCGATTCAGCGTATGCGACATGTCGCAAAAGGAGGCGGCAGAGCGGGAGCGGGAGGACGACGTGGACTCGCTCCCGCAAAGAAGAAGGAGACCGGGTCGGCGGCGACGTGCCTTTGTAGGCCGGACGCTGCCGCAGAGCTAAGGTGTGGTTGGCGGCGGAGCCAGTTATGTCTTGATCCGCCGCGGGGCGTCGAGCCTGCCCAGCCCAGCCTCCAGTGGCGGACTCGGGGGCGTCCGTCACGGTACGGGACGGAGGCACAGAGAAGGAGGGAGGCGCGCCCTAACATCATGGCGCGCTCTCTAGGTGGGTCGCCTTATAGCGACGACCGCTGGCAGGGTTGCGGTTGTAAGCCACAGCGTTCCCGTGACCACGCCGCCTTGCGGAGAGGCGGAATTCCGGAAAGGTTTTAATGGGTAGGACGGGGCCTTCTGCCCCGTGAGTCCCACATACTCGTCCCGATCCCCCGACCGGGCGGCAGGCGTAAACGCCTTTCCTCCCCGAAAAAAAAAAAAGGACAATATTTTTGGGTGTGGCCAAATCTCCAACATTTCGAACATTAGGTCACTGGAAATATGTATGGTTCAACCTTTACCTTTAAGCCAAATATGGAAACATGTGATGGTAAGGAGGAGCCTTTAAAGAAAAGGCGAATTGTCTCACTTTCAGTCCAACCAGCGATTTCATCATTTCTACGGAATAATCTTTTAACCGATATTATTTCTAAATCCGACGAAATGCTCACTTGTATATCTTTCACCGGTAGATCTAAGTCAATATTTCTGATATACCATAGGAAAATCCAACTTCACTTGCTTTGTAACATTTATAGCCTGACACGTTGTAGAAGTAAACAATTTATCTGCATCGCCTTCTTCTTCAAATAAAACAAAAATTTTATAAGGTGTTGCATATTTAACTCTTGTTATATTTGATATATTATGTTCTTTCAAAAACCTCGCTAGTTCTAACTGCTTAGGATTTTTTTTTTTCCAAGTAATAAAAACTTCTATTTTATCATCTATTTCTTCTAACCTTTTTTCCGACTCATTTCTACGATACCTTCTTTTGTTATTTCTAGACACTAAAGTCCACATCTCTCCATCATCCTAATCACGATACCTTTTTTTTTGTATATAGGTTAGTGTTTTTTCGGCCTCCTCCACTCGACATAATACTTAATTTTCATTATGTTGTTCTACTTCGCTCCTATTCTCCATTCTATCTTGCACGGGCAACGTGCTATTTGCGATATTATTCATTAAAAGTATAATGCATTATATTGTTTACGCGATCTGTCCACAAGAATGGCCCGATGGAGCAGATGCACACGGCTTGCGATCAAACCGGTTTCTTATCTCAACGCTTAGTACAATAAGTTATAAATTGTAAAAACTAGACCGTGCCGCAACAGGTCTTCCTCGCAACTCTAAGATTTGCTTAAAAATAAATTAAAAAAAAACGAACTTCTGCGAAATCTTTAACAATATTATTTTGTCATGCATTGATTGTGTGTAAAGAGTTGGATCGTCGGGAAAGAAGACGTAAAACTTAACCGAATATAGCTGGTTGGTTAACGGGTAGGGCCATTGATTTATCATTTAAGACCAGAGATTTAAATATTTAGTTTACCGAGCGTGGCATTCTGATTACTTAATGATCTTTGACAAAATGTATTGAAAAGCTAAAATATTCATTTCTACATTTAATGTGTCGTAAATGGCCTTTTGAGATAAAAAATGTAATGATGTTTATGTTTTAATATTTTTATTACTTATAATAAATGTTGTGATCTTTTGCTTGTATCGTTGTTATAATATTCTAATTATATTTTACTTCAGTTATTATAAGATCTAAAACATTTGAGAAATGCATCGGTTGCGTATGTCTCATGCCTCATGTGTAACGACATCTTTTGTTTGATATTTATTGGGGACGAATGTCGGGTACTTGGGTATCCTTAGTTCAATAGAAGCCATTGTAGCCATTTTATCTTTACCTGCGTACTTACACGCACCGCACCTAACCTATACTGTTCAGTTAATTTTTGTACAGCATCGTGTTAGGAAGAAACTGCATATTACATTTTATTATACTAGATAAATATTGACTACGTTGTGTAGATTGAAAATTAATTGAACATGGATCAAAAGTTATGGCTTCTCGTCGAATGGGTAGACGAACAAAACATATTTTCTAATTACAGCGTCGTTAACAATCGCTGTTTAATGAAACACGAGACAGATCTTCATACTGGCAAAGTGGTTTTACTTCGTGACAAGCGTAACAATGGTGCCCGCAAGGCGCGAATTCTTCGAGTTTCTGGTGAGTCACTTTCGTTATTTAAATGTTAATTTTCAATGGAAAATATTATAATTGTTAACTGCAGGTAGTGGGTATTATTTATATTTTAGATTGATGATTATTCTTTTATAATCATTAGTGAATCCCTGAAGTTTCACTAAATATATATTTAATAGTGACTTAAATAGTTTGAAGAAAAAATTATCCCATACGGAAGACATTTCCGATCTACGATGCTGTAGCTCAGTTGTCCTTCATCCGTGTCGTTGTTAAATATGCAATTATTTTTTAAAAAAAATCTGTCAGTCCGTCTGTTTAATTTTTGATACGGCTAAATTACTAATTGACCGTACCCAAATCAGTTAAGCCGTTTCTAAGATTAAGGCGTACAAGTAGACAAAAATTCTAACAATCATTGATTTGGGTTGTATTGCATTGATAAAGGCCCACGATAATAGTTTAACTCATATATCTTCCATGTACAGACAGCAATCAGTTTCATTTTTCCACGTAATTATTATGAAATATATGTATTTGACACAGCTGTTACGACAAGGAAGTTTTTTTTTAGATATTATTTAGATAGGGAAGTTCAACGTCTACTTAAATACAGGGGACGAATCATTGACAGATAAAACATATCGAATTAATTTTTATGTTCATTATATCTTGTTCTCATATAACTTTGTACATTTCCAGATAACAAACATTATGTCAAAGAGTTGAAAGTGATGTTGGAAAGACAAGAACAACAAGTGAAAACTGTTCTTTCACTGTGTGTGAATACTATAAAAGAGATAAAAACGGGTCCAATGGTGAGTGGAAGATTAATCATTTTTCACAGATAATAATTATTTATATAGGTAGTTATTATTCCTCCGTCAATTTGCTGCAATTATAAAACGATTTGCTCCTACGAATTATCCTCTTTACGCGTAAGCCAAGATGGTGGACACTACAGACGGCGGTCATAAGATTTGGCCCGTCCATTTGTTTAAATTATATTGATTGAAGAAAAAACATTTTACGTAATTTTATATACATATAAATCAAACGAAACTTAGCTATTATAAAAATACTATCTCACCTTACCTTACTTATATTTCACCTTTACTTCTTATAAATATCGTTGTTTGACTGTAATCGATGTAATAGCCAAATATAGAACAAATATTTAGTTATATTTAGCATACATGTAAATGGTGGATAAAACACTTATATCGAAACCGAGGGTCGCCTGTTAAAAATAAACTTTTATTGTTGAAAAGTTTAGGTAGTTCTTATATATCTTTAGCATTTTAAGTAAGTAAAATCAGGGAAGCTTGTATGTATATAATGGAATAAGTAAATTCTAAAATGCAGTGGAATAATATGGTAGAATGGGCTCAAAGTGAAGAAGATCTTTGAAAATGTTTAATATGACTTATATGAACCGACTGATATTTTACTTTTATAAATACCTACCTAACATTTTTCGTGGAATTATTACACATTGGAATAAATAAATCTTAACAAAAGACTAAGTGTTCGAGTATACGATGATTAGGAATACAAGATTAGCGTTAACGATTAAACAATTATGCAATTAGTTATTGACGTGTCGGCGCATAAAATAAGTCGATAACATTATCAGCTGTCTTATCCGTGTGAGTCATCCAAAAGGAAATGAGATAATATTCAAGAAACCTGTCTAATTTAAAAAAATAACATAAAATAATTTAAAGAATTACAGTTGTTCTCAACAATTTATTCTATATCTAGAAAATATTTTTTATCAACAACCTACCTGTGAAATATTTTGATGGTAGGGGAAGGTAGCAAAAAACGTTAACATTTGTAGTATAATAAAAACGACTATCTAACAAATACACATTTTAATTTTATATGTATGTATTAAACTATAAAACTAAAAACAAACTGAAGCAAATCATAAAAAATGAGAAAAATCTAATACTTATTTTTATTTAATATTATATAATACATATATATAGCGATTATTCACTTTATTAGGCTAATAAACCCTTTTAGTTAGATTTAAATTAACATTTTATAATCTTTAATAACTAAACTAAGTTCGTCTACCAAAATAATATAGTCAGTCTCTTTGTAGGATTGACATGAAAATATAGTATATAGCGTTTTATTTAAATTTTGAGATAGCTACCCAAAAATGCAAATAAAAACTATATGGCCAACTATTTGAAAAAAAAGTACAGTGAATTACTATTTAATAATCATAGAATAATAATAGACATTCAGCATACGCAGTTTTCGACTATACGATTTTTAATAATTTTCAAATTTTTATTTTTTATTTTTTTATAGAACAGGAAGGCGGACGAGCATATAGGCCACCTGAAGGTAAGTGGTCACCAAACGCCCTTGGACATTGGTACTGTAAGAAATGTTAACCATCACTTACATCGCCAATGCGCCACCAACCTTGGGACCTAAGATTTTATGTCCCTTGTGCCTGTAATTACACTGGCTCACTCACCCTTCAAACCGGAACACAACAATACCAAGTACTGCTGTTTTGCGGTAGAATATCTGATGAGTGGGTGGTATCTACCCAGACGAGCTTGCACAAAGCTCTACCACCAGTAAAATATTTTATATAATATTTTAGTAAACTTGAAATTAAAAAGTTTTTTATTTTACCTTGAAAAACTTTCAACGCTAGGCGAGCGAGACAACTCACGGTCGGCCGGCGAGGTTCAGTAATGCATTCAAACATTTACAATTATATCAATAGCTTACGGTTAAAAGTAGTATCGCTTCCCCTATTAATTGCCAAAAGGGTATACGAAGTATACGTATACCCTTTTGGCAATTAATTGAAATTGAATATTCTGTTCAGCCAGGCGTCATGGGTTTACTCTTAAACCATTTAAATCATATATGACAAAATTTTCTATTAGCTTTTAGCTGCAAATCAATCATTACCCATGCCAAGTCAGAGCGCACCAAGTATAACTCAAATTGATGATGAAATTAATTCCAGTGACAGCGATACCGACCAAGAGGTAATACTTGCATTCAATGCAAAATTGAATATAAAATTCATTCTTAAAAAATAATGAAATTGAAAAATTCTAAAAAAAATGTATGTAATTGACTTTTTTTACAGATGAACCTCTATTTGCGCAAAAATTGCGCAGAGTCGATAATTAATGGCCAAATAAGTCGATTATTAAACGACCAATCGATAATACGTAACCGTAGATCAGTTGTCAGCAGCACACCTCTACCCAATACGAACCCTCAGAATTTTAAACTGACATTCGATCAAGGAACGCAGACCGACCCTTTTCTAAATGAACCTTCAAATGAGAATTTAAAAAAAATGGAAATGCAATTAAAACGCTTGTACGGGCAGTTTATTGCCTTGATACCTAATATTGAAATATATGAAACTCAAACGATAATGGATAGGACATCTGAAGATCGAAGACTAGATGAGAATGAAGAGATTTTAGAAAATCGTCGAAATACGTCCAGTGTTGAAATCGAAATGGATAAGATAGCTGGTGGCTTAAAAAAACGGAGAGCATCAGCGCAGACTACTAACGCAAGTTTGCCATTGTCGGTTAACAATGTTGATGTGGTTTGTATATTCATATATTATTCATATGTATACATAAGTAGTTAAGTATATAGAATTTATTACCTCTAAAGTTGGACGTAAACTTGACCTAATAATCCAAATAGACTTTAACATTAACACAGAATATATAATGTGTCACTCTATTCCTTCACTGGCGTCCAATGGGTAAAAGTAATTTACTGAAAGAAACCAGGCGCTGATCCAAAGGCTTTAGTGCTTTCCGAGGCAAGGGTGTTTAAACTGCTAACTTCGGAAGTCCTAGCTGCTACTGACAATTTTTTTTTTAAAAATCCAGCATCATTATTATTGGTCCCATCCGGAATCTTTTAATATGTGCTTTCACAACTTAAAGGCTGAAACGTATTTATATTACATAGGACTCATATAATCAACTGAATTATAGAATTTCTATGGTCCTAATTACATTTCAAAATTATTAAATAAAAGTAAATTGAATTACACTATAAAGTTATTATTTATTATGAATAAATATAAATATATTGACAGCGATTTTATTTATTCTATGGTCTATATTGTGTGTGGCGCTGTAATGAGGTGCTCACTATATAATACCTTAATCACCTGTTTATAGGGAAAAAATAAATCAATAAATAAAAGTCATTATTGACTACTATAAATTCTAACATAAATAAGTGAATAATGAAAAAAATTAACAACTACCTACGTATTATAACAATGAAATCAATATAATTATTAAAGTATTTTAAATTCGTAGGTTACAATTGGAAACGGCAATGTCACCGTGCCTGCCAGACTAATGGCAGAAATCGATTGGACTTCCCACACTTCAGCGACAAGACAATTGTTGCAAGCCGTCTTTCCTAGAAGGTAATTACTAATTTCGGTTAACATTTAAACAGAAATTAATCAAGTGAATTTATTCCTACATTTTACTTGTATTATGCTCCGTTCTAATTATTCTTAGTTTAATTAATTTATATTTTTATAAATATAATTTAATTATTAACGTAAAAATAATCGAGATTAATATCTGAAAGCATAGTCCGATTTATGTCCATTTAGATTAAACCTTTAATAAAATATGGTACGAATTGCCTCGGTGGTCAAGTGGCTCGTTTAGTCCGCTGTTGATCCCGACGGCCCAGTGTCGACAATGACTGACAAACTCGCAATGCACAGTTTTTTTTAATCCGATCCTATATGGGGAAAAATATAACGATATGAGACGATACTTAAGACGATCGTCGATTTGCGGTTACCTGTGTATCTTGAGATGTAAAAAAAATATTCGAAACAGATTAAACATTAATTTAAAAAATTACGCAAATAAACGAAGTTGATTCTTATACCCGTTTAAATATTCAAGATGTAGGATACAACTAGCGTCACTTTGCCTCAAACTGAAATCTATTCTGCGACACCAAATGTTTAAATGAAAGACTACGTCTTAATACGTTAAGTATCTTTGAAAATATTAATAAAAATGATTAAATTTTTAATAAACCTTTTTAGAATTCTAGCCACTCATTCCTTAACTGGAAAGCCGTCACCGGCGTTTGCGAACAAACCACCGAAAAAGCAATTGGACCCCAAATTAGTAGACGATATTGTCAACACTGTCGCTGAAAGGTGCAATGTTCCTAAAAGGATTGTTAGGTTGGTATTCATATTTTAATCCCATAACTTGTGTACATTTCAACTTTTTAATTTATAGGTATTTTATTAAAAAATTGGAATATTTTTGTATTATACCATCTATCAAAAGTTCAGATAACATAAAACTAATAATAAGAAGTAATTAAGTAAATGACAAAATATGTTTTTGTAGTACGGAGACTTAGTGTTAAAAAAAATTACAGGAGCTCGATTACCACGAAGTGTTGCGACGAAGCAAAATTATATAGAAATCGTCAACGGTTCAGAAAAAAGCGCCAACAACAAAACCGAGAGAACGTTCCGCCATCTTCATCATCTGCGTCATCTCTTTGAGATTAAGGAGACAAAGATCTAATAACAATGTACAATTTATTAATCACTAAGAATTATGTAATTACTTTTAAATAAAGTATATTTTATAGCTTTTTTTGACAAAATAATGAATCAAGTACAAATTTAAATGTCATGACCAAAAAACCGCGGTTAACTGTAGCTATATATATGAAAATAAAGCATAACGGTATCTTAGGTTTTTTTCTTTGCTCATAAATATAATGGCATCGAAATAACCCAATGAAAACATGTAAAGTTTAATCTAAGATCGAGGGTACACATTTAAACATCTGTAGTAGCAGGGTCAAGTACCTACCACTGAGTTTTCATGATTAACTTGTGTCTGTCGTTCGCGACTGTCAACCATTGTAAAGCAGTGTGATGGATTAATCTTAAAACTTTCTCACTATAAAAAAGAGTCGTACCTACTTAGTTACTTAACTCAAAATAATATCAAAATTTTAATAAAGACGAGAGAATTAAAATAATCCGATTTATACAGAATTTTCATGTCATATAAACTTCATTCATTGGATATTTATTTAGTGATTAGTAATTTTAGTATCGTCTATTTTAAGTTAGTTATCATAAAGCGAAATCGTTTTTGAATTAATTTACAAATGAAGCTTTTAAAATTGCCGCAATTTGTATCGCTAGTACAGGTACGAAACGAATAAAATAATACCTTTGCAATTTTGCCTATATTTTTACAATACATTTGCCCTCCATAGATTGGAGACATATTTGAGGCTGCAACAATGTTGATTAAGATTTGCTTTTAGTAGGTACGCCCTAGTAAGCCTGTTATGAAGTTCGATGAAATAATCAGTAAGTTACAATAATAATCAATGAATCGGTCATCTAAAGTTATAGTCAGCTATAATCATTATTATATAAATACAATGAATGTAATAAAAAACAACAGATATATTAAAATATATCCGTAACAGCCTGTGAAAGTCCCACTGCTGGGCTTAGGTCTCCACTCCCTTTTTGAGGAGAAGGTTTGGAGCTTGTTCCTTGTTGTTGGTGGAATAAACATGTGGCAGAATTTCAGTGAAATTGGACACATGCAGGTTTCCTCGCGATGTTTTCCTTCACCGTAAAGCACGAGATGACGATTATGATCACAAATTACGCACATGAAAATTCAGTGGTGCTTGCCCGGGTTTGAACCCATAATGCATAAATTTGACACATTTCCTTTTTTTACATAGAAGGCCATTCTATTATGCATTTTTCTATACTTCGTCACTAGATGGCGTTGAATTCTATGCCGTTTAACCGATTCCCATGCGATCCATCCATTTATTTATTCCTAGGGGGGTTCCCTGGGTAGAGAGTACCATCCCAGACCCAGCGAAGCTTACGGTTGGGGGAGAAGATGCGTATAGCGTCGGTGCCTCTCCCCGGTCTTCTTCGGCAAACCGGTTCAGCGGAGGCACTCGTCTCAACCCCCGTTCCACGGCCTCCTTCTGCAAGCATGACACTCGCAGAAGAGACCAGCCCCATCCAATTTGACACATTTACATACTTTTTTTACTTTTATATATATATATATTATATAATTTTATGCCGTTCAATCGAATTCCATTGAATTATTGTAAGAAGACCAAACGACTGCCAAGATTTGGTAGCATAATATTTAAATTAAAAAAAAATGTTTATCATAAATACTATTAAAAACATATATATAACGCAGTAAAAATCATTTGGAAACAAGAAACTGTGAGTAACTATAATAAGGGCAAGAATTAAGATGGAAATGGCATTAAAACAGAACGAAAAAACAATAACGATCAAAAGTGTGTCATAACTGCCTACGAATATATCCTCCAAATATAAAAAGAAAAAACTACTAATTAGTCGGACCATGATAATGAAAGTTGCGATCGTATACCATTTTACGAGTACAAGTTCTACCGTGGCACTAGTGCTGCAGAAACAGCTCGAAATAATAATGATGTGTACGGCGCTGGGGTCGCCGGAAATGAAGGCACGGTATGTTTTTGGTTTTAACGGTTTAACGTTGTTTAAAAGAGAATTCATCACAAAGCACTTCAGAGATAGCTGCAGGTTTCGGGATAAGTGATTTTTTTTTTTTTATATTTGCCGGGAGGGCAAATGACTCTACTCCACCTGATGTTAAGTGGTAGTAGAGTCCAACCACTTGGGGAAACACCCCTTCCGGACTTTGCCCATCTCTATCGTGGTAATACGTCGCTCGCTTCACGTCTCTTTTCCACTCTTTTTTCCCATATGGTAGGGCATCAAAACAGGAATAACGGTCGTACAGCGGTGCACACCCCCACCATACCCACGCTGTTTGAGGTCGAGTTTACTAACATCCGTGGACTCCACGCTAACCTCAACGCTGTCCAACACCATCTCGAGACAGCACGGCCAGCAATGTTGTTTCTAACGGAGACACAAATACTCCGTCCTGCCGATACCAGCTACCTTAATTATCCCGGCTACATGCTTGAAGAAGCCTTCAAAGCGAAAGCCGGAGTATGCTTGTTCGTCAGGACGGATGTTTGCTGTCACCGACTGCGCTGCTTGGAGGACCCCTCCTTCTCCATGTTGGTGGTACGTGTGGATCTGATTCGTCAGAGTCGGGTCTACATGTGCCTCTACAGATCCCACAATGATGACTGGGAGACAAGCCGGTTATTTGACCATCTTAGTCGGGTGGCAGATGCTGCGCAAGAGCAGTTTCCTAACGCGGAATTGGTGTTTTTGGGGGATTTTAATGCTCACCATGAATCATGGTTGAAATCCCGCAAAACTGACCACTGACTGTAAGGACTGCTCATGCTTTTGCTCTCACACATGACTTGACCCAACTGGTTGATCAGCCTACCAGGATCCCAGACATTGATGGGCAAGCGCCTTCTCTACTGGACCTTCTGCTGACTTCTCACGCGGTGGAATATCAGGTTGTGGTTCAAGCTCCACTTGGTTCTTCGGATCACAGCCTCATTTCTACCAAAGTGCCACAGGCCAAGCTGCCGCCACCAACGGTATGCAAACGTCGCGTTTGGCACTACAAGTCGGCAGATTGGGACGGTATGCGCGATTACTATGCGTCAGTCCCTTGGAAGGAACGTTGCTTCAGTGGGAATGACCCGACAGCTAGTGCCGCTGCTGTTGCTGGCGAGATCATGTTGGGAATGGAATACTACATTCCTAGCTCAGATCTCGACAGTAGGGGTGCGCGTAACCGTTGGTTCACTCGCGAATGTGCCGACGCTGTATCATCTAAGCAGGCGGCATATCGCGAGTGGATCAATGGTTGCATTAGCGGGGCATCTAACATTGACTCACTGAAAGCAATCTACAATAAAAACTCCAAGTCCTGTAGGAAGGCTTACACGAGAGCGGATGCACAGCGCATTGTACAGATTGGTCATGACCTTATTTCACATCCTAGGGGCTCCCGTAGCTTCTGGCGTCTGACCAAGTCTGTGCAAAACAATTTCTGCCAACCTTCGCTGCCACCGCTCAGAAGTCCGGACGGATCGCTAGCTCACAGTCCGCAAGAGAAAGCTGATCTCCTGGCTAAACTCTTTGCCGACAACTCCGTCATCGATGATTGTAGTGCTCTGCCACCAATAATACCTTCTTGTGGCCACACGATGCCTGACATCAAAATCAGGCTGCGTGATGTGCGTGCGGAGCTGCAATCACTTGATGTACGGAAAGCTAGCGGTCCCGATGGAATACCAGCCATAGTGCTGAAGAAGTGCGCGGCGGAGCTGTCTCCCGTGTTAACGCGCCTGTTCCAACTGTCTCTTTCTTCGGGATGTGTGCCGGAGGCTTGGAGAAGAGCTAATGTGCAAGCGGTTCCCAAAAAAGGGGATCGGTCTGACCCGGCAAATTATCGGCCAATAGCTATCACCTCAGTACTTTGTAAGGTGATGGAACGGATTCTTAACAACCAACTGATCCATTACCTAGAAGATCACTGTTTAATTAATGATCGTCAGTACGGATTTCGACCAAAACGGTCTACAGGTGATCTTCTAGCGTACGTAACACACCTCTGGGGTGAAGCTATCGACAAGCATGGGGAATCGTTGGTTGTCAGCCTCGATATCTCCAAGGCTTTCGACAGGGTCTGGCACCGAAGTCTTCTCTCCAAGCTGCCGGCATATGGTCTGCCTGCTCAGCTTTGCACCTGGATTGCCAGCTTCCTACACAAGCGCAGCCTTCGTGTTTTAGTTGATGGTTGCGCTTCACAATTCTATGTAGTGAATGCTGGGGTCCCCCAGGGATCTGTGCTATCTCCCACTCTGTTTCTTTTGCATATCAATGATATGCTCTCTCTCGGGAACATTCATTGCTATGCAGACGATAGTACAGTGCATGGTGGATACCACGGACGCGCAGTGGCTGGGCGAGCGGAAATTAGGGAGAGGCGGGAGGATCTTGTCATTGAACTCAATAGGACGTTAGAGCTTATCGCCAAATGGGGCTCAGATAATCTTGTTGAGTTTAATGCCAAGAAAACACAGGTATGCGCTCTCACAGCAAAAAAGTTACCATTTTCCCCTTTTCCCTCCCTCTGTGGCACTCCGCTGGTGATACAAAGCAAAATCGCCATGCTGGGGATGGACGTTCGCTGCGACCTTAGTCCAAGGGATTACATCGAGGCTGTAATAAAAACAGCTTCACTCGGAAAACTAGGAAACTCGGAGTTCTGAACAAGGTGCGGCGTTTTTTCACGCCTCAACAACTGTGCCTGCTGTACAAAACACAGGTACGGTCTTGCGTTGAATATTGCTCGCACCTTTGGGATGGCTCCGCTAAATACCTACTTCAGGCCTTGGATCGGTTGCAGCGACGTGCGGTCCGCATAATTGGCGACGTAAAGGTCACTAACACCCTCGAGCCTTTACAATTGCGTCGAGAGATAGCAGCGCTAAGCGCTTTCTATCGACTGTATCACGGCGAGTGTTCCGAGGAATTATTCTCCATAATTCCAGCTTCCCCCTTCCTTCACAAGTCTACGCGTGCTGGCTCTCGATGTCACCGACTAACTGTGACATCAATTCCATCGCGCACAAAGAAATTTGGCAACTCCTTTCTTTGTCGCACTTCCAAGAAATGGAATTCCTTACCAGCACACGTATTCCCCTCCTCTTACGACCCGGGTTCCTTCAAACGAGGCGTGAAGAGGCATCTTGCGGGCCGGCAAGGCGAGGGCGGCTAGTGCAGAACTCTACTACCACTTAACATCAGGTGGAGTAGAGTCATTTGCCCTCCCGGGTAATATAAAAAAAAAAAAAAAGAAGGGATTTTAAATCAAATCACTACTTTTCATTAAGTGGATACTGTACGATAATCAGAAGCGCTCGTAGCAATCAATGGCTGGAGACCCGACCAAATCCTGCCCTAAACGAAAATTGACTCAGAAAAAGTTACTTGTGAGTGTTTGGTGTACTAGCGCCGGTGTCGTTTACTACAGCTTTCTAAAATCTGGCCAAACGATTACGGCAGATATCTTATGTCAGCAACTGCAAACCATAAAGGAAGAACTAGCTGCTAAACAACCGAGATTGGTCAATCGCTCTTGGCCCCTGTTGCTTCACAACAACGCAAGACCACACTCCACTACAAACAACCACTAAGTTAGATGAGCTACAATTGGATTGTCTGCGACATCCACTGTACTCCCGGGACCTTGCTCCAACAGATAACCATTTTTTTCCGGAATTTGGACAACTTCTTACAAGAAAAAAAATTCAACTCCGATGCGGCAGTCCAAACCGCCTTCAAAGAGTTTATTGATTCTTGCCCCCATGGTTTTTTTAGTAAAGGGATCAATGAACTACCTATGAGATGGCAAAAGTGCATAGATAACAACGGTGCATACTTTGATTAATTAAATATATTTTACAAAAAAAAAAATGTTTTTATATTCCTCCCATACAAAACGTAAATTTCATATGTAAGGACCTATAATAATCTATAAATTTAAGAAGATGGCGTTAATTAAGACACAGACAGAAAAAACTTCATTTGAAATTTAGTTTGTCAGTTAACTTTCATCAAGACGATAACACATTGTTAAAAAAAAATACGCTGTGTGTTTTGTGTGATGTTATTCATCACCTGCAGGTTAGTACATTAGTTTACAATTTTATAAAACAATTTCTTTATCTAATAATTATCTCAAAGTGGAATTAAAGTCATATTTTAAGAAATTACTTCTCATGATACAATTATAGCCTCTAAGTAAATTAGTGCTTAAGTCCGTCTAGTTGTTAGAGGCAAAAACCGGTATATGCCGATCTTCGCCGTATCCAGATATCGTAAACCGTTTCCGACTAAGCAAGGTTTTTATTAGTAACTGATGGCCAAACCCTATTGTACAATGAGTGCTTTTATTTGACTTTAGCTAACTAAATACCATCAGGTATGCAATTTATTTAAATTGGCGAAATAAGGCCATGTGGTTTACTTGAAATAAATGACCTTTTTATTTTTGTTTAATTACTGTAAAATAAATACTATTATGAATGAAATTAAATTTTCATTGATTGAATTTGAGTTTAAATATAGTAAATATTATTTTCTGGTAATTAATTTAGTCTATCTCATTCTTAGTTTTTCCGTCAGGGCTCACCCAGGTCCATTTACGATGATCTGGCTTTTTGAAGAAGGATTTCATCATAAAGAGTCCCTCCTTCTCCATAAAGTTGGCCAACATCTGGCCCCGAGGGTTGCGGTCTCCAATTCCATGTGGTCCCACCTTTAACTCTTCACCGAATCGTTTGCCCAGCTTCGCGTTAAAGTCCCCCATTACGACAGTGAAATGAGTCTTATTGGTATGTATGGCTCTAGATAAATCCTCATACATGACCTCAACTTCATCGTCGGAGTGTGTCGAAGTCGGCGCGTATACCTGTATGACCTTCAAAGAATACCGTTTGGTAATTCTGAGTATAAGGTACGCCACCCTAGTCGACACGCTCTCGATTTTCACAACATTGTTAACGAGGGACTTGTGGACTATGAACCCGACACCACCTTGGGACAGTTGATCACCCTCCCGGAAATAGAGGAGGTTACCAGATTTCAGGATTATCGTTTCCTCCCCCTGTCTTCGGACTTCGGATAATCCTATGATATCCCGCTCAGTTCTTCCTCCAGTTCGGTAATCTTCTCGTCACTCCGCAGTGTACGCGTATTATATGTTGCCAGGGCCAGAGGTCGTCGGTGTTGGTAACACGAAATCTGCCGGGGATTCTTAGCACTCCCTGCCCCGCCGTTACCACAGCTGTTACCAAGGCTGGGAATAGCAGGGCTGCCGGGGACTAGGGGCCGTGGTTTGTTTGTAACTATCATTGGGGGGATATGCCATAATCGCCACGCTTGGCAGACGGGTTGGCGATCGCAGTAAGTTGGTCATAGTACTCAGAGAAACGCTGCTGCCCGTTCTCTGGTGTATATTCCCTCGGGTCGACTTCTACGCCCCCCACGGGATGAAATGGGGTGGTGATATTCGTTGCCGTCACCACCCGGCTGAGTAGACAAATATTCAATGACGTCTCTGTGATCAATGCAGTCAAAACCGGGAGTGATCACAGACTAGTAAGAGGCTCATTGAATCTCAATGTCAAACTCCAAAGATCCCGACTAATGAAGTCTACGCTCCGACCAACATCTCTCCAAATCCGAAATCCCGAAGCCTTTCAGATCGAACTCCATAACCGATTCGATTGCCTAGCAGACTGCGAGGAAGTGGACGCATACAACGACAGGTTTGTGGAAGCTGGCCATATGGCTGGGTCTAAGATCTTCAAGACCAGCTGTACAAAAGGAACCAAAAAGATCTCAGCCGCTACCTTACGGAGGAAAGACGGAAAATGGTTCTGACGTCCCCAGCTGATGCTGCCAGTTTTCGGCTGCTCAACAGACGGATTTCAAAGTCTCTGACTCGCGACACTCGGCAATTTAATACAATGCGCATTAAAGAGGCCATCGAGCGGAATAAAGGCTCTAAAGTGTTCGCCAGAGATCTTTCTGTGGGGCAGAGTCAACTGGCGAGGCTGAAGACTGAGGATGGTAGAATAGTCACGTCAAGATCTGAGCTATTGAAAGAGGTTGAGAAGTTCTTCGGTCAGTTGTACACGACAACGCAATCACCTGTCAGTAGTCAAGCTGCAGATCCCAGAGCAAGACTAACCCGACATTACACCGAAGATTTCCAAGACGTCAGTCTTTCCGAGATTAGAATGGCTCTCGAGCAACTCAAAAACAACAAGGCACCTGGTGATGATGGTATCACAGCTGAGCTTCTGAAGACGGGTGGTACACCGATCCTCAGGGCCCTTCAGAGGCTATTTAACTACGTCATAGCCAAAGATCAAACGCCAAAGGGATGGCACAGAGGTGTGGTGGTGCTTTTCTTTAAGAAGGGTGATAAAACCCTTCTAAAGAATTACAGACCCATCTCATTGCTGAGCCATGTTTACAAGTTGTTTTCGAGAGTCATTACGAATCGTCTCGAGCGAAGGCTTGACGACTTCCAGCCACCCGAACAAGCCGGTTTCCGAAAAGGCTTTAGCACCATAGACCACATACATACACTGCGGCAAGTTATACAGAAGACCGAGGAGTATAACCAGCCACTTTGCTTAGCGTTTGTGGACCATAGTCATAAGAAAGACTTTGATTCGATCGAAACCTGGGCCGTGCTGAGGTCCCATCAAAGGTGCCAAATCGATTACCGGTATATCAAGGTGTTAAAGTGCTTGTACGAGAACGCCACCATGTCAATCCGACTCCAGGACCAGAACTCAAAACCTATCCAATTGCAGAGAGGCGTAAGACAGGGAGACGTTATATCTCCGAAACTGTTTACCGCTGCATTGGAAGATGTTTTCAAGCTTCTGGACTGGAACGGAGTTGGCATTAATATCAACGGCGAGTACATCACTCATCTTCGATTCGCCGACGACATCGTGATTATGGCTGAGACCTTGGAAGACCTTTTCACTATGCTCGATGACCTCAGCAGGATCTCCCAACAAGTGGGTCTTAAAATGAACATGGACAAGACGAAAATCATGTCGAACATCCATGTTGCACCCACTCAAGTCAAGGTTGGAAATTCTGCACTCGAAGTTGTAGACAACTATGTTTACCTAGGTCAGACCATCCAACTAGGTAGGTCCAACTTCGAGAAAGAGGTCAATCGTCGAATCCATCTCGGCTGGGCAGCGTTCGGGAAGCTACACGATATCTTCTCATCAAAAATACCGCAGTGTCTCAAGTCGAAAGTCTTCGACCAGTGTGTGTTGCCAGTGATGACTTACGGATCAGAGACGTGGTCGCTCACTATGGGCCTAATAAGAAGGCTCAAGGTCACCCAAAGAGCAATGGAGAGGGCTATGCTCGGAGTTTCTCTGCGTGATCGAATCAGAAATGATGAAATCCGCAGGCGAATCAAAGTAACCGACATAGCCCAAAGAATTGCTAAATTGAAGTGGCAGTGGGCGGGGCACATCGCTCGTAGAACTGACGGCCGCTGGGGCAGAAAGGTTCTTGAGTGGCGACCACGAACCGGAAGACGCAGCGTGGGCAGGCCCCCTACAAGGTGGACCGACGATATCAAAAGAGTCGCGGGAAGCCGTTGGATGCGGGCAGCGCAAGACCGGCCAAAATGGGAATCCTTGGGGGAGGCCTTTGTCCAGCAGTGGACGTCTTTCGGCTGAAATGATTATGATGATGAATTAATTTAGTTAGTCCACAATGGGAAAGTATAACAGAAAATCCAACAGAGGATCGTATTCTAAGGAAAAATTAAGAGAAGTTGTTTGTTGTTGAAGAACACTACTTTTTGTAAATTGTGATGAGAATTCAATATACTTTTAAATTAATACATTATCTATTTAAATAAAAATATAAATTTTGTCTATTTTTTTATTTTTTATTGTTGTCTTAATTACTTAAGAAATATTAAGAGCTGATTTTGTAAATAAACTTTTAATTTTTTGATTAATGAAAGTGTTTTTTACCTCTGAATGGCGATGTGTGCCGGACTTCCGACAAACGTTTCATTGAGGTAAAAGCCGCCAGGAACGATTTATTAAAAAAATTACGGAAAATTTTGAACAAATGTTTATATGATTAAGAACAGTACGTCTCAAAATAAGTTTAAGGCACAATGCAAGCAATGGCTTCTATCTATGCAAAAGAAGCAATGTGTCTGGACAAATGTGTGTAAATAAACTTAATATACTTAATTATTATTTTGATTGTAATTTATTAAAATATATATCTCTATTTATTTATACATTTTAAATATTATTATTTTTATTCAATATGAAATATTTTCCTTTTACTAGAATTAAAAAAAAGCAAACCTCTCTGTTTTAGTAATGCTTGCATGTTTTTTATTTTAGCCTATTGGGCGTGTTATAAATTGTATTCACTATTTAGTAATTATATCTTCGTTTACCTTTTACTGCAATAACTGTAACGTTTGTGTTGGCAGCATATGTACAAGGCGTAGACTGAAAAGCAGCCTAGCTGAGACTACGACCTTTTCACCAAATCATCAAATATCATATTGTTAACTCTTTTTTATGGTTTTGTACCTTAATTTTGTCTTTGTTTCTTTTTGGTGAATAAAGTTACTTATTATTATTAAATACAGACACATACACAATGTGTACAATCATGTAAACTGTCTATAGATTTTTTTACATTATACGGTCTTACCTAACGTGTCAAAAAAACCGTCAATTTGATTGTTTTTTAAAAGTTATGTTATTGGCACAAACAAATGATTTTTAAGTAATTTTGACTGTTTAATTTAATAGTCAACTAAACTATTTAATCATACTGTAGTAAAATTTGTCTGAAATGTCGTAAAGGTAGCCTATTATGATCAATAAACTAAGTTTTTAATAAAGTACGCCGAAGTGACCTTATTCTAATTAAATTTGCTAAGTAACTGTTTCGCAGTATTATTGTAACTAGTATACCATAGACAGACCATAATTTATTTAAATTTTGTTAAAGTTTAAATGTTATTAAAGTATTCTATTGTCAAATCTATACACATAAATAAAATTGAAGTGTCTGTCTGTGATTTCAAAATAACTGTCTCTTTTTAAGTTAATATTGCGATTTACCATAACAATCTTTAATTTATGTCTGTCAATCTGTCTGTTTGTCCTTTTGTTTCAAGCTGGAAAGCGGAACGGATTCATAGCAGGGTTGCCCGAGGCGCGTGACTTCGCGTTTTTAGTCGCCGACAACCAGAGTAGGTTTCGGCTGCTGGCAGGCTGCGGTTAGGGAAGAAATACGTTCCCACAACTACGTACTCTCCCTACCTCGCCACTACGTAGCTCAACCCCCTATCAATGAGAGGGCAGGATCTGTTCCATTCCGAAAGAGGACCGCCACGGTTTCTTCTAAATCCCCTGCCCAATGAGGTAGGAGAGGGACATATTAAGGCTCGCAGGCCACGGCCAGGTCAATCTCCTACTCCGCCATGGACTGCAGTAGTAGATCCTGAGCCCCGGCGCAGTGGTTTATATTCGTCTGAAGGAAGCTGTGTTCAGCGCTCATGTCGACATTGCAGCTTTCTTCTCGGCCTAGAACCGTCCGACATTGGTGGTGGTCTGTGTGCCTAAGACCACCTTACCCTTAGTGATGGGTAGGTTGCACTCCCTGTCAGTTTGTCCTGGCTTATCTTTGAAACGGCTAAAAATTACAAATTGAAATAACTGAATTATAAGAAGCATTTCAAGGTTTCGTTTAGTCTTTATTTCATCGCAATTAGTTAAGTCTGTCAAAAGTTATAAAAACATACGTATTTTTGTTGTTATATCTATACACATGACCTTTTCTGACTGATTCATCAACGCAGAGACTAAACCACAGGGGTTAGAAATATCTATCAATATCTGCTAGGAAGGTGTAAGTAATTCCTTTTTTTTTAAACGAACTTTACTATGTTAGTGATGTTTGTATAAAGAAAACGTATTCCATTATTGCCATGTTCACCACTTAATTGGTTGTTTCGAAGCTGTACCTCAACATGACTCTCAATTCCTACAGATTAATTTTAGAATATGCTCGATGAAAGGTAGTTTTCATTCCAAGAATACCATCCATGACAATATATTATTTGTGTTATACAATCAAAAGTCTCATTGCCTGTCGTTGAACATGGCCGGCACTGATTTTAGTGAGAACCGTTATCACATGGACAGTTTTTATGTTACATACTTCTGAGTGAGCTCTGCGAGTAACTAAGTAATTTTTACCCAAAAGCAAATACCGCAAAACGTCGTTTTTTGTTATAAAAAATATGTATCTATGTATATAAATTGTAATATCAGAATCGCTGACTGATATTAAAATTTATATCGGTGCTTACGTAAAAACCTAGATTTAGATAAAACTGCCAGCTAAAATTGTGTACATGTTTTTGTAAATAAAATTTATGATTGTTATTATTTATGTTATAGATAGCCGGACGGACAAATGGGCCACCTGATGTTAAATGATCACCACTGTCCTTAGACATTGGCTATGTAAGAAATATTAACCATTCCTCCTCTTGGGGACGAAAATGTTATGTCCTTTGTGTATTATTGTAGTTCCACTGGCTTAATTATCCTTCCAACCAAAACGCAACCTTCATAAGCGTTGTTGTTTAGCTGTAGAATATCTGATGAGTGGGTGGTACCCACCGAGACGGGCTTGCACAAAGCCCTACCAGCATTTACAAAGAGGTGCTTCGATTATTAATTATAAATAAAGTTTTCAGTGAGTTGGATAGTTTTGTTTAACCTGAGTTTGATAGAATAGAATAAAAAATATATATTGGTATGCTTGCTCATTTACAGTACTAACTATATCCAACGGCTTGGATAGATGCCGGGGTATTTAAGCAACATAATCATATAATATCGGAGATCGAAAGATTTGTATAAAATATTTTATTTCTTCAATCCGTTTTAAGTCACTATAAAATATATTAAGTGAAACAGGGATTCACAGGAAATTCATTGATGACTATTAAAAGAGAAATCATCAATATATAAATAAAAAAACTCCCTAACCTTACTTTTTTCTAACCAGAATGATTTTCATGGTTCATAATTTTACACAGACTTCGGCAAAGCAGCCTCTAGGCCCTTGTTCTCTGCCTACCCGCCTCCAGCTCTATAAAAACACTCTAGGGGTAAGACAGACTCGTACCAGATGGAGTCGGAGTCAATTAATTCAATTCTTTGACATAAGTTGAACTTAACCTGTTTTATTTGTTATTACCCTATGGGTACTGTTAAAATAATATTATTACTATGACAATACAAAATGGCGTCCGTTTTGCGTTTTGTTCCACATGCCAGCAAAAGACGGTAAACACTACACATTTTAATTTTAATATCTCGTAATGCTAATTAATGCTGTAATTTACTTTACATTAACTGTTAAATAAATGTGTGCACGAAAACTAGTGAAATGTGTACAAAATATAAGTATTTACTAAAATTTATATAAAATAAAATGCTTCCGAACGTGTTAACATAAACGTAGGTAAAACGAAACGTAATAATCTGTCAAAGTACCTACCGGATTGACATGAATATTGCAAAATAATTGATTTTCAATAATTTTTTCCTCAAAAACTACACGTCTCCGCATGTTGGAACTTTGCGTGTGTGCGTATAATAATGTAAGCTTTCTGTAAAAATTTATCACTTTCTAAAAAATGCTTCGAACATACAACGCCTCGTTGGGTCGGCTAAAAGAATTCTTCGGATCTTTGACGTGTTATTATAACAGATATCCATTCGCCACACCGCACAGGATCTAGAGGAAAGCTAAAAACCATTATAAAATCTCTCATCATCAATTTAATCACATGTAGTCAAAAAATAATATCAAGAAACAAAACTGACTAAGCAAAAATGTTGCAATATATCTTTAATTCTCGCTTTGGAGTCGAAGTTTGCCAAGCCTTTAGATGGTCTAGTATAAACAAGAACTTGGCTATAGTCGGTTTAGTTCATATAAGTCTAATTTCAGAGCCTATTATAATCTTTCAAAAATAAATTTGAATGGATCAAAACTGTCCATTAATTACGGAATAATCGGTATACATACATAAAATAAAAATCGATTCAAATTCATATCGATCAAAAATTCGATCAAAAAGAGAACCTACTTAGTCCGTTAAAATTTAAATCAATAATATTTTACTACTATATTTAAAGACACAGTAACGAAGTTAATTTAACAATAGAAATGCATAATCATATTTTTCATAAAAACAAAAAAACAAAAACTAACACCAGCGTCTCCACCAACCGTGTTCCATTGTTGTTGAAACACCCACTTAAATTGTTCGGGTTACAATTTAAGTGGGTACGCGATAGTATGAATAACACGTTTATCAAGAGTCTTTGCAATTGTCATGCTTTATATCGCGTGGCGTCATTACGATTTAGTTTTTAAAAATGTTTTCCTAAAGAAAAACCATTATTTACAATACAGTAATAACAATTATATAATAGTACAATTAATACTTACCGAAAATATGAAACTCCATCCTTTTTCAGCGTCCTAGACGTGTGATTTCTGCATTTTTGAAAGAGCACTGAGGCGTGTTTACTGTCGGCGCGACGGAATGGTACTAAGTTAAAAGAGCCCCCAAATGTTCAAATGGGTGCTCATTCGGTGAGGACGTTTTTTGAAGCCGATTGTGTATCTAGTTTTTATTAGTGATCGAAGCATTAACTGTTAAATAAATGTGTGCACGAAAACTAGTGAAATGTGTACAAAATATAAGTATTTACTAAAATTTATATAAAATAAAATGTTTCCGAACGTGTTAACGTAACCGTAGGTAAAACGAAACGTTATAATCTGTCAAAGTTACTACCGGATTGACATAAATATTGCAAAATAATTGATTTTCAATATTTTTTTCCTCAAAAACTACACGTCTCCGCATGTTGAAACTTTGCGTGTGTGCTTATAATAATGTAAGCTTTCTGTAAAAATTTCAACCCCCAACTCGAGGGTAGTTAATCTAAAGCTCAGCCCATCTGACTTCGCTAGAATATGCACATCCTTTCTATTCTATACTGTGTGTTGTTTCACCCTTTTACTCCTCTCTCATCACTTGATATTCATTAGAAGATGACAGTGACGACGACGACTCAGTGCTTTTATTTAAGTGCTTTGTGTTTTGTTGCGCGATGACTGTTGTAAAAATCTTTGACGTATGTGCGAGCTACTCGAGCACATATTTGGTATAAATATATCACTCTTTTAATTCAACGGAATCACATTTTAAGCTTTTCTAGATTCTTGATAGTTGTTTATATCTTCGTGTTCTTATGAGAAATGCATGTCTGTCCATAGTTGTTAAATTTATTAATGAGGTCTTCTAAAGTGATTTCTGTTTTTACAATGTTGAATTAATTGAATATGTAATCTTTTCCACCATTCGAGTGTAATAAAATTGCGAATTTTCTCTTTTCACACTCCTTATCTAAGCCATTGGCTAATAAATATATTTAGTACATTTCTAAATATATTATAGCCTATAAATAGTATAGCCACAGTAGTTTTTCCACATTCAATTGTTATTTATTTCGTTGTTTATAAGCAACTTCGGTAGGTAAGACGTTGAATTTTTAACCGCCATTTTTAAATTTATGACAGGAGCCACGAAACTAAATTTAAAGTTTTATTATGTTAAATACCAAGTTAATGTTCACAGCACGCACTTCTAAAACCATGTATTATTATTATAATTGATCTTTTAGGCTTTGATTACACCTTTATAACATTTACGTATTAATAGTCACTGAATTAACAGATCTTGCTCACACGCAGCCTCGAGGTTATGAATGATATAAGATGTTATCATAAAGATACAGACAATACGTATGCAATATTAGTTTTATGTAAAAACTACACAAAAAAAACACTGAAAACTCAAAATTGTTAACAAAACTTTTTGATTGTGACCACAGCGTTTGACAGTGCGCGCGCGGTTCCTACAGATAATAGTTTATTGATTTTTAGTTGTGAAGTAAAACTTTTAATAAATAATGAAAGAAATGCCAGAATAAATATATTATAACGCACAAAAATCTATTAGATAAGTTATAGGACAAATCATAATCAAAAGAGTTTATTAAATGATCAAATATTAATTTCATTTCAGTTTGATCAAAGACTATAAACATTCCAAGAGGAATGATGAATGGAACGCGTGTGTATACACGCATCCAATGCGTAATTGCGTATTTGAATGTGTTGTAGCGTGTGTAATGTTTTATTTTATTAATTTAAGGTATTTCTAATGCACATTTTACAAAAAAATCAACTTTCTGCACTCCTCCTCTATCTAAACATTAACTGTGCAAAATTTCATGCTTCTATGTCCACGCAATTGGCGGTAAAAGGGGTACAAAGAGGGGTGCTTCACGTATTTATATTATAGATTAGCTTTTATTACAAACAAAACAAAAAATCATATGCCTATCTATGTAATTCAAACATGTAATTTAAATAAACTAAGCACAAAAAAAACTTCCAATACATATCTTTTACGTTACATAGAGGTATAGTGCGTCTTTAACAAATCGCTAAGGCCTTGAACATCGCAAAACAGACACCACCATCAACGACGTCTGTCCTCACGTGTCTCTCCGCGTTCGGGTCGCACTCACATTGTCATCGTCATAACTTTCAAAATATTTGTCCAAGTGACATTGTGTAACAGACAAAGTCTATCGTATTTAAATATCAAGGGATAAAAGTATTTGTTTCAATAAGAATCAATTTGTTAATACAAAATGTGCATTTTGGGAATAAATTTCAAATTTTATTGTATTTTCGATTTACTATTTTTGCGATAATGGGTTACACATAAAAGATAGGTATATGCTGTCACGGATTTTTTTTGTAGAACTATTTAAGAGATACATTTCCACTATACATTACATTTGTATAACTCTTACGAGTTTTGCAACGCACGCCAGAATAGCTCGCAAATATAAGAATTTTTTCCGACTTACGTGACACTTATTGTTACAATTTGGCCAATTTAATCAATAGCTGTATAAATTATAACCTATATGTTATTCTGATGTATGAGCTATATTATTGTAAAGTTTCATTAAAATCCATTCAGTAGTTTTTTCGTGAAAGAGTAACAAACATCCATACAAACATTCGCGTTTATAATATTAGTAGAATTACAGACAAGACAATTTTATTTATTTGTTTAGATTATCCATAATTATTAAATGCGTTGCGGGCCATAGACCCTAGCAAGGCTGCGAATGATTGGCTAAATTGCTTACCTGACTAGGGTATCTTTACCTAGATAATTGACAATGACAGGTATAGGATCTGAAGTATCGAGAAACTTCGGGGCTATAAAATCTTTACAGGTTTGGTTGCTGCAAATTCTGACAGTGCCAATAATTTTGATTAACAACTTGAAACTAAAGACCTTTTTGACCTACTACAAAGCTAACCTTGTTTTCTCTGATTGCGGGAGCAATCATTGTTTCAGGACGGCCGAATGTTACGTCACACCGCCTCAGCCAATGACAGCGTGCCATACAACCGCGGAGCCAAGCCAGCCAAACCGAAAGCCTCCGGTAAGGGGAATAAAGCATATATTGCCCTGCCAGCTCATTTGGAGTCAGTATTCTACTACTACCTGCATCGTGAGCCAAAAGCAAAAATATTACATTTTTTAAATAAAATATCTAAAAATTAAAAAGTTAAAATGTAAACAAGTTATGGGATTAAAATATGTATACCAACCTTTTACTAATTCTTTTTTTAAATGTATTGAGCGTACAAGAAAACATGTCCACGTCATTAAATTTCATATTGTAGCTCTTACAAGAGCGATATCTAAATTCGTTTTGTGCATATTGGTTCGAGTGGAGGGTAAGTGGAATAAAGCACTATTACGTGAATTCACTTTTTTACACCTAAAGTAAATTTTGCTTAAAAGATATGGACTATCATTCAAGTTATGCATTAGTTTAAATAAAAAACTTTGATCTCGCAGTGTACGACGATCCAATAAGGACATAATTTCAGGCGGATTTTGATTTAGAGTGAAACATTTGGAATTAAGATATTTAACAAATTTATGTTGAATTTTTTCTATTGTATCAATATAAATTTTATATCGTGGATATTTGGGGTCCAATTGCTTTTTCGGTGGTTTGTTCGCAAACGCCAGTGACTGCTTTCCAGGTAAGGAATGTGTGGGTAGAATCCTAAAAAGGTTTATTTTTAATTGAATCATTTTTATTAATATTTTCAAAGATACTTAACGTATTAAGACGTAGTCTTTCATTTAAACATTTGGTGTCGCAGAATAGATTTCAGTTTGAGGCAAAGTGACACTAATTGTATCCTACATCTTGAATATTTAAACGTGTATAAGTACCAACTTCGTTTATTAGGGACATTTTTTAAATTAATGTTTGGATTATACATTAATTTAAAATAGTTCGAATAATGTTCTTATATCTCTTATTTATTCTGTAGATAGGAAATCGCAAATCGACGATCGTCTTAAGTATCGTCTCAAATCATTATATTTTTTCCCATATAGGATCGCATTAAAAAACTGTACATAGCGAGTTTGTCAGCCATTGTCTACCCTGGGACGTCGGGATCAGCAGCGGACTAAACGAGCCACTTGACTACCGAGGCAATTCGTTTACGTACCATATTTTATTAAAGGTTTAATCTAAATGGAAATAAATCGGACAAAGCTTTCAAATATTAATCTCGGTTATTATCACGTTAATAATTAAATTATATTTATTAAAAATATATATTAATTAAACTAAGAATAATTAGAATGGAGCATAATACAAAGACAATGTAAGAAGGAATGCACTTGATTAATTTCTATTTTAATGTTAACCGGAATTATTACCTTCTAGGAAAGACGGCTCGCAATAATTTTCTCGTCGCTGAAGTGTGGGAAGTCCAATCGATTTCTGCCATTAGTCTGGCAGGCACGGTGACATTGCCGTTTCCAATTGAAACCTACGAATTTGAAATACTTTAATATTTATATTGATTTCATTGTCAGAATAAGTAGGTAGTTGTTAATTTTTTTCATTATTCACTTATTTATGTTAGTATTTATAGTAGTCAAATCAAATCAAATACTCTTTATTGTACACCAGTAAATAAATCACATATACACGGTTAGATGAAAGATGTACAAGAGGCGGCCTTATCGCTAACACAGCGATTTCTTCCAGGCAACCTTAAGGTAGAGGAAAACAGATATAGAAAGAGGTAGGGGTGTACAGAGAAAATATAAACATAATAAATAAATACAGTGTAATATTAATATATTAAGAAATAAATAAATAAATAAAATAATGTACAGTACCTGATATCTAAAATGCATACATATATGTATCTATCTAATTAAATTCAAATTATAATATACAAAAATTAAATTAATGTCGTATGTAGTAGTCCATAATGGCTTTTATTTGTTGATTGATTTTTTCCTTATAAACAGGTGATTAAGGTATTATATAATGAGCACCTCATTACAGCGCCACACACAATATAGACCACAGAATAAATAAAATCGCTGTCTATAAATAAGCGAGTATAATAATTTATTAAATATTTTGTATCGTAATTCATGATAAGTAATAACTTTTTAGCAATACTTCAAGCGTTCTTTAAAAAACAATTGAAATTTATTTTTATTTAATAATTTTGAAATTTAATTAGGACCATAGAAATTCTATAATTCAGTTGATTATATGAGTCCTATCTAATATAAATACGTTTACAGCCTTTAAGTTGTGAAAGCACATATTTAAAGATCCCGGATGGGACCAATAATAATGTTGCTGTTTTTTTTTAAGAAATTGTCAGTAGCAGCTCGGACTTCCGATGTTTGCAGTTTTAACACCCTTGCCTCAGAAAGCACTGAAGCCTTTGGATCTGCACCTGGTCTCTTTCAGTAAATTACTTTTACCCATTGGACACCAGTGAAGGAATAAAGAGATACAATATATATTTTGTGCTAAATTATTTTTTTTGTGCTAAGATAAAGTATTTGGATCATTAGGTCAAGCTTACGTCAAACTTTCGAGGTAATTAAATTTTATATACTTAACTATATAGTATATATAAATATACTAACCATATCACCATTGTTAAACGACAATGGCAAACTTGCGTTAGTAGTCTACGCTGATGCACTCCGTATTTTTAATCCACCAGCTATCTTATCCATTTCGATTTCAAAACTTGACGTATTTTGATGATCGGTTCTTTTAATTCTAAAACCTCTATATTGTCATCTAGTCTTCGATCTTCAGATGTCCTATCCATTATTGATTGACTATCGTTTATTTCAACATTAGATATCAAGGCCATAAACTGCCCGTACATGCGTTTTAATTGCATTTCCAGTTTTTCTAAATTCTCCTTTGAAGGTTAATCTAGAACAGGGTCGGTCTGCGTTCCTTGATCGAATGTCAGTTTAAGATTCTGAGCGTTCGTATCGGGTAAATGAGTACTGCTGACAACTGATCTACGGTTACGTATTAAAGATTGGTTGTTCAATAATTGACTTATTTTTCCATTAATTATCGACTCTGCGCATTTGTTCTGGTTATATTTACTCGTGAATTTAGTTAAATCGAGGTTCATCTAAAAAAAGTTAATTACATACATTTTTTTAGAATTTCATAATTTTTTAAGAATGAATTTCATATTCAATTTTGAATATAAAATTATTACTTATTGGTCTATATCGCTGTAACTGGAATTAATTTCATCGTCAATGTAAGTTATCATACTTGGTGCGCTCTGACTTGGCATGGGTAATGATTGATTTGCAGCTGAAAATTAATAGAATATTTTGTTATATATGACTTAAATAGCTTAAGAGTAAACCCATGACGACTGGCTTAAAAGACAATAGATTGCAATTAATTGCCAAAAGGGAATACGTAATATATAGGGGAAGGTAACCCAAAGAGGATATACCACTTGTGATCCTAAGCTATTGACATAATTGTAAATGTTTGAATGCAGTACTGAACCTCGGCGGCCGACCAATCATCGTCAGTTGACTGGCTCGCCTAGCGTTGAAAGTTTTCAAGGTAAAACAAAAAGCTTTTTAATTTCATTTTCACTAAAATATTTCAAAATTATAAAAAAACGTAATATAATCAAAAACGGCGTCTAAGCTGTCGTAATGTCTATCATTATTTATATTATATTAAATAGTAATTCACTGTACTTGTTATCGAAAATATTTGGTTATTACGTTTTTATTTGTAGTCATTAAAAACTAAAAGCGGGTAAAGCGTTTCTAAATGAGCTGGCAATATTATTTGGGGGCCCTATTTAATAGCGACTAGTTCGCACAACGTTCTAAATAGATCTTCTTCCTTGGGAATTTACATAAAAATTTTGACGGACCGACCAGGACCTATAAATAGCCGCATTGCTGCTGAAGCCAAACAACCTGCGTATATAATATGTCCAAGAATATCGCCGCTGGTATCATCACAGGCCTGATCTAAGTTTCCGTGATTTGATTGATTCTGATCATACAGCCTCACGTAAATGAGAATTTCTTGAATGGCTTAAATCCTACGCTTCTGGACGATATTATTATGAAGCAACTGAGGCACAAAACTTGAATTTAGTCAGGATCACACAGATCACGACTATTTCAAATGCAAGAAGATCAAGACAAGACTAAAAAAGTTGATGCTAAAAATTGTTCTAAAATTAGCACAGAATCCTTAATCTTTCATGTTACTTCTAAGAAGACACTGATTAGATTATGTTGGTAGGCGAACTTGGTTTAGTTATTGAAGATTATAAAATGTTAATTCAAATCTAACTAAAAAGGTTTATTAGCGTAAAAAAGTGATAGTAAGCTATATATATGTATTATATAACCTCTGGGCATATGAGCCCCCATAAAAAATAACTATTAGTTTTTTTTTATTTTTTCATCATTTGTTTTAAAGTTTGTTTTTAGGTTTGTAGTTAAATACATACATATAAAATTTAAATGTGTATTTGTTAGATAGTAAATCACTAATATAACATCAAATTTAAATAATTATTTGTTTGTTTTACAATAAATACAAATTATATGAATAAATATTAAATCATCTCGCATGAGTACATATAAAACTTGCGAGGCGAAAACGTTTTCTACGGAAAGGACAACGGAACCTTAAAATCGAATCAATATAGGTTTAGCATATTTTTGTAGAAAATTGGCAACAGTTTATATTAAATATGTTTTGGTTTTACATACAATAAAGTTAAAATTTGCCTCCTCAAAAAATCCACTATGGCATTTTGATTAAGCACGAACAGTTATTATTTTAATGTATCCAAATATTTTAGGTCTGTCCTAAATACATATGAACTTAAAATATAAAATAATATAAGAAAATAGTTAAGGATCTCCTTAACTCGACACTACAGATCGACACTATAGATGGCGGCCATAAGACTTGGTCCGTCCGTTTGTTTAGTTTATATCGTTTAAAGAAAAAACATTTTACGTAATTTTATATACACATAAATCAAACGAAACTTAGCTATTATAAAAATACTATCTCACTTATTGTTAAAAACTTTATATAGTTCTTCTAATATATTTAGCATTATACGAAAGTTGCGGCCCCATCATTAAACGTTAGATTAAAACAAAAAAGGCTCAAAGCTAAGACTAATTCAGTTTGAGAGAATAACTAACAAATTCATATACTTTAATTGCCGAAATACTCGAAGGTTTACTAAGAATGGAATTAAAAACACCAAAATTCATAAAATTTAAATTTAGTTCATATATTTGTGTTTCTCTCAAATTATGGTTATGAACACATTTCAATAATAAGTGTGAAACATCATCTAATACACTACATACTTGACATTTGGGAGTATCACTTTTCCTCATTAGATGTTTAAACTTGCCTAGTGGCATGTGTCCGGATCTAAGTCTAAATGCTATAACTAACTTACTTCTATTAATGTTACTATTTATTTATTTAAATATGTGCTTTCTCAACTTAAAGGCTGCAAACGTATTAATATTACATAGGACTCATGTAATGAACTGAATTATAGAATTTCTATGCTCCTAATTAAATTTCAAAATTATTAAATAAAAATAATTTGCTGTTGTTTTTAAGAACGCTTGAAGTATTGCTAAATAGTTTAAACACATTAAACTTTAAAGTTATTATTTATTATGAATTACGATACAAAATATTTAATAAATTATTATACTCGATTATTTATAGACAGCGATTTTATTTATTCTATGATCTATATTGTGTGTGGCGCTGTAATGAGGTGCTGACTATATAATACCTTAATCACCTGTTTATAGGGAAAAAATCAATCAACAAATCAAAGCCATTATTGACTAATATAAATTCTAACATAAATAAGTGAATAATAAAAAAAAATAATTGTGTGTGTAATTGCTGACAATGAAATCATTATAATTATTAAAGTATTTTAAATTCGTAGGTTTCAATTGGAAACGGCAATGTCACCGTGCCTGCCAGACTAACGGCAGAAATCGATTGGACTTCCCACAATTCAGCTACGAGACAATTATTGCGAGCCGTCTTTCCTAGAAGGTAATTACTAATTCCGGTTAACATTTAAACAGAAATTAATCAAGTGCATTCCTTCTTACATTGTCCTTGTATGATGCTGCATTCTAATTATTCTTAGTTTAATTAATATATGTTTTTATAAATATAACTTAATTATTAAAGTGATAATAATCGAGATTAATATTTGAAAGCATTGTCCGATTTATTTCCATTTAGATTAAACCTTTTAATAAAATATGGTACGTAAACGAATTGCCTCGGTGGTCAAGTGGCTCTTTTAGTCCGCTGCTCCCGACGTCGTCGACGATCGTCAATTTGCGGTTACCTATCTACAGAATAAATAAATGTACCTTGAGATGTAAAAACATTAATCGAAACAGATTAAACATTAATTAAAAAAAAACCCCAAATAAATGAAGTTGATTCTTATACCCGTTTAAATATTCAAGATAATATTTGAAAATATTTGAAATAATATATGAAAATATTAATAAAAATGATTAAATTAAAAATAAACCTTTTTAGAGATCTAGTCACTCATTCCTCAACTGGAAAGCAGTCCGGCCGGCGTTTGCGAACGAAACCACCGAAAAAGCAATTGGACCCCAAATTAGTAGACGATATTGTCAACACCGTCGCTGAAAGGTGCAATGTTCCTAAAAGGATTGTTAGGTTGGTATTCATATTTTAATCCCATAACTTTTGTACCTTTTAACTTTTTAATTTTTAGATATTTTATTTAAAAAATGAAATATTTTTGTATCATAGCATCTAACAGAAGTTCAGATAACATAAAACTAATTATTGGAAGAAATTAAGTAAATGACAAAATATGTTTCTGTAGTCCGGAAACTAAGTGTTAAAAAAATTACAGGAGCTCCATTACGACGAAATGCTCAGACGAAGCAAAGTTATATAGAAATCGTCAACGGTTCAGAAAAAATCACGAACAACAAAACCGAGAGAACGTCCCGCCATCTTCTGCGTCTTCTGTTTGAGATTAAGGAGACAAAGATCTAATATCAATTTGTATCATTTATTAATCAATAAAAATATGTAATTACTTTTAAATAATGTATATTTTATAGCTTTTTTTTGACAAAATAATGAATCAAGTACAAATTTAAAATTAAAATGAACCTTAATTTAAACCAAAAATCCGCTGTTAACTGTAGCTATAGATATGAAAATAAAGCATACATACACGGTATCTTAGTTTTTTTTGCTCATAAATATAACAGCATCGAAATAACCCAATGAAAACATGTAAAGTTTAATCTAAGATCGAGGGTACACATTTGAACATTTGTATTTTAATTTTAAATTAAATTTAAATTTTAACATGTAGTAGCAGGGTCAAGTAGGTACCTACCACTGAGTTTTCATGTTTAATTTGTCAGTCGTTCGTGACTGTCAACCATTGTAAGCAGTGTGATGGATTAATCTTAAAACTTTCTCTCTACAAAAAGAGTCGTACGTACTTAGTTACTTAACTCAAAATAATATCCAAATTTTAATAAAGACGAGAGGATTCAAATAATTCGATTCATACAAAATTTTCATGTCATATAAACTTCATTCATTGGATATTTATTTTGTGATTAGTAATTTTAGTATCGTCTATTTTAAGTTAGTTATCATAAAACTAAATCGTTTTTGAATTAATTTACAAATTAAGCTTTTAAAATTGTTGCAATTCGTACCGCAAGTACAAGTACAATATGAATAAAATTATACCTTTACAATTTTACCTATATTTTTACATTTGCCCTCCATAGATTGGCAACATTTTGAGGCTGCAAAAATGTTCAATTAGTAAGTTACAATAATAATCAATGAATCGGTAATCTAAAGTTATAGTCAGACATCATCCATTATATAAATACAATAAAAAGCAACAGATATATTAAAATATATCACAAAATAATTAATATTTCCATTTACAGTTGAAACGAGTGCTGCAAATAAAATACAGTTTTCCAAAAAATAGGGAAATTAGAATTGTACAATATCTCATAAAATATATAAAATGGATTTTGGTGGTATATCTGTTTGATATTGATGGATCAGCATAATTTTGACACATTTCCTTTTTTTACATAAAAGGCCATTCTATTATGCATTTTTATACTTCTTTGCTAAATGGCGTTGCAGAGCATCGAATGCTATGCCGCTTAACCGATTCCCATGCGATTCATCCATTTATTTATTCCTAGGGGGGTTCCCGGGGTATAGAGTACCATACCAGACCCAGCGGCGCTTACGGTTGTGGGAGAAGATGCGTATAGCTTATAGGTGCCTCTCAGCGGTCTTCTTCGGCGGAACGGTTCAGCGAAGGTACTCGCCTCACCCTCCCGTTCCGCGGCCTCTTTCTGCAAGCATGACACACGCAGAATGAGACCATCTCCATCTAATTTGACACATTTACGCACTTTTTTTACATGGAAGATTTTTTATACTTCGTCACTAGATGACGTTGCAGAAGATCGAATTCTACGCCGTTCAACCGAATTCCATCGAATTATTGTATATGTATATATATAAGAAGACCAAATGACTGCCTAGATTTGGAAGCTTAATATTTAAGTTAAATAAAAATATTGTTAATCATAAATACTGTGAAAAAAATAATATATATACAGGGTTACAGGGTAATATGTCACGATCCTTTTAAAGGGTTATAGTTCAGGACAATAGCTATCAAATGACCCCCAAAATGCTTATGCAAAAGTGTATCGTTTTCGAGTTATTAATTTTTTAATATTTTTTTTATTTAAAGGATGTTTAAGATTCTAAAATTCAATAAAAAAAAAATCAACGTATTTTCCCTATTTTTTTTTTGTATTTCTTGCTAGGGTACATCCTAGTTAATAATAACCAGTTATAAAACAAAATTAATCTTCAAGCATTTTTAAATTACAGATCCAAAACTGTACAACTTTTCGATTTTTAATTTTGATTCTTTAAGTTACTCGCAATTTTTTTTTAAAAATCACTATGGATCTTATCGTGCGGATCATTTTAAAAACATCTGCGTTTCCTTAGCTATCCATCGGTACATAAAAAGTACAGTAACAATCATAAACTCAGGAGAAAATTAGATAACAAAGAGACCAGGTAGGAAATTCTAAGAAATGCTATTGTTAAGAAATTAAATCTGGATCAAAGACAAAAGGACCTCAATGCAAAGTAGTTAAAGATTATTTTTAATTCGCTCCCTTTACTCTACCCCAACCCCAGAACATTTCATTATTTTTAGCAAAATATGGGAGGCTATATCTACTGGCCATGTAAAGTGTCAACTATTAAATCTTAACCCGTTACCGGTGACTCCTGAGGATCACACTTCACGTTGAAAAACTACTTATAAGCCTATTCCAACCACAAAAGGAATAAACTCAAATAAGCAACAAATGAACCCAGATAAGACACCGACCATTGGTCACCGATATCAATTGACGCGATAACATTGGTTGAAATCTTGAGTAATCTATGATATTCACTATGGAAAAATGTAAATGTTTTAGACAGAGATAGAATTATCAAATCTTTTGTCCCTTATCGCGTAATCAGTTTTATCAAGGTCGGCTTCTCAGAAAGTAAAACAAACTTGATAGTTGGTGCGTTAATTGTGTTCATTGTTCAATTTTTACTTATTTTTTTGTTAGAAAACGATTCTAACCAAGTGAAAGAAAAAGATTATTCAATAGTGTATTATTTCATGTTAAAGCGATAGCAAAAAGAAAATTGTCAGAAAGCTCCTAGTTCTCTTCATCTTTGACATCTATAATGCATTATCATTCATATGTATTGTTATATGTATGTGTATATGTATATATTAGTCATATATATATATATATATATATATATATATATATATATATATATATATATATATATATATATATATTATAACTCTGTTTTTTATTTTCTTTGTTGTTGTTATATTTGTATGTATGTATATTCTCGATTATTAATTGCCGCCTTCACGAATTTCCGCTTACCCTAAAGGTTGACTGGTAAATAATGCCTTAAGGCATTAAGTCCGCCTTTTGTCATACTACTCAATGTGGTGGGCAAAAAGTTTTTAAATAAATAAATAAATAAAATTGCCGGCGTATGATTTCACGCGTAAGTACAACGGTTTTGTCCATAAATATAATTTCTTAGTGTCGCATTAAAATCCTGAAGATAAAAGGATTTTCTAGTTTTTATCATTCATAATAATTATTATTATTTATCCGTGCAGTGACGGAGAAAGAATACATTTCACTGCCCCTTTCCCATGGGTGTCGTAAGAGGCGACTAAGGGATATCTGAGCGACCATCTGCTCATCTGGTGGTAGGATGATAAACATCCGCCTGGCTTGTTACCACCGTACGCATGGTGAAAATCTCGTGAAGTGGCTTGCAGCCGCGTTTCGAGGTCAGCCAGCGTACAGCCAGTGCCCGAGCGAGCATTGCCGCGATGGGTGTTAGTCCAGCGGAGACGGCTGCTGAACCAATGCCGGGGGAAACTGTATTGCCCTGCCGGACAGGGAGACCCGAAGAAACGGCTATTCCGCTGGCCGCCCGTGGCATAGTACAGGGGCCCGAGCGTGCCTAACCAGCACGCGAGGCTGCCCCACCAGGCCACGCATAATCTCGGGGTGGACCGTCGTGCCGGTTGGTGACCGGAAAGTGGGGTCCCGGCGGCCACTTCCGGGGGGGCTCGGGGGCCCTTCTGTTCGGCGGGTCAGTGTAGTTTCCCTTTTGGCAACCACTTGGGGAAACACCCCTTCCACACTTTGCCCATCTCTATCGTGGTAATACGTCGCTCGCTTCACGTCTCTTTTCCACTCTTTTTTCCCATATGGTAGGGCATCAAAACAGGAATAACGGTCGTACAGCGGTGCACACCCCCACCATACCCACGCTGTTTGAGGTCGAGTTTACTAACATCCGTGGACTCCACGCTAACCTCAACGCTGTCCAACACCATCTCGAGACAGCACGGCCAGCAATGTTGTTTCTAACGGAGACACAAATACTCCGTCCTGCCGATACCAGCTACCTTAATTATCCCGGATACATGCTTGAAGAAGCCTTCAAAGCGAAAGCCGGAGTATGCTTGTTCGTCAGGACGGATGTTTGCTGTCACCGACTGCGCTGCTTGGAGGACCCCTCCTTCTCCATGTTGGTGGTACGTGTGGATCTGATTCGTCAGAGTCGGGTCTACGTGTGCCTCTACAGATCCCACAATGATGACTGGGAGACAAGCCGGTTATTTGACCATCTTAGTCGGGTGGCAGATGCTGCGCAAGAGCAGTTTCCTAACGCGGAATTGGTGTTTTTGGGGGATTTTAATGCTCACCATGAATCATGGTTGAAATCCCGCAAAACTGACCACTGACTGGACCTGTGACTGGAAGGACTGCTCATGCTTTTGCTCTCACACATGACTTGACCCAACTGGTTGATCAGCCTACCAGGATCCCAGACATTGATGGGCAAGCGCCTTCTCTACTGGACCTTCTGCTGACTTCTCACGCGGTGGAATATCAGGTTGTGGTTCAAGCTCCACTTGGTTCTTCGGATCACAGCCTCATTTCTACCAAAGTGCCACAGGCCAAGCTGCCGCCACCAACGGTAGGCAAACGTCGCGTTTGGCACTACAAGTCGGCAGATTGGGACGGTATGCGCGATTACTATGCGTCAGTCCCTTGGAAGGAACGTTGCTTCAGTGGGAATGACCCGACAGCTAGTGCCGCTGCTGTTGCTGGCGAGATCATGTTGGGAATGGAATACTACATTCCTAGCTCAGATCTCGACAGTAGGGGTGCGCGTAACTGTTGGTTCACTCGCGAATGTGCCGACGCTGTATCATCTAAGCAGGCGGCATATCGCGAGTGGATCAATGGCTGCATTAGCGGGTCATCTAACATTGACTCAACTCACTGAAAGCAATCTACAATAAAAACTCCAAGTCCTGTAGGAAGGCTTACACGAGAGCGGATGCACAGCGCATTGTACAGATTGGTCATGACCTTATTTCACATCCTAGGGGCTCCCGTAGCTTCTGGCGTCTGACCAAGTCTGTGCAAAACAATTTCTGCCAACCTTCGCTGCCGACGCTCAGAAGTCCGGACGGATCGCTAGCTCACAGTCCGCAAGATAAAGCTGATCTCCTGGCTAAACTCTTTGCCGATAACTCCGTCATCGATGATTGTAGTGCTCTGCCACCAGTAATACCTTCTTGTGGCCACACGATGCCTGACATCAAAATCAGGCAGCGTGATGTGCGTGCGGAGCTGCAATCACTTGATGTACGGTAAGCTAGCGGTCCCGATGGAATACCAGCCATAGCGCTGAAGAAGTGCGCGGCGGAGCTGTCTCCCGTGTTAACGCGCCTGGAGAAGAGCTAATGTGCAAGCGGTTCCCAAAAAAGGGGATCGGTCTGACCCGACAAATTATCGGCCAATAGCTATTACCTCAGTACTTTGTAAGGTGATGGAACGGATTCTTAACAACCAACTAATCCATTACCTAGAAGATCACTGTTTAATTAATGATCGTCAGTACGGATTTCGACCAAAACGGTCTACAGGTGATCTTCTAGCGTACGTAACACACCTCTTGGGTGAAACTATCGACAAGCATGGGGAATCGTTGGCTGTCAGCCTCGATATCTCCAAGGCTTTCGACAGGGTCTGGCACAGAAGTCTTCTCTCCAAGCTGCCGGCATATAGTCTGCCTGCTCAGCTTTTCACCTGGATTGCCAGCTTCCTACACAAGCGCAGCCTTCGTGTTTTACTTGATGGTTGCGCCTCACAATTCCATGTAGTGAATGCTGGGGTCCCCCAGGGATCTGTGCTATCTCCCACTCTGTTTCTTTTGCATATCAATGATATGCTCTCTCTCGGGAACATTCATTGCTATGCAGACGATAGTACAGTGCATGGTGGATACCACGGACGCGCAGTGGCTGGGCGAGCGGAAATTAAGGAGAGGCGGGAGGATCTTGTCATTGAACTCAAAAGGACGTTAGAGCTTATCGCCAAATGGGGCTCAGATAATCTTGTTGAGTTTAATGCCAAGAAAACACAGGTATGCGCTCTCACAGCAAAAAAGTCACCATTTTCCCCTCTTCCCTCCCTCTGTGGCACTCCGCTGGTGATACAAAGCAAAATCGCCATGCTGGGGATGGACGTTCGCTGCGACCTTAGTCCAAGGGATTACATCGAGGCTGTGATAAAAACAGCTTCACGGAAACTCGGAGTTCTGAACAAGGTGCGGCGTTTTTTCACGCCACAACAACTGTGCCTGCTGTACAAAACACAGGTACGGTCTTGCGTTGAATATTGCTCGCACCTTTGGGATGGCTCCGCTAAGTATCTACTTGAGGCCTTGGATCGGTTGCAGCGACGTGCGGTCCGCATTATTGGCGACGTAAAGGTCACTAACACCCTCGAGCCTTTACAATTGCGTCGAGAGATAGCAGCGTTGAGCGCTTTCTATCGACTGTATCACGGCGAGTGTTCCAAGGAATTATTCTCCCTAATTCCTACTTCCCCCTTCCTTCACAAGTCTACGCGTGCTGGTTTTCGATGTCACCGACTAACTGTGACATCAATTCCATCGCGCACAAAGAAATTTGGCAACTCCTTTCTTTGTCGCACCTCAAAAAAATGGCATTCCTTACCAGCTCACGTATTCCCCTCCGCTTACGACCCGGGTTCCTTCAAACGCGGCGTGAAGAGGCATCTTGCGGGCCGGCAAGGCGAGGGAGGCTAGTGCAGAACCTTCTTCCCGACTGTACTGGCCGTCCTCGCATTTGGACTCTACTACCACTTAACATCAGGTGGAGTAGAGTCATTTGCCCTCCCGGCAAATATTAAAAAAAAAAATGTAAGTGCTGGCAGCGTCAGTTAATAAAATGTCCCGATTTTCGATTAAAATTGCGACTCGTTGACAATGTAAGCAAATAAATACGGAGTCAAATAGTAGCCTAAAGGGCTTCGTTATCTCAATTTCAGCCTTTTACCGTCCACTGCTGGACGAAAGCCTCCCCCATAGAACGCCAACCATCCCGATCTTGGGCAGTCCGCATCCATCCCGTACCTGCCACCTTTTTTTAAATCGTCGGTCCATCTTGTCACAGGGCGTCCTACACTACGTTTGCCCAAGCGTGGTCTCCACTCTAACACGTGTCGGCTCCATCGGCCATCAATGGAGACATGACCAGCCCACTTCCACTTCAGCGAGCTAATTCTACGCGCGATGTCGGTGACTTTAATTCGGATCGAATGTCCTTATTTCGGATTCTATCGCCCAGAGAAACCCCAAGCATCGCGCGTTCCATCGCTCGCTGAGCGACCTTAAATTTCTGGACCAGTCCTACGATGAGTGTCCACGTTTCAGCACCGTAGTCATTACAGGTAGGACGGACGGACGATTAAAGACCCTGGTCTTAAGCGACTGTGGGATCGACGATTCAAAAATATGACGCAATTTCCCGAATGCCGCCCAGCCCAAACGTATTCCTCTTTTAGCCTCCTTTTCAAAGTTGTGCCGGCCAAGTTGTTTAGTTTGCGCAGGTAGATATATCCCTGCACAACTTCAAGTGGAGAGCCATTTACGACCACTGGTCCCGGGGATATATGTTGGTTTGTCATGATTTTGGTCTTTTTAATGTTCATCCCGAGACCTACTAGTCTTGAAGAATCGCTCAGGTTGTTTAGCATCTCTTCCAATTCCTGCAGAGTTTCCGTCCTCCAATGCATTGGTAAAAAGTTTCGGTGAGATTACATCTCCCTGTCTTACCTCGCGATGCAATTGGATTGGTCATGTGCTCTGATATTGTCCTTGGTCGGTCATGGTTGCGGCTTCGTACAAACACTTCAACACCTGGACATACCGACAGTCAATTAGGCATCTCTGCATGGATTCCAGAACAGCCAGGGTCTCGATGGTATCGAAGGCTTTTTCGTAGTCCACAAATGCTAGGCATAGAGGCTGATTATATTCCTCGGTCTTCTGTATTATTTGCCTAAGTGTGGATTTCACGCACATCACACATCTGACACTCTCACCTCACACATCTGCGATTTGTCGACGACATTGTCATCATGGCGGAGACTCTGCAGGATTTGGAAGAGATGCTAAACAACCTGAGCGATTCTTCGAGACGAGTAGGTCTCGGGATGAACATTGAAAAGACCAAAATTATGGCAAACAATCATGTATCCCCGGGACCAGTGGTCGTAAATGGCTCTCCACTTGAAGTTGTGCAGGAATATATCTACCTGGGCCAAACTATACAACTTGGCCGGCACAACTTTGAGAAGGAGGCTAAAAGAAGAATTCGTTTGGGCTGGGCGGCATTCGGGAAGTTGCGTCATATTTTTGAATCGTCGATCCCACAGTCGCTTAAGACCAGGGTCTTTAATCAGTGCGTCCTACCTGTAATGACTTACGGTGCCGAAACGTGGACACTCACCGTAGGACTGGTCCACAAATTTAAGGTCGCTCAGCGAGCGATGGAACGCGCGATGCTTGGGGTTTCTCTGGGCGATAGAATCCGAAATGAGGACATTCGCCAGAGAACTAAAGTCACCGACATCGCGCGGAGAATTAGCTCGCTGAAGTGGAAGTGGGCTGGTCATGTCTCCAGACGCATTGATGGCCGATGGAGCCGACACGTGTTAGAGTGGAGACCGCGCTTAGGCAAACGTAGTGTAGGACGCCCTGTGACAAGATGGACCGACGATTTGAAGAAGGTGGCGGGCACGGGATGGATGCGGACTGCCCAAGATCGGGATGGTTGGCGTTCTATGGGGGAGGCTTTCGTCCAGCAGTGGACGGCAAAAGGCTGAATATAAGTGTGGATTTGTATGGTTATACCGCCACAATTTCAATCGCCAGAGCCTCGTTCGTTGATTAGCAGGATGTACCACGAGCAGGTGAGGTTGACGGTAGGGAGCCTAGGTTGCCAATATTATTTAACATTCTTCCTGAATTTATTATATTATGCATTCCAAGTCAAGAGGTTAACATAGAATATATGTGGCAAACATGATTTATAAATAATTTAATTCAATGTTTTAAATTACAAACATCTGAGGAGAATGCTAATTCAGTACCATATAAATATGTTGAAATAATATTGATAACGAAAAGAAAAAAAAAAAAATTTAAAGAAAATAAAAATAAATATTAAAAAGTAAAATTTAATAATCTATTTTGTTTTAATTAATTCTAAAATTAGGCAGATGAGCTTATTTTTTTATGATCTATAAAAATCGTATTTAAAATATAAAAAGTACTGGCGAAAAATTAATTAATTAGCGGTATCTGCAGAAATGATTTTTAAAAGTTTTTTCAATTTTTTAAAGTTTCGGATTCTTAAATTCTTTTCGGGAGCGACTGATCGACGCGTGACGTCATATCGCCCAACGTCGCTCGCTAGCTCATTTAATTTCGTCTGTATTTTCGCGTTATTCTTGATTTTATTTATGTTTCGGTTAGTATAAAAAAAAACTCATATATTTATTTTACAGTACTATGGTATTAATTCAACGAATAGAACTCATGAAAAATACTTTTTCGTGGTTAGAATAGGCTATCGGTAGATGGGGTGCATGTCAGTGACCTCCACGTGGTGCACCCTGGGCAACGGGGTCGACCAGCAATCCGACGTTTTTTCCGGAATGCTTGTCGACCGCGGATGAGACTGACGCGGCGGAAGTGTCACGGGCTGCTCCTGGTACTTCTCTGTCGCAGCAGAGTGGACTAGCGAGCGGCTTCGTGGCAATTAGGTGGACTCCGGGGTCCTTTGGACTGCCGGAGCGAGGAGGAGTTGGTCTCCGGTGTCCTTTCGGGCAGCCGGAGACAGGAGTAGAGTAGAAGGAGGAGGGAGAGGCGGGTTCGCCCAGTTTCAGTGTCGTTGCTGGGTGGACAGACCGTAAAAAGTCACCGCCTTTCAAACTCGTTTCCCCATCCAGTCGTCAGCCTGCGGTGGGACCGAGGGTCTGGCCTTCACCGGCTGGGCCAAGAGGAGACAACCTCAATAAAAAACACCCGGTGGGTCGCTAACCCATAGCGACGGCCGCTGGCGGGGTCGCGGTGGTGAGCTAACGCGTTCCCGTAACCCCGCCGCCTGCGGTGAGACGGAAACGGGGAGGTTTTAGTGGGTAGGACGGTGGCCTTCTGCCCCGTGAGTCCCACATAACCGTCCCGGTCGTGGACCGGGCTGTAGTGTAAGGAGTGAAACTTAATATATATAATATTTCATTACACATGATGAAACACATGAGACAATACGCAACCGACGCGTTTCTCAAATGTTTTATATCTAATAATAATTGAAGTAAAATATCATTAGAATATTATAACAACGATTCTATTACTGGCCGTACTATACTATATTTATACCTAATATACCTCCCTTGAATACGCGGGCGAAATTTGTAATTCAAGCGAGCCACTAAGTTTTATGTAGGTGAATCATATAAGTGTAAAAACGACCTATATATGTTCTCTAAGCCTAAATTTATTTAACTGTGACAAGACTTAGTTATTAAGATTTATAAAATCTCGTATATTTTAGGAATATTATAAAATTGTAAGAAAATCGTACATCGATATCGAGATCGTATATCGAATGATCGTGTCGTAGTCGTGCATTTTTGAAGCATTTATTTTTCGGCAGAAGTTATCTCACATTAATCAATACGGTTTTTTTAATCTTCGCTATATCCTCGTATATAAAATATATAAATAGACTACCTATGTTTAATATATACCTACCAATATAAAGTTGTATAAGTATTAAGTATGTATACTACATACATATATATCGACATATAACAAATGAGCTTAAAAATTAAAAGAAAGATTTTCTGCGAAATCGTTAACAATATTATTTAGTCATGCATTGATTGTGTGTAAAAAGTTAGCTCGCCGGGAAAGAAAACGTAAACCTTAAAGCCCACGATAATAGTTTTACACATACACCTTCCATGTACAGACAGCGATATAGTATAGGTATAGATTATATGATTTTCAACTACCGACATGCTCTATACGTAACTAACCTTTCGATATATATATATATATATATATATATATTACAAGATATATGTTTTGATTGACTATAAAATGAGCTGCACTACCGCCATCGATTCATTGTGATTTCGGTGGTCGTTGCGGCAAGTAGGAAGTGCGTTGATTCATTGTTCGTAAAAGTGCTTTATCGTTGTAATTAGTCTTTATATGAATATATGTGATTTGAAGTGTAAATGAAGTGATAATTTACAAGAGTAAGTTATTTTTGTTTCAAGTAAGAATAAATAAATGTAATTACTCGTATTTTTTTTTTATTTTTCTTTATTTTAATTTTTGAACCTAAATTCAGAAGTGGGATAAAGAACTAGTTTTGTGATTGATTGTTTAATTACATTGACAATGCCTCGCGATAGCAATGAATCGTCGCACCGTTCTCGCGGTAGTTTATGGCGTGTAATAACTCCATACGACAAACGCGATAGGTCACGTCATCGTAATCGCAGTGCTACTCTGATCGTAACAACCGCCGCTGGCGACGTCGTCGTCAGACGCGTTCACGTTCTCGCGAACGCCGAAATCACGATTCGCGCTCACCCGCATATTCTCGTTCTGTCCGTAACGATAGATTGCAACTTACGCTCGATGCTATTTTAAGAAAGTTAAGTCCCACCGATAATAATGAACCTCGCGATCTACCTAATAATACGAGTGGTAATCTGGTCAATCATACTAATACGTTACCGAATAACTCTAATGTGATTAATGTTAATATTGACAAAGAAATCGATCAGGCTATAAATAACCAAAGTGCCGCGTATCCGTCCGTTCTCGTTACGCCTTGTAGCAATGTTTCACACCAAGCACGTTTGGTGGAGGGCTCATCAAGTCACGGCGATAACGTTCGTAGTCGGGAAGTCGGTTCGTCGGAGCTAATAGAGGCCCTAAAGATGTTACAACCCGTTAGGTCAAACCATTATTTTATATCTAATTTTGATCCCACCGTCAACAATATTGACACATGGTGCGATGAAGTAGACCGCGCTTGTCTCGCTAACGGTTGGTCGGACGGTGAGTGCCTCTCGAGAGTAACTTCATGTCTTAAAGGGGACGCGTGTGTATGGCTTTCGGAATGGATAACGAATGATCGTAAATGGTCAAATTTTAAAAAGGAACTTAGACCTCTCTGTCCGCAGCGCTTAGATTACGCAAACATCCTTTATGACGTTATGAGCTTAACATCTGGTCAATATGTAACCTATGCTGAATATGCGCGAAGAACCCTACTTCGATTACGTGTAATTAATGGTTTGAGCGATGAGTTGCGTACGTTAATTGTTATACGCGGAATAGAAGATGCCCAAGTACGGGCGGCAGCTACAAATGCACACTTAACAGTCGATAATATAGTGTCGTTTTTATCTATATATGTAAAGACGGTTAAAAATAAATCAGATGCGCGAAACGGTAACGGTCATCCGCTCAAACGATTGAATTCAAACGTTAATAGGCAAGGCGTTGCTAGGTGTTTTAAGTGCGGATTACGTGGTCATTTTGAACGCTCGTGTAGACGCGCAAATGTAGACGCGAGTCAAGTATCAAGTGGGAATTTTAGAGATCGAGTACTTAGGACGTATAATTAGTGAGGGTCAGGTTAAGCCGAGCCCCCGTAAGGTAGAAGCACTTACGAGATCTTCCCCTCCTCAGAATGTTAAGCAAGTCAGACAGCTTCTTGGCCTTGCAGGATATTTCCGCAAGTATATAAGGAATTACGCAACTAAAACGGCTAGTCTTACACATTTAATTAAAAAGGGTGTTAAATTTAATTGGGGACCAGAACAGGAACAGGTACGATTAGATTTGATTCAAGCACTTACTAACGCTCCGGTCCTAGCCATTTTTAATCCCAAGTTCAAATCTGAAGTCCATACCGACGCTAGTAGTGCAGGCTATGGGGCTATTCTTTTACAAATTCACGCTGATGATAGTAGGCACGTCGTAGAATACTTTAGTAAGGTTACACAAAACGCTGAGTCCAGATATCATTCCTATGAGCTGGAAACCCTAGCAGTCGTGAAAGCTTTATAGCACTTTCGACACTATCTCATCGGTTTGCAATTCAAGTTGGTCACTGACTGCAATGTTCTCAAGTCTACGGAGCGAAAGAAAGACTTGCTGCCTCGTGTGGCTCGATGGTGGTTATACCTCCAAGATTTCGATTTTGTAATAGAGTATAGGCAGGGTGTGATGATGACACACGTCGATTATTTAAGCCGCAACCCTCCAGCTGTTGTTAACAGAATTGGGCACAAATCGCTCAGTCCGCTGATAATGAGGTTCAAACTTTGATGATAAAGCTGCAGGAAGGAAGGTTGGATTCTAACCGGTATGTAGTTCGAAAGGGGTTGCTTTGCTACAGACATAGTCAGACGGGTGAGGAGGCTAGGTTCTTGTGCTTTATCCCTAAGGGCCATAGGTTGAGCCTACTTAGTCTATTTCACGACGAACATCAGCATATAAATGCCGAAAAAACCTTGGATCTAATACAAAGACATTTTTGTTTCCCTGGTATGCGCAGCTTTGTACGAAAGTACATAGCCCACTGTATAATATGTGTTTCAAAGAAACGTATACCCCGTCAACCACTACAACAAATAACCTCGTGGCAAAAACCGTCGGAACCTTTTGATACGATTCACATTGATGCTTTAGGCCCTTTACCGATTTCAAAAAATTACAAGTTTATATTAATTGTTGTGGACGCATTTACAAAGTTTTGTCTGCTCTATCCTATTCAGCGCCAAGATGCGCTGGAACTGAAGGCATGTCTTACTAATACAATTGCTCTTTTTGGGGCTCCGAAATTATTGATCACAGATCGAGGACGCATGTTCGAGTCCCGTGAATTTTCAAGTTGGATACAGCAGCTGGGCTCATCAATACACTACATCACCCCAGAAATGCATCACGCGAATGGCCAGGTTGAGAGGTATGTCTCCTCAACATGTTACGCGTGGAAGCGGACCTCAACCCAGCCTGGTCAGATACCTTGTGGAGACTTCAATTAACGTTGAACATTACGCGTCAGAAAACCACGCAGTCATCTCCCCTGAAACTGCTGGTAGGTATGGAAGGAGCAACACCTTTAATACGCTCTGTTGTTCGCGATTTAGCTATCGATGGTACGCGACCAAATAGAGAATCGTGGCGAGACATGTATAGAGCTAGAGCTAGTGAGTTATTGGATAGCAACCAACAGAGGCAAGATGACCGTGTTAATCAGAATCGACAGTAATTCGGATGACGTGTATTATTTGTGTGGTACCTGAATTACGATGTAATTCGAATGACGTGTATAATTTTTGTGATACCTGAATTACGATGTAATTTGGAAGACATGAATTATTTCTGTGATACCCGAATTACGATGTAATTCGGATGACATGTATTATGTTTCTGATACCTGAATCAATGTTTAATTCGGAAGACATGTTTTTATGTATGTGTAACTCGGAACATGTGTAAAGCATAATGACTTCCGAGTTAACTCATACAACGGATATAAATATACGGTCGCGATATTTGTATGGCATACAATGGCGCCTTGTGTGTCGTGCGGGTATCGGGACGGGTATAAAAATCGTATTTAAAATATAAAAAGTACTGGCGAAAAATTAATTAATTAGCGGTATCTGCAGAAATGATTTTTAAAAGTTTTTTCAATTTTTTAAAGTTTCGGATTCTTAAATTCTTTTCGGGAGCGACTGATCGACGCGTGACGTCATATCGCCCAACGTCGCTCGCTAGCTCATTTAATTTCGTCTGTATTTTCGCGTTATTCTTGATTTTATTTATGTTTCGGTTAGTATAAAAAAAAACTCATATATTTATTTTACAGTACTATGGTATTAATTCAACGAATAGAACTCATGAAAAATACTTTTTCGTGGTTAGAATAGGCTATCGGTAGATGGGGTGCATGTCAGTGACCTCCACGTGGTGCACCCTGGGCAACGGGGTCGACCAGCAATCCGACGTTTTTTCCGGAATGCTTGTCGACCGCGGATGAGACTGACGCGGCGGAAGTGTCACGGGCTGCTCCTGGTACTTCTCTGTCGCAGCAGAGTGGACTAGCGAGCGGCTTCGTGGCAATTAGGTGGACTCCGGGGTCCTTTGGACTGCCGGAGCGAGGAGGAGTTGGTCTCCGGTGTCCTTTCGGGCAGCCGGAGACAGGAGTAGAGTAGAAGGAGGAGGGAGAGGCGGGTTCGCCCAGTTTCAGTGTCGTTGCTGGGTGGACAGACCGTAAAAAGTCACCGCCTCTCAAACTCGTTTCCCCATCCAGTCGTCAGCCTGCGGTGGGACCGAGGGTCTGGCCTTCACCGGCTGGGCCAAGAGGAGACAACCTCAATAAAAAACACCCGGTGGGTCGCTAACCCATAGCGACGGCCGCTGGCGGGGTCGCGGTGGTGAGCTAACGCGTTCCCGTAACCCCGCCGCCTGCGGTGAGACGGAAACGGGGAGGTTTTAGTGGGTAGGACGGTGGCCTTCTGCCCCGTGAGTCCCACATAACCGTCCCGGTCGTGGACCGGGCTGTAGTGTAAGGAGTGAAACTTAATATATATAATATTTCATTACACATGATGAAACACATGAGACAATACGCAACCGACGCGTTTCTCAAATGTTTTATATCTAATAATAATTGAAGTAAAATATCATTAGAATATTATAACAACGATTCTATTACTGGCCGTACTATACTATATTTATACCTAATATACCTCCCTTGAATACGCGGGCGAAATTTGTAATTCAAGCGAGCCACTAAGTTTTATGTAGGTGAATCATATAAGTGTAAAAACGACCTATATATGTTCTCTAAGCCTAAATTTATTTAACTGTGACAAGACTTAGTTATTAAGATTTATAAAATCTCGTATATTTTAGGAATATTATAAAATTGTAAGAAAATCGTACATCGATATCGAGATCGTATATCGAATGATCGTGTCGTAGTCGTGCATTTTTGAAGCATTTATTTTTCGGCAGAAGTTATCTCACATTAATCAATACGGTTTTTTTAATCTTCGCTATATCCTCGTATATAAAATATATAAATAGACTACCTATGTTTAATATATACCTACCAATATAAAGTTGTATAAGTATTAAGTATGTATACTACATACATATATATCGACATATAACAAATGAGCTTAAAAATTAAAAGAAAGATTTTCTGCGAAATCGTTAACAATATTATTTAGTCATGCATTGATTGTGTGTAAAAAGTTAGCTCGCCGGGAAAGAAAACGTAAACCTTAAAGCCCACGATAATAGTTTTACACATACACCTTCCATGTACAGACAGCGATATAGTATAGGTATAGATTATATGATTTTCAACTACCGACATGCTCTATACGTAACTAACCTTTCGATATATATATATATATATATATATATATTACAAGATATATGTTTTGATTGACTATAAAATGAGCTGCACTACCGCCATCGATTCATTGTGATTTCGGTGGTCGTTGCGGCAAGTAGGAAGTGCGTTGATTCATTGTTCGTAAAAGTGCTTTATCGTTGTAATTAGTCTTTATATGAATATATGTGATTTGAAGTGTAAATGAAGTGATAATTTACAAGAGTAAGTTATTTTTGTTTCAAGTAAGAATAAATAAATGTAATTACTCGTATTTTTTTTTTATTTTTCTTTATTTTAATTTTTGAACCTAAATTCAGAAGTGGGATAAAGAACTAGTTTTGTGATTGATTGTTTAATTACATTGACAATGCCTCGCGATAGCAATGAATCGTCGCACCGTTCTCGCGGTAGTTTATGGCGTGTAATAACTCCATACGACAAACGCGATAGGTCACGTCATCGTAATCGCAGTGCTACTCTGATCGTAACAACCGCCGCTGGCGACGTCGTCGTCAGACGCGTTCACGTTCTCGCGAACGCCGAAATCACGATTCGCGCTCACCCGCATATTCTCGTTCTGTCCGTAACGATAGATTGCAACTTACGCTCGATGCTATTTTAAGAAAGTTAAGTCCCACCGATAATAATGAACCTCGCGATCTACCTAATAATACGAGTGGTAATCTGGTCAATCATACTAATACGTTACCGAATAACTCTAATGTGATTAATGTTAATATTGACAAAGAAATCGATCAGGCTATAAATAACCAAAGTGCCGCGTATCCGTCCGTTCTCGTTACGCCTTGTAGCAATGTTTCACACCAAGCACGTTTGGTGGAGGGCTCATCAAGTCACGGCGATAACGTTCGTAGTCGGGAAGTCGGTTCGTCGGAGCTAATAGAGGCCCTAAAGATGTTACAACCCGTTAGGTCAAACCATTATTTTATATCTAATTTTGATCCCACCGTCAACAATATTGACACATGGTGCGATGAAGTAGACCGCGCTTGTCTCGCTAACGGTTGGTCGGACGGTGAGTGCCTCTCGAGAGTAACTTCATGTCTTAAAGGGGACGCGTGTGTATGGCTTTCGGAATGGATAACGAATGATCGTAAATGGTCAAATTTTAAAAAGGAACTTAGACCTCTCTGTCCGCAGCGCTTAGATTACGCAAACATCCTTTATGACGTTATGAGCTTAACATCTGGTCAATATGTAACCTATGCTGAATATGCGCGAAGAACCCTACTTCGATTACGTGTAATTAATGGTTTGAGCGATGAGTTGCGTACGTTAATTGTTATACGCGGAATAGAAGATGCCCAAGTACGGGCGGCAGCTACAAATGCACACTTAACAGTCGATAATATAGTGTCGTTTTTATCTATATATGTAAAGACGGTTAAAAATAAATCAGATGCGCGAAACGGTAACGGTCATCCGCTCAAACGATTGAATTCAAACGTTAATAGGCAAGGCGTTGCTAGGTGTTTTAAGTGCGGATTACGTGGTCATTTTGAACGCTCGTGTAGACGCGCAAATGTAGACGCGAGTCAAGTATCAAGTGGGAATTTTAGAGATCGAGTACTTAGGACGTATAATTAGTGAGGGTCAGGTTAAGCCGAGCCCCCGTAAGGTAGAAGCACTTACGAGATCTTCCCCTCCTCAGAATGTTAAGCAAGTCAGACAGCTTCTTGGCCTTGCAGGATATTTCCGCAAGTATATAAGGAATTACGCAACTAAAACGGCTAGTCTTACACATTTAATTAAAAAGGGTGTTAAATTTAATTGGGGACCAGAACAGGAACAGGTACGATTAGATTTGATTCAAGCACTTACTAACGCTCCGGTCCTAGCCATTTTTAATCCCAAGTTCAAATCTGAAGTCCATACCGACGCTAGTAGTGCAGGCTATGGGGCTATTCTTTTACAAATTCACGCTGATGATAGTAGGCACGTCGTAGAATACTTTAGTAAGGTTACACAAAACGCTGAGTCCAGATATCATTCCTATGAGCTGGAAACCCTAGCAGTCGTGAAAGCTTTATAGCACTTTCGACACTATCTCATCGGTTTGCAATTCAAGTTGGTCACTGACTGCAATGTTCTCAAGTCTACGGAGCGAAAGAAAGACTTGCTGCCTCGTGTGGCTCGATGGTGGTTATACCTCCAAGATTTCGATTTTGTAATAGAGTATAGGCAGGGTGTGATGATGACACACGTCGATTATTTAAGCCGCAACCCTCCAGCTGTTGTTAACAGAATTGGGCACAAATCGCTCAGTCCGCTGATAATGAGGTTCAAACTTTGATGGTAAAGCTGCAGGAAGGAAGGTTGGATTCTAACCGGTATGTAGTTCGAAAGGGGTTGCTTTGCTACAGACATAGTCAGACGGGTGAGGAGGCTAGGTTCTTGTGCTTTATTCCTAAGGGCCATAGGTTGAGCCTACTTAGTCTATTTCACGACGAACATCAGCATATAAATGCCGAAAAAACCTTGGATCTAACACAAAGACATTTTTGTTTCCCTGGTATGCGCAGCTTTGTACGAAAGTACATAGCCCACTGTATAATATGTGTTTCAAAGAAACGTATACCCCGTCAACCACTACAACAAATAACCTCGTGGCAAAAACCGTCGGAACCTTTTGATACGATTCACATTGATGCTTTAGGCCCTTTACCGATTTCAAAAAATTACAAGTTTATATTAATTGTTGTGGACGCATTTACAAAGTTTTGTCTGCTCTATCCTATTCAGCGCCAAGATGCGCTGGAACTGAAGGCATGTCTTACTAATACAATTGCTCTTTTTGGGGCTCCGAAATTATTGATCACAGATCGAGGACGCATGTTCGAGTCCCGTGAATTTTCAAGTTGGATACAGCAGCTGGGCTCATCAATACACTACATCACCCCAGAAATGCATCACGCGAATGGCCAGGTTGAGAGGTATGTCTCCTCAACATGTTACGCGTGGAAGCGGACCTCAACCCAGCCTGGTCAGATACCTTGTGGAGACTTCAATTAACGTTGAACATTACGCGTCAGAAAACCACGCAGTCATCTCCCCTGAAACTGCTGGTAGGTATGGAAGGAGCAACACCTTTAATACGCTCTGTTGTTCGCGATTTAGCTATCGATGGTACGCGACCAAATAGAGAATCGTGGCGAGACATGTATAGAGCTAGAGCTAGTGAGTTATTGGATAGCAACCAACAGAGGCAAGATGACCGTGTTAATCAGAATCGACAGTAATTCGGATGACGTGTATTATTTGTGTGGTACCTGAATTACGATGTAATTCGAATGACGTGTATAATTTTTGTGATACCTGAATTACGATGTAATTTGGAAGACATGAATTATTTCTGTGATACCCGAATTACGATGTAATTCGGATGACATGTATTATGTTTCTGATACCTGAATCAATGTTTAATTCGGAAGACATGTTTTTATGTATGTGTAACTCGGAACATGTGTAAAGCATAATGACTTCCGAGTTAACTCATACAACGGATATAAATATACGGTCGCGATATTTGTATGGCATACAATGGCGCCTTGTGTGTCGTGCGGGTATCGGGACGGTATATGTCACTAAAATATTTAAGTAACATAAAAGATTTTTATATGATTCATAATCCGCAGATGACGATGATGATGAGGGAGAACAGGACAATTCAACGCCTGGAACTAGCCAAGGTTTGTCAATGCCACAACTTGACTGTGAGGATGTTGATATGCCACAAGACAACTCGGAAGGGTGTTCATCAAACGTCATCGAGGACGACTCCACGTCAGGAGAGGCCGTATAAGATATGTTTTGATTGACTATAAAATGAGCTGCACTACCGCCATCGATTCATTGTGATTTCGGTGGTCGTTGCGGCAAGTAGGAATTGCGTTGATTCATTATTCGTAAAAGTGCTTTATCGTTGTAATTAGTCTTTATATGAATATATGTGATTTTAAGTGTAAATGAAGTGATAATTTATAAGAGTAAGTTATTTTTGTTTCAAACAAGAATAAATAAATGTAATTACGTAGGGTACTCGTATATTTCTTTTTATTTTTCTTTATTTTCATTTTTGAATATATATCTTGTTCTCATATGATTACGTACATTTTCAGACAAAAAACATGATGTTCAAGAGTTGGGAGTGAAGTTGGAAAGACAAGACCATCAAGTCAAAACGGGTCCAATGGTGAGTGTAAGATTATTAATTTTTACAGGGAATAATTATTTATATATGTAGTTATTATTTCTCCGTCAGTTTGTATTTATTTACATTAACTATAAAACTATTTGCTCCTACGAATTATTCTCTTTAGGCGTAAGCCAAGATAGTGGTCACTTCAGACGGCGGCCATAAGATTTGATCCGTCTGTTTGTTTAAATTATATTGTTTGAAGAAAAATATTTTACGTAATTTTGTATACATATAAATCAAACAAAACTTAGCTAATTTAAAAATACTATCTTACCTTACATTACTTATATTTTACCTTTACTTCTTATAAATCTCGTTGTTTGAATGTAATTGATGTAATAGCCAAATATAGAACAAATATTTAGCTATATTTCAAGCATACATATGGATAAAACACTTAGTTCGAAATTTATACTTAGTTTAATTTTATATGTAACTATAAAACTAAAACCAAACTTCAAAACAAATGATAAAAAAATAAGAATTTATTTTTACATTATTTTTATGAGGGCTCATATGCCCAGAGGTTATATATAGCTAACGATCACTTTTTTACGCTAATAAACCTTTTTAGTTAAATTTAAATTAACATTTTATGATCTTCAATAACTAAACCAAGTTCGCCTACATGACATAAGTGACATGAAAGATTAAGGATTCCGTGCTAATTTTAGAACAATGTTTAGCATTGCAGTTGAAAAGTCGATGATCCTGACTAAATTCAAGTTTTGCTCTTTTGTTGGTTCATAATAATTTAATCCAAAAGCGTAGGATTTTGGACGAAATTCTCATTTACGTGAGGCTGTATGATCAGAATTAATTAAATCACGAGTATTTAGATCAGGCCTGTTATGAGACCATCAGCAATATTCTTGGACATATTATATACGCAGGTTGTTTGGTTTCAGCAGCAATGCGGCTATTTATAGGTCCTGGTCGGTCCGGCAAAATTTGTATGTAAATTCCCAAGGAAGAAGATCGTTGATATTTATTTATATTTAGAACGTTGTGCGAACTAGTCGCTTTTAAACAGGGCCCCCAAATAATATTGCCACCTCATTTAGAAACAATGCGTCCAACGTGGCTTCTTTCTACAAGCGGATATATTACCCGCTTTACCCGCTTTTAGTTTTTAATTTCCAGATACCTGCAAATAAAAATGTAATAGCCAACTATTTTCGATATAAAGTACAGTGAATTACGATTTAATATAATAATGATAAACATTACGACAGCTTACGCTGTTTTGGATTATATTGCGTTTTTTTATAATTTTGAAATATTTTAGTGAAAATGAAATTAAAAAGTTTTTTGTTTTACCTTGAAAACTTTCATCGCTAGGCGAGCCAGTACTGCATTCAAACATTTACAATTATGTCAATAGCTTAAACGGTTATAAAACGGTCGTATATCCGCTTTGGGCTACCTTCCCCTATATATTACGTATTCCCCTTTGGCAATTAATTGCAATTGAATGTTCTTTTAAGTCAGTCGTCATGGGTTTACTCTTAAGCCATTTAAGTCATATATAACAAAATATTCTATTAATTTTCAGCTGCTAATCAATCATTACCCATGCCAAGTCGGAGCGCACCAAGTATGTTAACTCAATTTGACGATGAAATTAATTCCAGTGACAGCTATACCAACCAAGAGGTAATACACACTTGCATTTAATGTAAAATTGAATATGAAATTCATTCTTAAAAAATAATGAAATTAAAACATTTAAAAAAAATGTATGAAATTAACTTTTTTTTTACAGATGAACCTCGATTTTACTAAATCCACGAGTAAATATAACCAGAACAAATGCGCAGAGTCGATAATTAATGGCCAAATAAGTCAATTATCGAACAACCAATCTGTAATACGTAACCGTAGATCAGTTGTCAGCAGTACTCCTCTACCCGGTACGAACGCTCAGAATCCTAAAATGAAATTCGATCAAGGGACGCAGATCGACCCTGTTCTCGATCAACCTTCAATGAAGAATTCAGTAAAACTGGAAACGCAAATTAAACGCTTGTACGGGCAGTTCCTGGCTTTGATATCTAATGTTGAAATAAATGAAAGTCAATCAATAATGGATAGGACATCTGAAGATCGAAGACTAGATGAGAATGTAGAGATTTTAGAAAATCGTCAAAATACGTCAAGTGATTGATGATTCGTGTTAATCTTTGAAAATATTAATAAAAATGATTAAATTAAAAATAAACCTTTTTAGAAATCTAGCCACTAATTCCTTAACTGGAAAGCAGTCACCGACGTTTGCGAGCAAACCACCGAAAAAGCAATTGGACCACAAAATAATAGACGATATTGTCAACACCGTCGCTACCGATATTGTCAAAGGTGCAATGTTCCTAAAAGAATTATTAGGTTGGTATTCATATTTTAATCCCATAACTTTTGTGCCTTTTAACTTTTTAATATTTAGATATTTTATTAAAAAAATTAAATATTTTTGCATTATTACATCCAACAAAAGTTCAGATAACATGAAACTAATTCTTAGAAGTAATTAAGTAAATGACAAAATATGTTTTTGTAGTCCGGAGACTTAGTGTTAAAAAAATTACAGGAGCTCCATTACGACGAAATGTTGCGACGAAGCAAAATTATATAGAAATCGTCAACGGTTCAGAAAAAAAGCGCGGACAACAAAACCGAGAGAACGTCCCGCCATCTTCTGCGTCATGTCTTTGAGATTAAGGAGACAAAAAACTAATATCAATTTGAACCATTTATAAATCAATAAAAATATGTAATTACTTTAAATAATGCATATTTTATAAATGACATGACCAAAAAACCGCGGTTAAATGTAATAAATAGATATGAAAATAAAGCATACATACACGGAAGCCGAGATGGCCCAGTGGTAAGACCGCGTGAATCTTAATCGATGATCGTGGGTTCAAACCCGGGCAAGCACCACTGAATTTTCATGTGCTTAATTTGTGATTATAATTCATCTCGTGCTTTACGGTGAAGGAAAACATCGTGAGGAAACCTGCATGTGTCTAATTTCACTGAAATTCTGCCACATGTGTATTCCACCAACCCGCATTGGAGCAGCGTGGTGGAATGAGCTCCAAAGCCTTCTCCTCAAAAAGAGGAGAGGAGGCCTTTAGCCCAGCAGTGGGACATTCACAGGCTGTTACAGTACACGGTATCCTCGTTATTTTTTTTTGCTCATAAATATAACAGCATCGAAATAACCCAATGGAAACATGTAAAGTTTAATCTAAGATCGAGGGTACACATTTGAACATTTGTAGTAGCAGGGTCAAGTAGGTACCTACCACTGAGTTTTCATGTTTAATTAGTGTCTGTCGTTTGCGACTGTCAACCATTGTAAAGCAGTGTGATGGATTAATCTTAAAACTTTCTCTCTATATAAAAAGTCGTACGTTAATTAACTCAAAGTAATATCAAAATTTTAATAAAGACGAGAGAGGATTAAAATAATTTGATTCATACAGAATTTACATGTCATATAAACTTCATTCATTGGATATTTATTTAGTGATTACTAATTTTAGAATCGTCTATTATATGTTAGTTATCATAAAACTAAATCTTTTTTAAATTAATATAATTAATTTAATTTTTCACAATTCGTAACACTGACACAAGTATGATACGAATAAAATAATACCTTTACAATTTTAATTATATTTTTACAATACATTTATTGCCCTCCATAGATTGGACACATATTTGAGGCCATAACAATGTTGGTTAAGATTTGCTTTTAGTAGATACGCCCTAGTAAGCCTGTTATGAAGTTCGATGTAATAATCAGTAAGTTACAATAATAATCAATGCATCGGTAATCTAAAGTTATAGTCAGACGATCATCATTGTATAAATACAATTACTAGGTAATTAAATTTAAAATTACCTCGTGATGTAATAAAAAGCAAACTTAACAGAAACAAACTTAACAGTTGGTCCGTTTATTGTGTTCATTGTTCAATTTTTGCTTATTTTTATGTTAGAAAACGATTCCAACCCAGTGAAAAGTCAAAGAAACAATCCTTATATCATATCAAAGATTATACAATGGTGCATTGTCGTTTTATTTCATGTTAAAGCGATAGCAAGTAGAAAATTGCCGGCGTATGTTTTCATGCGTAAGAACGACGGTTTTATCGCTAAATATAGATTCTCAGAGATGATTATTTATGCCATAGCTTGACGTAACCTTATATTTCACTTAAATCCTGAAGATAATACCTGTTTCCAGTTTTTAACATTACCGTAAACCGTAACAGCCTGTAAATGTCCCACTGCTGGGCTATAGGCCTCCTCTCCTCTTTTTGTGGAGAAGGTTTGGAGTTTATTCCACCACGCTGCTCCAATGCGGGTTGGTGAAATACACATGTGGCAGAATTTCAGTGAAATTATACACATGCAGGTTTCCTTACGATGTTTTCCTTCACCGTAAAGCACGAGATGAATTATAATCACAAATTAAGCACATGAAAATTCAGTGGTGCTTGCCGGGTTTGAACCCACGATCATCGGTTAAGATTCACGCGTTCTCACCACTGGGCCATCTCGGCTTTTTTTACATTCATAACCTATAATTATTTATCACGTAAGTGCTGGCAGCGTCAGGTAATCAAATGTCCCGATTTTTCATTAAAAATTGCGACTCGTTGGCAATGTAAACAAATAAATACGTAGTCCAATAATAGCCTAAAGTGCTTCGTTATCTATAAATATGCTATTTTAATTTATTCTTTCTCCTATATGTAATTTCCTAATGACATTATCTAAAATTATTCTTGAATTTATAATATGATGCATTCCGAGTCAAGAAGTTAACATAGAATATTTGTGGCAAACATGCTTTATAAATAATTTAATTGAGTGTTTTAGATCGCAACATCTGAGAAGAATGCTAATCCAGTACCATATAAAGATGCTGAAGCACTATTGATAACGGAAACAAAAACAAAAAATGCAACGGTTTTTGGGTGTAGTTGGAAAACAAAAAATATTTTAATTAAAAAAATATATGATAAATTGTTACGAAGTCAGGGAAAAATAAAGATGCTTATTTTCACAAATCACTTTTTTTATTGCAGAATTTATAATTATAAATATTTTTTATACAAATATAACTGGTTGTTATTATAAAGACAATTTAACTTTGCGTAATGAATCATTCCCTCCCGAGCAAGGCATTTATATACCCCATGCAATCCCTATCACTATCTCCACCTCTCCTCTACCCGCCTCACACTTCACACCTCTACACTAGCGCCTCCTCTCCAACACCTGCTCCTCACTTCACTTTACTCGTTACAGTCGGCCATCCTGTAACAATTGCACCGCAATTGGCGCAAAATAAATGCATTAGCTCTCTAATAAATTAATTAAATCATCTCTAGTAACAATTTCCTCATCGCTACTGCTTTTACTACAACTTGGGACGCTACGATAAGGTCGTAGTGAATCTGCAGGGACTATACCAGAAAACTTTTTATATCCTCGCATTCCTTTGACATTTCGTATTTCATATTTACCATTATTAAGAACCTTTGTTACAATGTATGGCAATATATGATCTCATAAAAAGTGCATTAAGTACTCAGTGGGACAATTGGTACTTTGGAAGGGGGGAATAACCAGAGAAAGCACTAATATAACTAGGAAACTTAATGGGTTATATAGAGGACCCTATAGAGTAAGCAAAGCAGAACACTCGTTAGATCGCTACACGATATGTAGTATTAAAGGCATGAAAGGTTATCGAAAATTTACGGCTGTTGTTCGCGGTGAAGTCCTCCGACCTTACAATTCTTCCATTCCCGATGATAGCAGCGGCAGTGACCATGAGGTTGATAGGGACGACTTGATAGATTTATTATAAAGTTAATTAATAATCATTTATGTTATAGAATAAGTAAATATGTTAAAATTTATTTTATTATTACAAAGTTATGAGATTTATAGAACAAAACTTGTGCAGAACAAATATTGTATTGAGAAAAATAAACTGTTATACAAAATATTTATCCATTCTTTCTATCAATTATCCGATAAAAAAAATCAAACTACTTTAGGATAGAGGTTGTATAAATTACATTAAATAAAAGCCGGGTGCTGTGTAATAAAAAAAAAGTGAGATATAGAATAAATTGAAGCTATGTTATGTAGAACAAATAAAAGCTGTGTGATGTAGGATAAATTAAAGCTGTGTGATGTAGAACAAATAAAAGCTGTGTGATGTAGGATAAATTAAAGCTGTGTGATGTAGAACAAAGAAAAGCTGTGTGATGTAGGATAAATTAAAGCTGTGTGATGTAGAACAAATAAAAGCTGTGTGATGTAGGATAAATTAAAGCTGGGTGATGTAAAACAAATAAAAGCTGTGTGATGTAGGATAAATTGAAGCTGTGTGATGTAGATCAAATAAAAGCTGTGTGATGGAGGATAAATAAAAGCTGTGTGATATAGGATAAATAAAAACTGTGTGAGCTAAGACAAACGAAGACTGTGTGAAGGAGGACAAATAAAAGTTGTGTTATCTAGGATAAATAAAAGTTGTATACTTAAATTAGATAATACAAGATTTAATTACGGCTTAGACATGTTAACTTCAGGTGCCGTACAGCAGCGAGAAACCAGGCGCCAATAGCAGCGCTGATCGCCGTGGGACACGGCATAAACAGGATGGCCGAATGTTATCAATTAATACTTCCGGTCCTACATATACGGCTTTAGATAGATATAGATTAAAACTTCTGTTTAACAATTTAATTAGTAATTTCATAATCAAATAAATAGTTGATTCATATTTGTTTATACTTGGAACATTTTATTATATATTATTCTATTTTTTAATGGCGCCTTCTGCTTGTCAGCTTCCGGCGCAATTAATAAATAGTGCTTATTGTTTATTTATATTATCTCAAATTATGTCGATTAATCAATGCTATAATAATTTTATTTTATTATGTATAATGTAAGGATTAAGCTACTAGAATCTTATTTTACTGATCTGGCTAGGTTATCTGCTGCTTATCAACTTCCGGTGTAATATATTAATCTTTAATATTTAATGTTACATAATCCTGTATTATAAAATAATATTTGTCCGTAAATAATCATTAGAATAATTAAGATAAACAATGTTTAATATTATCTTTTAAGTTTGTAAATTTAGTATTAAATTAGGTCAAGATGTTTATGTATAAATACCGCCAGTTTAAATATATCGGGCATTGGTATTGTAACCGTTGTAACGAGCATTACAAGTGTTTTCTTATATAACGTATCGTCATTTTCGCCGCCACCCTGGTAATCCACCTTCTATACTTCAGAAGTGGGATAATGCCTGGCCCATATATCGACGGACTTGGTACGAAGAAAAGGAGGCGCTGCGAGAACGCTGTACTCGACAGCGACGAATCATCAAGTTTTTTTTCTTCATCCGATGACGAAGAGTTCTTGGAGAAACACAGGCGATATAAGAAGCGGCGTGTCACCCAAACCGATGCGGAGGTTATTCCAACGTTCCGACCGGATGAAAAATCAAGCAACGTCAAGGGATGGTTGCATAAGATCGACCAATTGGGCGACGTGTACGGATGGGACAACAAAGATCGACAGTTCATCATGCAGATACGTCTTCGAGGGTCGGCTAGAGACTGGTATGACGATCTGGATGACTATGACCTCACATGGATGGAGTGGAAGGACGCTTTAGGGACCGCGTTCCCACGTTCTACTGACTTTGTGGATCTACTTGAATCTATGCTTGCTAGAAAGAAAACGAATACGGAAACTATGACAAAATATTTCCACGAGAAGGTTTCCTTATTAAAAAAATGCAATATCATTGGCGAGTCTGCAATTTCGTGCATAATTCGCGGTCTACCCATGGAAATAAGAGCCAACGCGAAAGCTTTCCAATGCAGTACACCACAGCATCTATACTACGGGTATTTGTCGTCATTGGAAAATTACAGACAAATTGAAGCCAGCCATCCGCGACCGACTACCACGTGGCGAAGAGCGGGCGCCGTTGCTACAATTGCAAGAGGGAGTGACTTTCAACCGAAGAAATGTTACGCCTGTCGAAGAGAAGGTCATGAAGCAAAGGAATGCAAGGTGCCACGCTGCGAGGTGTGCCATCGCCCGGGTCACACGTCTGCCAGCTGCTGGCATGCAGCCAGCTCTTCACACCAAAACGTAAGTGATGTTTTATTTACAACATACAACATATACATAGATTTGTATAAAAAGGTAGTAGCAATTAATGGTTGTAGTCTCATCGCATACATAGATACGGGCAGCAAATTAAATATTCTCACTATGGCATATGCTGATAAGCTAAAATTATAAATTCAGCCGTCCGTTGTTACAATGAGGGGTTGTATAAATTACATTAAATAAAAGCCGGAAGCTGTGTAATAAAAAAAAGTGAGATATAGAATAAATTGAAGCTGTGTGATGTAGAAAAAATAAAAGCTGTGTGATGTAGGATAAATTAAAGCTGTGTGATGTAGAACAAAGAAAAGCTGTGTGATGTAGGATAAATTAAAGCTGTGTGATGTAGAACAAATAAAAGCTGTGTGATGTAGGATAAATTAAAGCTGGGTGATGTAAAACAAATAAAAGCTGTGTGATGTAGGATAAATTGAAGCTGTGTGATGTAGATCAAATAAAAGCTGTGTGATGGAGGATAAATAAAAGCTGTGTGATATAGGATAAATAAAAACTGTGTGAGCTAAGACAAACGAAGACTGTGTGAAGGAGGACAAATAAAAGTTGTGTTATCTAGGATAAATAAAAGTTGTATACTTAAATTAGATAATACAAGATTTAATTACGGCTTAGACATGTTAACTTCAGGTGCCGTACAGCAGCGAGAAACCAGGCGCCAATAGCAGCGCTGATCGCCGTGGGACACGGCATAAACAGGATGGCCGAATGTTATCAATTAATACTTCCGGTCCTACATATACGGCTTTAGATAGATATAGATTAAAACTTCTGTTTAACAATTTAATTAGTAATTTCATAATCAAATAAATAGTTGATTCATATTTGTTTATACTTGGAACATTTTATTATATATTATTCTATTTTTTAATGGCGCCTTCTGCTTGTCAGCTTCCGGCGCAATTAATAAATAGTGCTTATTGTTTATTTATATTATCTCAAATTATGTCGATTAATCAATGCTATAATAATTTTATTTTATTATGTATAATGTAAGGATTAAGCTACTAGAATCTTATTTTACTGATCTGGCTAGGTTATCTGCTGCTTATCAACTTCCGGTGTAATATATTAATCTTTAATATTTAATGTTACATAATCCTGTATTATAAAATAATATTTGTCCGTAAATAATCATTAGAATAATTAAGATAAACAATGTTTAATATTATCTTTTAAGTTTGTAAATTTAGTATTAAATTAGGTCAAGATGTTTATGTATAAATACCGCCAGTTTAAATATATCGGGCATTGGTATTGTAACCGTTGTAACGAGCATTACAAGTGTTTTCTTATATAACGTATCGTCATTTTCGCCGCCACCCTGGTAATTCACCTTCTATACTTCAGAAGTGGGATAATGCCTGGCCCATATATCGACGGACTTGGTACGAAGAAAAGGAGGCGCTGCGAGAACGCTGTACTCGACAGCGACGAATCATCAAGTTTTTTTTCTTCATCCGATGACGAAGAGTTCTTGGAGAAACACAGGCGATATAAGAAGCGGCGTGTCACCCAAACCGATGCGGAGGTTATTCCAACGTTCCGACCGGATGAAAAATCAAGCAACGTCAAGGGATGGTTGCATAAGATCGACCAATTGGGCGACGTGTACGGATGGGACAACAAAGATCGACAGTTCATCATGCAGATACGTCTTCGAGGGTCGGCTAGAGACTGGTATGACGATCTGGATGACTATGACCTCACATGGATGGAGTGGAAGGACGCTTTAGGGACCGCGTTCCCACGTTCTACTGACTTTGTGGATCTACTTGAATCTATGCTTGCTAGAAAGAAAACGAATACGGAAACTATGACAAAATATTTCCACGAGAAGGTTTCCTTATTAAAAAAATGCAATATCATTGGCGAGTCTGCAATTTCGTGCATAATTCGCGGTCTACCCATGGAAATAAGAGCCAACGCGAAAGCTTTCCAATGCAGTACACCACAGCATCTATACTACGGGTATTTGTCGTCATTGGAAAATTACAGACAAATTGAAGCCAGCCATCCGCGACCGACTACCACGTGGCGAAGAGCGGGCGCCGTTGCTACAATTGCAAGAGGGAGTGACTTTCAACCGAAGAAATGTTACGCCTGTCGAAGAGAAGGTCATGAAGCAAAGGAATGCAAGGTGCCACGCTGCGAGGTGTGCCATCGCCCGGGTCACACGTCTGCCAGCTGCTGGCATGCAGCCAGCTCTTCACACCAAAACGTAAGTGATGTTTTATTTACAACATACAACATATACATAGATTTGTATAAAAAGGTAGTAGCAATTAATGGTTGTAGTCTCATCGCATACATAGATACGGGCAGCAAATTAAATATTCTCACTATGGCATATGCTGATAAGCTAAAATTATAAATTCAGCCGTCCGTTGTTACAATGAGGGGTTGTATAAATTACATTAAATAAAAGCCGGAAGCTGTGTAATAAAAAAAAAGTGAGATATAGAATAAATTGAAGCTGTGTGATGTAGAAAAAATAAAAGCTGTGTGATGTAGGATAAATTAAAGCTGTGTGATGTAGGATAAATTAAAGCTGTGTGATGTAGAACAAATAAAAGCTGTGTGATGTAGGACAAATAAAAGCTGTGTGATGTAGGATAAATAAAAGCTGTGTGATGTAGGATAAATTGAAGCTGTGTGATGGAGGATAAATAAAAGCTGTGTGATATAGGATAAAATAAAAACTGTGTGAGCTAAGACAAACGAAGACTGTGTGAAGGAGGACGAATAAAAGTTGTGTTATCTAGAATAAATAAAAGTTGTATCCTTAAATTAGATAATACAAGATTTAATTACGGCTTAGACATGTCAACTTCAGGTGCCGTACAGCAGCGACAAACCAGGCACCAATAGCAGTGCTGATGAATGTTATCAATTAATACTTCCGGTCCTACATATACGGCTAGTTTAGGTACATCTTGATGATTATTTATAAGTATAGATTTAAACTTCTGTTTAACAATTTAATTAGTAATTTCATAATCAAATAAATAGTTGATTCATATTTGTTTATACTTGGAACATTTTATTATATATTATTCTATTTATTTAAAAAAGCCGAGATGGCCCAGTGATAAGAACGCGTGAATCTTAACCGATGATCGTGGGTTCAAACCCGGGCAAGCACCACTGAATTTTCATGTGCTTAATTTGTGATTATAATTCATCTCCTGCTTTACGGTGAAGGAAAACATCGTGAGGAAACCTGCATGTGTCTAATTTCACTGAAATTCTGCCACATGTGAATTCCACCAACCCGCATTGGAGCAGCGTGGTGGAATAAGCTCCAAACCTTCTCCACAAAAAGAGGAGAGGAGGCCTATAGCCCAGCAGTGGGACTTTCACAGGCTGTTACAAGATTACAAGATTCTATTTATTAATGGCGCCTTCTGCTTGTCAGCTTCCGGCGCAATTAATAAATAGTGCTTATTGTTTATTTATATTTTCTCAAATTATGTCGATTAATCAATGCTATAATAATTTTGTTTTATTATGTATAATGTAAGGATTAAGCTACTAGAATCTTATTTTACTGATCTGGCTAGGTTATCTGCTGCTTATCAACTTCCGGTGTAATATATTAATCTTTAATATTTAATGTTACATAATCCTGTATTATTAAATAATATTTGTCCGTAAATAATCATTAGAATAATTAAGATAAACAATGTTTAATAGTATCTTTTAAGTTTGCAAATTTAGTATTAAATTAGGTCAAGATGTTTTTGTATAAATACCGCCAGTTTAAATATATCGGGCATTGGTATTGTAACCGTTGTAACGAGCATTACAAGTGTTTTCTTATATAACGTATCGTCATTTTTGCCGCCATCCTGGTAATCCACCTTCTATAATACTATCTTACCTTACTTTACTTACATTTTACCTTTAAGGCGCATTTTCATTGGTCGATAAGTCGGTAGTTAGCCCGATTGCGGGGAGTACCCGCATGCGAGCTAACAACCAATGAAATCCACTGGTCGATAACTCGGTCGATTAAACGTGTGCGGGTGATATAATGAAATATAAAAATAATAAATCATTAAATATTTAGAAGTCACCCGCACCCCGTATGCGGGCTCTGACGACCAGTGAAAACGATAAACTCTTTGCGGGCCCTATGGCATGCGTTACAGAAATCTCCCGCACCCCGAATGCGGGCCTTATCGACCAATGAAAATGCGCCCTTACTTATTATAAATATCGTTGTTCGACTGTAATTGATAATAGCCAAATATAGAACAAATATTTAGCTAAATTTCAAGCGTACATGTAAATGTTGGATAAAACACTTATTTCGAAACCGAAGTCGCTAGTTAAAAAATAAAATTTTATTTATTTTTTTACTAGCGACGATATTATAAGAAAGTAAAATCAGAAAACCTTGCTTGTATATAATGGAATAGGTAAAATCTAAAACGCAGTGGAAATAATATGGTAGAATGGGCTCAAAGTGAAGAAGATCTCTGAAAATGTTTAACAAGTACAAGTTCCTTGAACATTTATTAATAAATTAAAAATATGTAACTACTTCTGAATAAAGTATATTTTATAGCTATTTTTTGACAAAATAATGAATCAAGTACAAATTTAAATGTCATGACCAAAAACCCGCGATTAACTGTAGCTATAGATATAAAAATAAAGCATAACGGTATCTTATGATTTTTTTGGTCATAAATATACCAGCATCGAAATAACCCTATGAAAATATGTGAAGTTTAATCTAAGATCGAGGGTAGACATTCGAACATTTGTAGTAGCAGGGTCAAGTAGGTACCTACCACTGAGTTTTCATGTTTAATTTGTGTCTGTCGTTCGTGACTGTCAACCATTGTAAAGCAGTGTGATGGATTAATCTTAAAACTCTCTCTCTATAAAAAGAATCGTACGTACTTAGTTACTTAACTCAAAATAATATTAAAATTATATTAAAAACGAGAGGATTAAAATAATTCGATTCATACAAAATTTTCGTGTCATATAAACTTCATTTATTGGATATTTAGTTAGTGATTAGTAATTTTAGTATCGTCTATTTTAAGTTAGTTATCATAAAACTAAATCGTTTTTAAATTAATTTACAAATTAATCTTTTAAAATTGTCGCAATTCGTCCGCTAGTACCTATATTTTTACAATGCATTTGCCTTCCATAGATTGGAGACATATTTGAGGCTGCAACAATGTTGGTTAAGATTTGCTTTTAGTAAGTACGCCCTAGTAACCTTGTTATGAAGTTCGATGTAATAATCAGTAAGTTACAATAATAATCAACGAATTGATAATCTAAAGTTATAGTCAGAGAATCATCAATGTATAAATACAATGGCGTAAAATATAATAACACTAAAAAAATATTGTTAATCATAAATACTTTTAAAAAAATTATATAATGCAGTAAAATCATTTGGAAACTAGAAACTGCGAGTAACTATAATAAGAGCAAGAATTAAGATGGAAATGGCATAAAACAGAACAAAAAACATTAACGATCAAAAGTCTGTCATAAGCCTACGAATATATCCTCCAAATATAATAAGAAAAAACTACTAAGTTAGTAGGATCATGCTAGTGAAATTTTATATTTACAATTTTGTTTTATTTACACAATAAAAAAAATGAAATTACATTATTTAAGGAATATAAAATGAATATAAAAATGTGCTTAATAATATTCTCCATCCTAGTAATTATTAAATATCCCGCGCGACGCGCCGTCGTAATTTTTAACTGGAAATTGTTTTTCATATTAATTGACATTTTGGCTCGCCTTGCTGTCTGGCCCGTTCCCTCCTTTCACTCTACCCCAACCCCAGAACATTTCATTACCGTAACAGCCTGTGAATGTCCCACTGCTGGGCTAAAGGCCTCCTCTCCCATTTGAGGAGAAGGTTTTGGAGCTTATTCCACTACGCTGCTCCAATGCGGGTTGGTGGAATACACATGTGGCAGAATTTCAGTGAAATTAGACACATGCAGGTTTCCTTACGATGTTTTCCTTCACCGTAAAGCACGAGATGAATTATAATCACAAATTAAGCACATGAAAATTCAGTGGTGCTTGCCTGGATATGAACCCACTTACCACTGGGCCATCTCGGCTCTATAATAGACTACCTATGTTTAATATATACCTACTGAGGTACTAGTTAGTATGTGCGTTCTTCAAAAAATTGTATAAGTATTGAGTGTGTATACCACATACATATATATCGACATATAACAGATGTGCTTAAATAATTAAAAAAACGATCTACTGCGAAATCGTTAACAATATTTTTTTGTCATGCATTGATTGTGTGTAAAAAGTTAAATCGTCGGGAAAGAAGACGTAAACCTTAACCGAAGATAGCTGGTTGGTTAACGGGTAGGGCCTTTGATTTATCAATTAGTATCAATAGTAGTGTACGAGTGTTCATAGAATTAACTGTAATGACGATTTACGTTTTGTATAATGCAAACTCTTATAACATTTATTCTCATTACATCGTTGCCAATAAAACATGTACCTTACTTCCGATTATATATTATTATGTTATACTGAATCCGATGACTTATTTTTTGTCGAGTTGTAAATTTTACCTCATTTAAGACGAGAGATTTAAATATTTAGTTTACCGAGCGTGGCATTCTGATTACTTAATGGTCTTTGACAAAATGTATTGAAAAGCATTAATATTCATTTCTAAATTAAAAGTGTTGTAAAAGGCCTTATGAGATAAAAAATGTAATTATGTTTATGTTTTAATATTTTTATTACTTTTAATAAATATTGTGAACTCTTGCTAGTATCGTTGTTATAATATTCTAATAATATTTTACTTCAGTTATTATTAAATCTAAAACATTTCAGAAATGCATCGGTTGCGTATAGTCTCATGTGTAACGAAACCTTTTGTTTGATATTTATTGGGGGCCAAATGTCGGGTACTTGGGTATCCTCAGTTCAATAGAAGCCATTGTAGCCATTTTATCTTTACCTGCGTACTGACACGCACCGCACCTAACCTGTACTGTTTTATTAATTTTTGTACAGCATCGTAGATCGGAAGACATGTATGGAATAATTGTTTCTTCAACCCATTTAAGTCACTATTAAATATATATTTAGTGAAACTTCAGGGATTCACTAATGATTATGAAAGAATAATCATCAATCTAAAATCAAAATAATGCCCACTGTCTACAGTAACAGCTCAGTTGTCCGCCATCCATGTCGTTGTTAAATTTGCAATTCTTTCTTTCCGTCTGTTTGTCCAGTTTAATTTTTGGAACGGCTAAATAACTAATTGATCGTAGCTAAATCAGTTAAGCCGTTTCTAAGATTAGCGCGCACAAGTTGACAAAAATTCTGACATTGCATTGGTTTCTATTGCGTTGATAAAGTCCCACGATAATAGTTTTACTCATATATCACAGCGACAGCGATCTGTTACATTTTTATTATATGTATAGGTATAAATTTTATGATTTTCAAATACTTCATACATTACTTTCAACTTCTTTCACTGTGAGTGAATACTATAAAAGAGATGAAAACGGGTCCATGGTGAGTGGAAGATAAATCAGATAATAATTTCTCCGTCAATTTGCTGCAATTATAAAACGATTTGCTCCTACGAATTATCCTCTTTACGCGTAAGCCAAGATGGTGGACACTACAGACGGCGGTCATAAGATTTGGCCCGTCCATTTGTTTAAATTATATTGATTGAAGAAAAAACATTTTACGTAATTTTATATACATATATATCAAACGAAACTTAGCTATTATAAAAATACTATCTCATCTTACCTTACTTATATTTCACCTTTACTTCTTATAAATATCGTTGTTTGACTGTAATCGATGTAATAGCCAAATAAAGAACAAATATTTAGTTATATTTAGCATACATGTAAATGGTGGATAAAACACTTATATCGAAACCGGCGGTCGCCTGTTAAAAATAAACTTATTGTTAAAAGGTTTAGATAGTTCTGCTTAAATATTTAGCATAATAAGAAAGTAAAATCAGGAAACCTTGTAGGTATATAAATGAGTAGGTAAATTCTAAAACACAGTGGAATAATAAGGTAGAATGGGCTCAAAGTAAAGATCTTTGAAAATTTTAAATATGGCTTATATGAACCGACTGATATTATACTTTTATAAAATACCTACCTAACATTTTTCGTGGAATTATTACACAGTGGAATCAATAAATCTTAACAAAAGACTAAGTGTTCGAGTATACGATTTTTAGGAATACAAGATTAGCGTTAACGATTAAACAATTATGCAGGTAGTTATTTATGTGTCGGCGCATAGGATTCATATAATCAACTGAATTATAGAATTTCTATGGTCCTAATTTAATTTCAAAATTATTCAATAAAAAATAAATTGCATTAGACTACAAAGTTATTATTTATTATGAATAACGGCAATGTCACCGTGCCTGCCAGACTAACGGCAGAAATCGATTGGACTTCTCACACTTCAGCGACGAGAAAATGATTGCGAGCCGTCTTTCCTAGAAGGTAATTACTAATTCCGGTTAATATTTAAACAGAAATTAATCAAGTGCATTCCTTCTTACATTGTCTTTATATTATGCTCCATTCTAATTATTCTTAGTTTAATTAATATATATTTTTATAAATATAATTTAATTATTAACATGATAATAACCGAGATTAATATTTGAAAGCATTGTCCGATTTATTTCCATTTAGATTAAACCTTTAATAAAATATGGTACGTAAACGAATTGCCTCGGTAGTCAAGTGGCTCGTTTAGTCCGCTGCTGATCCCAACGTCCCAGGGTACACAATGGCTGACAAACTCGCAATGTACAGTTTTTTTAATGCGATCCTATATGGGGAAAAACATAACGATTACGAGACGATACTTAAGACGATCGTCGATTTGCGATTACCTGTCTACAAAATAAATAAATGAACCTTGAGATGTAAAAAACATTATTCGAAACAGATTAAACATTAATTTAAAAAATGACCCAAATAAACGAAGTTTATTCTTATACCCGTTTAAATATTCAAGATGTAGGATACAATTAGTGTCACCTTGCCTCGAACTGAAATCTATTCTGCGACACCAAATGTTAAAAATACGTTAAGTATCTTTGAAAATAGAAATAAAAATAATTAATTTAAAAATAAACCTTTTTAGAATTCTAGCCACTCATTCCTTAACTGGAAAGCAGTCACCGAAAAAGCAATTGGACCCCAAATTAGTAGACGATATGGTCAACACCGTCGCTACCGATATTGTCAAAGGTGCAATGTTCCTAAAAGGTTTGTTAGGTTGGTATTCATTTTTTAATCCCATAACTTTTGTACCTTTTTACCTTTTTTTTTAGATATTTTATTTAAAAAATGAAATATTTTTGTATTATACCATCTAACAGAAGTTCAGATAACATAAAACTAATTATTAGAAGTAATTAAGTAAATGACAAAATATGTTCTTGTAGTCCGGAGACTTAGTGTTAAAAAAATTACAGGAGCTCCATTACGACGAAATGTTGCGACGAAGCAAAGTTATTTAGAAATCGTCAACGGTTCAGAAAAAAGCGCGAACAACAAAACCGAGAGAACGTCCCGCCATCTTCTGCATCATCTCTTTGAGATTAAGGAGACAAAGATCTAATATCAATTTGTACCATTTATTAATCAATAAAAATATGTAATTACTTTAAATGATGTATATTTTATAAATTTCATGACCGCGGTTAAATGTATTGATACTATACGGTTAAATATATGAGAGGATTAAAATAATTCGATTCATACATAATTTTCCTGTCATATAAACTTTCATTGGATATTTATTTAGTGATTAGTAATTTTAGTATCGTCTATTTTAAGTTAGTTATCATAAAACTAAATCGTTTTTGAATTAATTAACAAATTAAGCTTTTAAAACTGTCGCAATTCGTACCGCTATTACAAGTCCGATATGAATAAAATAATACCTTTACAATTTTACCTATATTTTTCAATACATTTGCCCTCCATAGATTGGAGACATTTTGAGGCTGCAACAATGTTCAATCAGTAAGTTACAATAATAATCAATGAATCGGGAATCTAAAGTTATAGTCAGACAATCATCATTATTTAAATACAATTACTAGGTAATTAAAATTACCTAGTAATGTAATAAAAAGCAACAGATATATTAAAATATATCACAAAATAATTAATATTTCGATTTACAGTTGAAACGAAAGTGCTGCAAATAAAATACAGTTTTCCAAAAAATAGGGAAATTAGAATCGTACGATATCTCATAAAATATATAAAATGGATGTTGGTGGTATATCTGTTTGATATGGATGGATCAGCATAATTTTGACACATTTCCTTTTTTTAAATGAAGGCCATTCTATTATGCATTTTTTTACTTCGTTGCTAAATGGCGTTGCAGAGCATCGAATGCTATGCCGCTTAACCGATTCCCATGCGATTCATTCATTTATTTATTCCTAGGGGGTTCATTTATTCATTTATTAGTTCCCGGGGTAGACAGTACCACACCAGACCCAGCAGCGCTTGCGGTTGGGGGAGAAGATGCGTATAGCGTCGGTGCCTCTCAGCGGTCTTCTTCGGCGGAGCGGTTCAGCGAAGGTACTCGCCTCACCCTCCCGTTCCGCGGCCTTTTTCTGCAAGCATGACACTCGCAGAAAGAGACCATCTCCATCTAATTTGACACATTTACATACTTTTTTAACATGGAAGACTTTTTATACTTCGTCACTAGGTGGCGTTGCAGAAGATCGAATTCTACGCCGTTCAACCGAATTCCATTGAATTATTGTATATGTATATATATATAAGAAGAACAAATGACTGTCTAGATTAAGAAGCATAATATTTAAATGAAATAAAAATATTGTTAATCATAAATACTTTTGAAAAAAAAAATATATATAAACTAGAAACTGGGAGTAACCATAATAAGAGCAAGAATTAAGATGGAAATGGCATAAAACAGAACAAAAAAAATCTACTAAGTTAGTAGGATCATGATAATGAAATGTTATATTTACAATTTTGTTTTTATTTACACAATAAATAAAATGAAATTACATTATTTAAGGAGTATAAAATGAAAATAAAAAGGTGCTTAATTATATTCTTCATCCTTAATTATATCCTTAATAATTATCTTCTTCTTAGTAATTATTAAATATACTGCGCGCCGCGCCGTCGAAATTTTTAACTAGAAATTGTTTTTTTATATTAAATTGACATTTTGGCTCGCCTTGCTGTCAGCACGTTCGCTCCTTTCACTCTACCCCAACCCCAAAAAATTTCATTATTTTTAGCAAAATGTTATTTTCAGCAAAATGGGAGGATATATCTACTGGCCATGTAAAAAGTGTCAACTATTAAATCTTAACCCGTTACCGGTGACACCTGAGGATCACACTTCACGTTGAAGTACTACTTATAAGCCTATTCCAACCACAAAATGAATAAACTCAAATAAACAACAAATGAACCCAGATAAGATACCGACCATTGGTCACCGATATCAATTGACGCGATAACATTGGTTGATATATTTTATATATATTCTATGGAAAAATGAAAATGTTTTAGACAGAGATAGAATTATCAAATCTTTTGTCCCTTATCGCGTAATCAGTTTTATCAAGGTCGACTTCTCAAAAAGCGAAACAAGCTTGAAGTGAAATTTTACAAAAAAAAGTTTAACAAAACAACACTATAAGTTGTCTAAATGAATACAAAATTAATTATATAAATGTAAATATTACCAAAATTTAATTTACCAATCCAAAATAACAAGGAAGGTTTAAGGACTTTTTGGTTAATCGTTCACAACAAGTAAAAATTGGTGATCACGTCAGTTCTCAGGCACCTGTCATTTGTGGCGTCCCTCAGGGCAGTATTCTTGGCCCAACTCTCTTTTTGATCTATATTAACGACCTATGTGAACAAACCTTAAGAAATGGTAAAATTTTTACCTACGCGGATGATACTGCGCTTGTATTCCACGGAGAGACTTGGGACAAAGTACGGTATTCTGCTCAATTAGGACTCCACAGAGTCAATCAATGGCTTAGTGTAAACCTGTTGACATTGAATCTCTCCAAAACCTCATTTATTCAGTTTTCTGTGGCCAAAACAAAACCAAAGAACATTAGTCTTAAGGTTCACACATGTAACTACCCCAGTGATTCTCTTGCTTCCTGTTCATGCTTTGAGATAGCTAAATGTACGACCGTCAAATATCTAGGAGTTATTTTGGACGAAAAACTTAACTGGCGCTCTAATATAGACATCACAACTGCGCGCACCAGAAAACTTATTTGGGTTTTCAAGAAGTTGAGGCACGTTGCTGATTTAGATCTTCTGCGCACAATATATCATGCACTAGTTCAGTCAGACATTGGATATTGTATAAAAGCTTGGAGTCGTGCTTGTAAAACCTTTATATTAGACTTGGAAAGAGCGCATAGATCTATCTTAAAAGTCATGATCTCTAGACCATACAGATTTTCTACAACTAAGTTGTATGAAAAATGTCAACTCCTAACGGTTAGGCAACTATACGTCTATCAATTAGTTATCCAACAACATAGAATCACCCCCTATCATGCCGACGAATACAGTAAACAACGTGTCATTAAAAACGTATGTCCACCTGTTATATGTCGAACAGCTTCAGCCAAACGACAACATGATTTTAAAGCAGTTTATTTGTATAACAAAATAAATAAAATAAAAAATATACATCCCTTATGTAATCGTGAAGCTAAAGTAATTATTAAAAATTGGCTACTAGGACTAGATTATGAACAAACTGAACTGTTGTTGCTATAATATTTTGTGAAACAAATTACACACATACACGCACGCACGCACGCACGCACACACACACACACACACACACACACATACACACACACACACACACACACACACACACACATACATACACACACACACACATACACACTCTAGTATTACATCACATTATCTACTCTAGTATACAGTAAGAAATAATTATTTATCATTTATTTTTATTTACATAGAACGATATGATACTAAAATATGAGAGAGGACACTGATTTCTGTAATACAGGTCTTTGAGCCTAGCTCAGAAATCAGGGACTTCATTATACTCTGTAACTTTTTATGTGAATAAAGATTATTTATTATTATTATTATTATTAATTAATCAATTAAAATTTGTAATTACTTTTAAATAATTTATATTTTAAGTACACAATTTATTTGTCATGACCAAAAAACCGCGGTTAACTGTAGCTATAGATATGAAAATAAAGCATAACGTTATCTTAGTTTTTATTTTTGCTCATAAATATAACAGCATCGAAATAACCCAATGGAAACATGTAAAGCTTAATCTAAGATCGAGGGTACACATTTGAACATCTGTAGTAGCAGGGTGAAGTACCTACCACTGAGTTTTCATGTTTAATTTTTGTCCGTCGTTCGCGACTATCAACCATTGTAAAGCAGTGTGATGGATTAATATTAAAACTTACTTTCTGAAACAGTGGATATAAATGAAAAGGCAGGACGGTATAATCACACTTAATCTATATTATGAATTACTCTTATTCATTTCATGGTCACACATTTTGCATTCAATCTACTAAACTATCCTACTGTGTACACAACCGGACTGAGGTTCGGCTCACGATGCAGGTAGTAATAGAATTCTGACTCCAAATGAGCTGGCAGGGCAATATATGCTTTATTCCCCTAACCGGAGGCTTTCGGTTTGGCTGGCTTGGCTCCGCGGTTGTATTGCACGCTGTCATTGGCTGAGGCGGTGTGACGTAACATTCGGCCGTCCTGAAACAATGATTGCTCCCGCAATCAGAGAAAACAAGGTTAGCTTTGTAGTAGGTCAAAAAGGTCTTTAGTTTCAAGTTGTTAATAAAAATTATTGGCACTGTCAGAATTTGCAGCAACAAACCTGTAAAGACTTTATAGCCTCGAATTCTGTCGATACTTCGGATCCTATACCTGTCATTGTCAATTATCTCGGTAAAGATACCCTAGTCAGGTAAGCAATTTAGCCAATTATTCGCAGCCTTGGATCTATGGCCCGCAACGCATTTAATAATTATGGATAATCTAAACAAATAAATAAAATTGTCATCTCTAATTCTACTAATATTATAAACGCGAATGTGTGTATGGATGTTTGTTACTCTTTCACGCAAAAACTACTGAATGGATTTTAATGAAACTTTACAATAATATAGCTTATACATCAGAATAACATATAGGTTATAATTTATACAGCTATTGATTAAATTGGCCAAATTATAACAATAAGTGTCACGTAAGTCGGAAAAAAATCTTCTATTTGCGAGCCATTCTGGCGTGCGTTGTAAAAACTCGTAAGAGTTATACGAATGTAATGTAAAGTGGAAATGTATCTCTTGAATAGTTCTACAAAAACATGATTGACAGCATATATCTATCTTTTATGTGTAAGCCATTATCGCTAAAATAGTAAATCGAACAATACAATAAAATTAGATATTTATTTCCAAAATGCACATTTTGTATTAACAAATTGATTCTTATTGAAACAAATACTTTTATCACTTGATATTTAAAGAAGATAAACTTTGTCTTTTACACAATGTCGTTTGGACAAATATTTTGAAAGTTATGACGATGACAATGTGAGTGCGACCCGAACGCGGACAGACACGTGAGGACAGACGTCGTTGATGGCGGTGTCTGTTTTGCGATGTTCAAGGCCCTAGGGATTTGTTAAAGACGCACTATACCTGTATGTAATGTAAAAGATATGTATTGGAAGTTTTTTTTTGTGGTTAGTTTATAAGGATGGGACTTAGACACAATAAAACATCTGCAATGATGATCGAATACTGAGTATATTTAGTCTCTCAAACATTATTATAAGTACGCACCCAAGCATACATATGTACTACATATATACTACATCACACCTCCCCCGGCAAAATAAGGACAAAAAAAAACATATATTTTTTTGATTTAAAGATAAATTTAAAAACTTAAAATTAAATTTTAAACATGTGTTAAATATCGTTATGTAAGTATGATTATCGTTATGATTACTTGTTTTGTAAACAATAATCGAGCGAGTAACTCGATATTCGTAAGTCATTAGCATCTACAATCTAAAATTAAATGACATTATAAGCACCTACTTTTCTACTTATACATACGAGTGAGTAGTGCAATATAGGATTTTTATTAGAATAAGTTTAATAAACATTAGCTTAGAGATATAAGATCTAAAACTATCGATGAGTACATAATATAGTTTATACATAATTAGTCATAGTACAATTTCGTACGATTCTTATGGACTAAATCTAATTTACCGTTTATATTCACTTCCACATTCGGTTACAAATCTCGGATTACCTTGTAAGGTCCCGTATAAAGGTTTGTGAGCTTATTATCAGTTTCATTTTTAATTAATAAAGTATCACCTTGTTTATATTTAGTAGGGCTTACTATGTGGTACTTACAACACTTATGTGGTGATCATATTTGTCTTTCCTTTGCAATTTACTTTTGATTAAATTATTCCTCACTTCTCTTTGTGACATCTGTAATCGATACTTGAGCTCGTTGGGATAGTTATCATAATTTTATAGTGGCTCTACAGTTTTCGTGAGATTACTTGGCAAATTACATATCTTTCCATAAACTAGTTCGAATGGCATAAATTTAGTTGAAGTGTGTACCGTCGTGTTATATGCAAAACACCAAAATGGGAACCAAGTGCTCCATGAATCTGGTTTATTTTCTGTTTGTATTCTTAAAAATGCCCCTAAAATTTTGTGTGAGTTCTCTAGCGCCCCGATACTTTCGTGGTGATATGCTGTTGAATTTAACTTAGAGATGTTAAGAATTTTACATACCTCTTTAAAGATGTCGGACATAAATTCCGCGCCTCGATCGGTAGCAACCTCTCTTGGAACGCCGTGCTGTAGAATGAAATTATTCACGAACACCCGTGCGACTTCTTCTGATGTTTTAGTAACCAAAGGGAATGCGCATACATATTTTGACAGCTCACATTGAAGTGTTAGTATATACGAATGGTTATAAGAATGCCTATCGAACGGTCCCATTAAATCCAAATATATTTTTTCAAAGGTAGTATGAGACGTAGAAGTAAGGGTCATTGGTTCTTTAACAAATGTCGTATATTTTTGTTGTTGACATTTTGGACATTTTTTAACAAAATTAATAACATCATTTTCGAGTCCCGGCCAGAAGTAATATTTTTTTATGCTATTGAACATGCGTCTAATACCTGCATGTCCGCTTGTAGGTAATAGATGGAAGTCATTTAAAATAACTCTCCTATCGTCTTTATTTTCGATTCTCTCTACATCTTTTATAATAATTATAGTTGGCCCTCTCCAGTCAGAACACTTTTTTATCTCATTTGTAAACTTTTGTGTAAAGATTCTATTGTCCTTGTTTTTCATTAAAAATATTTTATTTATTTTAATTGTATCACAAAATTCACACATCTTTTTTATAAACTCTGCAGGCGTCAGCCGAGATTGTGCTGACGGATTTATAAATAACGTTAGTTGATGTCTATCGTACAAAAAAAAAATATTTTCATATGTAATCTTATTCTCGATTCGTAGCCTATTAAAATACTTCCTGTCGGCAAACCTAAGTTCAACCGAAATTTCCGGAACCATGTTAGATTCTACTAGCCTTGGCTCGTTATGCCAACTCTTCATGCTCTGAGTGTTTTGATTAACCGGAATATTAGTTTCTAATCTTTTCTTTTGGCCTCGCGTCATGACGCAAATACATTTGTTAAATTCTTTTAGCTCCTCGGATGACATTGTAATACGAGATGTGAAATTTGTTCATCTAATTCTAAAGATTCATTCTCCTTTAATTTAGGTCTCAACGTATTTAACTTTTCCAAACTACAATTAAACTGACTAACTAAATTATCAGCTTCTTTTAATTTTTTCAATACAATTTCACCTTGACGCCTACCTGGTCCGATTTTCACCAAATATATTCTTACTTTATTTAGCTCAATACTTAAATTATTTAAATGTTCATACATTACGGTCCATTATATAACATATTTATATAGTTTAAATATGCTTATTTATACATATTACCACGCATACACCAATTCACTATAAAAGCACTTTGACATAATATTTTTAATCACACTATCACTCAAAATCTTCTAGCCTCGGTCATCGGGTTCCAGCATAGGTATGCACAATTATCCACTCATTACTTCACTGGGTTTTCCTTGCAGGAATTGGTAGCTCTACAATTACAATCTTCGCATATAACCTTAGAATTCCGGTATTGATTAGATAGTCTGGGTTGATTAGAACGTCTTAGCACATGTCGCGTTAACTGGTCTCTCATCCAAGATTGATGGCATTTCTTATATAATCTGTAGCCAATATATAATAATCCAAGGAAAAATATTGTACATATAATCATTAAGACTATGCTTATTGTTGATAGATGAAATTTGATTTCTCCCACTGAAGCTGAATTTTTTCCTCCACCGGTACTGTTTTGATTTACAAAGATTTCCTCGTTGTTCACCTTAGATTGGCACATGACGATGATTGTCTTTGAATATAATAATATTTGTAACTTTACGACTTTTCCACTGATTGAAACAGTCCAGACTAAAAGTAAACATTTTTAATTTAACTTTGATTAACTTGATCCCCGCTCAAGTGGCAGGGTCGCCATATAAGGATGGGACTTAGACACAATAAAACATCTGCAATGATGATCGAATACTGAGTATATTTAGTCTCTCAAACATTATTATAAGTACGCACCCAAGCATACATATGTACTACATATATACTACATCACAAGTTTATTTAAATTACATGTTTGAATTACATAGATAGGCATATGATTTTTTGTTTTGTTTGTAATAAAAGCTAATCTATAATATAAATACGTGAAGCACCCCTCTTTGTACCCCTTTTACAGCCAATTGCGTGGACATAGAAGAATGAAATTTTGCACAGTTAAAGTTTAGATAGAGGAGGAGTGCAGAAAGTTGATTTTTTTGTGAAATGTGCATTAGAAATACCTTAAATTAATAAAATAAAACATTACACACATTACAACACACCATACGCAATTACGCATTGGATGCGTGTATACACACGCGTTCCATTCATCATTCCTCTTGGAATGTTTATAGTCTTTGATCAAACTGAAATGAAATTAATATTTGATCATTTAATAAACTCTTTTGCTTATGATTTATCCTATAACTTATCTAATAGATATTTGTGCGTTATAATATATTTATATTAGCCTTTCCTTTATTATTTATTAAAAGTTTTACTTCACAACTAAAAATCAATAAATTATTATCTGTAGGAACCGCGCGCGCACTGTCAAACGCTGTGGTCACAATCAAAAAGTTTTGTTAACAATTTTGAGTTTTCAGTGTTTTTTTTGTGCAGTTTTTACATAAAACTAATATTGCATACGTATTGTCTGTATCTTTATGATAACATCTTATATCATTCATAAGAGTCCACCTCGAGGCTGCGTGTGAGCAAGATCTGTTAATTCAGTGACTATTAATACGTGAATGTTATAAAGGTGTAATCAAAGCCTAAAAGATCAATTATAATAATAATACATGGTTTTAGAAGTGCGTGCTGTGAACACTAACGTGGTATTTAACATAATAAAACTTTAAATTTAGTTTCGTCCTGTCATAAGTTTAAAAATGGCGGTTAAAAATTCAACGTCTTACCTACCGAAGTTAAGAAATATCTTACCAGTAAACAACGAAATAAATAACAATTGAATGTGGAAAAACTACTGTGGCTACTACATTTCTAAATATATTTATTAGCCAATGGCTTAGATAAGGAGTGTGAAAAGAGAAAATTCGCAATTTTATTACACTCGAACGGTGGAAAAGATTACATATTCAATTAATTCAACATTGTAAAAACAGAAATCACTTTAGAAGACCTCATTAATAAATTTAACAACTATGGACATGCTACAGACATGCATTTCTCATAAGAACACGAAGATATAAACAACTATCACGAATCTAGAAAAGCTTAAAATGTGATTCCGTTGAATTAAAAGAGTGATATATTAATACCAAATATGTGCTCGAGTAGCTCGCATATACGTCAAAGATTTTTACAACAGTCATCGCTCAACAAAACACAAAGCACTTAAATAAAAGCACTGAGTCGTCGTCGTCACGTGATGAAGTGATGAAGGAGGAGTAAAAGGGTGAAACAACACACAGTATAGAATAGAAGGGATGTGCATATTCTAGCGAAGTCAGATGGGCTGAGCTTTAGATTAACTACCGTCGAGTTGGGGGTTGAAATTTTTACAGAAAGCTTACATTATTATAAGCACTCACGCAAAGTTTCAACATGCGGAGACGTGTAGTTTTTGAGGAAAAAATTATTGAAAATCAATTATTTTGCAATATTCATGTCAATCCGGTAGTAACTTTGACAGATTATAACGTTTCGTTTTACCTACGGTTATGTTAACACGTTCGGAAACATTTTATTTTATATAAATTTTAGTAAATACTTTACTACACATTTCACTAGTTTTCGTGCACACATTTATTTAACAGTTAAAGTTGTTACGCTCTTCTCTTATTAACTTAGACACACAAACTGCACAACTCTTTATTTTACTACTACTGCACTTTACTTCAAGGACATTAGGTTTTGAATTATAATTAAAGACAATTTGTAATTTTGTATTACAATTATTTATTTGCTAGCACACCTTTCTTGCTCGGTATCTAGCAAACGAATGGCTGGTTTTCCGACTTTTTATTATAAGTTCAATTTCGAGTCAAAATAAAACTTATATTATTAATCAAAATAAATATTTTAATCTAAACGGAAAGAATCAATTGAGATACTAAAATATTTGTAGGATATAGTTTTGTGATTTATTAAAATATTGTATACTTCTTCCTTATTAAAACAATGATATATCTAAAGTCGGTAACAACTCGGCCATCCGTAAGCTTTACGAGTCCCTCGTAACAATACACATAACAATAATAACATAAAATTAACATCAAAAATAAATAAATACAATCATCGGTGATTACTCTTAACTATACTAAGTAGTACGTACATACATTTTTATATAAAATTATTAACGAAGCCAAACATTTATTTTAATTTGCTTGATTTTATTTAAATTTCAATTTCTAACATTATAATGCATTAACAAATCTATTTTTTTTTTATCATCATGACACTGATCAATATACTATCAAATCGTTACATTCGAAAGATCCATGACATTGATCTCTCATACTTGACTGTTAAACCATATTTTGCCGATCCATGACATTGATCGACCTTTATGGAAAAGACGGAACAATAACACATCAGTCGCTCCTTGACGTTAAGCAACCAACATGTCCCTGATCTAACCCATGACGTTGGTTATCTCAGAGATTACAATAATAACATAAAAGTAGCATCAAAAATAAATAATTACAATCATCGTTGATTACTCTTAACTATACTAAGTAGTACGTACATACATTTTTATATAATTATTAACGAAGCCAAACATTTATTTTAATTCGCTTGATTTTATTTAAATTTCAATTTCTAACATTATAATGCATTAACAAATCTATTTTTTTTATCATCATGACACTGATCAATATACTATCAAATCGTTACATTCGAAAGATCCATGACATTGATCTCTCATACTTGACTGTTAAACCATATTTTGCCGATCCATGACATTGATCGACCTTTATGGAAAAGACGGAACAATAACACATCAGTCGCTCCTTGACATTAAGCAACCAACATGTCCCTGATCTAACCCATGACGTTGGTTATCTCAGAGATGCACAAATCCTTGACATTGACTTGCACATATTGCACCGTTACTCTTTAACAAATCGTTACATTCGAAAGATCCATGACATTGATCTCTCATACTTGACTATAAAACCATATTTTGCCGATCCATGACATCGATCGGTTTTTATGGAAAAGACGGAACAATAACACATCAGTCGCTCCTTGACGTTAAGCAACCAACATGTCCCTGATGTAACCCATGACGTTGGTTACCTCAGAGATGCACAAATCCTTGACGTTGACTTGCACATATTGCACCGTTACTCTTTAACTTTGTATTATAATATTAGATACATAAAATCACATTAACAGTTCATAACATCTTACACAATATATATAAATATATTTGTAAAACAATCATAAATTCTAGTATCAAGGGCATACCTCATTGCTAAACGATACACGCTGGAGGACACACCTCTAACTGGCGATACACGCCAGTGTTAGACTTGAACGCATATCATGGCATCACGCGCCACACGCAGACTTGGACAGGAGAACACGCCTGCGCGCTCGTCACGCTTAGCCACTAGCACCCGGTGACGCACGCACGCTCCGGCAGGTGAACATGCTTGCGCGCTTGTCACGCGCCGCCACCAGCACCACGCGACGCAGGTGAGCACGCCTGCGCTCTTGTCACACTCGGCCGTCAGGACCAGGCGACGCACGCACACCGATAGGTGAGCACGCCCGCGCTTTCGTGACGCTCGGCATCAGCACCACCCGCCACACGCAGACTTGGAGAGAAGAACACGCCTGCGCGCTCGTCACGCTCGGCCACCAGCATCACGCGTCACACGCAGATTTGGACAGGAGAATACGCCTGCGCGCTCGTCACGCTCGTCACGCTCGGCCATCTTCATCACGACATGTAAGCGCCTCGACTGGGAGGCTGGAGACTGCTGACTGGTCAGCCCACAGCACCAGTAGTGAGCAGACCTTGCCTCATAGTGCAACCTAAGAGTTCCATATTGGTTGCTAAAAAACACATTAAATTAATACAACATTAAAATTATCCATCAACAGCGACTTTACAAGCCGTCAACGCTAAAGACCAACTAGTAGGGCCAGTAAATTTTCCTTATACTCTCAATCGAAGAGTACAGTACACGCTTCAGGACACAATTAGGTACCAATACGAGACAAACACTCATTATCCTCTTCTTCTTCTTCTTCTTCTTCCTAGCGTTTTCCCGGCCTAGAAATGCCAGGGTCCGCTTTCCTACATCTTTGCCTCCACTTTGCCCGATCGAAAGCGTCGTCTTTAGTTAGATCGTGCTCTCTCATATCGTCCCTCACAACATCGAGCCAGCGCTTCTTGGGCCTGCCGCGGGATCTAGGGCCTTCGACAACAAAGTCCAGGCATCGGTTCCCAACGTAGTCTGGCGGTCTGCGGCTAATGTGACCAAACCAACGGAGACGGCTTTCCTGCAACTTATCCGCTACATCGCAAACGCCAAGGCTACCACGGATGTGCTCGTTACGAATACGATCTAGTCGCGTAACGCCACACATCCACCGCAGCATCTTCATTTCCGCGACGTGAAGTTGCTGAACATGTCTCGCGAGAGCTGGCCACGTCTCGCTGCCGTACAATAAGACCGGTCGGATGATGCACTTGTACACAAGGCCCTTTAATTTCACCGGTATCCTGCGATCACAAATTACCCCGGTGACTTCCCGCCATTTGGCCCAAGCTGCGTTTATTCGAGCTCTGACGTCGTGGTCGATCGTACCAGACTCGTGCAGTACGGACCCGAGGTATTTAAATTTTTCCGTCTTGATAACGGATTCTCCGCCTATCTTTATGGGTTCGGGGTCCGTACTGCCACAGGCCATATACTCTGTCTTCGCAAAATTTAGCATCAGACCACCCCTCGCTAGCACACCCTTCCACTGGTTCACCTTTTGCTCCAATATCTGCTTGTCCTCATCTACCAGTGCAATGTCATCAGCATACATCATGAGACAGGGAGACGGCTCATGGGCTTTCGCTGTGATAACGTCAAGCACTACACTGAACAGAAAAGGACTCAGGGCCGAGCCTTGGTGGACACCAACTGTGATCGGGAAAGGGTGCGTGTCGCCAACGGCGGTCCTTACTATAGATTCCGAATTATGGTACCTGTCTCGGATAATGTCAATATAGATTTGTGGCACATTCTTCATCTTCAAAGCCCACCAGATTATTTGGCGTGGGACGCAGTCAAATGCCTTCTGCAGGTCTAGAAACGCCATGTACAGCGGCTTCTTCTTTTCTCTATGGGCCTCGGTTAGTATTCTTAGGGCGAAGATGGGGTCTATGGTTCCACAGCCTGGGCGAAACCCATACTGACATTCCGAGACGGTACATTCTTGCCGAAGCCTTGAATCGATTACGCGTTCGAAGAGTTTCATGGTGTGGCACATAACCTTAATACCGCGGTAGCTTTCGCAGTCCTGTACACTACCTTTGCCTTTATAAACTGGAGTAATGATACTCAATCTCCAAGAGTTGGGCATCTTCCGGCTAGTAAGTATTCGGTTAAAAAGGTCAGTAAGTAGGTTCACACCATGAGAACCCATCGCTTTCCACGCTTCAATCGGCAGGTCGTCAGGGCCTACGGCTTTTCGGTTCTTCATTGTACGAAGACATTTGAGTACCTCGTCAGGTGTTACCGGTGCAACAAGTCCGAGATTAGGAGGCAGTTCTGGAGGAGACACATTAGCGTGTTGTGTGTTAAGCAACACGTTAAAGTAGCTGCGCCACCTCTCTTTCACCTTAGTTGCATCGCAAACCAAAGTGCCATTAAAGTCTTTGACACAAAGACATTTTGTTATGTCTTGTGTCGCTTTCTCCCGAGCCTTTGCCAAACGGAAGATAGTCTTTTGGCCCTCGTTTGTCTAGAGCGTGTCATACAAAGGTGACAGCGTCTGGTAACGGGCTTTGGCAACTGCTCGTTTGGTGGCACATTTAGCTGCTTTATACGCGTCTCGGTCTTCAGGAGATTTGGTCAAACACTCATTATCCATTGACTTTAAATTTTAGCACGACCTACCTCCTCGCACCAGTAATCAATGTCGATGATGTTAGGATTGAAATTAGAAATATAAAAATATTGGTTCGATCTTACTGTAGTATCGATAGATCGTATCGCATCAATGATACGATCGGTCGCGCTAGCATCGCAGTTCATCACAGCACTCAGGAAACGCCCTGACGAAGACAATGCCGCAGTCCCGATGCTCCACAATAGTCACAATCACTACCCGCGGTCGCGGTAGCGTTAATAGATCTCTGAAACGTAAGTCACGGTCATGCGACCGTTATTAGGCAAGTTTATTAGTTATCATTGCACCAGATCACTGTTAATTATTACTAATCCAAAGCAGGGTAGATAAATGAAGAAATTATCGCAATGTACAAGCTAAATTATAAAGTTACTACGAAACTTGTATAATACGACATATAGTTAGCTATTATTGCGTAAGATATCTTTTAATTAATAATCCAAAGCATGGTACGTAAAGAAAGATATTATCGCAATGTACAAGCGAAATTGTGAAGTTAGTAAAAAAAAAACTTCACACGACACACAGTAAGACACACTGTCTATCGCTTTTACACAAATTGGAACGTACTCACCAGATCTTTTCCATACGTTACCACAAATTTTCTGCACTCACTAAATAATAATACTTTCGCAAGGTAGTAAAGTAAATCGTAACTGCTTTAATTTAATTTGCATAGCCAACGGTCCTATTTCAGGAAGCGGAGCGTATCAGAACACATGATGGTTCCGATCTCACTTAATTTTCCATAAATGTGGGCAGAGAGGATCACACCGAAATAATAAAATATCTCAGTGGGATCCCACTTCTGAGTTGTTACGCTCTTCTCTTATTAACTTAGACACACAAACTGCACAACTCTTTATTTTACTACTACTGCACTTTACTTCAAGGACATTAGGTTTTGAATTATAATTAAAGACAATTTGTAATTTTGTATTACAATTATTTATTTGCTAGCACACCTTTCTTGCTCGGTATCTAGCAAACGAATGGCTGGTTTTCCGACTTTTTATTATAAGTTCAATTTCGAGTCAAAATAAAACTTATATTATTAATCAAAATAAATATTTTAATCTAAACGGAAAGAATCAATTGAGATACTAAAATATTTGTAGGATATAGTTTTGTGATTTATTAAAATATTGTATACTTCTTCCTTATTAAAACAATGATATATCTAAAGTCGGTAACAATGTAAAGTAAATTACAGCATTATTTATAATTACGAGATATTAAAATTAAAATGTGTAGTGTTTACCGCCTTTTGCTGGCATGTGGAACAAAACGCAAAACTGACGCCATTTTGTATTGTCATAGTAATAATACAACTTATGTCAAAGAATTGAATTAATTGACTCCGACTCCATCTGGTACGAGTCTGTCTTACCCCTAGAGTGTTTTTATAGAGCTGGAGGCGGGTAGGGAGAGAGCAAGGGCCTAGAGGCTGCTTTGCCGAAGTCTGTGTAAAATTATGAACCATGAAAATCATTCTGGTTAGAAAAAAGTAAGGTTAGGGGGTTTTTTTATTTATAGATTGATGATTACTCTTTTAATAGTCATCAATGAATTTCATGTGAATCCCTGTTTCACTTAATATATTTTATAGTGACTTAAACGGATTGAGAAATAAAATATTTTATACAAATCTTTCGATCTCCGATATTATATGATTATGTTGCTTAAATACCCCGGCATCTATCCAAGCCGTTGGATATAGTTAGTACTGTAAATGAGCAAGCATACCAATATATTTTTTTATTCTATTCTAACAAACTCAGGTTAAACAAAACTATCCAACTCACTGAAACTTTATTTATAATTAATAATCGAAGCACCTCTTTGTAAACGCTGGTAGGGCTTTGTGCAAGCCCGTCTCGGTAGGTACCACCCACTCATCAGATATTCTACAGCTAAACAACAACGCTTATGAAGGTTGCGTTTTGGTTGGAAGGATAATTAAGCCAGTGGAACTACAATAATACACAAAGGACATAACATTTTCGTCCCCAAGAGGAGGAATGGTTAATATTTCTTACATAGCCAATGTCTAAGGACAGTGGTGATCATTTAACATCAGGTGGCCCATTTGTCCGTCCGGCTGTCTAGAACATAAATAATAACAATCATAAATTTTATTTACAAAAACATGTACACAATTTTAGTTGGCAGTTTTATCTAAATCTAGGTTTTTACGTAAGCACCGATATAAATTTTAATATCAGTCAGCGATTCTGATATTACAATTTATATACATAGGTACATATTGTTTATAACAAAAAACGACGTTTGCGGTATTTTCTTTTGGGTTAAAATTACATAGTTACTCGCAGAGCTCACTCAGGAGTATGTAACATAAAAACTGTCCATGTGATAACGGTTCTCACTAAAATCAGTGCCGGCCATGTTCAACGACAGGCAATGGGACTTTTGATTGTATAACACAAATAATATATTGTCATGGATGGTATTCTTGGAATGAAAACTATCCTTTATCGAGCATATTCTAAAATTAATCTGTAGGAATTGAGAGTCATGTTGAGGTACAGCTTCGAAACAATCAATTAAGTGGTGAACATGACAATAATGGAATACGTTTTCTTTATACAAACATCACTAACATAGTAAAGTTCCTTTAAAAAAAAGGAATTACTTACACCTTCCTAGCAGATATTGATAGATATTTCTAACCCCTGTGGTTTAGGCTCTGCGTTGATGAATCAGTCAGAAAAAGTCATGTGTATAGATATAACAACAAAAATACGTATGTTTTTATAACTTTTGACAGACTTAACTAATTGCGATGAAATAAAGACTAAACGAAACCTTGAAATGCTTCTTATAATTCAGTTATTTCAATTTGTAATTTTTAGCCGTTTCAAAGATGAGCCAGGACAAACTGACAGGGAGTGCAACCTACCCATCACTAAGGGTAAGGTGGTCTTAGGCAAACAGACCACCACCAATGTCAGACGGTTCTAGGCCGAGAAGAAAGCTGCAATGTCGACATGAGCGCTGAACTCACCTTCCTTCAGACGAATATAAACCACTGCGCCGGGGCTCAGGATCTACTACTGCAGTCCATGGCGGAGTGGGAGATTGACCTGGCCGTGGCCTGCGAGCCTTAATATGTATCTCATTGGGCAGGGGATTTAGACGACACCGTGGCGGTCCTCTTTCGGAATGGAACAGATCCTGCCCTCTCATTGATAGGGGGTTGAGCTACGTAGTGGCGAGGTGGGGAGAGTACGTAGTTGTGGGAACGTATTTCTTCCCTAACCGCAGCCTGCCAGCAGCCGAAACCTACTCTGGTTGTCGGCGACTTAAACGCGAAGTCACGCGCCTCGGGCAACCCTGCTATGAATCCGTTCCGCTTTCCAGCTTGAAACAAAAGGACAAACAGACAGATTGACAGACATAAATTAAAGATTGTTATGGTAAATCGTAAAAATAGAATACCTTAATAACATTTAAACTAACAAAATTTAAATAAATTATGGTCTGTCTATGGTATACTAGTTACAATTATACTGCGAAACAGTTACTTAGTAAATTTGTTTAGAATAAGGTCACTTTGGCGAAGACCGGCATACTTTATTAAAAACTTAGTTTATTGATCATAATAGGCTACCTTTACGACATTTCAGACAAATTTTACTACAGTATGATTAAATAGTTTAGTTGACTATTAAATTAAACAGTCAAAATTACTTAAAAATCAACCAATTTGTGCCAATAACATAACTTTTAAAAAACAATCAAATTGACGGATTTTTTGACACGTCGGGTAAGACCGTATAATGTAAAAAAATCTATAGACAGTTTACATGATTGTACACATTATCTATGTGTGTGTATTTAAACATTTGTTCAAAATTTTCCGTCATTTTTTTAATAAATCGTTCCTGGCGGCTTTTACCTCAATGAAACGTTTGTCGGAAGTCCGGCACACATCGCCATTCAGAGGTAAAAAACACTTTCATTTTTTTCATCAAAAAATTAAAAGTTTATTTACGAGATAGCTTTTAATATTTCTTAAGTAATTAAGACAACAATAAAAAATAAAAAATAGAAAAAATTGATATTTTTATTTAAATATATAATGTATTAATTTAAAAGTATATTAAATTCTCATCAAAATTTACAAAAAGTAGTGTTCTTCAACAACAAACAACTTCTCTTAATTTTTCCTTAGAATACGATCCTCTGTTGGATTTTCTGTTATACTTTCCCATTGTGGACTAACTAAATTAATTACCAGAAAATAATATTTACTATATTTAAACTCAAATTCAATCAATTAAAATTTAATTTCATTCATAATAGTATTTATTTAACAGTAATCAAACAAAAATAAAAAGGTCATTTATTTCAAGTAAACCACATGGCCTTATTTCGACAATTTAAATAAATTGCATACCTGATGGTATAGTTAGTTAAAGTCAAATAAAAGCACTCATTGTACAATAGGGTTTGGCCATCAGTTACTAATAAAAACCTTGCTTAGTCGGAAACGGTTTACGATATCTGGATACGGCGAAGATCGGCATATACCGGTCTTTGCCTCTAACAACGAGACGGACTTAAGCACTAATTTACTTAGAGGCTATAATTGTATCATGATAAGTAATTTCTTAAAATATGACTTTTATTCCACTTTGAGATAATTATTAGATAAAGAAATTGTTTTATAAAATTGTAAACTAATGTACTAACCTGCACAGATCAGAATAACATCACACAAAACACACAGCGTATTTTTTTTTAACAATGTGTTATCGTCTTGATGAAATTTAACTGACAAACTAAATTTCAAATGAAGTTTTTTCTGTCTGTGTCTTAATTAACGCCATCTTCTTAAATTTATAGATATTATAGATTATTATAGGTCATTACATATGAAATTTACGTTTTGTACGGGAGGAATATAAAGACATTTTTTTTTTTTGTAAAATATATTTAATTAATCAAAGTATGCACCGTTGTTATCTATGCACTTTTGCCATCTCATAGGTAGTTCATTGATCCCTTTACTAAAAAAATCATGGGGGCAAGAATCAATAAACTCTTTGAAGGCGGTTTGGACTGCCGCATCGGAGTTGAATTTTTTTCCTTGTAAGAAGTTGTCCAAATTCCGGAAAAAAATGGTTATCTGTAGGAGCAAGGTCCCGGGAGTACAGTGGATGTCGCAGACATTCCAATTGTAGCTCATCTAACTTAGTGGTTGTTTGTAGTGGAGTGTGGTCTTGCGGTGTTGTGAAGCAGCAGGGGCCAAGAGCGATTGACCAATCTCGGTTGTTTAGCAGCTAGTTCTTCCTTTATGGTTTGCAGTTGCTGACATAAGATATCTGCCGTAATCGTTTGGCCAGATTTTAGAAAGCTGTAGTAAACGACACCGGCGCTAGTACACCAAACACTCACAAGTAACTTTTTCTGAGTCAATTTTCGTTTAGGGCAGGATTTGGTCGGGTCTCCAGACATTGATTGCTACGAGCGCTTCTGATTATCGTACAGTATCCACTTGATGAAAAGTAGTGATTTGATTTAAAATCCTTTCATTATTGTGTCGGTTTGTGTTTGCAAGTTCGATTCACTCAATTCATGAGGTACCCATCGTTCAAGTTTTTTTACTTTCCCGATTTGCTTCAAGTGGATTAATACAGTTTTATCACTTATCCCGAAACCTGCAGCTATCTCTGAAGTGCTTTGTGATGAATTCTCTTCCACAATAGCCACAATAGGTCGACATTTCCAGAACAAAAACGTTAAAACCAAAAACGTACCGTGCCTTCATTTGCGACAGCAGCGCCGTACACATCATTAATCTTTCGAGCTGTTTCTGCAGCACTAGTGCCACGGTAGAACTTGTACTCGTAAAATGGTATACGATCGCAACTTTCATTATCATGGTCCGACTAATTTAGTAGTTTTTTCTTTTTATATTTGGAGGATATATTCGTAGGCAGTTATGACACACTTTTGATCGTTATTGTTTTTTCGTTCTGTTTTATGCCATTTCCATCTTAATTCTTGCCCTTATTATAGTTACTCACAGTTTCTAGTTTCGAAATGATTTTTATTGCGTTATATATATGTTTTTAATAGTATTTATGATAAACATTTTTTTTTTTAATTTAAATATTATGCTACCAAATCTTGGCAGTCGTTTGGTCTTCTTACAATAATTCGATGGAATTCGATTGAACGGCATAAAATTCGATCTTCTGCAACGCCATCTAGTGACGAAGTATAAAAGAGTATAATAATATAAAAATAATATAATATAAATATAATAATAATATAAATATAATAATATAAAAAAAAAATAAGTATAAAAGTAAAAAAAGTATGTAAATGTGTCAAATTGGATGGGGCTGGTCTCTTCTGCGAGTGTCATGCTTGCAGAAGGAGGCCGTGGAACGGGGGTTGAGGCGAGTGCCTCCGCTGAACCGGTTCGCCGAAGAAGACCGGGGAGAGGCACCGACGCTATACGCATCTTCTCCCCCAACCGTAAGCTTCGCTGGGTCTGGGATGGTACTCTCTACCCAGGGAACCCCCCTAGGAATAAATAAATGGATGGATCGCATGGGAATCGGTTAAACGGCATAGAATTCAACGCCATCTAGTGACGAAGTATAGAAAAATGCATAATAGAATGGCCTTCTATGTAAAAAAAGGAAATGTGTCAAATTTATGCATTATGGGTTCAAACCCGGGCAAGCACCACTGAATTTTCATGTGCGTAATTTGTGATTATAATCGTCATCTCGTGCTTTACGGTGAAGGAAAACATCGCGAGGAAACCTGCATGTGTCCAATTTCACTGAAATTCTGCCACATGTTTATTCCACCAACAACAAGGAACAAGCTCCAAACCTTCTCCTAAAAAGGGAGTGGAGACCTTAAGCCTAGCAGTGGGACTTTCACAGGCTGTTACGGATATATTTTAATATATCTGTTGTTTTTTATTACATTCATTGTATTTATATAATAATGATTATAGCTGACTATAACTTTAGATGACCGATTCATTGATTATTATTGTAACTTACTGATTATTTCATCGAACTTCATAACAGGCTTACTAGGGCGTACCTACTAAAAGCAAATCTTAATCAACATTGTTGCAGCCTCAAATATGTCTCCAATCTATGGAGGGCAAATGTATTGTAAAAATATAGGCAAAATTGCAAAGGTATTATTTTATTCGTTTCGTACCTGTACTAGCGATACGAATTGCGGCAATTTTAAAAGCTTCATTTGTAAATTAATTCAAAAACGATTTCGCTTTATGATAACTAACTTAAAATAGACGATACTAAAATTACTAATCACTAAATAAATATCCAATGAATGAAGTTTATATGACATGAAAATTGTGTATAAATCGAATTATTTTAATTCTCTCGTCTTTATTAAAATTTTGATATTATTTTGAGTTAAGTAACTAAGTAGGTACGACTCTTTTTTTATAGTGAGAAAGTTTTAAGATTAATCCATCACAGTGCTTTACAATTGTTGACAGTCGCGAACGACAGGCACAAGTTAATCATGAAAACTCAGTGGTAGGTACCTACTTGACCCTGCTACTACAGATGTTCAAATGTGTACCCTCGATCTTAGAATAAACTTTACATGTTTACATGGCATCGAAATAACCCAATGAGGGTTATTTCGATGCCATTATATTTATGAGCAAAGAAAAAACCTAAGATACCGTTATGCTTTATTTTCATATATATAGCTACAGTTAACCGCGGTTTTTTGGTCATGACATTTAAATTTGTACTTGATTCATTATTTTGTCAAAAAAAGCTATGAAATATACTTTATTTAAAAGTAATTACATAATTCTTAGTGATTAATAAATGGTACATTGTTATTAGATCTTTGTCTCCTTAATCTCAAAGAGATGACGCAGATGATGAAGATGGCGGGACGTTCTCTCGGTTTTGTTGTTCGCGCTTTTTTCTGAATCGTTGACGATTTCTATATAATTTTGCTTCGTCGCAACACTTCGTGGTAATCGAGCTCCTGTAATTTTTTTTAACACTAAGTCTCCGTACTACAAAAACATATTTTGTCATTTACTTAATTACTTCTTATTATTAGTTTTATGTTATCTGAACTTTTGATAGTTGATATAATACAAAAATATTTCATTTTTTTAATAAAATATCTAAAAATTAAAAAGTTAAAAGGTACAAAAGCTATAAGATTAAAATATGAATACCAACCTAACAATCCTTTTAGGAACATTGCACCTTTCCGCGACAGTGTTGACTATGTCGTCTACTAATTTGGGGTCCAATTGCTTTTTCGGTGGTTTGTTCGCAAACGCTGGTGACTGCTTTCCAGTTAAGGAATGAGTGGCTAGAATTCTAAAAAGGTTTATTTTTAATTTAATTATTTTTATTTCTATTTTCAAAGATACTTAACGTATTTTTAACATTTGGTTTCGCAGAATAGATTTCAGTTCGAGGCAAAGTGACACTAATTGTATCCTACATCTTGAATATTTAAACAGGTATAAGAATAAACTTCGTTTATTTGGGACATTTTTTAAATTAATGTTTAATCTGTTTTGAATAATGTTTTTTACATCTCAAGGTTCATTTATTTATTCTGTAGACAGGTAATCGCAAATTGACGATCGTCTTAAGTATCATATCAAATCGTTATGTTTTTCCCCATATAGGACCGCATTAAAAAAACTGTACATTGCGAGTTTGTCAGCCATTGTCTAGCCTGGGACGTCGGGATCAGCAGCGGACTAAACGAGCCACTTGACCACCGCGGCAATTCGTTTACGTACCGTACGTACGTTTATTAAAAGGTTTAATGTAAATGTAAATAAATCGGACAATGCTTTCAAATATTGATCTCATAAATATAATTTAATTATTAACATGATGAATAACATGATTTATTATCATGTTAATAATTAAATTATATTTATAAAAATATATATTAATTAAACTAAGAATAATTAGAATGGAGCATAATACAAAGACAATGTAAGAAAGAATGCACTTGATTAATTTCTATTTTAATGTTAACCGGAATTATTACCTTCTAGGAAAGACGGACTCGCAATAATTTTCTCGTCGCTGAAGTGTGGGAAGTCCAATCGATTTCTGCCATTAGTCTGGCAGGCACGGTGACATTGCCGTTTCCAATTGAAACCTACGAATTTAAAATACTTTAATATTTATATTGATTTCATTGTCAGAATAAGTAGGTAGTTGTTATTTTTTTTCATTATTCACTTATTTATGTTAGAATTTATATTAGTCCATAATGGCTTTTATTTATTGATTGATTTTTTTCCTATAAACAGGTGATTAAGGTATTATATAATGAGCACCTCATTACAGTGCCACACACTATATAGACCATAGAATAAATAAAATCGCTGTCTATAAATAAGCGAATATAATAATTTATTAAATATTTTGTATCGTAATTCATAATACGTAATAACTTTATAGTTTATGTGTTTAAATATTTTAAGCAATATTTCAAGCGCTCTTTAAAAACAATTGCAATTTGTTTTTATTTAATAATTTTAAAATTAAATTAGGACCATAGAAATTCTGTAATTATATATTATTATATTCTTTGTTATTTGGATCATTAGGTCAAGTTTACGTCAATCTTTAGAGATAATTAAATTTAAATACTTAACTACTTATGTACACATATTAATAATATATGAATATACAAACCATATCAACATTGTTAACGGACATTAATTGTCTTTCATATATTTCAATATTAGGTGCCAAGGCCAGGAACTGCCCGTACAAGCGTTTAATTTGCGTTTCCATTTTTACTAAATTCTCCTTTGAAGGTTCATTTAGAAAAGGGTCGGTCTGCGTTCCTTGATCGCATGTCGGTTTAGGATTCTGAGCGTTCGTATCGGGTAGAGGATTACTGCTGACAACTGATCTACGGTTACGTATTATCGATTGTTCTTTTAATAATCGACTTATTAGGCGATTAATTATCGACTCTGCCCAATTGTTTTCATTATATGTAATCGTGGATTTAGTAAAATCGAGGTTCATCTGTAAAAAAAGTCAATTACATACATTTTTTTTAGAATTTTTTAATTTCATTATTTTTTAAGAATGAATTTTATATTCAATTTTGCATTGAATGCAAGTATTACCTCTTGGTCGGTATCGCTGTCACTGGAATTAATTTCATCATCAATTTGAGTTATACTTGGTGCGCTCTGACTTGGCATGGGTAATGATTGATTAGCAGCTGAAAATTAATAGAATATTTTGTTATATATGACTTAAATGGCTTAAGAGTACATGACGCCTCGCTTAAAAGAACATTCAATTGCAATTAATTGCCAAAAGGGAATACGTAATATATAGGGGAAGGTAGCCCAAAGCGGATATACGACCGTTTTATAACCGTTTAAGCTATTGACATAGTTGTAAATGTTTGAATGCAGTACTGAACCTCGGCGGCAGACCAATCATCGTCAGTTGGCTGGCTCGCCTAGCGTTGAAAGTTTTCAAGGTAAAACAAAAACTTTTTAATTTCATTTTCACTATAATATTTCAAAATTATAAAAAAACCTAGTATAATCAAAAACGGCGTAGGCTGGATGTCTATCATTTTTCTATGATTATTAAATAGTAACTCACTGTACTTTTTATCGAAAATAGTTGGCTATTACGTTTTTATTTGTAGGTATCTGGAAATTAAAAACTAAAAGCGGGTAAAGCGGGTGGTATATCCGCTTGTAGAAAGAAGCCACGTTGGACGCATTGTTTCTAAATGAGGTGGGATTATTATGGGTATATTTAAAAGGTACTAGTTCAAATAACGTTCTAAATAGATCTTCTTCCTTGGGAATTTACATACAAATTTTGCCGGACCGACCAGGACCTATAAATAGCCGCATTGCTACTGAAGCCAAACTACCTGCATATATAATATTTCCAAGAATATCGCTGCTGGTCTCATCACAATCTATCATTATTTATATTATATTAAATAGTAATTCACTGTACTTGTTATCGAAAATAGTTGGCTATTACGTTTTTATTTGTAGGTATCTAGTAATTAAAAACTTAAAGCGGGTAAAGCGTTTCTAAATGAGCTGGCAATATTATTTGGGGGCCCTATTTAATAGCGACTAGTTCGCACAACGTTCTAAATAGATCTTCTTCCTTGGGAATTTACATACAAATTTTGACGGACCGACCAGGACCTATAAATAGCCGCATTGCTGCTGAAGCCAAACAACCTGCGTATATAATATGTCCAAGAATATCGCCGCTGGTCTCATCACAGGCCTGATCTAAATACCCGTGATTTGATTTTGATTCTGATCATACAGTCTCACGTAAATGAGAATTTCATCCAAAATCTTACGCTTCCGGACGAAATTATTATGAACCAACAAAGGCACAAAACTTGAATTTAGTCAGGATCACCGACTATTTCAAATGCAAGAAGATCAAGACAAGACTTTAAAAAAGTTGATGCTAAACATTGTTCTAATATTAGCACAGAATCCTTAATCTTTCATGTCTTGTAGGCGAACTTGGTTTAGTTATTGAAGATCATAAAATGTTAATTTAAATCTAACTAAAAAGGTTTATTAGCGTAAAAAAGTGATCGTTAGCTATATACAGGGTGACTGGTGAATTAGTATCAATACTTAAGGACGTGATATTTGACGACCATATATGACCAAAAAAAAATACATATAACATAAATATTAATAAACTTCTAAGTAAAGTTAACCAAAAGTTATGTAATTAATTACGCGTCATGTGGACGCCCTAGCTGCGCTGACGACACAACACCGTTAGGTACATTTAGTTATCGCGCGGTACTTTCCCTACGTCCAAACGCCGCCGCGTGTTAACAGGGTAGCAGGCTACCTTTGATAAACAAGCATGATCCAATCCCCCTTCATACTTTAAACCTGGCTTAGAACAGGCAAAAATACCAAAATATTTCACTCGTTTAAGCAACAAATTTGTTGACTAGGTAAATGATATGAACTTGGGACAAAAATTAACTGTTTACCTATCTTGGTATTTCCGGCGTATTTAAAAATTGAATCATACTTATTTACAACGATTGTCAATCATTTAACTACCTATTTACCTACATAACTACACTAACCTTAACAAATGTTCAAAGTGAGCTCCTGCTCGTGTGATACACAGTTCGGCACGTTTACGCATATTGTCTTTCACACGCTTTAACACGAATGGGTCACTTTACTACTCACAGTACTCACATTATTCTGCATTTGTGTATTGATAAGCCATACCTAATTACTAATTACGGGTCACACTCACACACGAAACATTAGGTATACGCGTAAGATCGATCGCTAGGGGCGCGCGCGCGGGAAGATGGACGAACCTTACGGCGGCGCTCGCCCGACTAACCTACTAATACTAATAAGCCGCGGGGCAGGGGTTGCGGGGGGGCAAACACCACGCCGCACGCGCCGCGGAAATATGTCCACACTTTATTTATTTAAAGTAATTTTTTTGTAAATTTGGTCAAAAATTAAGTACCTATTTTTTTTACATAATTCGAATGAGAATCATGTACCGATTATGCTCCTAAAATATTGATCCTAATTCACCAGTCACCCTGTATATCGATAGCTATATATATATGTATATATCCTCGGGGCATATGAGCCCCCCATAAAAAATAATGTAAAAATAAATTCTTATTTTTTCATCATTTGTTTTTAGTTTTATAGTTAAATACATACATATAGAAGAAATTTTAGTTTTATCTTTACCTGCGTTTCGACGCCAATAAATCTTGGTTTCGACTGTTAAAATTTAAAATTTAAACGTTATAAATTAAAATTAATCCTTATTCAGTTTTGTTACCTATATATAATAAGAAGCTATCACTTAATAGTAATATCGTTCTTACCCCAGTTGCTGCGCAGCAGCAGCAGCGCGTGCGCAGCGTCAATTTCATCGCAGGTGTAATTTCCTGCAATTTAAAATAAATAAATATTTCTTAATGAAAGCTCACTAAGAAACAGTAAAACTATTGATCGATTCGATTTTGTTTAGTAGTTACAGTTCAAATAAGATTCCTGATTGAAGAATAAGGTGCCTTTCAGTAGTCCATTCCAGGTATAAAATATAAGGTACATGTTTTTGGCTAATAATCTATTTTGTATAACAAGGCAACCTCAATAAACCTATTGTTTATTTTCCTTATCTTATTGGATGCTCTTTTCTAGAACTAATGTTTCTACCTGTATCTTTTTAAACAAGTATTATACTAAAGTTGTACTAAGCAATATAACCGATTAAGTCCAAATAGAGTTAAATAAAATCATTTTCTGAAATGTTTGTTAACCCTTATTATACAAATTTCATTTTTTAGTATTAATATTTTATCTGAAAAAATCCGTTTAATACATATAATATTTTCATTAAATCTATTAACAATAAAATTGAACGCAAATATTTATTAATTAAAAAAGAAAATTTAAAGGGGTGGCCTAGCCTATAAGGTCATGATTATTTTATGTTATGTGGGTAATCGGAATGCCGGAGAGAATACAGATGCCTGTTCAGTTAGTTCCCATTAAATTTTAAAGTCTATTTTTTAAATAATTTGCAAAATAAAATTAAAAATAATGACGCTCATTGCATACCACTTTTTTAATCCCTGTACATATTTCTATGGTTAAAAATAGTCAATTAAATATCTTCACGGTCTAGTAAATCACTAATATAACATCAAATTTAAATAAATATTAGTTTGTTTTACAATAAATACAAATTATATAAATAAATATTAAATCAACTCGCATGAGTACAATAAAACTTGCGAGGCGAAAATGTTTTCTACTGAAAGAACAACGGAACCTTAAAATCGAATCAATATAGGTTTAGCATATTTTTATAGAAAATTGGCAACAATTATATATTAAATGAGTTTTGGATTTTTATACAAATAAGGTAAAATTTTCATTTGTTTCCTCAAAAAATCCACTATGACATTTTGATTAAGCACAAAAAGTTATTAATTTTATAACGAAACAAACATTTTAGGTCTGTCCTAAATACATATGAAAGTAAAAAATAAAATAATACAAGAAAATAGTTAAGGATCACCTTAGCTATTTTCGAGATGCTTAAATAAATAAATTATATTTTAAATAACATTAAACACTACATAAATAAATAAATACTCACCCATATTGTCAAATAAATGTCAATTTGATCACAGAGTTCGATCACAGACTATCTGTCACTACGCTAAACGTAAACTATCTAGCACAACTACTTAACGTAGACTGACGAAAATTTGCAACCCGATTAAAATAAATCAACTTACTCGAGGGGCTGTTTCTTAACCACTATACGACTCCCATTGTTTCGTAATCAGGCAAATAAGCTGGCTGTACTTTCGGCTCCTTTCTGTTATCTTCTTTTGTTTAATATTGAATGAAATTTTATTTTACAGCGGTTTAAGGTACCAAGAACTTGCATTTATAAAATAATGTTTTTTAGCTTTCAGGTAATTTCCTAGCTACTTTCTTTGTCCAGTACCCTAAAAGGGATCATAAAAATTACGACTAAGTTATTGATTGTCTTTGAAACAATTAATGTTTAAGCGCTTTACTGCTGTATTATTTTAGACTTATACATTTTCTGGACAATTAGAAACCTTTAAAATCCTCATACAATGAATTTTTTTATTGAAGTTTTAAAATGTTACTAATTCTAAAATATACTTTCTTCATCTTCAATCGCATATGTTAGTTTAAGGAGATAATCTTAAAACAGGCTTAGGTTAGGAGGCTTTAGACATTATTAGACAAAATTAAGTATTTTGTAATTGAAAACAGACTTATTTCTTACCAATCGGATACCTATCGATTCCTTATTATTATTATCTGTCTCTCGATCTAAATTATACATATAAGTTTTATTTTTAATTTTAACCAATGATATTTAATAAAATACTGACACGCACTAAGCTCTTCGATCTTACTTCGACAAAACATATGAATAAAAATATCTTTATGTTAATGTTTGGAATATCAATATTTATTTAACCCAGTATTCTGCATACACAATACAGTTGATCATGTTGTCTTTGAAGATGGTAGCTACGTTTTCTCAAATATAGGTAGATAATTGGAAGTAGATAGGATTCAGTAGGTAATTTTAACAGTCCATTATTATTAGACATGCAGGTTAAAACATTGTCTACTAATCGAATAAAAATATTCACGTTTATTTTGATAAATTAAATTACGTCAAATCGTAATTAACATACTTTTTTAACATCATAAAATAATGTAATAATGATGTAAATATTGAGTTATTATACGATAATAAAATTAGATATCGTCGATATAAAGTCGTCTTTTCAGGTATTTTATCGTATATGCATTCTATATTAATGTTAAAAATGCATATGGAACTGCGTCTGTCTGGTTCTTACGCTTTTTTGACGATATTTCGAATGAAACTGAAACCCGAAGAAGGACACTACACTATACTGTATTTATAACTTATGTCCCTCCCGCGAATACGCGCGCGAAAACTTGTAATAAATAATTTAAAAATTTTCAAGCGAGCCACCAAGTTTAATTTTGGTTCATTGAAAAGTCGAATTGGTCCAGTGATTAGAACGCGTGAATCTTAACCGATGATCGTGGGTTCAAACCCGGGCAAGCACAACTGAATTTTCATGTGCTTAATTAGTGTTTATAATTCATCTCGTGCTTTACGGTGAAGGAAAACATCGTGAGGAAACCTGCATGTGTCTAATTTCATTGAAATTCTGCCACATGTGTATTCCACCAACCCGCATTGGAGCAGCGTGGTGGAATAAGCTCCAAACCTTCTCCTCAAAAGGAGGAGGAGAGGAGGCCTTTAGCCCAGCAGTGGGACAGCATGGTTTATATAAGAGTTTGCATTATACGTAACGTAAATCGTCATTACAGTTAATTCTATGAACACTCGTACACTACTATTGATACTAATTGATAAATCAAAGGCCCTACCCGTTAACCAACCAGCTATCTTCGGTTAAGGTTTACGTCTTCTTTCCCGACGAGTTAACTTTTTACACATAATCAATGCATGACAAAAAAAAATTTGTTAACGATTTCGCAGTAGATCGTTTTTTTAATTATTTAAGCACATCTGTTCTATGTCGATACATATGTAATTGGTATACATACATACTTATACAACTTTTTGAAGAACGCACATACTAACCAGTACCTCGGTAGGTATATTTTAAACATAGGTAGTCTATTATAGAGCCGAGATGGCCCAGTGGTAAGTGGGTTTAAATCCGGGCAAGCACTACTGAATTTTCATGTGCTTAATTTGTGATTATAATTCATCTCGTGCTTTACGGTGGAAGAAAACATCGTAACAAAACCGGCATGTGTCTAATTTCACTGAAATTCTGTCACATGTGTATTCCACCAACCTGCATTGGAGCAGCGTGGTGGAATAATCTTCAAACCTTCTCCTCAAAAAAGGGAGAGGAGGCCTTTAGCCCAGCAGTGGGACATTCACAGGCTGTTACGGTTTACGGTTATATATCTTATCAATGAAATAAATCGTTTAATATTTTTAAATGTTAAAATGACGGGACGCTTCTCGTGAATGACGTAGACGTAAGTTCGATGAGGTTCACTTTAAGTAATTATTTTGATATTGTTCATACAAAAATATAAACGTGTTTAATAATATTGAAAAGGTTGATAAAATACTAAAAGATCAAATACATTATCGGTATACCGTTTTTATCAGTAAATATAACAATTGGGTCTATTTGTGTGTCTGTGTGTGTGTGTGTAACATTGAAAAATGCTAGCAAGACGCAAGGGGGCTCATTTGGGCCGTCAAACTAATAAAGCATCAAGTATGCGTAATAATAGAGCAGAAATTTCTTTCTTTCTCTGACGAACAAATCTAACAAAATCATGTAAATTAATTCAATTATGCATTAGATATCAGCTAGTGTAATTGTTCTCTCTCATTATGAATTTATAAAAATTACTTAGTACTTTGAAAAAAAAAACATTTTTATAGCGCGATGTAAAACACATGTAACGTCATCTATTGATGAGAAGATAAACTAAACAATTAAAAGCATAATGTATTTCTATCTTGAACTATCGAAAGAAAAAAAAAAGAAAATTAAATACCATTATTTATCGAGAAATTATAACAATATTTAATTTATAGTAGACTGTTCTGATAGCTTGAAACTTTTAAAGACATATTTGATGGTTAATTTTTTGTTAAAGGGTTTAAATTACTTTGACAATATTCAAAATAAAATCCTTTAGAAATAATATCATTATTCTGAATCAAATTTAATTATTTAAATCAATAAGTAAAACTTAATTCCATTTGAATCCTGTTAACAGCGTCACCTTTGAATATACTATGTTTGTTTAAATAGTTTGTGAGAAATAAATCATCTCGAGTTGAGTAAAATATTAAACTATATTTAAAAATATATTTAGCAGTGGCTTAGGTATACGGTCTACGTCATCTTTGGCGCTCCCAGCTTTCTTGGCCTCCGCTAATGGTTCTTTCACTCTCGTCAATCAGATATTAAGCTTTTCAAGTTCGACTGATGTTGTAGTGAAGGATCTTGCTGAGGCTAAGACAGCTTGGAGTGTTTCTTGCCCTGATGAAGTATTTCCCTCAGATATGGCTTGTCAGAAGCACTGGGATTCACCCCGTATTAAACTTACACACAATTTGCTCCTGTCCCAGTGTACTTCAGATACAGACCATGCAAGACTGCTAGCTGTATCTGAAAGAGAGTCAGGCCACTGGCTTCAGGCCCTCCCTTCTAAAAATCTAGGGACAGTACTTGATCGGGCAACGATACGCATCGCCGTATGCCTTCGCTTAGGTTTAAAGGTGTGCGAGCCTCACACATGTCCCTGTGGTACCCAGGTGGATTATTTCGGACGCCATGGACTTAGCTGCCGCAAAAGCGCTGGCCGTGCATATCGCCATGGGTGATGCTTAATGACATACTTAGTCGGGCTTTTGCCACAGCATCGATTCCTACTACACTGGAACCGAATGGTTTATGCAGAGATGATGGCAAGAGACCCGATGGAGCGACATTAGTGCCATGGTCGATGGGACGTGTTCTTGTGTGGGATGCAACTTGCGTAGATACGCTGGCAGTATCTCATATCAAGAATACGTCTCGTAAAGCCAGTGCAGCCGCTGAAGCTGCTCAAATACTCAAGCACCGCAAATATTCACTTTTATCCAACGAATATGAATTTGCGGGGCTGGGTTTTGAAACATTGGGTCCATGGTCGTCCGATACAAAAAGGATCATATAAGATATTTCTCAGAAACTGGTCCACACTTCTGGTGACCCAAGAGCTGGCGCTTATTTAGCCCAAAGGCTGAGTCTAGCGGTGCAGAGAGGCAATAGTGCCAGCGTCTTGGGTACAATGCCACAGGACAATCTTTTAGACGGCGTGTTTTTTCTTTAAATTTGTATGTGTATGTTCTTTTTATTTTAATTTTGTATTTTATAAAAAATACCTGTACATTTTTACTCAAATAAATAGTATATACATATTTTTAATTTAATATTTAGCAGTAATTTAATTTGTCTGTTTTAATAGAAACTGTTAGTTGCTAATAACCGAAACGATTGAAAGGCAATAAAAAGACGCAGTTGCCTCACTGGAATTATAAAAGGATTAATTTAAATCAATATCACAGTGATGGCTAACAATGCGACAGCGAAATAGCCAGCGCAAATATTATGTTCCATCCGTATGTACTATGTTTGTCCCATATTCTACCGCCAAACAGCAAAATTTAGTATTGTTGTGTTCCGGCTTAAAGGCCGATGAAGCCAGTGTAACTGTGTAACAGGCACAAGGGACAAATTAGTTCCCAAGGTTGGTTGGTGACGCATTCGCGATGCAAGGAATGGTTAATATTTTTATAGTGCCAATGTATATGGATGGGGGTGATCATTTACCAATTTTATAAAGAAAACAAATAAAGGACCACCTTTTTCGAAAGCTCTGTCTCATAATGTCGCAAAAATCGCTCAATTGCGTCGGAATACTTTATCGATGGTAAGGCACTTCAAGAGGTAGACAAAATTAAAGACCTGGGAATAATAGTGGACAGAAAATTAACTTTTTTACCTCATATAGATGATATTGTTAAGCGATCATCTAGGATGTTGGGTTTTATCATCAGAAATAGCAAAATATTTAAACGATCACAGACACGTATAACGTTGTATAACGCTTTAGTTCGCAGCCTATTAGAATATTGTCCTGTTGTATGGAGGCCCCACTATGCTACTCACACACTAAGAATAGAAAAAGTCCAAAAACTATTTTTATGGCACTTATCATATTTTGAAAAAATCGGAAAGAAAAAGCTATCTTACAACGAAAAATTAAAGCATTTTAAAATGTCTTCTTTAAGTAAGCGTAGAGTATTATTGGACCTTATATTCATGTATAAAATCTTCAACAATCTCATTGACTGCCCTCAGCTTCTTGAACTTTTTAAATTTAGGATACCATATAAGATTCCCCGACATCCAATTTCTACGTTTCAACCACCCTTTCGTACCACTGTGTTTGGTAAAGGATCGCCGATACCTCGCATGTGTAACGCATTTAATACATGGCTCACAAACGAACCTAGAGATATTTTCTCCCTTGGACTCAGCCAGTTTCGTGCACTTTTGATAGAAAAGATTCCTAATTAGATGTGTAAAATAAGTGTTTTCCCTATTGTCTATTATATAACTTAAATAAAAATCTTGTAAAATCCACACTAGATTTAAATTATTAATATAGATCTGTATACAACATAGATTTTTTTGCATGTTGTACACGCCTCTAAGTGGCATACATATTAGTATTTAAGACTTAGATGTTTAAGATTTTATTGTGAATGCTGTATATGTTATGCTGTTGGTGTGTCTAAATAAATAAATAAAAAAATAAAAATGTGGGACGAATATACGATGAGCCACCACTCACACACAAAATCCGTAGACATAACCTAAGAAAACAATAATAAATAAACGAATGGAAAAATTCGCAGGGCGGTGTTTCATGCATATATACATATAATGTAAAATGCCAATCGATAAGTCGCAAGGCAAAACGATGTCCGTTTGTGCCTTAGATTTGGGCAAACCATGCTTATCAAACGGACAAGTATACGTTGCATGTTCTCGGGTGGGCAAACAATTAAGCTTATTTGTGTTGGCTAAAGACGGACTGACAAAAAATATTGTAAACTCAATTGTTCTTCAAAATTAATTAACTGCTTTAAGATAAAAATATATTCCTTTTTTTATTTTACATTTAACTTTTAATCAAACAATGAACATTTCCATTACATTAATGAAATACAATGAATTAAGAAAACGAATGGTTGGTGTTGTTTAGTTTTCATCGGCGGTTATCGTCTACAGCGCTCCTATCCTTTTTCTGTCATAGATCCCATCCCTACACACTGCCATACGTTCGCTACTTTTTATTTAAAAACTAAAATATTCAGTAGATATAATTTATATGGCAGAACAACGTTTGCCGGGTCAGCTAGTATTGAATAAAGACTTTGGCTTTGACTGTTCCTGACAAACCTGATAAAAAGAAACTAGACGCAGCTCTAGTAAATGATATTGTTCAAACTGTGGTAGAAGGTTGTTCTGTAACAGAATGTAGTAAGGTAGAGTTAACTAACTTTCATTAAAGTAAAGATATATTGGTTTTATATCAGTTTGTATTCATTTTTCTTGTTTCTTGTTTAAAAACAGTATTACCACAAAATGTGCTGGCGAAAGCAAAATGTTTAGAACACGCGAACAAAATAAGAAGAAACGCAAAATATTTAAGACAGAAAATATTTCTTCCTATGACTCCGATTGTTCGTGCCATGTTCGTCCAGCCGCAGAGAGCGTCCATTATACGTGGCCAGAAACAGTCGCCGTTTGTACCCAGCCGTAGCCCGGGGATTCTTAGCACCCCCCATCGCACCGTTACCATGGCCGGTACCATGGCCAGGAATAGTGCGATTACCGGGAATTGGTGGATGTGAATTTGTGTCTTCGCTCATAGGCCTTATGTATGTAATATATTTGCCTTAGTCACCATGCTTGGCAGGCGGGTTGGTGACCGTAGTTGCTGGAATCTTTCACTAATAGCGCTGCTGCCCACTATCAGGATTTGCATTTTCGGATTCCAGCATTTCTGTGGTTATACCGCCACGATTTCGGTCGCCAGAGCCTCGTTCGTTGATTAGCAGGATGTACCACGAGCAGGTGAGGTTGACCTAGGTTGTTGTCGACTCCCCTTACACCCCAGTCAGGCAGTGAAATTAAAGGTACTACTCGTAGACAGTGAAACTAAGCTTATCTTTCTACGGTATTACTATAGTAAAAGTGAAATATCAAATAAAAGGTAAAAAGTTAAATAAAATTTATTTATTATCTGTAAAAAAAAACAGATAATAAATAAAATACAGATAATAAATGACAACATTCCTTGTCCCACCATGGGTGCCTAAAAGTATAGTTGGAAAACTAAAACATTAGATTCTTGACGTAGACAGAGAAACTAATAGACCAAGGGGCCGTGAAACCGCGATAGAAACATAGATGTATGACGTATGTCAATGTGTGCGTATAATGTCGCCATAGTGACTGCATTCTCTGTTTTGGTAGATAAATAATTTTCATGCTTTAATTAAAACAAAATGAGGTTATTAAATTGTACATTTTAATATTTATCATATATTTTTTTAATTCAAATATTTTTTGTTTTCCAACTACACCCAAAAACCGTTGCATTGTTTGTTTTTGTTTCCGTTATCAATAGTGCTTCAGCATCTTTATATGGTACTGGATTTCATTCTCCTCAGATGTTGCAATCTAAAACACTCAAATTATTTATAAAGCATGTTTGCTACAAATATTCTATGTTAACTTTTTGACTCGGAATGCATCATATTATTAATTCAAGAATAATTTTAGATAATGTTGTCATTAGGAAATTACAAATAGGAGAAAGAATAAATTAAAATAACATATTTATAGACAACGAAGCACTTTAGGCTATTATTGGACTACGTATTTATTTGTTTACATTGTCAACGAGTCGCAATTTTTAATAAAAAATCGGGACATTTGATTAGCTGACGCTGCCAGCACTTACATGATAAATAATTATAGGTTATGAATGTTAAAAACTGGAAACACGTATTATCTTCAGGATTTAAGTGCAATATAAGGTTACGTCATGCTATGGCATAAATAATCATCTCTGAGAATCTATATGTAGGGATAAAACCGTCGTTCTTATGCATGAAAACACACGCCGGAAATTTTCTACTTGCTATCGCTTTAACATGAAATAAAACGACAATGCACCATTGTATAATCTTTGATATGATATAAGGATTGTTTCTCTGGGTTGACTTTTCACTGGGTTGGAATCGTTTTCTAACATAAAAATAAGCAAAAATTGAACAATGAACACAATAAACGGACCAACTGTTAAGTTTGTTTCTGTTTAGTTTGCTTTTTATTACATCACGAGGTAATTTTAAATTTAATTACCTAGTAATTGTATTTATACAATGATCATCATTCAATACAATGATCGTCTGACTATAACTTTAGATTACCGATTCTTTGATTATTATTGTAACTTACTGATTATTACATCGAACTTCATAACAGGCTTACTAGGGCGTACCTACTAAAAGCAAATCTTAACCAACATTGTTGTAACCTCAAATATGTGTCCAATCTATGGAAAAAATGTATTGTAAAAATATAATTAAAATTGTAAAGGTATTATTTTATTCGTATCATACTTGTGACAGTGTTACGAATTGTGAAAAATTAAATTAATTATATTAATTTAAAAAAGATTTAGTTTTATGATAACTAACATATAAAAGACGATCCTAAAATTAGTAATCACTAAATAAATATCCAATGAATGAAGTTTATATGACATGGTAATTCTGTATGAATCGAATTATTTTAATCCTCTCTCGTCTTTATTAAAATTTTGATATTATTTTGAGTTAAGTAACGTACGACTTTTTTTATAGAGAGAAAGTTTTAAGATTAATCCATCACACTGCTTTACAATGGTTGACAGTCGCAAACGACAGACACAAATTAAACATGAAAACTCAGTGGTAGGTACCTACTTGACCCTACTACAAGTGTTCAAATGTGTACCCTCGATCTTAGATTAAACTTTACATGTTTCCATTGGGTTATTTCGATGCTGTTATATTTATGAGCAAAAAAAATCTAAGATACCGTGTATGTATGCTTTATTTTCATATCTATTTATTACATTTAACCGCGGTTTTTTGGTCATGTCATTTATAAAATATGCATTATTTAAAGTAATTACATATTTTTATTGATTTATAAATGGTACAAATTGATATTAGTTTTTTGTCTCCTTAATCTCAAAGACATGACGCAGAAGATGGCGGGACGTTCTCTCGGATTTGTTGTCCGCGCTTTTTTCTGAACCGTTGACGATTTCTATATAATTTTGCTTCGTCGCAACATTTCGTCGTAATGGAGCTGCTGTAATTTTTTTAACACTAAGTCTCCGGACTACAAAAACATATTTTGTCATTTACTTAATTACTTCTAAGAATTAGTTTCATGTTATCTGAACTTTTGTTAGATGTAATAATGCAAAAATATTTCATTTTTTTAATAAAATATCTAAATATTAAAAAGTTAAAAGGCACAAAAGTTATGGGATTAAAATATGAATACCAACCTAATAATTCTTTTAGGCACATTGCACCTTTGACAATATCGGTAGCGACGGTGTTGACAATATCGTCTACTAATTTGGGGTCCAATTGCTTTTTCGGTGGTTTGCTCGCAAACGTCGGTGACTGCTTTCCAGTTAAGGAATTAGTGGCTAGATTTCTAAAAAGGTTTATTTTTAATTTAATCATTTTTATTAATATTTTCAAAGATACTTAACATGAATCATCAATCACTTGACGTATTTTGACGATTTTCTAAAATCTCTACATTCTCATCTAGTCTTCGATCTTCAGATGTCCTATCCATTATTGATTGACTTTCATTTATTTCAACATTAGATATCAAAGCCAGGAACTGCCCGTACAAGCGTTTAATTTGCGTTTCCAGTTTTACTGAATTCTTCATTGAAGGTTGATCGAGAACAGGGTCGGTCTGCGTCCCTTGATCGAATTTCATTTTAGGATTCTGAGCATTCGTATCGGGTAGAGGAGTACTGCTGACAACTGATCTACGGTTACGTATTACAGATTGGTTGTTCAATAATTGACTTATTTGGCCATTAATTATCGACTCTGCGCATTTGTTCTGGTTATATTTACTCGTGGATTTAGTAAAATCGAGGTTCATCTGTAAAAAAAAAGTTGATTACATACATTTTTTTTAAATGTTTTAATTTCATTATTTTTTATGAATGAATTTCATATTCAATTTTACATTAAATGCAAGTGTGTATTACCTCTTGGTTGGTATAGCTGTCACTGGAATTAATATCATCGTCAAATTGAGTTAACTTACTTGGTGCGCTCTGACTTGGCATGGGTAATGATTGATTTGCAGCTGAAAACTAATAGAATATGTTGTTATATATTACTTAAATGGCTTAAGAGTAAACCCATGACGACTGACTTAAAAGAACATTCAATTGCAATTAATTGCAAAAAGGGAATACGTAATATATAGGGGAAGGTAGCCCAAAGGCGATATGCGACCGTTTTATAACCGTTTAAGCTATTGACATAATTGTAAATGTTTGAATGCAGTACTGAACCTCGGCGGCAGACCAATCATCGTCAGTTGGCTGGCTCGCCTAGCGATGAAAGTTTTCAAGGTAAAACAAAAAACTTTTTAATTTCATTTTCACTAAAATATTTCAAAATTATAAAAAAAACGCAATATAATCCAAAACAGCGTAAGCTGTCGTAATTTCTATCATTATTATATTAAATCGTAATTCACTGTACTTTATATCGAAAATAGTTGGCTATTACATTTTTATTTGTAGGTATCTGGAAATTAAATACTAAAAGCGGGTAAAGCGGGTGGTATATCCGCTTGTAGAAAGAAGCCACGTTGGACGCATTGTTTCTAAATGAGGTGGCAATATTATTTGGGGGCCCTATTTAAAGCGACTAGTTCGCACAACGTTCTAAATATAAATGAATATCAACGATCTTCTTCCTTGGGAATTTACATACAAATTTTGCCGGACCGACCAGGACCTATAAATACCCGCATTGCTGCTGAAGCCAAACAACCTGCGTAAATAATATGTCCAAGAATGTTACTGCTGGTCTCATAACAGGCCTGATATAAATACCCGTGATTTAATTAATTCTGATCATACAGCCTCACGTAAATGAGAATTTCGTCCAAAATCCTACGCTTCTGGACGAAATTATTATGAACCAACAAAGGCACAAAACTTGAATTTAGTCAGGATCATCGACTTTTCAATTGCAATGCTAAACATTGTTCTAAAATTAGCACGGAATCCTTAATCTTTCATGTCACTTATGTCATGTAGGCGAACTTGGTTTAGTTATTGAAGATCATAATTGTTAATTTAAATTTAACTAAAAAGGTTTATTAGCGTAAAAAAGTGATCGTTAGCTATATATAACCTCTGGGCATATGAGCCCTCATATTTGTTCTATATTTGGCTATTACATCAATTACATTCAAACAACGAGATTTATAAGAAGTAAAGGTAAAATATAAGTAATGTAAGGTAAGATAGTATTTTTAAATTAACTAAGTTTTGTTTGATTTATATGTATACAAAATTACGTAAAATGTTTTTCTTCAAACAATATAATTTAAACAAACAGACGGATCAAATCTTATGGCCGCCGTCTGAAGTGACCACTATCTTGGCTTACGCCTAAAGAGGATAATTCGTAGGAGCAAATAGTTTTATAATTAATGTAAATAAATACAAATTGACGGAGAAATAATAACTACCTATTATAGAAGGTGGATCACCAGGGTGGCCGCGAAAATGACGATACGTTATATAAGAAAACACTTGTAATGCTCGTTACAACGGTTACAATACCAATGCCCGATATATTTAAACTGGTGGTATTTATACAAAAACATCTTGACCTAATTTAATACTAAATTTACAAACTTAAAAGATAATATTAAACATTGTTTATCTTAATTATTCTAATGTTTATTTACGGACAAATATTATTTAATAATACAGGATTATGTAACATTAAATATTAAAGATTAATATATTACACCGGAAGTTGATAAGTAGCAGATAACCTAGCCAGATTAGTAAAATAAGATTCTAGTAGCTTAATCCTTACATTATACATAATAAAACAAAATTATTATAGCATTGATTAATCGACATAATTTGAGATAATATAAATAAACAATAAGCACTATTTATTAATTGCGCCGGAAGCTGACAAGCAGAAGGCGCCATTAATAAATAGAATAATATATAATAAAATGTTCCAAGTATAAACAAATATGAATCAACTATTTATTTGATTATGAAATTACTAATTAAATTTTTAAACAGAAGTTTTAATCTATACTTATAAATAATCATCAAGATGTACCCGAACTAGCCGTATATGTAGGACCGGAAGTATTAATTGATAACACTATATAAATAATTATTGTCTGTAAAAATTAATAATCTTACACTCACCATTGGACCCGTTTTGACTTGATGGTCTTGTTTTTCCAACATCACTCCCAACTCTTGAACATCATGTTTTTTGTCTGAAAATGTACGTAATCATATGAGAACAAGATATAATGATATATATATCGAAAGGTTAGTTACGTATAGAGCATGTCGGTAGTTGAAAATCATATAATTTATACCTATACTATATCGCTGTCTGTACGTGGAAGGTGTATGAGTAAAACTATTATCGTGGGCTTTAAGGTTTACGTTTTCTTTCCCGGCGAGCTAACTTTTTACACACAATCAATGCATGACTAAATAATATTGTTAACAGTTTCGCAGAAAATCTTTCTTTTAATTTTTAAGCACATTTGTTATATGTCGATATATATGTATGTAGTATACATACTTAATACTTATACAACTTTATATTGGTAGGTATATATTAAACATAGGTAGTCTATTTATATATTTTATATACGAGGATATAGTGAAGATTAAAAAAACCGTATTGATTAATGTGAGATAACTTCTGCCGAAAAATAAATGCTTCAAAAATGCACGACTACGACACGATCATTCGATATACGATCTCGATATCGATGTATGATTTTCTTACAATTTTATAATATTCCTAAAATATACGAGATTTTATAAATCTTAATAACTAAGTCTTGTCACAGTTAAATAAATTTAGGTTTAGAGAATATATATAGGTCGTTTTTACACTTATATGATTCACCTACATAAAACTTAGAGGCTCGCTTGAAATTTTTTAAATTATTAATTACAAATTTCGCCCGCGTATTCAAGGGAGGTATATTAGGTATAAATATAGTATAGTACAGCCAGTAATAGAATCGTTGTTTTAATATTCTAATGATATTTTACTTCAATTATTATTAGATATAAAACATTTGAGAAACGCGTCGGTTGCGTATTGTCTCATGTGTAATGAAATATTATATATATTAAGTTTTACTCCTTACATGACATCTACCGATAGCCTATTCTAACCACGAAAAAGTATTTTTCATGAGTTCTATTCGTTGAATTAGTACCATAGTACTGTAAAATAAATATATGAGTTTTTTTTTTATACTAACCGAAATATAAATAAAATCAAGAATAACGCGAAAATACAGACGAAATTGTATGAGCTAGCGAGCGACGTTGGGCGATGTGACGTCACGCGTCGATCAGTCGCTCCCGAAAAGAATTTAAGAATTCGAACTTAAAAAAATTGAAAAAACTTTTAAAAATCATTTCTGCAGATATCGCTAATTAATTAATTTTTCGCCAGTATTTTTTATATTTTAAATTCGATTTTTATAGATCATAAAAAAATACGCTCATCTGCCTAATTTTCAGAACTAATTAAAACAAAATAGATTATTAAATTTTTCTTTTTAATATTTATTTTAATTTTCTTTAATTAATTTTTTTTTCTTTTCGTTATCAATATTATTTCAACATATTTATATGGTACTGAATTAGCATTCTCCTCAGATGTTTGTAATTTAAAAAATTGAATTAAATTATTTATAAATCATGTTTGCCACATATATTCTATGTTAACCTCTTGACTTGGAATGCATAATATAATAATTTCAGGAAGAATGTTAAATAATGTTGTCATTAGGAAATTACAAATAGGAGAAAGAATAAATTAAAATAACATATTTATAGATAACGAACGAGGGGGTGTAAGGGGAGTCGACAACAACGAGGCTCTGGCGACCGAAATTGTGGCGGTATAACCACACAAATCCACACTTAGGCAAATAATACAGAAGACCGAGGAATATAATCAGCCTCTATGCCTAGCATTTGTGGACTACGAAAAAGCCTTCGATACCATCGAGACCTGGGCTTTTCTGGAATCCATGCAGACATGCCTAATTGACTGTTGGTATGTCCAGGTGTTGAAGTGTTTGTACAAAGCCGCAACCAAGACCGTCCAAGGACCAGATCAGAGCACATGACCAATCCAATTGCATCGCGGGGTAAGACAGGGAGATGTAATCTCACCGAAACTTTTTACCAATGCATTGGAGGACGTCTTCAAGACGCTCGATTGGAACGGACGCGGCATTAATATCAATGGCCAACACATTACACATCTGCGATTTGCCGACGACATTGTCATCATAGCGGAAACTCTGCAGGAGTTGGAAGAGATGCTAAACAACCTGAGCGATTCTTCAAGACGAGTAGGTCTCGGGATGAACATTAAAAAGGCCAAAATCATGGCAAACCAACATATATCCCCGAGACCAGTGGTCGTAAATGGCTCTCCACTTGAAGTTGTGCAGGAACAACTTGGCCGGCACAACTTTGAGAAGGAGGCTAAAAGAGGAATACGTTTGGGCTGGGCGGCATTCGGGAAATTGATCCATATTTTTGAATCGTCGATCCCACAGTCGCTTAAGACCAGGGTCTTTAATCATTGCGTCTTACCTGTAATGACTTACGGTGCTGAACCGTGGACACTCATCGTAGGACTGGTCCACAAATTTAAGGTCGCTCAGCGAGCGATGGAACGCACGATGCTTGGGGTTTCTCTGGGCGATAGAATCCGAAATGAGGACATTCGCCAGAGAACTAAAGTCACCGACATCGCGCGCAGAATTAGCTCGCTGAAGTGGAAGTGGGCTGGTCATGTCTCCATTGATGGCCGATGGAGCCGACACGTGTTAGAGTGGAGACCACGCTTAGGCAAACGTAGTGTAGGACGCCCTGTGACAAGATGGACCGACGATTTAAAAAAGGTGGCAGGTACGGGATGGATGCGGACTGCCCAAGATCGGGATGGTTGGCGTTCTATGGGGGAGGCTTTCGTCCAGCAGTGGACGGCAAAAGGCTGAAATTGAGATAACGAAGCCCTTTAGGCTATTTGACTCCGTATTTATTTGCTTACATTGTCAACGAGTCGCAATTTTAATCGAAAATCGGGACATTTTATTAACTGACGCTGCCAGCACTTACGTGATAAATAATTATAGGTTATGAATGATAAAAACTAGAAAATCCTTTTATCTTCAGGATTTTAATGCGACATAAGGTTCCGTCATGCTATGGCATAAAAAATCATCACTAAGAAATTATATGTATGGACAAAACCGTTGTACTTACGCGTGAAATCATACGCCGGCAATTTTATTTATTTAAAAACTTTTTGCCTACCACATTGAGTAGTATGACAAAAGGCGGACTTAATGCCTTAAGGCATTATTTACCAGTCAACCTTTAGGCTAAGCGGAAATTCGTGAAGGCGGCAATTAATAATCGAGAATATACATACATACAAATATAACAATAACAAAGAAAATAAAAAAACAGTTATAATATATATATATATATATATATATATATATATATATATATATATATATATATATATGACTAATATATTTATTTATTTATTTATTTGTAATCAACAGCGTATACAGATTATATTTGTACAGTTTTTTAAATTACATGAAGACTATGGCCACAAAGATTACAATATAAAGTGTTTAATATAATATATTTAACAAAGTGGATAACAAAAAGAAAGTAGGTCTAAAGAAAATTGTTGACGTTTGTGACGAGAATATTCACAAGTGTATGGGTATTTGTATGTGTGTTTGTGCATGCGTGTGTGTGTGTTTCTGTGTGTATGTGTTTGTGTGTGTGTGTGTGTGTGTGTTTGTGTGTGTGTGCGTGTGGGTGTGTGTGTGTGCGTATTTATTTTTGGCGGTAAGATAGTGTTATTTGTTTCCTCAATTGTTTTTTGGATAAGTGAAACAGGTCTAAATGAGAAAATAATTTGTTGTATGTTCGTGCTAGACGTACAGAGCTTTTTGCATAGTTTGTGTTACATTTTGGAACAACTAGTAGGTGGGGGTTACGCGATCTAAATGAGGAGGCATTTAGAGAGAATGCTGACACCAAACTGGGGCAGTCCATCATACCAGTTAAAGTTACATATACACATACATATAATAATACATATGAATGATAATTATACAATGACTGTCCCCAGCTTCTTGGCCTATTCAAGCTGCGTGTACCCTCTAGGCTCCCTCGCAGCTCGATCACACCACTCTGTCCACCTCTTAGAAAGACTGTGTTAGGTGCCAACTCTCCCTGTTCTAGATTATGTAAAGTGATAAATGCTTGCAGTGATCAAATCGATCTACATTATGATTCCCTCACTAAGTTGAAATCAACTTGTACTGGCTTATCTTACATTGATTAATAAAATAACTACTTTTATAAGACACTTTTATGTATACATATTTTTGTTAAACATTTTTTTTTTCTTCATGTCTATTTTTGTAATTAAGTTTTAGTTTATCTATATTTTGTGTTAAATGAATTTGCTGTAGCTACTTTTTACTTTTTATGTGTTGTTACAAGCGGTGTTTACCTATAATTAGTTGTTACGCTATTCTATGTATATATATATTAAATGTTTTATGTGTTATATTCAGTGTAAACAACTGTTGGTAAACCTAAATAAAATAAAATAAAAAAAATAATGCATTATAGATGTCAAAGATGAAGAGAACTAGGAGCTTTCTGTCAATTTTCTTTTTGCTTTCGCTTTAACATGAAATAATACACTATTGTATAATCTTCTTCTTTCACTTGGTTAGAATCGTTTTCTAACATAAAAATAAGTAAAAATTGAACAATGAACACAATTAACGCACTATCAAGTTTGTTTCGCTTTTTGAGAAGCCGACCTTGATAAAACTTCAACCAATGTTATCGCGTCAATTGATATCGGTGACCAATGGTCGGTGTCTTATCTGGGTTCATTTGTTGCTTATTTGAGTTTATTCCTTTTGTGGTTGGAATAGGCTTCAACGTGAAGTGTGATCCTCAGGTGTCACCGGTAACGGGTTAAGATTTAATAGTTGACACTTTTTACATGGCCAGTAGATATAGCCTCCCATATTTTGCTAAAAGTAATGAAAAAAGGCGAGATGGCCTAGTGGTAAGAACGCGTGAATCTTAACCGATGATCGTGGGTTCAAACCCGGGCAAGCACCACTGAATTTTCATGTGCTTAATTTGTGATTATAATTCATCTCGTGCTTTACGGTGAAGGAAAACATCGTGAGGAAACCTGCATGTGTCTAATTTCACTGAAATTCTGCCACATGTGTATTCCACCAACCCGCATTGGAGCAGCGTGGTGGAATAAGCTCCAAAACCTTCTCCTCAAATGGGAGAGGAGGCCTTTAGCCCAGCAGTGGGACATTCACAGGCTGTTACGGTAATGAAATGTTCTCGTGTTGGGGTAGAGTGAAAGGAGCGAACGGGCCAGACAGCAAGGCGAGCCAAAATGTCAATTAATATGAAAAACAATTTCCAGTTAAAAATTACGACGGCGCGTCGCGCGGGATATTTAATAATTACTAGGATGGAGAATATTATTAAGCACATTTTTATTTTCATTTTATATTCCTTAAATAATGTAATTTCATTTTTTTTATTGTGTAAATAAAACAAAATTGTAAATATAAAATTTCTGCATGATCTAGATCTAGACTAGCATGATCCTACTAACTTAGTAGTTTTTTCTTATTATATTTGGAGGATATATTCGTAGGCTTATGACAGACTTTTGATCGTTAATGTTTTTTGTTCTATTTTATGCCATTTCCATCTTAATTCTTGCTCTTATTATAGTTACTCGCAGTTTCTAGTTTCCAAATGATTTTACTGCATTATATAATTTTTTTAATAGTATTTATGATTAACAATATTTTTTTAGTGTTATTATATTTTACGCCATTGTATTTATACATTGATGATTCTCTGACTATAACTTTAGATTACCAATTCCTTGATTATTATTGTAACTTACTGATTATTACATCGAACTTCATAACAGGGTTACTAGGGCGTACCTACTAAAAGCAAATCTTAACCAACATTGTTGCAGCCTCAAATATGTCTCCAATCTATGGAAGGCAAATGCATTGTAAAAATATAGGTACTAGCGGACGAATTGCGACAATTTTAAAAGGTTAATTTGTAAATTAATTTAAAAACGATTTAGTTTTATGATAACTAACTTAAAATAGACGATACTAAAATTACTAATCACTAACTAAATATCCAATAAATGAAGTTTATATGACACGAAAATTTTGTATAAATCGAATTATTTTAATCCTCTCGTTTTTATTATAATTTTAATATTATTTTGAGTTACGTAACTAAGTACGTACGATTCTTTTTATAGAGAGAGAGTTTTAATATTAATCCATCACACTGCTTTACAATGGTTGACAGTCACGAACGACAGAAACAAATTAAACATGAAAACTCAGTGGTAGGTACCTACTTGACCCTGCTACTACAAATGTTCAAATGTCTACCCTCGATCTTAGATTAAACTTCACATATTTTCATAGGGTTATTTCGATGCTGGTATATTTATGACCAAAAAAAAACATAAGATACCGTTATGCTTTATTTTCATATCTATAGCTACAGTTAATCGCGGGTTTTTGGTCATGACATTTAATTTTGTACTTGATTCATTATTTTGTCGAAAAATAGCTATAAAATATACTTTATTCAGAAGTAGTTACATATTTTTAATTTATTAATAAATGTTCAAGGAACTTGTACTTGTTGAACATTTTCAAAGATCTTCTCCACTTTGAGCCCATTCTACCATATTATTTCCACTGTGTTTTAGATTTTACCTATTCCATTATATACAAGCAAGGTTTTCTGATTTTACTTTCTTATAATATCGACTTTGGTTTCGAAATAAGTGTTTTATCCAACATTTACATGTACGCTTGAAATTTAGCTAAATATTTGTTCTATATTTGGCTATTATCAATTACAGTCAAACAACGATATTTATAATAAGTAAAGGTAAAATGTAAGTAAAGTAAGGTAAGATAGTATATTTATAATAGCTAAGTTCATTAGATTTATATGTATGAAAAAAAATATCGTTTTTGGGAGTGAATACATTTCCAACTTCCAGACTCCGGGCTGCTGCTAAGAATTTTTTGATAGAAAGACCCAATAACTTTTTATTGCCCGACCTAGGAAAAGAACCCAAGACCTCCGGGTCTGCGGTCTTACATCAAGCCACTAGATCAACGAGGCAGTCTCTCGATTATATCCCTCTTTAAAAAATATCTAAAAAAAAAACTTCGTTGTCGTAACAGCTGTGTCAAATACACTTATTTCATAATAATTACGTGAAAATCCTATTTATTTATTATAAATTATCCTATACATATAATAAAAATGTAACTTAACACTGTCTGCACATGGAAGATATTTGAATAAAACTATTATCGTGGGCTTTAAGGTTTACGTCTTCTTTCCCGACGAGCTTACTTTTTACACACAACAATGCATGACAAAATAATATTGTTAACGATTTCGCAGATCTTTCTTTTAATTTTTTTAAGCACATCTGTTATATGTCGATATATATATATGTATGTGGTATACATACTCAATACTTATGTAACTTTTTGAAGAATTTGCATAGTAACTAGTACCTTGGTAAGTATATATTAAATATAGGTATATATTTATATATTTTATATACGAGGATATAGTAAAGATTAAAAAAACCGTATTGATTAATGTGAAATTGAATAAATGCTTCAAAAATGTATACTACGACACGATCGTTCGATATACGATCTCGATATCGATGTACGATCTTCTTACAATTTTATTATATTCATAAAATATACGAGATTTTATAAATCTTAATAACTATAAGCCTGGTCACAGTTAAATAAATTTAGGTTTAGAGAATATATATAGGTCGTTTGTACACTTATATGATTCACCTACATTAAACTTGGTGGCTCGCTTGAAAATGTTTAAATTATTTAATACAAATTTCGTCCGCGTATTCAAGGGAGGTATATTAGGTATAAATAAAGTATAGTACAGCCAGTAACAGTATCGTTGTTATAATATTCTAATGATATTTTACTTCAGTTATTATTAGATCTAAAACATTTGAGAAATGCATAGGTTGCGTATTGTCTCATTTGTAATGAAATCTTATGTTAGATATTTATTGGGGGACATACGTGGGTATCCTTAGTTCAATAGAAGCCATTTTAGTTTTATCTTTACCTGCCTTTTGACGCCAATAGATTTTGTTACGACTGTTAAAGTTTAGACGTTATAAATTAAAATTCTAATCTATTCCTTATTCAGATTTGTTATCTATATACATATAATAAGAAGTTATCATTATTATCTTACAAGTATTATCATAAAGACCCAGGCGGGGGTTTCTCTGCAGGTCTAATAGAGCGTGCGCAGCGTCGATATTTGAAAACTTTGAGTTCGACATTTCTTCAACTGCAATTTAAAAGAAATAAATATTTCTTAATAAAAGCTCGCTAAGAAACAGTAAAATTATTCATCGATTCGATTTTGTTTAGAAATTACAATTCAAATAAGATTCCTATCGCAATTATCATCAGTTACGCAAAATACCGTGCTTTTCAATTGTCCATTCCATGTATAAAATATAAGGTACATGTTTTCGGCTAAGCTCGGCCGCTAAGCATTACGTTGTATAACAAAGTAACCTCAATAAACCTATTGTTCATTTTCCTATTGGATGTTCTTTTCTAGAACCAATATTTCTACCTGTATCTTTTTAAACTAGTATTACACTAAAGTTGTACTAGGCAATATAACCGATTAAGTCCAAATACAGTTAAATAAAATCATTTTCTGAAATGTTTGTTAGCCCTTATTTTACAAATTTAATTATTTAGTAATTATATTTTGTCTGCAAAATACTTGTTTAATATAATATTTTCATCAAATCTATTAACAATAAATTTGAACGCAAACATTAATAACTCATAAAAATAAATTTAAGCGGGTGGTCTAGCCGATAAGGTCATGATTATTTTATGTTATGTGGGTAATCGGAATGCCGGAGAGACTTCAGCTAGAGTTCCCATTAAATTTTAAGTCTATTTTTTAAATCATTTTCATCATAAAAATAATGGGGTCTTATTGCATACCACTTATTTTAATCCCTGTACATATTCCTATATTTAAAAATAGTGAATTAAATCTTTTTACGGTCTAGTAAATCACTAATATAACATCAAATTTAAATAAATATTAGTTTGTTTTATAATAAATACAAATTATATAAATAAATATTAAATCAACTCACATGAGTACAATAAAACTTGCGAGGCGAAAATGTTTTCTACGGAAAGGACAACGGAACCTTAAAATCGAATCAATATAGGTTTAGCATATTTTTATAGAAACACACAGTTGGTGTCCACCAAGGCTCGGCCCTGAGTCCTTTTCTGTTCAGTGTAGTGCTTGACGTTGTCACAGCGAAAGCCCATGAACCGTCTCCCTGGCTCATGATGTATGCTGATGACATTGCACTGGTAGATGAGGACAAGCAGGTATTGGAGCAAAAGGTGAACCAGTGGAAGAGTGTGCTAGCGAGGGGTGGTCTGATGCTAAATGTTGCGAAGACCGAGTATATGGCCTGTGGCAGTACGGACCCCGAACCCATAAAGATAGGCGGAGAATCCGTTACCAAGACGGAAAAGTTTAAATACCTCGGGTCCGTACTGCACGAGTCTGGTACGATCGACCACGACGTCAGAGCTCGAATAAACGCAGCTTGGGCCAAATGGCGGGAAGTCACCGGGGTAATCTGTGATCGCAGGATACCGGTGAAATTAAAGGGCCTTGTGTACAAGTGCATCATCCGACCAGTCTTATTGTACGGCAGCGAGACGTGGCCAGCTCTCGCGAGACATGTTCAGCAACTTCACGTCGTGGAAATGAAGATGCTGCGGTGGATGTGTGGCGTTACGCTACTAGATCGTATTCGTAACGAGCACATCCGTGGTAGCCTTGGCGTGTGCGATGTAGCGGACAAGTTGCAGGAAAGCCGTCTCCGTTGGTTTGGTCACATTAGCCGCAGACCGCCAGACTATGTTGGGAACCGATGCCTGGACTTTGTTGTCGAAGGCCCCAGATCCCGCGGCAGGCCCAAGAAGCGCTGGCTCGATGTTGTGAGGGACGATTTGAGAGAGCACGATCTCACTAAAGACGACGCTTTAGATCGGGCAAAGTGGAGGCAAAGATGTAGGAAAGCGGACCCTGGCAGTACTAGGCCGGGAAAACGCTAGGAAGAAGAAGAAGATATTTTTATAGAAAATTGGCAACGATTTATATTAAATGAGTTTTGGATTTTTATACAAATAAGGTAAAATTATCATTTGTTTCCTAAAAAAATCCACTATGACATTTTGATTAAGCACAAACAGTTATTAATTTTATAACGAACCAAACATTCTAAGTCGGTTCTTAATACATATGAAAGTAAAAAATAAAATAATATAAGAAAATAGTCAAGGATCTCCTTAGCTATTTTCGAGATGCTTAAATAAATAAATAAAATTTTAAATAATAATAAATAAATAAATACTCACCAATATTTACAATTAACCCTTCGTACGCCGCATCACACACCATGAGAAATGCTGTATCTGCCGCCGATTTATCGATTATACAACAAAATCAGACTAGACAGAGCATCATCATCAAGCATCAAAAAAAGACAAGCCTGTCGGGTTCAGATCTTTGTATGTGGATTTGTGTGATATGCAACATTTCTCTAGGTGATCCGGAAAAGGCAAAGTCTAAAATATATTATAAAAAAAAATTTGACATTGAAATTGAGTTATATTTCTGTTTTGTATATTACATATTTGAAAAAAATCTATCTAAATGATAATGATGTCTTTGTTTCGTAATTAACAACACAATTTTATCGTCACTATTTAAGTATATATCGTATATTAGTAGTGAAATTATTAGATTTTTTTTAATAAGTAAAAAATATGACAAGTTAAAACAACAAAATCTGTTAAAACATGAAAAGTAATTTTAGATCTCGCTATAGTGTGTTTATGAAAATTATTATGTATTTTATTCATTTTCTTCTATATGACACAATGAAGTTAAAAAATGAGTTCACCAATAGTAACATAACCTGAAACCGACACCTGAATCTTATTGATACAAAAATGTTTTTAAAAAGATTAATGAATACCTACGTATGAAATTAATTTAATATAATAATTTTATTTAAATAATAAAAATAAAAATTATAAACAATTATAATTGAATGATAAGTTTAAAAAAATGTTTTATTTAAGGTAAATTAAAATCTTTGCAGAAGAAGTGCAAAAAGCTATTTTAGATATAGAATATACAAATATATTCTACGCTTACCCGAGAACCTTTGTTAACATGAATAAACAAATCACTTTACTGTTGTTAATTATATTCATAAAACATTTTGCAATTTCCGAAATTTTTACAAATATGGCCGCGACCATTCGAAAAAATGATGTTGGCGCGCGAATTTGCGACATGAATTTCGTCGTCACCGATTCGAAATGATAATCTAATAAAAAAGGGAGAGGGCGACAAATATATATCAATTATTATGCATAAAAAAGAGCTAGGTATATGTTTCTCTAGTGTAGTGTAAAACAAAAAAAATTGAACTATGAGATAACGTACGAAGGATTTAGGAAGGATTAAGTGTTATGTACACTATCACTCAACGTAGACGGACGTAAATTTGCAACCCGATTAAAAAAATCAACTTGCTCGAGGGGCTGTTTCTTAACCACCATACGACTCCCATTGTTTCGTAATCAGGTGTTTTATATTGAATGAAATTTTGTCTTACAGCGTATTAAGGTACCAAGAACTTGCATTTATAAAATAATGTTTTTTAGCCTTCAGGTAATTTCCTAGCTACTTTCTTTGTCCAGTACCCTAAAAGGGATCATAAAATTTATGACTAAATTATTGATTGTCTTTGAAACAATTAACGTTTAAGCGCTTTACTGCTGTATTATTTTAGACTTATCTTATACATTTTCTGAAACCTTTAAAATCCTAATACAATGAAAAAAAAATAAAAATATTTCTTCCTATGACTCCGATTGCTCAAATTCATCTTATTAATAGTAGACTAAAAATTAGAAATAGTTATTTGCTTTCAGGGGAACCGGGGCACAAGTTCCAAGTATGTGATATTATCAATCTATTATGTGGCTATTTTTTCTTCTAATAAATGTTGCGGGTTCCAATAAATAATATAAAAAAAGTCCCGAAAATTTAATACATCGATTATGTTATTTAACATAAACAATTTAAAAATTTAATTTTGTAATTGAATAATATTTTCGCCATCCAACTGAAATTTTCCAATAAAACATAGACACGGATGCTGTCGTTTTATTTTACTCAAACGTTAATATTTACAAAACACTTAATAGAATGAATCAAAACAACTTCATTTGTAATATGGTAAACATTGACTGCAGTGAAATTAAGGGCACTACTCGTAGACAGAGAAACTAAGCTTATCTGTCTACGGTACTACTATAGTGTGAGTGATATACCATTACAAATTGTGATATGAATATTTATACATATTAAGTTTTACTCCTTACATGACATCTACCGATAGCCTATTCTAACCACGAAAAAGTATTTTTCATGAGTTCTATTCGTTGAATTAGTACCATAGTACTGTAAAATAAATATAAGAAAGTTTTTTTATACTAATCGAAATATAAATAAAATCAAGAATAACGTGAAAATACAGGCGAAATTGGGTGAGCTAGCGAACAACGTTGGGCGATGTGACGTCATGCGTCGATCAGCCGCTCCCGAAAAGAATTTAAGATTTCGTAAATTTAAAAAATTGTAAAAAAATCATTTCTGCAGATATCGCATAAAATTTTTCGCTAGTATTTTTTATATTTTAAATACGATTTTTATAGATCATAAAAAATAAGCTCATCTGCCTAATTTGCAGAATTTTATTAAAACAAAATGATTATATTTTACTTTTTAATATTTATTATAATTAATTTTAATTTTTTTTTTTGTTTTCGTTATCAATAGTACTTCAGTATATTTATATGGTACTGGATTAGCATTCTCCTCAGATGTTTGTAATTTAAAACATTGAATTAAATTATTTATAAAGCATGCTTGCCACGTCTAATATATAAAAATCTCGTGTCACGGCGTTTGTGGCCGAACTGCTCAGAAACGGCTCGACCAATTTTTATGAAATTTAATAAATAATAAAATATATAATAAATAATTGTATATTTGGGAGGTATGAGCTATTCTCATAGTCGTAATGAATATTTCATACCGCTAGCTGATAAGGGTGTCCATTTCCAGATTTTTTTTCCATTTTTTAGACATTTTCTTTTAATTTGTATTTTATAATAATTACTTAAAGTGTACCTCATCGAACTTATGTCTACGTCATTCATGAAAGCGTTGCGCCACTTTGATATTTAAAAATCCGCAAAATATTTAACGATTTATTTCATTGATAAGAAATATAAACGTGTTTTATAATATTAAAAAGTTGGATAAAATACAAAAAGATCAAATACATTATCGGTATACCGTTTTTATCAGTAAATACAACAATTGGGTCTATTTGTGTATGTGTGTGTATGTGTGTGTGTGTAACAGTGAAAAATGCTAGCAAGACACAAGGGGGCCCATTTAGACTGTCAAACTAATAAAGCATCAAGCATGCGTAATAATAGTGCAGAAAGAAAAACAGACGAACAAAGCCAACAAAATATCGAAAATGTGCGTGTTAGCATGTCACCATTGAACGGTTTGCTCATCGGCACGTATCCGTAGTAGCAAGGATGTTCCTGAAGTCCATTCGCACACGAAAATGTAAATTAATTCAAGTATGCATACATTACTGTTTGGGGTTACCCGGTAGTATTGGTACTGTGAGACTTCAAAATAAAACCACCGAGTATGTACTGCAGGTCAGATAGTGTAATTGTTCTCTCTTATTATGAATTTATAAAACTTACTTAGTACTTTGAACAAAAAACATTCTTATGGCGCGATGTAAAATACATATATATATATGAATAATACATATCTATATATATACACATACATACATACATCTATATATATACACATACATATATACATATGAATAATAATGCATTATAGATGTCAAAGATAAAGAAAACTAGGAATTTTCTGACAAGATATACTCACGGAGACGTGTCTTGAAAGTAAGTTTAGAGGTGGCTTTCCTTATATGCTCAGGTACTTTGTTCCATAATCGGACAGCTTGAACGGAGTAAGAATTAGAAACGAAACCAGAAGTATGAATTGGAACAGAAAGAAGGTAAGAATCGTTAGAGCGCAGCTGACGATTGTGATTATCATACAAAAATTTGAACCTATCTTTCAAATAATCAGGAGAGACAGGGTCAAAGAGAATATAGAAAAGAGAAGACAGTAATCGGAAGTGTCTACGTTGTCAAATAGTAATCCATTTTAATTTATCACGATACTGAGAAATATGACCGAACTTACGAAGACAGAAATTGAAGCGAATCTTAGTCTTGATGGGAAGGAAATTTCGAAGTCGATTGAGGCACCTTAACGTGGCTGTGACTGAGCGGCTGATTTCAGAGATATGCACAGACCAGCTTAATGTGGAATCAATATGAAGACCAAGGTCTTTTACATGATGGCGGTAAGGAATATCGATGTCATTGAACAGAACAAGGCGTGAGCTACCAATAACGATCGCCTGACATTTAGATGGCGTTGACCTTTATTCCAAATTTTTGAGACCAAGCATTCACACCAGCCAGATTGTTATTAATAGTTGCAACAGCATCACTTATATCATGCAGCCTGGTTTGACAATAGAGCTGCAAGTCGTCAGCGTAAAAATGATATGATATGATGAATGATCAGTTGATGTAAGTTGTAAGTAGATTAATAAATAGAGAGAAAACAAGAGGAGATAAAATACCACCCTGCGGCACGCCAGTTTGAAGATCTAACCAATCAGAGAGAGATTGATCCAATCTAACTGCTTGCTTGCGGCCGCGAATATATGAGGAAAACCACTCCAGAACTGATGGTGAAAACTTGAAATGCTCGAGTATAGCAAGGACAATATCATGATCAACCATGTTAAAGGCGTTGGAGAAGTCAATTAAGACTAAAATGGTGACCATTCTATTCTCCATACCATCCCGAACATCCTCCGTGACCTTCAGAAGAGCGGTAGTAGTGCTATGACAGGACCGAAAACCAGACTGAAATGAACTAAGGATATTGTTGCTATAAACAAAAGAGGTCACTTGTTTGTAAACCGAGAGTTCGAGAACTTTGGATAAGAAGAGAAGGATAGAGATTTGTTTAAAGTCTGTTAACTGGCTTGGGTTAGAAACTTTAGGAATAGGAATGACAAAAGCCTTGCGCCAAGTTACAGGGAACATCCCGGATGACATGGAAAAGCTAACAATGTGAGTGATAGCAGGCAGTACTAGAATAGAGATGATCATTGACCGATTGATGGCATCAAAACCAGTCTTATTGGACTTATTTGAAAATAAAAAAAAATCTAATTTCATCATCAGTTACTGGAGATAAAGCAAAGCTATTGAAACAGCAGCCATGGCTCTAATTTCAGAAATCGTCATTAATTTAATATCAGAGTTTAAAAGCGTAGTAGAGGAAAAATGTTGATTTAAATCATTGGGTGAAAGTGATGAGAAGACAATATTTTCTTTACGCTTTTTAAGACCCATGGTTTGAAGAAACTTCCACACAGTGGCCGTAGAAGCATTGGAGATATTACTGTGACACTTAGTGGCGCTTAATATAGGGCATAATGTATTTCGATCTTCAACATATCGCCCACCAAGGACGTTACTATGACGTATGTTTACTATTGACATTATAATCAGAGAAATGATAGTATAATCATATGCTCAGCTTAAGAAAAACTATCGAAAGAAAAAAAAAAACAAAATCAAAGACCATTATTAATCGAGAAAATATAACAATATTTAATTTATAGTAGACTATGTTTTGATAGTTTAAAACTTTTAAAGACATTTTTGATGGTTAATTATTTGTTAAAGGGTTTAAATTACTTTGACAATATTCAAAATAAAATCCTGTAGAAATAATATCATTATTCTGAATCAAATTTTATTATTTAAAGCAATAAGTAAAACTTAATTCCATTTGAATTCTGTTTGCAGCGCCTATACTACGTTTGTTTAAATAGTTTGTGAAAAATGAATCATCTCGAGTTGTGTAAAATATTAAACTATATTTCAAAATATATTTAGCAGTAATTTAATTTGTCTGTTTTAATAGAAACTGTTAGTTGCTAATAATCGAATCGATTGAAAGGCAATAAATAGACGCGGTTGCCTCACTGGAATTATAAAAGGATTAATTTAAATTAATATCACAGGAGTCACGGCAAAATTAAAATTCTCGCGCAAAAAGAAAAATTATGGTGACGGCTACCAATGCGACAGCGAAATAGCTAGAGCAAATATTATGTTCTATCCGTATGTACTATGTTTGTTCCATATTCTACCGCCAAACAGCAATATTTAGTATTGTTGTGTTCCGGCTTAAAGGGCGATAAAGCCAGTGTAACTGTGTAACAGGCACAATTGGTTGGTGGCGCATTCGCGATGCAAGGAATGGTTTATATTGTTATAGTGCCAATGTACATGGATTGGGGTGACCATTTACCAATATTATAAAGAAAACAAATAACGGACCACCTTTTTCGAAAGTTCTCTCATAATGTGGGGTGAATGTACAATGAGCCACCACTCACACACAAAATCCGTAGACATAACCTAAGAAAACAATAATAAATAAACGCATGAAAAAATTCGCAGGGTGGTGTTTCATGCATATATAATGGCATAATAAAGGCCAAACGATGTCCGTTAGTGGCTTAGATTTGGGCACACCATGCTTATCACACGGACGAGTATACGTGGTATGTTCTCGGGTGGGCAAACCATTGAGTTTATTTGTGTTGGCTATAGACAGACTGACAAAAAATATCGTAAACTCAATTGCTCTTCGAAATTAATTAACTGCTTTAGGATCTAAATATATTCCTTTTTTTACTTTACATTTAACTTTTAATCAAACAATGAATATTTCCATTAAATTAATGAAATACATTGAATTAAGAAAATGAATGGTTGGTGTTGTTTAGTTTTTATCGGCGGTTATCGTCTACAGCGCTCCTCTCCTTTGTCTGCCATAGATCCCATCCCCACACACTGCCATACGTTCGCTACTTTTTATTTAAAAACCAAAATATTCAGTAGATATAATTTATATGGAAGAACAACGTTTGCCGCGTCAGCTAGTATTGAATAAAGATTTTTGACTTTGACTTTGACTTTTCCTGACAAACCTGATAAAAAGAAACTAAGAAGACGCAGCTCTAGTAAATGATATTGTTCAAACTGTGGTAGAAAGTTTTTCTGTAACAGAGAATGTAGTAAGGTAAAGTTTAACTAACTTTCATTAAAGTAAAGATATATTGATTTTATATCAGTATGTATTCATTTTTCTTGTTTCTTGTTTAAAAACAGTATTACCACAAAATGTGCTGACGAAAGCAAAATGTTTAGAACACGCGAACAAAATAAGAAGAAGCGCAAAATAGTTAAGACAGAAAATATTTCTTCCTATGACTCCGATTGCTCAAATTCATCTAATTAATAGTAGACTAAAAATTAGCATTAGTTATTTGGGGTCAGGGGAACCGGGGCACAAGTTCCAGGTATGTGAGATTATCAATCAATTATGTGCCTATTTTGTTTGTTTTAATAAATGTTGCGGGTTCCAATAAATAATATTTAAAAAAAGTTCTCAAAATTTAGAATTCAGATTATATTATCTACTATTTCAGATAAAATGCCTAAAATACAGTGTCCTCTTTACGTAGATCGTGGACGTCCCCCGTGGAGTGCCGGGTTTAGAATAGCACTCCCCCATCTCTTCCCGTGGGTGTCGTAAGAGGCGACTAAGGGACGTCGTGTCACACGGGCCGCTCCTGGTACCTCTCTGATCAACAGAGTAGACTATGTGAGCGGTCCGGGCAACCAGGACATTGTCTCAGACACAGTTATGGAGGTAAGGATGGTGTGCACTTACCCTGCCACCGAGTAGGCTATGCCACCGTCCTTCAAATCGTAATCCCATGCATTGAGGTGTCGTGGACATGTCTCACGGCTTCGTATGGGACCGAGGGTCTTGCCTTAACTGGCCGGACCATGAGAAAGAAAATCTCTCTAAAAAATTACCCCGAATCCCAAGTGGCGACGCAGCGCTAGGGGATGCATGGCTGATGGGAAGTTCAGTTGCTACTGCGTTCCTCGACCGGTACGGTCGAAACCCGTGGCAAGTCACGTTAGGCTTATCCAGGTGCAGGGGGCACCGCCTGGATGGACCGTCTTTCCCCCACACTCGTGGGAATTATATGGATATATTGAAGAACACCCAAGTTGAATCAGTTGAGGTTGGCCAAGGAGGCAATACTGAGTGCGCAGTAGCTGCATCGCAGTGCGCGCAAGCTCAGCCAGCGGACAGCATTTGCCACCCACAAGCCCTTACGGGCGACATGAGTCGAGGAGACTCCAGACGTTCTCGCAGCCTTGAAAATGTGGGAATATCCGACAGTGCACAAGCGTGGCCGGAGGGCCGTACTCGTATGAGTAAAAAAAAAAGAAGGGAACCACCTGGCCCAGAGTCGGCTTCAAGCGACGCATTGCCACATACGAAGGTGCCGAAGGCTCGGGCGGGGAGAGATAGGTCGCACGCCGACATGGCAAAACCAGCGAGACTACAACGGGATCAGACTGGGCGTTTTATACGCCCGGGTGCGCTGGATCCAAGTACGGCCGAAGAAGACAAAATGGGTGAGGATTCGGACCAGAGTTGTCTGAGTAACTTCTGACGTGGATATCGAGGGCGAGCTCTTCGATCCTTCTGTGGCGCCAGCTGCCAGGAGGGCAAAGAGGAGTCTCCCTGGACCCGACGAGCTTTTGGTCGAAATGCAGGCACGTCAATCGGACGAACTAAGTGCCTGCATTGCCAACGACCTACTGGCGATTGAAAAGGTTGCGGACCACTCTCGCAATATCAAAGGGTCCGCAGTCTACGTGTGCGGAACTAACACGACGACGGGTCGTTAATGACGATTTTCTGAGGTTGAAGCGTGAAATCCATGAACTTCGTGCCAAAAACGCCAACCTCAGCGAACGTGTCGAGGCACAAACGCAGGAGTTGGTATTAACCAGAGCCAGGGAGAGCCCTCCTGCGCCAACACGTGTGACACATAAGCCAGATGAGACAACTGCTGCTTCAATAAAACAGGCTTCTGCTGCAAAGCGTGGCGTAGCGGCATTGGCTCTAAAGCTTCACCCGTTCACACCAGTCCTGTTGCCTCGTATGTGTCTCGCCACAGTGACGCCGGGCTTTCCGAGCGGCTCGAGGCTATAATGGAGGCTAAGCTGGCCGCCTTCGAGGCCAAAACCTTTCCGACCGGGTCATAAGACCTCCGTTGGGGAGGAAGCCAGCACCAGAGGCAGTGGCGGTGGAGGTAGCGCAAGAGCCACTTAATAAAAGAAAGAAAAATAAAAAGAAGAAAAGGAAAGGTGGGAACAAGACACCCGCTAACCCACCTCGTCAACCTCAAAAGGAGGCGAAGAAGCGGCGTAAAAAGAGACGGCAGACAGTCCCGAAGACCGCAGCGGTCTCGGTGAAGGCCGACCGCCTCGCTACATAGATGCGTGAAGTCCTCACGGACTTCAGTGTAAGGATAGCTCACCCGATTAAAACGGGCGAGCTTAAGGTCTTGGACTTGGACGATGCCACGACGCCGACTGAAGTCGCGTCGGCTGTCGCGGAAGTAGGTGGATGTTCGGCGGAGAACGTTAAGGTGGGTGAGATCCGCCGAACGCCCATGTCCCTAGGCGTCGTCTGGGTCCGATGTCCTCTCGCCGCCGTACGCAAAGTAACGGCGGCGGGACGGATCCACATCGGATGGGGTTTCGCAAGAGTCGAGGCACTGGAGAGCAGACCTTTACGCTGCTATCGGTGCCTCGAGAAGGGTCACATAGGGCTGAGGTGCTCAAGCACCGTCGACCGAAGTGATAGGTGCTTCACTTGTGGAGAGATTGGCCACAGGGCGAAGGATTGCACCTCTCGGTCGATGAAGTGCCCTCTGTGTGCGGACATGGGTCGTCCATCGGCTCACCGTCTTGGCACCAAAGGGTGTTGCCCAACAAAAGGAAGGAGGAAGAACAAAGCTCTCGCCTCAGCGCCGAGCCCTAGCCCGCATGTGGCTTATGTAGCCAATCTTCTTACTGATGATCCTCGCGCATAGCGGGCATGTGAGCACTCCATTGATATAATTGTAGTTGATTGCCGCGGGTGGTCGGGCTTTCAACTGATCGCTCAGCAAGGCGACTCACTTCAAATTCTTGGATCCTCGCTTTAACGCTTAATCTCCTTCTGTGAGACCGTCATGGTCCAGAAGGAGACGGTGGAGCGGGAACGGGAAAGGGCCGATCCTGCTCAGCGGAGATGACGTCGGCGTCGTTTCGGCCCTCTCACAGCCCCGACGACCGGGGCTTAAAAGATAGAGCGTAACCCGGGGGCCGTGGATGCGTGAGGTGGGGGCCTCGCGTGTCTTATTTCAGACGGCCCTGAGGAGGACGGCAGCCGGGATGGCCTCGCGCTGCCGTACGCACTAGCGAGGAGTGCGGGGGGGGGGGGGGGGTGGCGAAATAACCTTCGCCCCCTGAGGAGAGCTCCGCCGAGCACACGATCATCAGATCGTCTGACTATAACTTTAGATTACCGATTCATTGATTATTATTGTAACTTACTGATTATTACATCGAACTTCACAACAGGGTTACTAGGGCGTACCTACTAAAAGCAAATCTTAACCAACATTGTTGTAACCTCAAATATGTGTCCAATCTATGGAGGGCAAAAAATGTATTGTAAAAATATAATTAAAATTGTAAAGGTATTATTTTATTCGTATCGTACTTATGCCAGTGTTACGAATTGTGAAAAATTAATTAAATTATATTAATTTAAAAAAAAATAGTTGTATGATAACTAACTTAAAATAGACGATACTAAAATTACTAATCACTAAATAAATATCCAATGAATGAAGTTTATATGACATGAAAATTCTGTATGAATCGAATTATTTTAATTCTCTCGTCTTTATTAAAATATTGATATTATTATGAATTAAGTAACGTACGACTCTTTATATAGAGACAAAGTTTTAAGATTAATCCATCACACTGCTTTACAATGGTTGACAGTCACGAACGACAGACACAAATTAATCATGAAAACTCAGTGGTAGGTACCTACTTGACCGTGCTACTACAGATGTTCAAATGTGTACCCTCGATCTTAGATTAAACTTTACATGTTTTCATTGGGTTATTTAGATGCTGTTATATTTATGAGCAAAAAAAAAACTAAGATACCGTGTATTGATGCTTTATTTTCACATATATTTATTACATTTAACCGCGGTTTTTTGATTATAAACATTAATTAAAGTAATTACATTGTATTGATTAATCGGTTTTTTGGTCATGACATTTATAAAATATACATCAATTAAGAATAGTTGTTAGTTTTTTTCATTATTCACTTATTTATGTTAGAATTTATATTAGTCCATAATGGCTATTGATTTACCATATTAAAAATGATGTTGTTTTGATTCATTTTATTAAGTGTTTTGTCAATATTAATGTTTGAGTAAAATAAACCGATAGCATCCGCCTCTATGTTTTATTGGAACATTTCAGTTGGATGGCAAAAATATTATTCAATTACAAAATTAAATTTTAATAGTTTATGTTGAAAAAATAATATGACACGTTCTCAATATTGCATGCAGCCAACTCTCCTCCTTGTTCCAGGCTTAAATCTAGCACTATGAGTTCTTATCCACAGGCAGAGCTAGGTAGCGTCCAGACGGCCACGATCTACGTTAAGAGGATACTGTATTTTATCTGAAACAGTCGATAACATAATCGGTATTTTAAATTTTCAGAACTTTTTTTTTTTAATATTATTTATTGGAACCCGCAACATTTATTAAAACAAATAAAATAGTCACATTATTGATTGATAATCTCACATACCTGGAACTTGTGCCCCAAATAACTAATTCTAATTTTTAGTCTACTATTAATTAGATGAATTTGAGCAATCGAAGTCATGCGCACAGTAGCCGTACAAAGCAGATGTGTTATTTTTTCGTTCATAATTTTATTGTTTAAATTCTAAAGTTTCGTACAGTTTTATCTCAAGATCTAATAACTATCCTTAAATATGTCATCTGGTGCATCTATTGTTGTTGTGGTTTTGATTCTGTGACTGTGTTTATTGATTCCTTTTCTCATTTTATAAATATTCTTTACGTATACAAGTTGCAAAGTGTGTTGATTTATATGCAAGTATTCATCGCGTACCCTCGTTCAGCAAGATTAACTTTAACTTTCACATAGTTTGCCTGTTTTTGTCAAAATCACTTACCACCTAATTGGTCTAGCGGTATTAACTACGGCATCACACGCCGGCGACACGAGTTCGATTCCAAGAAATCTACAGATCATTTTATTATTTGTCTTTCGAATTTTTATTTGTATATTACATCGTATAAGTATTTGAAACACACAATATGAAATTCGCATGCTGTAAGCTGACAACAGGTGGCGCTGCGGACCGTGTTGCGTGTGTAAAATGCAAATGTAATTATCATATACTGTGCTTGTTCCCTTTAGAAAAAGATAAAGAGAAAGAATGTAAAAAAACTTGGATATGTCCTTCGTGCGCTAAAGTTAGGCGCCTCAATAGTGATAATACCCCCGGAAGATGCTCATTTTCAATGGCAAAAATATTATTCAAAATGAAGATGAATCTGACAATGTGACGGTTAGAAGCGGGCGCTCAATTACAAATTTAGAGTTAATAGCTGATAGATCAAGTGTACTTTCTGCCGATGATATTAAATCTATTATATCATCAGAGCTCGCAAAATGTACAATGAATATTGAATCGAAGATTGATAAACTGATGTCTACCTATCTTAAACCAATACAGGACGACATTAAACCTGTTTTAAAGGATTCTTTATCATTTATGAACAGCAATATGAGATTAGCAATATTTAACTGTGACCAAGCTTATAGTTATTAAGATTTATAAAATCTCGTATATTTTATGAATATAATAAAATTGTAAGAAGATCGTACATCGATATCGAGATCGTATATCGAATGTCGTAGTATACATTTTTGAAGCATTTATTTTTTGACAGAAGCAATCTCACATTAATCAATATGGTTTTTTTAAATCTTTACTATATCTTATCTATATCTTCGTATATCAAATATATACATAGACTACCTATGTTTAATATATACTTACCGAGGCACTAGTTAGTATTTGCGTTCTTCAAAACGTTGTATAAGTATTAAGTATGTATACCACATACATATATATCGACATATAGCAAATGTGCTTAAAAATTAAAAGAAAGATTTTCTGCGAAATCGTTAACAATATTATTTTGTCATGCATTGATTGTGTGTAAAAAGTAAGCTCGTCGGAAAAGAAGACGTAAACCTTAAAGCCCACGATAATAGTTTTACTCATACATCTTCCATGTACAGACAGCGATATAGTATAGGTATAGATTATATGGTTTTCAACTACCGACATGCTCTATACGTAAAGAGAGTTACTTACCTATAATGATATAATATATATCATTATATCTTGTTCTCATATAATTATGTACATTTTCAGATAACAAACATGATGTTTTGGCGTGTAGGCTATCTTGAGATACTGAGGCATATAATATTCAGAGACGGATGCAGGTATGGCTAGCCAATACTCAAAGACCGAAGGCATAATATATTTTTATTTACGACAAGTCACAATTGTTTGAGTACCCCGTACTGACTGATTGATTAATAATAATAATAATAATAAGTAACTTTATTCACCAAAAAGAAACAAAGACAAAATTAAGTTACAAAACCATAAAAAGAAGAGTTAACAATATGATATTTGATGATTTGGTGAAAAGGTCGTAGTTTCAGCTAGGCTGCTTTTCAGTCTACGCCTTGTATGCTGCCAACACAAACGTTACAGTCATTGCAGTAAAAGGTAAACGAAGATATAATTACCAAATAATAAAAGTGAGTACAATTTATAACACGCCCAATAGGCGCAAAATAAAAAAAACATGCAAGCATTATTAAAACAGAGAGGTTTGCTTTTTTTTTTTTATTCTAGTAAAAGGAAAATATTTCATATTAAATAAAAATAATAATATTTAAAATGTAAAAGTAAATAGCGATATATATTTTAATAAATTACAATCAAAATAATAATTAAATATATTAAGTTTATTTACACACATTTGTCCAGACACACTGCGTCTTTTGCATAGATAGAAGCCATTGCTTGCATTGTGCCTTAAACTTATGTATGTAATGTATTATAATAATCTAATAATAAATTGTTATGATTTCGTCATGCCAAATATGGAGTACAACTAAAAAGGCGATGTGCTGACGGCATATAGCATCCCCCTTTGAGAAAGAAATTAACAATTTTCTTAAAATAAATAAAAACCAGTAACAAACATTCAATACCTACATGAAAAATTTATATATAACACTATGAACTAGAAACAAAAGCAACCAAGGTACTCAAAAAATCTTAAAAACAATTAAAATCTTTAAACAAAGAAATTATAAAAAAGCAAAAAAAATGTATATAATATGATCCTTTTTTATGTGCGTATAACATCAAAATATTTTTATAAATTACAATTAATTATATTTAAAAAAATTACTAAATATTTCGATCTATCTGTTGTATGCAAATCTCACAACAGGTCTAACTATACGACCAGATCTCGTTGTCATAGGCTTATTGTTTTTATTAGCTTCTACCTTATTTGGAATTCGATCAATGCTATCTTCGCTCGTAATTAGAAACGCCGGCTTATGGCGATCGATGCTTACTATTTTTTTGATACCATTAATCACTATCTTGAAATGTTTCGCTGATTTGCTTAAAACTTTAAACGGTCCAGAATAGTGTGACGTAAGTGGTTTCTAAACTCTATCACATCGGACAAAAACGTGTGTACACTCACTTAATTCTGGATGTACAAATATACCGTTTTGTCTTAAATCTCGTTTCGGTAGCGATGTAATTTGTCTGATCCTATAACGCAAGTTTTGCAAAAACGTTTCATTTTCAGTGATTTCCAGCTTTGTCGGCGAAAAGAAATCTCCTGGTAAACGTATGACTTCACCGTAAACCATCTCAGCTGCACTTATTCTAGTGTCATCGCGTAAGCTTGCCCTTAAGCCTAATAAAACTGACGGTAATTCGTTGACCTAATTGTCCGTATTGCCTCTACACATAAGGGCTGTTTTTAATGTTCGATGAGTTCGTTTGACGACACAATTTGACTGTGGGTGATAACTCGTGGTTCTTATTTTAGTTATGTCCATTCTCTTAGCCAACAATGCGAACAAGTTGGATTCAAATTGACGACCTTGATCCGTCGTAATACGCAATGGACATCCAAATCGTGCTATCCAGCCTGAATAAACAATCTTAGTTACAGTTTCAGCTGTAATGTCTTTAATTGGGTAAGCTTCTAGCCAACCAGTCGCTCGGTCTACCATGGTAACTAGATATCGGTAACCCTTACAAATAGTTAGTGGTCCAACAATAACCACGTGTAAATGTTCGATGCGTTGACACTTAGGAAAATTTCCGATAGGTGATATTGTATGACGTTGCACTTTCGATCTCTGACAATTTAAACATGATTTGGCCCATAAGGCAACATCCTTATTCATCGCTGCCCAAATATAGCGATCGCGGATCAATTTTCTTGTTGTGCGAATTCCCGGGTGGCTTGAGTCATGTGTGGCTTTGTATGCTGTCACTGGCAAATATGGTCGCACCTTATTAGTAGATACTTCGTAGAAAATAGGTATCTTGCTATTTGGCATAATAAGTTTCTTAAACTAAGTTCTTTGAATCAAGTAACTTTTTTAATTCATTATCTTTTTTGTTTCCGATTCCTCATACACTGCCAACAATCTGGCTTTCAAAGTTTCGAATTTCTTTGTCTCCGGTGGACTCAAAAGGATATCACTAGCTTGCTGAATGACATCTTTGCTTAATTTAGTGACGATGAGGTTAAACTTCGTGTTGTCACTCAGTTTTTGTGGTACTAAAATCGCGTCACACTGCACAAACCACAACCTTGGCTGATCGTGCCAGAAATCCGGTATCCTTGACGAGACCGTCACTGAGGCAAGCTCCACAGCGTCGTTCTGAGATGCTGAATGAGCTGCACATCTGCTCTGCTGCGCGGCGGGGTTACTCATTGTTGCTTTCTTGCGAGTCAGTACTTAGAAGCAGCCGGAATCATTTAAAAAATCACGTCGTTCTCTGGATAAAGTCGGCCTTTGGAATTAGAGTGTAACTTCGTCCTTTCTTGCGTCGAGCCTCAGATCACGTCGGGTTCACCACTTTGGCGTGTAGGCTATCTTGAGATACTGAGGCATATAATATTCAGAGACGGATGCAGGTATGAGGCTAGGCAATACTCAAAGACCGAAGGCATAATATATTTTTATTTACGACACGTCACAATTGTTTGAGTACCCCGTACTGACTGATTGATTAATTTATTATAATAATCTAATAATAAATTGTTATGATTTCGTCATGCCAAATATGGAGTACAACTAAAAAGGCGATGTGCTGACGGCACAATGTCAAAGAGATGGAAGTGATATTGGAAAGACAAGACCAGTCAAAACGGGTCCAATGGTGAGTGTAAGATTAATCATTTTTTATAGATAATAATAATTTATATAGGTAGTTATTATTCCTCCGTCAATTTCTATTTATTTACAGCAATTATCAAACGTTTGAGTTTAACATCAACACCCACGATCTTTTCGTTGACTTCAAGGCTGCATATGATAATGTGCACAGGAATTTCCTATACCAGGCTATGATAAAGATTGGCATCCCAAAGAAGCTTGTGCGCCTGACGGAAATGATTCTTAGAAATTCCCAGAGCGTTGTTAGGGTTCAAACGGAGTTATCAGAACCCTTCAGAACCAACGATGGCTTAAGACAAGGAGATGCACTCTCATGTCTACTGTTTAACATCGCACTCGACAAATGTATCCGCGACTCAAAGATCGAGACAAAAGGCAACATCTACCACAAATCCGTCCAAATTCTGGGATATGCGGATGACCTCGACGTGATAGGAAGATCCCCGCCTGCAGTGGAGAGTGCATACCTTGCTCTTGAAAAATCAGCAATGGAGGCCGGTCTCCAAGTTAACATGGCCAAGACTAAGTACCTGAAGGCGTCAAGAGACCAGCAAGCTCCCCCACAAGGAATCAATATTGGCAATAACACCTTCGCTAGCGTCAATGAATTCGTATATCTTGGGTCCTTATTAACGCATGAGAACGATGTGTCTTCGGATATAAGCAGGAGAATAAATGCAGCTAACAAGTGCTACTTCGGTCTGCTAAGATACTTTCGCTCGAAACTTCTCTCAAGAAGCATAAAACTTCTGCTGTACAAAACCTTACTAAGGCCCATACTCACATACGGTTCTGAATGTTGGGTGTTGAGCAAAAAGTTCCTTGTTGGTATTTGAGCACAAAATACTAAGGCGCATCTTCGGACCTGTGGTAGAAAATTAGAGATGGCGTACGCGTTATAACCACGAGCTATACCAAATGTACGACGAGCCTAACGTCATTAAGACGATAAAGATCGGACGCCTACGATGGGCAGGGCACGTAGTACGAATGGACGAGGCCAGAGTACTCAAACGCCTCCTGGAAGGCCGGCCGGAGGGTCGCAGAAGTAGAGGCAGGCCCAAGCTCAGATGGTTAGACGGCGTCGAACGGGACACCAAGATCTTAGGGGTGACAAGTTGGAGAACAAAAGCCACAAATAGATCGGACTGGAGAGATTTACTGGACCAGGCTAAGACCCGCGGCTGTAACGCCTCTGATGATGATGATGATGAATTATAAAACTATTTTCTCCTACGAATTATCCTCTTTAGGCGTAAGCCAAGATTTTGGACACTACAAACGGCGGCCATAATATTTGGCCCGTCCGTTTGTTAAAATTATATTGTTTGATGACAAAACTTTTTACCAATTTTTTTTCAAACATATAAATCTAACGAACTTAGCTATTATAAAAATACTATCTTACTTACTTACATTTTACCTTTACTTATTATAAATCTCGTTGTTTGACTGTAATTGATGTATTAGCCAAATATAAAACAAATATTTAGTTATATTTCAAGCATGTAAATGGTGGATAAAACACTTAGTTCGAAACCAAGGGTCGCTTGTTAAAAATAAACTTTTATTGTTGAAAAGTTTAGATAGTTCTGCTTATATATTTAGCATTATAAGAAAGTAAAATCAGGAAACCTTGTATGTATATAATGGAATTGGTAAATTCTAAAACGCAGTGGAATAATTTGTAGTTGTTCTCAACATTTTATTGTATATATAGAAAATATTTTTTATCAACAACCTACCGATGAAAATCTACCTGTAAAATATTTTTATGGTAGGGGAAGGTAGCACAAAACGTTAACGTTGTAGAATAATGAAAACGACTATCTAACAAATACACATTTAAATTTTATATGTATGTATTTAACTATAAACCTAAAAACAAACTTTAAAACAAATGATGAAAAAATAAAAAAAACCTAAGTTATGTTTTATGGAGGCTCATATGCCCAGAGGTTATATAATACATATATATAGCTTACTATCACTTTTTTTACGCTAATAAACCTTTTCGTTTGATTTGAATTAACATTTTATAATCTTCAATAACTAAACCAAGTTCGCCTACCAACATAATCTAATCAGTGTCTTCTTAGAAGTAACATGAAAGATTAAGGATTCTTTGCTAATTTTAGAACAATTTTTAGCATCAACTTTTTTAGTCTTGTCTTGATCTTCTTGCATTTGAAATACTCGTGATCTGTGTGACCCTGACTAAATTCAAGTTTTGTGCCTCAGATGCTTCATAATAATATCGTCCAGAAGCGTAGGATTTAAGCCATTCAAGAAATTCTCATTTACGTGAGGCTGTATGATCAGAATCAATCAAATCACGGATACTTAGATCAGGCCTGTGATGATACCAGCTGCGTTATTCTTGGACATATTATATACGCAGGTTGTTTGGCTTCAGCAGCAATGCGGCTATTTATAGGTTCTGGTCGGTCCGTCAAAATTTTTATGTAAATTCCCAAGGAAGAAGATCTATTTAGAACGTTGTGCGAACTAGTCGCTATTAAAAAGGGCCCCCAAATAATATTGCCAGCTCATTTAGAAACGCTTTACCCGCTTTTAGTTTTTAATTACTAGATACCTACAAATAAAAACGTAATAGCCAATTATTTTCGATAACAAGTACAGTGAATTACTATTTAATATAATATAAATAATGATAGACATTACGACAGCTTACGCCGTTTTTGATTATATTACGTTTTTTTATAATTTTGAAATATTTTAGTGAAAATGAAATTAAAAAGCTTTTTGTTTTACCTTGAAAACTTTCAATGCTAGGCGAGCCAGTCAACTGACGATGATTGGTCGGCCGCCGAGGTTCAGTACTGCATTCAAACATTTACAATTATGTCAATAGCTTAGGATCACAAGTGGTATATCCTCTTTGGGTTACCTTCCCCTATATATTACGTATTCCCTTTTGGCAGCGATATAAACCCAGAGGTAATACACACGTGCATACAATGTAAAATTGAATATGAAATTCACTCTTTAAAAATAATGAAATTAAAACTTTTAAAAAATATGTATGTAATTAACTTTTTTTACAGGTGAACCTCGAATTTACGAAATCCACGATTACATATAACGAAAACAGTTGCGCAGAGTCGATAATTAATGGCCAAATAAGTCGATTATTAAACGACCAATCGATAATACGTAGCCGTAGATCAGTTGTCAGCAGTACTCCTCTACCCGATACGAACGTTCAGAATCTTAAAGTGACATTCGATCAAGACCGACCGACCCTGTTCTCGATCAACCTTCAATGGAGATTTTTAAAATACTGGAAACGCACCTTAAGAGCTTGTACGGGCAGTTCCTGGCTTTGGTACCTAATATTGAAATTTATGAAAGTCTAGTGGAAAGAATAATGAATAGGACATCTGAAGATCGAGGACTAGATGAGAATTTAGAAGAGATTTTAAAATTAGAAGAACCGACCATTGATCGTCAAAATTCATTCATTCATTCATTCGTTAACAATGGTGATATGGTTAGTATATTTATATATACTATATAGTTAAGTATATAAAATTTAATTACCTCGAAAGTTTGACGTAAACTTGACCTAATGATCCAAATATACTTTATCTTAGCACAAAAAAAATAAATTAGCACAAAATATATATTTTCACTGGCGTCCAATGGGTAAAAGTAATTTACTGAAAGAGACCAGGTGCAGATCCAAAGGCTTCAGTGCTTTCCGAGGCAAGGGTGTTAAAACTGCTAACATCGGAAGTCCGAGCTGCTACTGACAATTTCTTAAAAAAAAAAAACAGCAACATTATTATTGGTCCCATCCGGGATCTTTAAATATGTGCTTTCACAACTTAAAGGCTGTAAACGTATTTATATTAGATAGGACTCATATAATCAACTGAATTATAAAATTTCTATGGTCCTAATTAAATTTCAAAATTATTAAATAAAAATAAATTGCAATTGTTTTTAAGAACGCTTGAAGTATTGCTAAAAAGTTATTACTTATCATGAATTACGATACAAAATATTTAATAAATTATTATACTCGCTTATTTATAGACAGCGATTTTATTTATTCTATGGTATATATTGTGTGTGGCGCTGTAATGAGGTGCTCACTATATAATATCTTAATCACCTGTTTATAAGGAAAAAATCAATCAACAAATAAAAGCCATTATGGACTAATATAAATTATAACATAAATAAGTGAATAATGAAAAAATGAAATCAATATAATTTTACATTCGCAGTTTCAATTGGAAATGGCAATGTCACCGTGCCTGCCTGTCGTTTTTGACTTATGGCAAAAATCGATTGGACTTCCCACACTTCAGCGACGAGACAATTATTGCGAGCCGTCTTTCCTAGAAGGTAATTACTAATTCCGGTTAACATTGAAACAGAAATTAATCAAGTGCATTCCTTATTACATTGTCCTTGTATTATGCTCCGTTGCGTAACCTTTAATAAAATATGGTACGTAAACAAATTGCCTCGGTAGTCAAGTGGCTCGTTTAGTCCGCTGCTGATCCCGACATCCCAGGTTAGACAATGGCTAACAAACTCGCAATGTACAGTTTTTTGAAATCCGATTCTATATGGGAAAATTATAATGATTTGAGACGATACTTAAGACGACCGTCGATTTGCGATTACCTATCTACAGAATAAATAAGATATATAAAAACATTATTCGAACTATTTTAAATTAATGTATAATCCAAACATTAATTTAAAAAATGTCCCTAATAAACGAAGTTGGTACTTATACACGTTTAAATATTCAAGATGTAGGATACAATTAGTGTCACTTTGCCTCAAACTGAAATCTATTCTGCGACACCAAATGTTTAAATGAAAGACTACGTCTTAATACGTTAAGTATCTTTGAAAATATAAATAAAAATGATAAGTAAATACAAATTGACGGAGGAATAATAACTACTTATGTAAATAATTACTATCTGCGAAAAATGATTAATCTTCCACTCACCATTGGACCCGTTTTTATCTCTTTTATAGTATTCACACACAGTGAAAGAACAGTTTTCACTTGTTGTTCTTGTCTTTCCAACATCACTTTCAACTCTTTGACATAATGTTTGTTATCTGGAAATGTACATAGTTATATGAGAACAAGATATAATGAACATAAAAATTAATTCGATATGTTTTATCTCTCAATGATTCGTCCCCTGTATTTAAGTAGACGTTGAACTTCTCTCTCTAAATAATATCTAAAAAAAAAAACTTCCTTGTCGTAACAGCTGTGTCAAATACACATATTTCATAATAATTACGTGGAAAAATGTAACTAATTGCTGCCTGTACATGGAAGATATATGAGTAAAACTATTATCGTGGGCCTTTATCAACGCAATACATACCCAAATCAATGATTGTTAGAATTTTTGTCTTCTTGTGCGCCTTAATCTTAGAAACGGCTTAACTGATTTGGGTACGGTCAATTAGTAATTTAGCCGTATTAAAAATTAAACTGGACAAACAGACGGACAGACAGATTTTTTTTTTAATAATTGCATATTTAACAACGACACGGATGAAGGACAACTGAGCTACAGCATCGTAGATCGGAAGACATGTATGGAATAATTTTTTCTTCAACCCATTTAAGTCACTATTAAATATATATTTAGTGAAACTTCAGGGATTCACTAATGATTATAAAAGAATAATCATCAATCTAAAATATAAATAATACCCACTATCTGCAGTTAACAATTATAATATTTTCCATTGAGAATTAACATTTAAATAACGAAAGTAACTCACCAGGAACTCTAAGAATTCGCGCCTTGCGGGCACCATTGTTACGCTTGTCACGAAGTAAAACCACTTTCCTAGTATGAAGATCTGTCTCGTGTTTCATTAAACAGCGATTTAGTTAACGACGCTGTAATTAGAAAATATGTTTTGGTCGTCTACCCATTCGACGAGAAGCCATAACTTTTGATCCATGTTCAATTAATTTTCAATCTACACAACGTAGTCAATATCTATCTAATATAATAAAATGTAATATGCAGTTTCTTCCTAACACGATGCTGTACACAAATTAACTGAACAGTATAGGTTAGGTGCGGTGCGTGTCAATACGCAGGTAAAGATAAAATGGCTACAATGGCTTCTATTGAACTAAGGATACCCAAGTACCCGACATTCGTCCCCAGTAAATATCAAACAAAAGATGTCGTTACACATGAGGCATGAGACATACGCAGCCTATGCATTTCTCAAATGTTTTAGATCTAATAATAACTGAAGTAAAATATTATTAGAATATTATAACAACGATACTAGCAAAAGTTCACAACATTTATTATAAGTAATAAAAATATTAAAACATAAGCATAATTACATTTTTTATCTCAAAAGGCCATTTACGACACATTAAATGTAGAAATGAATATTTTAGCTTTTCAATACATTTTGTCAAAGATCATTAAGTAATCAGAATCCCACGCTCGGTAAACTAAATATTTAAATCTCTGGTCTTAAATGAGGTAAAAATTACAACTCGACAAAAAATAACTGATCGGAATCAGTATAGCATAATAATATATATTCGGTAGTAAGGTACACGATTTATTGGCAACGATGTAATGAGAATAAATGTTGTAATAGTTTGCATTACACTTAATTCTATGAACACTCCTACACTACTATTGATACTAATTGATAAATCAATGGCCCTACCCGTTAACCAACCAGCTATATTCGGTTAAGTTTTACGTCTTCTTTCCCGACGATCCAACTCTTTACACACAATCAATGCATGACAAAATAATATTGTTAAAGATTTCGCAGAAATTCGTTTTTTTTTTTATTTATTTTTAAGCACATCTTAGAGTTGCGAGGAAGACCTCTTGCGGCACGGTCTAGTTTTTACAATTTATAACTTATTGTACTAAGCGTTGAGATAAGAAACCGGTTTGATCGCAAGCCCTGTGCATCTGCACTATTGGGCCATTCTTGTGGACAGATCACGTAAACAATATAATGCATTATACTTTTAATGAATAATATCGCAAATAGCACGTTGCCCGTGCAAGATAGAATGGAGAATAGGAGCGAAGTAGAACAATATAATCAAAATGAAGTATTATGTTGAGTGGAGGAGGCCGAAAAAACACTAACCTACATACAAAAAAAAGGTATCGTGATGAGGATGATGGAGAGATGTGGACTTTAGTGTCTAGAAATAACAAAAGAAGGTATCGTAGAAATGAGTTAGAAAAATGGGTAGAAGAAATAGATGATAAAATAGAAGTTTGTATTACTAGTAAAGAAAAAATTTCTAAGCAGATAGAACTAGCGAGGTTTTTGAAAGAACATAATATATCAAATATAACAAGAGTTAAATATGTAACACCTTATAATTTTTTTATTTTATTTGAAGAAGAAGGCGATGCAGATAAATTGTTTACTTCTACAGCGTGTCAGGATAAAGGCTAGAAATGTTACAAAGCAAGTGAAGTTGGATTTTCCTATGGTATATCAGAAATATTGACTTAGATCTACCGGAGAAAGATATACAAGTGAGCATTTCGTCGGATTTAGAAATAATATCGTTAAAAGATTATTCCGTAGAAATGATGAAATCGCTGGTTGGACTGAAAGTGAGACAATTCGCCTTTTCTTTAAAGGCTCCTCCTTACCATCACATGTTTCCATATTTGGCTTAAAGGTAAAGGTTGAACCATACATATTTCCAGTGACCCAATGTTCGAAATGTTGGAGATTTGGCCACACCCAAAAATATTGTCCTTCAAAAAAATATTATATGTCCCAAGTGCACAAAGAACCATAGTAATTGCGAAACAAACCAATTTAAATGTATTAACTGTGGTGGGCAACATATGCTAGTGCGAACATGTCCGATATTTCTTAAAGAAAAAAGAATTAGACAGTTAATGGCAGAGTTTAACTGTACTTTCAGAAAAGCGACTATGATGTATGTTTCCCCATCTCCCCAACCAGAGAAAGAAAATAATCTGGACATAAATGACCATTTCCCCACACTTACTTCATATCAGGAGCCTACCACAGTTACGAGTCAAACACAAAGCTATTCAGAAAAAGTAAAGTCTGCTAGGAAAATAAATAGTGAAGAAAATCAAAAGAAAAGTAAAAAAATATATAATAAAAATATCTCGAAAGAAAAGAACATTCAGTCACGAACCATTATGGACTGGGACATGTCAACAAATTCGGATTCGGAAACTAATATCGAGGTAACGCCAAAACGTCCAAAGAAAGGACACAATAATAGCAGTGATCATATACCATATCATATACCATTTAAACAACTTGTAGAAAAACTGAAAAACATTATATTTATACGAAGAATACCTCTAAAGGAGAAAATTATTAATAATTTATATATATTAATAATATTTAGAAGCATTAATAATTATATGGGAGTGGCTAATTTCTTTATGCAAGAGCAAAGTTTTAGAGTTACCAATATTTAAAAATATTTTTGAATCTTTATATGGATAATTTATTGTCTAGAAGCTATATTAAACTAAATATTTTGTAGTGGAATGCACAAAGTTTGAAGCCTAACTAAGAGACTATGAGGTTCTATTAAATCATGAAAAATTTCACATCGCAGTGATTAGTGAAACTTGGTTAAATGAGACCGATGATATACGGATCTCCGGTTATAACATATATCGCAAGGATAGATCTGATGGTTATGGAGGTGTCGCTATTATTACTCATTATTCTGTTAGAACGGAGGTGTACCAATTTAATATAGCAAATTCAGATATTAAAGTTTTACATGTCAAAATTCATAATTGCAATAATCTAGAAAGCATTTATGCTATATATTGTCCACCATCCGCACGAACCTCGCAAAATAATTGGGATGAAATTTTTTCAAGTAGCACGCAAAGATCTGTAATATTAGGTGATTTTAATGGTCATCATCATAGCTGGTCTAATAAAACAGATAGAAGAGGAATCCAAATATTTAATTCGGTGTTAGATAGTAGTTACGTAATCCTCAATAATAGTAGTGTACCAACCCGTATTAAATTGGTCAATAATAGTTTACAAAAATCCTCTCCTGATCTATCTTTTATATCATCGGACATTGTCTTAAATTGTAAATGGTCGGTTACAAACGAGTCCCTAGGAAGTGATCATCTAATAATTAAAATAACTCTAAATTATAACGTATCTGCTAATCACTTTATAAAAAAGAGGAACTTCAAATTAGCCAAATGGGAATCATATCGTTCTGAAATTGATTCGTCATTGCGTGTTATGACCATTCCCGTAACTGCGCAATTAGGTTACGATATGTTGCTTGATTGTATAAACCGTATTGCTGACAAGTATAATCCTTTTATTAAATTAAATCCTAGTAATGCCTTTAAACCTAGACCATTTTGGAATATAATTGTTTCGAAATCCATAGCTGAACGCCGATTAGCACTTGTAGTATTTAGAGATAACCAAACGCCAAATAACCTTGGTATTTTACAAAATAAAGTAAGTGAAGCTCAAAAAATATTACGTCATTCGAAATCAAAATCTTGGCAAAAATTCTGTAATGGTATACGTAAAGTGTCTTCAATAAATGAAATGTGGTTTCGAATGAAATGGATAAGAGGGCGATATTCCAAACAACCTTGTATAGGTGGCCATAGCGCTAGGGATCTCCTTCAAACTCTTGCTTAGGATTATGTTGTCAATAATTGTCCTACCTTTAGATCGAGTAACTACCTCTTAGAATCATCAATTTCTAAAAAAGAATTGGAAGTATCCATTAAATCTAAAGATACCGCTCCGGGAAAAGATATGATTTCATTTTCAATGATAAAAAACTTAACTGAATGTGGTAAAGATTTGCTTTTGACACTTTCCAACAAATTTCTCAAATATGGAATAGTTCCAAGGCAGTGGCGCGAAATTGCTATTATTCCTTTTCTGAAACCTGGACGTGATCCACACTCAATATCATCTTTAAGACCAATATCTTTAATGTCCTGTATATGTAAAGTTTTTCATTCAATCCTAAACAAAAGACTTGAATGGTATTATGAAAGATTGAGTATCTATCTTTGAGCATTTTTACTGCGTTGCTTGATGAATTAGGTTTACGAATTACTGCTTCTAAAAGTAAAAAAATGTGTGTTTAGTAGAGCTCACGTTATCCAATCTATTAACCTTCAAATGGATGTTTCTATAGAAACAGTAGAAATTATAAAGTATCTAGGGTTGTGGTTGAATCAGAAATTAAAATGGGGAACTCATGTAAGTAATGTAAGAGATAAAGTGTCCAAGTTTTTAAATTTATTTAAAGTTTTAGCAGGTTCTGGCTGGGGTATCCATCCGAGATATTTAAGGAAGCTGTACATTTCGTTATTAAGAAGGAGAATTGAATACGCAAGTTTTTTGTTTGATTACGGTCCGCGCTCACATTTGTCCAAATTAGATCAAATTCAAAACCAATGTATGAGAGTGATTGGTGGGTGTATAAGAACAACCCCTATACAAGTGATGGAAAGCGAATTAGGCTTACCACCTTTAGCTATTCGTAGACGCTTCTTGCGCGGAAAATATTTGTTAAAAGCAAAATCTTTAGAAAACAATAGAATTATTTCATTACTTAGTGACTATGCACCTCAATTCGAAAATTCTTTTTGGAAAAAATGAAAAAAGCCTTTATTAATTATATTATTTAATGAAATTCAAAATATACCAGTTCATAGAAGCATTCAACTAGAAATGCTTAATTTAAATATTTGGCCTTCAAAAATTGACTTGGATCCACAAGCAAAAACGAATATAAGATTTAAAAATAATTATAAAATTTCCATAATGTACGCAGAACTTATCACTCTGGCTGAAGCATTACGTTATATTGAGACAATTAATTTAAATAAATTTATTATTCTCACTGACTCAAAAAGTTCATTACAACATTTGACTCGTTGCACCTCGATTTTTCGAGGTACACCGATAGCCAATACCATAATTGAACTGATTCTAAAAATTAAGTCCTTCGGAAAATTTGTTGTTTTGCAGTGGATTCCTTCTCATATTGGAATCATTGGTAACGAGAAGGTCGATCTGTTTGCCAAACAGGCCTGCACTTGCTGCCTTCTATACTGACTGCCTTTATTTTATAAAAGGTAAATTTGTAAAAACTTGGAAACAATATTTTGATAAGAGATCTAAAGAAAAAGGCATATGGTAGAAAACGATTCAACCACAACCTTTTAATTACTCTTGGGTGGAAAAATGTGATTTGAAACGTGAAGATATTGTGATGGCGTTGAGACTGCGTCCCGGACACATTCCATTAAATAAGTTTGTATATTTAATGAAGAAAGTACCTTCTCCCAATTGTCCCGATTGTGGGACTGTAAAGGATGTATTAGCGAACCCCTTCTGTCATAATTAATAAGATTAATGGGAATGGGATCAAACAGATCAATGGGAATATGTAACATTTATCTTGCAAATCCTACTTCAGAGCTAGCCAAAATTATGTATAATATAGGTAAACATAATATAAATAAGCGAAACTACACAATATATTATAATTAATGTATGGATAAGAATATTTGTGTAACCTACCAGAGCAACATAGTCACCCAAGTGACACAGCTCTTTAAATGAGAATTAAAAAAAAAGCACATCTGTTTTATGTTTTATATATGTATGTGGTATACATACTTAATACTTATACAACTTTTTGAAGAACGCACATACTAACTTGTACCTCGGTAGGTATGTATTAAACATAGGTAGTCTATTTATATATTTTATATACGAGGATAGTAAAGATTAAAAAAACCGTATTGATTAATGTGAGATTGTTTCTGTCGAAAAATAAATGATTCAAAAATGTATACTACGACACGATCAGTCGATATCGATGTACGATCTTCTTACAATTTTATAATATTCATAAAATATACGAGATTTTATAAATCTTAATAATTATAAGCCAGTTAAATAAATTTAGGTGTAGAGAATATATATAGGTCGTTTTTACACTTGTATAATTTACCTTAATTAAACTTGGTGGCTCACTTGCAAATTTTTAAATTATTTATTACAAATTTTCGCCCGCGTATTCAAGGGAGGTATATAGATATATAGGTATAAATGTAGTGTTTGCGCCTGCTATAAATGTCGTAGCAATTCAACGTCCTACATACCGTCAGAACGCAACAAGCTATTATTATTTATACGTATGTGACCATAATGTTGTCGTGCTGGACCGTACTCATAAAATACATTAGTAATATATACATTATAATATTAGTAATAAAGAAAACTATAATTCACATCGAATGTTTTATTTTTAATGACCGAAAGTCATCAATTATGAAAGAAAAAATACATAAGTGGCGACCGTGATAAATTTCGAGCAGATATCGCTTATAAGTAGCGATTATATTACTACTGCGAAGTCGAAGTCTACGACACAAGCAAATTTGAAGACTGAGCCTTTAGCCGAGAAAGTCTTTGGCCGAGCAGCAGTTCAACATCCAACTCAGTTCTTCGTGGCGTGCAAGGACATTTCCAGCGTGCAGCACATCAGCAGCACTGCCGGTCTAATCAAGTAAGTGTCCTTCTATATCCTTATTTTCCTTATTTGTATAAATCAAAACCGAATTCCCTATATCTTAAATACAATCAGTATAGTTCAAAACTTGTTCAAATCGCGTCGACAATTATCATTTAGTCACAGTGCAATATTGTTATCGGTCATTCGCCTTGAACAGCTGCGTCAAGGTCATGCGCATAGCTTTCGAGCGTTCTTTTGTTTAAAACGCACCACAACACGTGTTAATAATAACAGGAATTTATCGTTTAAACAAAGTTACACATTTTATATTTTAATTTTTTGCAATTGCGTTACATTTTTATAAACGTTTATCGTGTTAATAATGACGGAAATTAAACCTTTGCAAATTAAACGTTGTTCAGTGAAAGGACGTCTTAGAAAATTTCAACATCTTCGTTACATCGAAATAATAAAAAAATATTCCTTCTTTTACACCTATTCAAGTTAATGAGTTGAGATTGAAATGTAATAAATTTGAATCTTTGTCCAGTGAATTCGATAGCATTCAAGAACAGATTGAGGTTTTGGCGGGTAGGCTATCTTGAGATACTGAGACATATAATATTCAGAGACGGATGCAGGTATGAGGCTAGCCAATACTCAAAGACCGAAGGAATAATATATTTTTATTTACGACACGTCACAATTGTTTGAGTACCCCGTACTAACTGATTAATTAATGTTTTATAATAATCTAATAATAAATTGTTATGATTTCGTCATGCCAAATATGGAGTACAACTAAAAAGGCGATGTGCTGACAGCACAAGGTAATGAATTCTGAAACTAGAAGTTAGAAGACTAATTGAATGAACGTAATAGTATTGAGCAACCCTTTGACTATTTAATCGCGATCTCTTAAGAAATATTACGGCATTATCACGATTTTAATATTTCAAATTCAAGGCGTTTGTCGAGGTCATAAATCCCTCAACTCAGCAGGTAAGTACTGTGCGTGCCCTTCTCGATAGTGGCAGCCAGGCCAGTTTCAGGACACAATGTCTCAAGATACTAATAGATTCGAGATTTAACTGATAATCTCGAATTACTATTAATCTTATTCATCATATAAGCAAACTTGTTCAAAGGAATGTGTCCGGAACATATTCTTAAAGCTATTACTATATCTAATCTATTTAAGCTATTGTTGATCCAAGGAGAACTTATCGGTTGCGTCTGAATAGTCTTTTACCAAATACCCTTCGTTGGGGACCTTTCATCCAAATACATTTTCTATAAATCCAAACAACGATTCTTAGAAATAAATAAACACTCGCTATAGAACGGTTTTGTTTTTAATATTAAGCCACATGTAAATATATGTTTTGCAAGCTCATCTATCATCGTTCTCCCTTATGCCACTATGAGATGGGATCCATTGTAGAAATAGGCATTTAAGTGAGACGTTTAGTTCCAAAATTAACTTTATTATATCATAAGCTACGGGGATTCCTCGCAAATTCGAGGTGCACCGAGCTAAATGTTGCAAATCCCTTTTTGGTTTATTTACATTTTTAATATTCGATTTGATAAAATGCTGTAAATCAATTCCACTAATCCATATATTTGAAAAAAAAAAAAATTCTAATTGTGGACTGACATTTATAACTGTATTTTTAAGATGATTATGAATGGAAGCTAATAAAGGATTTTTTTTCTTAGCCAGAGGTAAGATAACATTAAATCGGATAAATTATTTAATAATGTAGTAATTGAATTGAGCTTACATGATTTATTTTTTGAGAAAATTTATGGCCCAAATATTCCCTACGAAGAAATAGAGGTTGTAATGAAAGCTCACTTTCCATTACATGGATAGGATCTACTACTTTTGATAAAACCACCTATAATACGCATAGCCTGATTTTGAGTCCAGTCAAGTTTTTTGAAATTTGACTGAGAACTGTCTCCATAAGAAAGTTCGCTAAGCTCTAAGCGACTACGGATCATTGAAATATATATACTACGTAGGTGCTGGGATGAATTCCCCCACCTGAACCGGCCAAAACTTTACATATATTTAAAAACCTAATGCATTTATCTTTAATCTCGCTTACATGTTTAACCCATCTAAGAGACCGATCAAGCCATATCCGTATATATTTATCGTGTTCCACAATTTATTCGCAGATTGTAATATATCATTACCCGTTGTAAATAAAACAAAATCGTCAGCGTATTGCATAATCATTACCGATTCGATCTGTTTGCAAATGTCAACGGAAGCTACATTAAACAGAAGAGGAGACAAAGGATCACATTGAGCGAGGCCTCGACCGCTCGTCCTACCAATGAAATCATTGCCTACATTAATATAAATATGTCTTTCTATAAGAAAGTTCCAAATGTACGAACATAACTTTGAACCGAACTCCATACGATCCATAGTCCTCGTCAAAGACAATAGGTCAATATTATTGTAGGCGTTATCAATATCTACAGAGCATCCAATAGTTGAAAAACCTTTTAAAAATACAATTTGAATTAGAGAAACTAAGCGACTAAGATTATATAGGCATTTTTTTTTTCGCTGGAAAAACGCGTTGACGCGTTTCCCCCACATGAAGTGGGGGGGGGTATGTGGGGCTCGCCAACCCTGAAGGCGTCGGAATACCCACATAAAAACCAGCGGTACCCACGCCGTCTTTTCGGGGGACGCCACGGGATCGCTTGCGCATACTACCGTGACGTCCCGACCGTAGGCCCGCCTCTGCAGGCCTCCAAATTCTAAGGGGTTCTCGGGGTACAGAGACCCCCTAGCCCCGGCGACACTTACGGCGGGAGGAGAAGGTTCGCATAGCGCCGACGTCTTCTCCCCGGTCTTCTTCGGCGAAGCGAGTCAGCGGAAGCACTGTTCTCACGCTCCCGCTCCGCGGCCTCCTTCTGCGACATGACGTTTTCGCAGAAAGAGACCATCTCCTTCCAGCACCTCTCGCTACCGACCATGGCTTTTATCACGCTTGGAAACGAGAGGTCTCCGCCTACAATGGCCGCCAGGGAATGGCGCTGAGGCCCCCATGCAGCACACTCAATCAGGGTGTGACGCGCCGTGTCCTACGGCGCACCGCACTCGTGGTAGGAGGAAGTGACCTCCCGCCTAGCTATCCGGTGCAGATATCTACCGAAGCAACCGTGTCCGGTAAGTACCTGCGTCAGCCTGAATGTGAGTGTGCCGTGACTCCGTTCCACCCAGCGACTCAAGTGGGGACGGACCGCCTCCACTGTCGCCAGGTCTGCCGAGGGGGACCCCAGGTCCTCCTCCCACCTGCGAATCAAGGCTCGCTGGGCTAGAGCCCTGACTCGCTCCACCTCCGCCAATCCTGGACGATCGCCGCTCGACCTCGCTTCCACCCGGAACCGGTACACTTCCGCAAGCACCTCTGCCTGGAGTTCCCAAGGCGGATCGCTCGCGAGAAGTGTCGCTACTGTACATGACACTGTACGGTAACCACGTATCGTTCTCTGTGGTCTCCGAAGAAGAGCCTTGTTACGAGCGGTGAGAGCGTCGACCCAGCGACTCCTTGACCAGCTCACGATTTAGCTGGCCAAAGGACCACCTCGGGAATGTGGTTGGTACCCTCAGAGGTTCCGCTGGCCTGCAGGAGTTAGAGATCTCAAATCGGATATATCTATGGTCCGACAGCTTTCTGGGCTAGCTTCTCCACCTGCTCTGTCTGTGCCTTCGGGAGTTCCAAGACCCAGGCTCCCGTTGCCGACCTTCTGACCTTGAGTCCACCGCAGATCCCTAGATCCTGGAGCTTGACGCCCTGCTCGGCCCGGTCCAGGATGTGGGCGTAAGTCACGCCTTTTTCCTGCGCCTCCGGCTGCAGTGTGACGATTACTGCAGCCGTTCGAGGAGCTGCCAGCTGAGGTTTGACCACTTGTGGTGCCTTGGACACTGTCAATGCGGCTGAGTTGGTGACTTCTGCCGGAGTGGCAGTCTTCTTCCCCTTCTTTCCCTTTTTAACCACTGTGGACCAGGACGTCTCCTGGACCACTTGTGACGGAATCCTCTCCGGGCACAATCGTATCGCTTGATGGGTTTACGATCGATGCCTGCGTGGCGGCTGGAGTCACCCGTTTAGGTGCGGGTGCGGATTTCGGCGGCGGGGTCAGGTGTACCGCCTGTGCGTAGGTCGGTGCTGGATTCTGCACCTCAGTCGCCCTTTTGTCCGCCGCTAGGGATGGACGAAGGATCTTTGCAGGGAGGAGACGCTCCTCAATTCCTGCTAGCCGAGCGTTAAGCATAACCCCGATTGAGGAAATAATCGAGGCTTTGAGCTCCTCCACAACTTGCGAGTCCCTTAAAGTGCTAGCTGACCCACTTGCCCCTGTCACCGTTGTCTTCATATCTTTAAACTCACGACGGTGGGCCTTCAGTTCTGACTTAAGGCCCTCTACTTCCTTACAGAGGCGGCTATTGTCGGCGCGAAGCCGACGGGTTTCCTCCGCCTCGGTTCTTGAAGCCAGAGCATCAACAATGCTCTGGAGAGAAGAAGCCGATTGCTTCAACTTCTTGATGAAGCCACCCTTCAAGTTGCCAGCCACCGCACGCAGCTCTTCCGCACCCATCTTAGTGGGATCCTCTACTTGAGCCTCTGATGAAGTAGATTCTTCGGAGTCCAACACTATTTTAGGCAAATCTTTTTTGAATGCCCGACTTCGGAGCGAGCGCTCAAAAGCCTCCTCCCTTGCCTCGGCGGCTTTTGCCCTCAGTTCGGCCTTAGCCCGAGCGAGGCCACTACCACGCCCCTTAGACGATGCCGCGAATAGAAGAATTGCTCTTCGCAGCCAACCTCCAAAGCCAAAGCCAAAGTCTCCGTATCTGAGTCGGAATTAAAAATTGATAGGCCATAAGGCCGCTTTCGTCTAACCAAGGCATCGGACGACATCTCAGTGTCGACGTCCATTGCCGAAGACAACAAACAAAAGTCGAAAACGAACGACCAAACAAAAAAAAAACAACCATCTATAACAAAAAACAAGGTCTATAAAGACCTAATTCAATACAACCAATCATTACGCGAAACAAAAGTCCATATAGCAAGCAAGAATGTCCAGATGTGTCGCATTAGAGATAACAAAGCCAGTTTACAATGCCAGATGTTTAAATACGTACGTTTAAATTCCTCAATTCGCTCAACGACGTCCGAACGGCAACCAAGATTATATAGGCATGATCTAGACTTTCTGAAACCAAAAGTATTGTCAGGGAGTAATTTTTTTTTTCTACAAACCATTCTATTCTATTCTTAATTAAAATGTGAAAAAATTTACAAACACAAGAAATTAATGTGACGAAAAGCACAGTCAGAATGAGGGTCCCGGCCAGGTTTTGAAATCGGAATAATACGTATGTGTCTCCATGCAATGGAGACACCATTGCATAATTTTAACAAAAATAATATAGCATTTTTTGAATTTTTTTTAACATGGGCAATGAAATTTTATCTTCTCCGGGGGCTATATCTTTTGTTTTCATAGAATTATCCGACTCAAAAATTGTAATAGGAGTATCTAAAATAAGCTGAGATGGCCCAGTGGTAAGTACGCGTGACTCTTAACCGATGATCGTGGGTTCAAGCACCACTGAATTTTCATGTGCTTAATTTGTGATTATCTAATCTAATTGTGATTATCTAATCTCGTGCCGGTGGACCGTCGTGCCGGTTGGTGACCGGAAAGTGGGGTCCCGGCGGCCACTTCCGGGGGGGTTAAGGGGCCCTTCCGTCCGGCGGGTCAGTGTAGTTTCCCTTTTATTTATTTTTTTTTTTTTTTTTTTATATTACCCGGGAGGGCAAATGACTCTACTCCACCTGATGTTAAGTGGTAGTAGAGTCCAAACGCGAAGACGGCCAGTACAGTCGGGAAGAAGATTCTGCACTAGCCGCCCTCGCCTTGCCGGCCCGCAAGATGCCTCTTCACGCCTCGCTTGAAGTTTTAGCAACCACATGGGGAAACACGCCTCCACACTTTGCCCATCCCTTTCATGGCAATACGTCGCTCGCTTCACGTCTCTTTTCCATTCTTTTTTCCCATATGGTAGCGCATCAAAGCAGGAATAACGGTCGTACAGCGGTGCACACCCCCACCATACCCACGCTGTTTGAGGTCGAGTTCACTAACATCCGTGGACTCCACGCTAACCTCAACGCTGTCCACCACCATCTCGAGACAGCACGGCCAGCAATGTTGTTTCTAACGGAGACACAAATACTCCGTCCTGCCGATACCAGCTACCTTAATTATCCCGGCTACATGCTTGAAGAATCCTTCAAAGCGAAAGCCGGAGTATGCTTGTTCGTCAGGATGGATGATGCTGTCACCGACTGCGCTGCTTGGAGGACCCCTCCTTCTCCATGTTGGTGGTACGTGTGAATCTGGTTCGTCAGAGTCGGGTCTACGTGTGCCTCTACAGATCCCACAATGGTGACTTGGAGACAAGCCGATTATTTTACCATCTTAGTCGGGTGGCAGCGGTCCTAACGCGGAATCGGTGTTTTTGGGGGATTTTAATGCTCACCATGAATCATGGTTGAAATCCCTCAAAACTGACCATGCTTTTGCTCTCACACATGACTTGACCCAACTGGTTGATCAGCCCACCAGGATCCCAGACATTGATGGGCAAGCGCCTTCTCTACTGGACCTTCTGCTGACTTCTCACCCGGTGGAATATCAGGTTGTGGTTCAAGCTCCACTTGGTTCTTCGGATCACAGCCTCATATCTACCAAAGTGCCACAGGCCAAGCTGCCGCCACCAGCGGTATGCAAACGTCGCGTTTGGCACTACAAGTCGGCAGATTGGGACGGTATGCGCGATTACTATGCGTCAGTCCCTTGGAAGGAAAGTTGCTTCAGTGGGAATGACCCGACAGCTAGTGCCGCTGCTGTTGCTGGCGAGATCATGTTGGGAATGGAATACTACATTCCTAGCTCAGATCTCGACAGTAGGGGTACGCGTAACCGACGCTGTATTATCTAAGCAGGCGGCATATCGCGAGTGGATCAATGGCTGCATTAGCGGGGCATCTAACATTGACTCACTGAAAGCAATCTACAATAAAAACTCTAAATAGCTTCTGGCGTCTGACCAAGTCTGTGCAAAACAATATCTGCCAACCTTCGCTGAGACCGCTCAGAAGTCCGGACGGATCGTTAATATCCATTTACGAAGTGGGAAACAGCCCGATTGTAGTGTCGTGGTTATTTCTTCGCATAATTTAATTAAATGTAGTTTATCGTCAGAACCCGTGATCATGACGTCAACATAAAAATCTTTGTTTATTATTTTACGAACTTCGGTGTTCGTAGAATCGAATGCTAATTATTATAAGCAACGAACACTTTAAAAAGGCGCCGACGCGGTACCATAGGTTCGCGTTGTAACCCCTTTTCAATAATAAGAAGCGCCGTTTAGCCTGAGTAAATGATTCACCTAATACTTCGGGTGATGCCTTTAACGGTATCTTAACGATGAAACGTCCCTCGTCAATGCGCGTCGTATTACGAGAGAACAAATCGCAAGCACGTTCAGCATCTGTACGCGTATCACGATTCCTAGGCATCTCTTCGACTTCCCAGAATTGGCGTTGTTTTGTATCTATCGATTGCGAAAAATTACTCTGAATATTACTAGCGTATACTATTTAGCGTATTTGATGTAATAGACGCGGATAATATCCAGCCTAAATGCGTATTTTGTAAATATGGTCCGTTATGTAACCTTATATTGCCTTTGTTTAATAATTCCCAAAACTTATCTGCGCCTATCAAAATATCAATTTTTCGAGAATCAAGAAAATGTGGGACGACCAGCTGTACATTATGTGGAATACAAAATTTAGCACGTTCGTAATGTACAGTGGGCAACGTAGATGAAATCTGTGATAATACGACACATTTTTCACGAAATTTGGTTGTGTAAGGATTAATTCGCGATTTTATAATAATATCGCATGATTTATTACATTGCGTGTCTGAATTACCTACACCCCTAATCTCGTGAATGGACTGTAATGTGACTGTGACTGTAAAACTTCGTTCACTACCATTATCAAGCAGGGCATTCGCACGTATATAAACATTTTGTCGACTCCGTACTTCGATTAACGCAGTGGAAAATAAAACCGGTCGTAAAGAATAATGTGTGCGTCTATTAGATAAGTGTGCATCATTTGTATTGCTACTTGAATCCGCAGAGTATGCGTGCGAGTGTAGACTTAGTTGCTGGTTATCGAATGACGAGTGAAGACTAACGGAACTGTTAGATATGTTTTTTGAGTCGTTTTGAGGCGCTTGCGGACAAATAATCGAGTTGTGCTTCTTTGTACAAAATTTACACCCTCCATATTTACAAAATCGATTGTGTGATTAGCATAACGAAAACAATTTTCACACAGGTTATTATCGCGAATAAGTTTTAGCTTGAAATCTAAATTAGAATTAATAAACTATCTCTATATCAAAATATCTCGGTGATCAAGATTGCACATAATACATTTTTTGCTCGCGTAGTGACGATGATCGTGCGGTTTACTGGTAGAAACATTGCATTTGTGTGATATTGTGATTGTTTTTATGTTATTTTTTTATTCTTTTGTGAACTTAATATTTTGTGTAGTATTATGTAAACCTTGCAATGTTTCTAGCATGTCCACCCGATTTTTGAGAAAGCTTATTAAATGATCAACTTTTATTTTTGAATTATTATTTAATGAAACGACTTTAAATTGCTGCCACTCACGTTCAGTGATTCTATCCAGCTTTGAGACTACGATAAATATAATTAATGTATCCCAGGTATCGACAGGCTCACCAAGAATCTTTAGAGAGCGTAAATTTTTTAATATAATATTTATGAGAGTGCGGATTGATGCAGGAGGCTCCGTGCTTAACGCTTGAATATTGAATATTGTTTTACGTGATTATGAACTGATAATCTACTATTATTATATCGATTAAGTAGGTCCCATGCGATTGAATAACTATCGGAAGTAAATTCTAGTGCATCGATCACCGATTCCGCGTTGCCTTTAAATGTCTTTTAGTACCAGCGACAGAACCGTATACCTATATTCCAGCCAGTGTTCGTATGCCCCGTCAAAGGAAGGTAATGTTATTGTAGGTAGTTTAACTGATCGTAATTGACTATTACAGCATGATTTGGAACAAGTAGTGATCTCACCATTACTACCACTGGTACCACTATTCAATAAGAACTCAGCTTGAGAGAGGGTGCTATAATAGCAATCTTAGAACTGTTATCTTTGAGGAAGTTGCTCGTCATAATCACACTCAGGAACACTTTCTTCGATCTTTGACTGAATGATATTAAATTCGCGGTACAGGTTCGTGGCGCCTTTAATTCTAAATTTTAAATCAATTTTATTTTGTACAGTACCTAATTTAATATCAAAATACTTATATAAATACCGAATCTAGTTAGCCTAGTTTTCAAAATGCCGCATTTTTAATGAATTCGCGTACTAATAATTCTACCTTCTCATCAGTGAGACCTAACTGGAGGATTGCAAAATGAGGAGTACTTACTGTTTTTGGCAGAACAAACCACGTCGACAAGCGTCTGCTACGGGTTCTAAGCGCGGTATTCCAAGGTTCTTAGTCGATAGCTGAAATTATATACGACACCATATAAAACAAAAAAAAACAAGGGTTGGATAGTTAGCGGATGGGTTGACCGTACCGAAATTCACACGCAGCCTGCCTTCCATATCCAGCAGCTCCTGAACTTCTTCTAGCTTCAGCGGTTAATATTCACAATATTCGCAATATATTCAATATATTCAATTTAGCTTGCGTGGTTTCTTAATTTGGCGTCGAAGGACCAAAATATTAACGTTCGGAATTTTAAAAAAAAGTCGTATTCAATGATATGCGTTTTACTCGATTAATAGTTCAAGTCGTTAAGATTTTAAAAATTTTCTTGCAGGACCAATCGTTGTTCTGTCTGACATTTTCGCGATATGTTATTGCTGTTGTTCCGTAACCGCTCAAACAGTTTGTATTCATTTTTCTTGTTTTTTTATGTTTAGAACCAGTATTACCACAAAACGTTGAGAACACGCGTAGAAGAAGAGTAAAATAGTTAAGAAAGAAAATATTTTTCCCTATGCCTCCGATTTCATCTAATTAATAGTAAACTATAAATTAGAATTAGTTATTTGGGTCAGGGGAACTGGTGCACAAGTTCCCAAAGGTTACATATCTGGTTGTAAGATTGTCAATCTATCTTGTGGCTATTTTATCTGTTCTAATAAATGTTGCAGGTTCCAATAAATAATAATAAAAAAAAAACAAATATAAATTCTGAAAATTTAATATATCGACCATGTTGACTAATGTTTCAGATAAAATTAAGTATCCGCTTAATCATGGACGTCTGGACGATACGTAGCTCTGCCGCTGAGTAGGGACTCATAGTGCCAGTCTCAAGCCTGGAACAAGGAGGAGAGTTGGCTGCATGCAATATTGAGAACGTGTGATATCATTATTTTAACATAAACAATTAAAATTTAATTTTGTAATTGAATAATATTTTCGCCATCCAACTGAATTTTTCCAATAAAACATAGACACGGATGCTGTCGTTTTATTTTACTTAAACATTAATATTTACAAAACACTTAATAGAATGAATCAAAACAACTTCATTTGTAATATGGTAAACATTGACTGCAGTGAAATTAAGGGCACTACTCGTAGACAGAGAAACTAAGCTTATCTGTCTACGGTACTACTATAGTGTGAGTGATATACCATTACAAATTGTGATATGAATATTTATATGTATTAAGTTTTACTCCTTAAATTACATCTACCAATAGCCTATTCTAACCATTAGAGGAGTAAAGAGAAATAAATAAACGTTGACATTCAATTGACATGATATAATTGCTTGAGATCATAGACTAGCTTCTCTGTCTACGATTGAGATAAAAAATAAATATGATATTCATTATGGGCACGGTAAAAATGGCGTTTCGAATCTGGTTTTTCATGATTTTTTATCCATATTAAATACATTAATTAAAATTTATTATGGCAGGCCCCAGCCCCACCCTATCTCAATGATAGAAAACACTTCATATGTTATCGTAATTGATTCTTTTAACATAGTATTGTAGTTGAGTCTATACCTGGCTGGTCATAAAAGAAATGAAGGAGTTGTCAAAGAGGTGATGTCTATAATTTACAACATGGAGGCAGCGATTTTGTTAAATATTAATTATTAATATTTAAAATGTACGAAGTGCACTAAATTTATAAAAGAAACGTGAACAAAAAATTATTTATTTTCAAGGAAATGTGATTGACTATTATAAGGCAAGATATATTAATTTAATTCAAAATGGAACACGCGCGACCGCCATCTGAACTAAGAATGGACGTCGGAGGTCCTGTCAGCTGGGCTAATGCATGGAAAAATGGAAGCAACAATTTTTATTATATTTGAAAGCTTACGTAACATTAATGCGGGTAAAAGGCCTTGTTAAGGGTGTGGTTATTTACAATGTGATATAAACGGTGAGTTTCCGGCACGATATCTTCGGTGTTTTTCTTGCGGTAATCAAGGACACGTTGCACGTATTTGTAAGTTGTATCGTTATTCAAACAGTGCTCATAATAAAGTCAAGCATGTATATGAAATTGAAGATGACAATAATGCTAGTAATATCAAATCTACCGATATTTTTTTAATTTCTGTTATAGCAGGTAAAAGAAATACTTCAGATAACTGGAGTCAGGAACTTATTTCTATATTCGGAAAGGAAATTTTTAAATTGGATACAGGAGCTGATTACAACGTTATGTCTTATCGTAGATTTAAAGAGTTAGGTTTTAATGATAATATTATAATTAAAAAGAAATACCTTTAGTATCGTATACACAAAAAAAGATACCAATTAAAGGAATTTTCGGCTTTATGCCTTAGTCATATAAAAATGTAACATATACATTAAAATTTGCATTAGCTGACATGGAATATAATAGCGTGCTGGGTCAGAAATCATGTGAGACTTTGGGCTTAGTGAAGCGTATAAGAAAAATTGAAATATTGAATTATAATGATGTTTTTTAAGGGTTAGGATGTGTACCGGGGAAGTATCATATAGTTGTTGATCAATCCGTTTCGCCTGTCATATCGGCATCGAGAACAATTCCTCATGGCTTACAAGATCGATTAAGAAAGGAGTTAAAACTAGCACTATGAGTCCTTATCCAGCGGCAGAGCAGCGGCTAGGTAGCGTCCAGACGGCCATGATCTACGTTAAGAGGATACTGTATTTTATACATTTTATCTGAAACAGTAGATAACATAATCGGTATTCTAAATTTTTACGAACTTATTTTTTTGATTATATTATTTATTGGAACCCGCAAAATTTATAAAAACAAATAAAATAGCCACATAATTGATTGATAATCTCACATACCTGGAACTTGTACCCCGGTTTCCCTGACCCCAAATAACTAATTTTAATTTTTAGTCTACTATTAATTAGATGAATTTGAGCAATCGGAGTCATAGGAAGAAATATTTTCTGTCTTAACTATTTTGCGCTTCTTCTTATTTTGTTCGCGTGTTCTAAACATTTTGCTTTCGTCAGCACATTTTGTGGTAATACTGGTTTTAAAAAAACTGATAAAAAATCAATATATCTTTACTTTAATGAAAGCTAGTTAAACTTTACCTAACTACATTCTCTGTTACAGGACAACTTTCTACCACAGTTTGAACAATATCATTTACTAGAGCTGCGTCTAGTTTTTTTTTATCAGGTTTTTCAGGAAAAGTCAGTCAAAGTCAAAAATCTTTATTCAATACTCGCTGACCCGGCAAACGTTGTTCTGCCATATAAATTATATCTACTGAATATTTTAGTTTTTAAATAAAAAGTAGCGAACGTATGGCAGTGTGTGGGGATGGGATCTATGACAGACAAAGGAAAGGAGCGCTGTAGACGATAACCGCCGATAAAAACTAAACAACACCAACCATTCATTTTCTTAATTAAATGTATTTCATTAATGTAATGGAAATATTCATTGTTTGATTAAAAGTTAAATATAAAGTAATAAAAGGAACATATTTTTATCCCAAAGCAGTTAATTAATTTCGAAGGGCAATTGAGTTTACGATATTTTTTGTCAGTCCGTCTTTAGCCAACACAAATAAGCTTAATGGTTTGCCCATCCGAGAACATGCCACGTATACTTACTTGTCCGTGTGATAAGCATGGTGTGCCCAAATCTAAGGCACAAACGGTCATCGTTTTGCCTTGCGACTTATCGATTGTCATTTTACATTATATGTATATATGCATGAAACACCGCCCTGCGAATTTTTTCATTCGTTTATTTATTATTGTTTTCTTAGGTTACGGATTTTGTGTGTGAGTGGTAGCTAATCGTACATTCGTCCCACATTATGAGACAGAGCTTTCGAAAAAGGTGGTCCTTTATTTGTTTTCCTTATAAAATTGGTAAATGATCACTCTCATCCATATACATTGGCACTATAAAAATATTAACCATTCCTTGCATCGCGAATGCGCCACCGACCAAACTTGGGAACTAAATTGTCCCTTGTGCCTGTTACACAGTTACACTGGCTTCATCGGCCTTTAAGCCGGAACACAACAATAATAAATTTTGCTGTTTGGCGGTAGAATATGGGACAAACATAGTACATACGGATGAAACATAATATTTGCGCTGGCTATTTCGCTGTCGCATTGTTAGCCATCAGTGTGATATTAATTTAAATTAATCCTTTTATAATTCCAGTGAGGCAACCGCGTCTTTTTATTGCCTTTCAATCGATTCGGTTATTAGCAACTAACAGTTTCTATTAAAACAGACAAATTAAATTACTGCTAAATATATTTTGAAATATAGTTTAATATTTTACACAACTCGAGATGATTTATTTCTCACAAACTATTTAAACAAACATAGTATGTTCAAAGGTGACGCTGCTAACAGAATTCAAATGGAATTAAGTTTTACTTATAGATTTAAATAATTAAATTTGATTCAGAATAATGGTATTATTTCTAAAGGATTTTATTTTGAATATTGTCAAAGTAATTTAAACCCTTTAACAAAAAATTAACCATCAAACATGTCTTTAAAAGTTTCAAGCAGTTTCAAGCAAGCAAGAACAGTACTATAAATTAAATATTGTTATAATTTCTTGATAAATAATGGTCTTTGATTTTGTTTTTGTTTTTTCTTTTGATAGTTCAAGATAGATATACATCATCATCACTGGTTCCTCCTGGCTGGCCTAGGCCAGTCTGGTCTGGTCTAGTCTTTGTTGGATTTGTTCGTCTGTTCTTTCTGCTCTATTATTACGCATACTTATTAGTTTGACGGCCCCCTTGCGTCTTGCTAGCATTTTTCACTGTTACACACACACACACACACACACACACACACACACCAATAGACCCAATTGTTGTATTTACTGATAAAACGGTATACCAATAATGTATTTGATCTTTTAGTATTTTATTAACCTTTTCAATATTATTAAACACGTTTATATTTCTTATCAATGAAATAAATCGTTAAATATTTTGCAAATTTTTAAATGTCAAAATGACGGGACGCTTCTCGTAAATGACGTAGACGTGAGTTCGATGAGGTTCACTTTAAGTAATTATTTTGATATTGTTCATATAAAATACTAAAATCGTGATAACAAAATGGGATGATGGTTTAGGATTGTGAAAATTTGGGGTTATATATATTTTTGATGCTTAATCCAAATCATGTACAAATTAAAAAAAATAAAAAATCTGGATATGGATACCCTTATCAGCTAGCGGTATGAAATATACTTTACGACCTATTCTCATACCTCCCAAATATACATAACTCCTTCGGTTTTTTTAATCTTTACTATATCCTCGTATCCGTATCCGTAACAGCCTGTGAATGTCCCACTGCTGGGCTAAAGGCCTCCTCTCCTTTTTGAGGAGAAGGTTTGGAGATTATTCCACCACGCTGCTCCAATGCAGGTTGGTGGAATACACATGTGACAGAATTTCAGTGAAATTAGATACGTGCAGGTTATGTCACTAAGTTTGCTTCCACAGTATAGCACGAGATGAATTATAATCACAAATTAAGCATATGAAAATTCAGTGGTGCTTGCCTGGATATGAACCCACTTACCACTGGGCCATCTCGGCTCTATAATAGACTACCTATGTTTAACACATTCGCATCCTCTACACTTTTCATATCTTCATACGCTATGCCGTCATACATTGTGTTAGTGAACCCTCTAGGAGGGTCCTCGGCAATACATACAATAATAGCCTTGAGCCCACGTCGTGGGTTCTTGGTATACGGTAACGACTCGTGATAAAAAACGCTCGAATATAGTTAAATTGGATATTTTTCGGATCATTTTGCTATAAGCAGTAGTTTTAGAGGCGTTCCCGTGCTTAGTGATAGTAAAAATGAGCATTCAATGAAACATGAGTAAGTTAACAAAAATTTATTTCACTTGCTTCGATCATGTGACAGTGGTCTTCAACCTTTTTGTAGTTTTCATGCTGTTTGTCAATAATAATAAATAATTCATTGAACATTGTCTTTTTGTACATGTTTGTTTTGCACCTCCTAATAAAACTCGCCTTGTCAAGGAATAAATAATTTATTATTATTTCGAAGCTATTACATAAAGTCCATTCTTATTTATGATAGCCAATTCCGCTGTCTTTAATTTTTCTGGTTCCGCAATGGTGTGCCTTTTCTATTTAAATTTAATGTTCATGTACTGTATAATATCTGTATATTTAACAATTCTTCTGCTAAACCTACGCTAGTATGAAAACTATCTGTATATATGTGTTTCTAGTGGCTACATGTAAGGCCGCGGACGCGGATCCTAGGTCGGTACAATAAAATTATTGAGTTTTTCTGTCGAAAATTTTCAGCGGCTGCAGCCCGGTGTCCACTGTCCACTGGGCTGCAGCCGCTCCGCTCAATCCGCATTGGAGCAGCGTGGTGGAATAAGCTCCAAACCACCGTCTTAACTTCGCGCCAATTCCAATTTATAAAAATTTAGCATCAAAAAGATGATTTTACAAAAATCTCTAATTGGTCTTTTAATTATTAGAACACGAAATCTTATAAATTTGAACACATTGAGCAATTACTGTACCTTTTTATTCATTAACAAAATGGCGGTTTTAAATTAGCGCGTGTTTTTTTTAAAAACTATTAAATTGGAATTAAATATTCCAAAAGCTAAACGATTTAAATATTTAAGAAAAAACAAAATATATCGCACCAAAGCAAATAAAACAAGAGTGTAGATTTTTTTTATATTTCATTTCTAACTTCACAAAGTTTTTATTTTGTATTTTATTTATTCCACGTTTTCTACACCTGCAACCTACGTTGGTATCTAGCAAGAAGATAAAATTTATTGAAAAAATAAATATGTTTAAAACAAAAAACCAAAGCGTATACTAAATAGGTCTTGTTAAAATGACCATATATTACCGAGGTACTAGTTAGTATGTGCGTTCTTCATAAAGTTGTATAAGTATTGAGTATGTATACCACATACATATATATCGACATATAACAGGTGTGCTTAAATAATTAAAAAAACGATGTACTGTGAAATCGTTAACAATATTTTTTTGTCATGTATTGATTGTGTGTAAAAAGCTAACTCGTCGGGAAAGAAGACGTAAACCTTAACCGAAGATAAATTGGAATGATCACATTCAATCTGTAATTTCACGTATAAGGAAAATAATGTATATAAAACATGTCTTAGGGCATCTGTTTGTTTCCAGACTTTAAAAACTCTATATTACGCACTTGTGCAGTCTAATATCACTTACTGTATCACAGCGTGGGGAGGTGCTGCTAAGATCAATATACTTCGATTAGAGAGAGCACAATGACTTTTACTATCTCAGCCTATCCGTTTCCCTACAGTTGAACTATATAAATCCTGTAAAGTTCTCAAAGTGCGTCAACTGTATATACTGCAAAAAATTCTTCGGAAGCATAAAAATATTCCCTATAATACTATGTTGGTATCTAACAAACGCAAAAGTGATAGGGTTTGCCGGACCATTCCATTTAAATCAACAATAGCAAGTCACCAATACAATTATTTGAGCTCAATCAATATATAATAGAATAAATAAGAAGAACAATATTTTTTCACTTTCAACTTACTAGTGTAAAATTCAAATGACCAACTGGCTTCTCAATTTGGGCTATGATAAGACTGAATTATTACTAAAAAGATAAATATAACATTGACCCAACTTATTTTTCCTTCCTACCCCATGCCTTCCTTATAGTTTATATATTTAGATGTATATATATGTATATATTATATTTTGTTAAATTAAATGATATTTGATTGTTATGTTTGCAATGAACAAATAATAAATGCTGTCGAATTGGAGGACGTTAGCTGCTACGACACAGTATTATACTATTGTATCTACTATCGTATACATTGTTTAAGATATGTATAATTTGGTCAAAATAAATAAATAAATAAATAGCTGGTTGGTTAACGGGTAGGGCCTTTGATTTATCAGTTAGTATCAATAGTAGTGTACGAGTGTTCATAGAATTAACTGTAATGACGATTTACGTTTTGTATAATGCAAACTCTTATAACATTTATTCTCATTACATCGTTGCCAATATAACGTGTACCTTACTACCGATTATATATTATTATGTTATACTGATTCCGATGAGTTATTTTTTGTCAAGTTGTAAATTTTACCTCATTTAAGACGATTTTGGCGGCTAGTGTATTTAGTTTATCGAGCGTGGGATTCTGATTACTTAATGGTCTTTGTACAAAATGTATTGAAAAGCTATAATATTCATTTCTAAATTAAAAGTGTCGTAAAAGGCCTTATGAGATAAAAAATGTAATTATGTTTATGTTTTAATATTTTTATTACTTATAATAAATATTGTGTACTTTTGCTAGTATCGTTGTTATAATATTCTAATAATATTTTACTTCAGTTATTATTAAATCTAAAACATTTCAGAAATGCATCGGTTGCGTATACTCTCATGTGTAACGAAATCTTTTGTTTGATATTTATTGGGGGCCAAATGTCGGGTACTTGGGTATCCTCAGTTCAATAGATGCCATTGTAGCCATTTTATCTTTACCTGCGTATCTTTACACGCACCGCACCTAACCTGTACTGTTTAGTTAATTTTTGTACAGCATCGTAGATCGGAAAACATGTATGGAATAATTATTTCTTCAACCCATTTAAGTCACTATTAAATATATATTTAGTGAAACTTCAGGGATTCACTAATGATTATAAAAAATAATCATCAATCTAAAATCAAAATAATGCCCACTGTCTACAGTTACAGCTCAGTTGTCCGTCATCCATGTCGTTGTTAAATTTGCAATTCTTTCTTTCCGTCTGTTTGTCCAGTTTAATTTTTGGAACGGCTAAATTACAAATTGGTCGTACCCAAATCAGTTAAGCCGTTTCTAAGATTAAGGCGCACAAGTAGACAAAAATTCTGACATTGCATTGGGTTCTATTTCGTTGATAAAGGCCCACGATAATAGTTTTACTCATATATCTTCCATGTATAGACAGCGATCAGTTACATTTTTATTATATGTATAGGTATAAATTTTATGATTTTCAAATACTTTATTCATTACTTTCAAATTCTTTCACTGTGAGTGAATACTATAAAAGAGATGAAAACGGGTCCAATGGTGAGTGGAAGATAAATCAGATAATAATTATTTATATTGGTAGTTATTATTCCTCCGTCAATTTGCTGCAATTATAAAACGATTTGCTCCTACGAATTATCCTCTTTACGCGTAAGCCAAGATGGTGGAAACTACAGACGGCGGTCATAAGATTTGGCCCGTCCATTTGTTTAAATTATATTGATTGAAGAAAAAACATTTTACGTAATTTTATATGCATATATATCAAACGAAACTTATATAAGTATATAAAGGAATAAGTAAATTCTAAAACACAGTGGAATAATAAGGTAGAATGGGCTCAAAGTAAAGATCTTTGAAAATGTTAAATATGTCTTATATGAACCGACTGATATTTTACTTTTATAAATACCTACCTAACATTTTTCGTGGAATTATTACACAGTGGAATCAATAAATATTAACAAAAGACTAAGTGTTCGAGTATACGATTATTAGGAATACAAGATTAGCGTTAACGATTAAACAATTATGCAATTAGTTATTTATGTGTCGGCGCATAGGACTCATATAATCAACTGAATTATAGAATTTCTATGGTCCTAATTTAATTTCAAAATTATTCAATAAAAATAAATTGCATTAGACTATAAATTATTTATTATTTATTATGAATAATGGCAATGTCACCGTGCCAGACTAACGGCAGAAATCGATTGGACTTCTCACACTCTCTTCTCACGCTCTCTTCAGCGACGAGAAAATTATTGCAAGCCGTCTTTCCTAGAAGGTAATTACTAATTCCGGTTAACATTTAAACAGAAATTAATCAAGTGCATTCCTTCTTACATTGTCTTTGTATTATGCTCCATTCTAATTATTCTTAGTTTAATTAATATATATTTTTAAAAATATAATTTAATTATTAACATGATAATAACTGAGACTAATATTTGAAAGCATTGTCCGATTTATTTCCATTTAGATTTAAATTTTAATAAAATATGGTACGTAAACGAATTGCCTCGGTAGTTAAGTGGCTCGTTTAGTCCGCTGCTGATCCCGACGTCCCAGGGTAGACAATGGCTGACAAATTCGCAATGTACAGTTTTTTTAATGCGATCCTATATGGGGAAAAACGTAACGATTTGAGACGATATTTAAAACGATCGTCGATTTGCGATTACCTGTCTACAGAATAAATAAATGAACCTTGAGATGTAAAAAACATTATTCGAAACAGATTAAACATTAATTTAAAAAATGTCCCAAATAAACGAAGTTTATTCTTATACCCGTTTAAATATTCAAGATGTAGGATACAATTAGTGTCACTTTGACTCGAACTGAAATCTATTCTGCGACACCAAATGTTAAAAATACGTTAAGTATCTTTGAAAATAGAAAAAAAAAAAAATTAAAAATAAACCTTTTTAGAATTCTAGCCATTCATTCCTTAACTGGAAAGCAGTCACCGGCGTTTGCGAACAAACCACCGAAAAAGCAATTGGACCCCAAATTAGCAGACGATATTGTCAACACCGTCGCTGAAAGTTGCAATGTTCCTAAAAGGTTTGTTAGGTTGGTATTCATTTTTTAATCTTATAACTTTTGTACCTTTTAACTTTTTTTTTAGATAAATTATTAAAAAAATGAAATATTTTTGTATTATACCATCTAACAGAGGTTCAGATAACATAAAACTAATTATTAGAAGTAATTATGTAAATGACAAAATATGTTTTAGTAGTCCGACGACTTAGTGTTAAAAAAATTACATGAGCTCCATTACGACGAAATGTTGCGACGAAGCAAAGTTATTTAGAAATCGTCAACGGTTCAGAAAAAAGCGCGAACAACAAAACCGAGAGAACGTCCCGCCATCTTCTGCATCATCTCTTTGAGATTAAGGAGACAAAGATCTAATATCAATTATCAATCTAATATGTAATTACTTTAAATGATGTATATTTTATAAATTTCATGACCGTGATTAAATGTAATAAATAGATATGAAAATAAAGCATACATACACGGTATCTTAGTTTTTTTTTTTTGATCATAAATATAACAGCATCGAAATAACCCAATGGAAACATGTAAAGTTTAATCTAAGATCGAGTGTGTGTGTGTGGTATGTGTACTACATTTGAATATTTGTAGTAGCAGGGTCATCAAGTAGGTACCTACCACTGAGTTTTCATGTTTAATTTGTGTCTGTCGTTCGTGACTGTCAACCATTGTAAAGCAGTGTGATGGATTAATCTTAAAACTTTCTCTCTATAAAAAGAGTCGTACGTACTTAAAATAATATCCAAATTTTAATAAAGACGAGAGGATTAAAATAATTCGATTCATACATAATTTACCTGTCATATAAACTTCATTCATTGGATATTTATTTAGTGATTAGTAATTTTAGTATCGCCTATTTTAAGTTAGTTATCATAAAACTAAATCGTTTTTGAATTAATTAACAAATTAAGCTTTTAAAACTGTCGCAATTCGTACCGCTAGTACAAGTACGATATGAATAAAATAATACCTTTACAATTTTACCTATATTTTTCAATACATTTGCCCTCCATAGATTGGAGACATTTTGAGGCTGCTACAATGTTCAATCAGTAAGTTACAATAATAATCAATGAATCGGTAATCTATAGTTATAGTCAGACAGACAGACTTCCGTTCCGCGGCCTTTTTCTGCAAGCATGACACTCGCAGAATGAGACCATCTCCATCTAATTTGACACATTTACATATTTTTTTAATATATTTTAACATATAACATATTTTGTCTAATTATTAACATTAAAAAAAACTATATTATTAATCAAGTAGTATTTTACTAACAAGTAGTAGTAGTACTTTCAGTAGTAGTAGTTTGTTTTCTTTTACGTTTGTAGGATTTTCGGCGGTATGAATCGGTAATTGAGGATGTTTCCGGTGCAAAAAAAAAAAGTTTTAGATCATAAATTCGAAAATTTAAAAAATATTTATCTTTAATACTACTTATACCACAATATTTATCTTGTTTGCTAACTGTAGAGCTAATAAGGCTTCTTAAAATTCTTGATATAGTTCTTGTCCCGTTTATAATTTCGACACCAATAGATCTTGTTTCGACTGTTGAAATTTAAACGTTATAAATTAAAATTAACCCTTATTCAGATTTGTTATCTATGTATAATAGGAAGCTATCACTTACAATAAATAAAAATTTTTCTTAAGAAAAGCTTATCAAGAAACAGTAAAACTATTGATCGATTCGAATTTATTTAGACGTTACAGTTCAAATAAGCTTCCGATAACAATTGTCAGCAGTTATTCAGGGTATCGTGGAATACACATGTGGCAGAATTTCAATGAAATTAGACACATGCAGGTTTCCTCACGATGTTTTCCTGCACCGTAAAGCACGAGATGAATTATAAACACTAATTAAGCATATGAAAATTCAGTTGTGCTTGCCCGGGTTTGAACCCACGATCATCGGTTAAGATTCACGCGTTCTAATCACTGGACCAATTCGGCTTTTCAATGAACCAAAATTAAACTTGGTGGCTCGCTTGAAAATTTTTAAAATTATTTATTACAAGTTTTCGCGCGCGTATTCGCGGGAGGGACATAAGTTATAAATACAGTATAGTGTAGTGTCCTTCTTCGGGTTTCAGTTTCATTCGAAATATCGTCAAAAAAGCGTAAGAACCAGACAGACGCAGTTCCATATGCATTTTTAACATTAATATAGAATGGATATACGATAAAATACCTGAAAAGACGACTTTGTATCGACGATATCTAATTTTATTATCGTATAATAACTCAATATTTACATCATTATTACATTATTTTATGATGTTAAAAAAGTATGTTAATTACGATTTGACGTAATTTAATTTATCAAAATAAACGTGAATATTTTTATTCGATTAGTAGACAATGTTTTAACCTGCATGTCTAATAATAATGGACTGTTAAAATTACCTACTGAATCCTATCTACTTCCAATTATCTACCTATATTTGAGAAAACGTAGCTACCATCTTCAAAGACAACATGATCAACTGTATTGTGTATGCAGAATACTGGGTTAAATAAATATTGATATTCCAAACATTATCATAAACATATTTTTATTCATATGTTTTGTCGAAGTAAGATCGAAGAGCTTAGTGCGTGTCAGTATTTTATTAAATATCATTGGTTAAAATTAAAAATAAAACTTATATGTATAATTTCGATCGAGAGACAGATAATAATAATAAGGAATCGATAGGTATCCGATTGGTAAGAAATAAGTCTTTTTTCAATTACAAAATACTTAATTTTGTCTAATAATGTCTAAAGCCTCCTAACCTAAGCCTGTTTTAAGATTATCTCCTTAAACTAACATATGCGATTGAAGATGAAGAAAGTATATTTTAGAATTAGTAACATTTTAAAACTTCAATAAAAAAATTCAGTGTATGAGAATTTTAAAGGTTTCTAATTGTCCAGAAAATGTATAAGTCTAAAATAATACAGCAGTAAAGCGCTTAAACATTAATTGTTTCAAAGACAATCAATAACTTAGTCGTAATTTTTATGATCCCTTTTAGGGTACTGGACAAAGAAAGTAGCTAGGAAATTACCTGAAAGCTAAAAAACATTATTTTATAAATGCAAGTTCTTGGTACCTTAAACCGCTGTAAAATAAAATTTCATTCAATATTAAACAAAAGAAGATAACAGAAAGGAGCCGAAAGTACAGCCAGCTTATTTGCCTGATTACGAAACAATGGGAGTCGTATAGTGGTTAAGAAACAGCCCCTCGAGTAAGTTGATTTATTTTAATCGGGTTGCAAATTTTCGTCAGTCTACGTTAAGTAGTTGTGCTAGATAGTTTACGTTTAGCGTAGTGACAGATAGTCTGTGATCGAACTCTGTGATCAAATTGACATTTATTTGACAATATGGGTGAGTATTTATTTATTTATGTAGTGTTTAATGTTATTTAAAATATAATTTATTTATTTAAGCATCTCGAAAATAGCTATGGTGATCCTTAACTATTTTCTTGTATTATTTTATTTTTTACTTTCATATGTATTTAGGACAGACCTAAAATGTTTGGTTCGTTATAAAATTAATAACTGTTTGTGCTTAATCAAAATGTCATAGTAGATTTTTTGAGGAAACAAATGAAAATTTTACCTTATTTGTATAAAAATCCAAAACTCATTTAATATATAATTGTTGCCAATTTTCTATAAAAATATGCTAAACCTATATTGATTCGATTTTAAGGTTCCGTTGTTCTTTCAGTAGAAAACATTTTCGCCTCGCAAGTTTTATTGTACTCATGCGAGTTGATTTAATATTTATTTATATAATTTGTATTTATTGTAAAACAAACTAATATTTATTTAAATTTGATGTTATATTAGTGATTTACTAGACCGTGAAGATATTTAATTGACTATTTTTAACCATAGAAATATGTACAGGGATTAAAAAAGTGGTATGCAATGAGCGTCATTATTTTTAATTTTATTTTGCAAATTATTTAAAAAATAGACTTTAAAATTTAATGGGAACTAACTGAACAGGCATCTGTATTCTCTCCGGCATTCCGATTACCCACATAACATAAAATAATCATGACCTTATAGGCTAGGCCACCCCTTTAAATTTTCTTTTTTAATTAATAAATATTTGCGTTCAATTTTATTGTTAATAGATTTAATGAAAATATTATATCTATTAAACGGATTTTTTCAGATAAAATATTAATACTAAAAAATGAAATTTGTATAATAAGGGTTAACAAACATTTCAGAAAATGTTTTTATTTAACTCTATTTGGACTTAATCGGTTATATTGCTTAGTACAACTTTAGTATAATACTTGTTTAAAAAGATACAGGTAGAAACATTAGTTCTAGAAAAGAGCATCCAATAAGATAAGGAAAATAAACAATAGGTTTATTGAGGTTGCCTTGTTATACAAAATAGATTATTAGCCAAAAACATGTACCTTATATTTTATACCTGGAATGGACTACTGAAAGGCACGGTACTTTGGATAACTGCTGACAATTGCTATCGGAATCTTATTTGAACTGTAACTACTAAACAAAATCGAATCGATCAATAGTTTTACTGTTTCTTAGTGAGCTTTCATTAAGAAATATTTATTTATTTTAAATTGCAGGAAATTACACCTGCGATGAAATTGACGCTGCGCACGCGCTGCTGCTGCTGCGCAGCAACTGGGGTAAGAACGATATTACTATTAAGTGATAGCTTCTTATTATATATAGGTAACAAAACTGAATAAGGATTAATTTTAATTTATAACGTTTAAATTTTAAATTTTAACAGTCGAAACCAAGATCTATTGGCGTCGAAACGCAGGTAAAGATAAAACTAAAATTTCTTCTATATGTATGTATTTAACTATAAAACTAAAAACAAATGATGAAAAAATAAGAATTTATTTTTACATTATTTTTTATGGGGGGCTCATATGCCCCGAGGATATATACATATATATATCCTCGGGGCATATGATCGTTAGCTATATATAGCTATCGATATATATAGCTAACGATCACTTTTTTACGCTAATAAACCTTTTTAGTTAGATTTAAATTAACATTTTATGATCTTCAATAACTAAACCAAGTTCGCCTACAAGACATGAAAGATTAAGGATTCTGTGCTAATATTAGAACAATGTTTAGCATCAACTTTTTTAAAGTCTTGTCTTGATCTTCTTGCATTTGAAATAGTCGGTGATCCTGACTAAATTCAAGTTTTGTGCCTTTGTTGGTTCATAATAATTTCGTCCGGAAGCGTAAGATTTTGGATGAAATTCTCATTTACGTGAGGCTGTATGATCAGAATCAAAATCAAATCACGGGTATTTAGATCAGGCCTGTGATGAGACCAGCAGCGATATTCTTGGAAATATTATATACGCAGGTTGTTTGGCTTCAGTAGCAATGCGGCTATTTATAGGTCCTGGTCGGTCCGGCAAAATTTGTATGTAAATTCCCAAGGAAGAAGATCTATTTAGAACGTTATTTGAACTAGTACCTTTTAAATATACCCATAATATTGCCACCTCATTTAGAAACAATGCGTCCAACGTGGCTTCTTTCTACAAGCGGATATACCACCCGCTTTACCCGCTTTTAGTTTTTAATTTCCAGATACCTACAAATAAAAATGTAATAGCCAACTATTTTCGATAAAAAGTACAGTGAATTACTATTTAATAATCATAGAAAAATGATAAACATCCAGCCTACGCCGTTTTTGATTATACTAGGTTTTTTTATAATTTTGAAATATTATTTATAGTGAAAATGAAATTAAAAAGTTTTTGTTTTACCTTGAAAACTTTCAACGCTAGGCGAGCCAGCCAACTGACGATGATTGGTCTGCCGCCTGTCAATAGCTTAAACGGTTATAAAACGGTCGTATATCCGCTTTGGGCTACCTTCCCCTATATATTACGTATTCCCTTTTGGCAATTAATTGCAATTGAATGTTCTTTTAAGCGAGGCGTCATGTACTCTTAAGCCATTTAAGTCATATATAACAAAATATTCTATTAATTTTCAGCTACTAATCAATCATTACCCATGCCAAGTCAGAGCGCACCAAGTATAACTCAAATTGATGATGAAATTAATTCCAGTGACAGCGATACCGACCAAGAGGTAATACTTGCATTCAATGCAAAATTGAATATAAAATTCATTCTTAAAAAATAATGAAATTAAAAACTTCTAAAAAAAATGTATGTAATTGACTTTTTTTACAGATGAACCTCGATTTTACTAAATCCACGATTACATATAATGAAAACAATTGGGCAGAGTCGATAATTAATCGCCTAATAAGTCGATTATTAAAAGAACAATCGATAATACGTAACCGTAGATCAGTTGTCAGCAGTAATCCTCTACCCGATACGAACGCTCAGAATCCTAAACCGACATGCGATCAAGGAACGCAGACCGACCCTTTTCTAAATGAACCTTCAAAGGAGAATTTAGTAAAAATGGAAACGCAAATTAAACGCTTGTACGGGCAGTTCCTGGCCTTGGCACCTAATATTGAAATATATGAAAGACAATTAATGTCCGTTAACAATGTTGATATGGTTTGTATATTCATATATTATTAATATGTGTACATAAGTAGTTAAGTATTTAAATTTAATTATCTCTAAAGATTGACGTAAACTTGACCTAATGATCCAAATAACAAAGAATATAATAATATATAATTACAGAATTTCTATGGTCCTAATTTAATTTTAAAATTATTAAATAAAAACAAATTGCAATTGTTTTTAAAGAGCGCTTGAAATATTGCTTAAAATATTTAAACACATAAACTATAAAGTTATTACGTATTATGAATTACGATACAAAATATTTAATAAATTATTATATTCGCTTATTTATAGACAGCGATTTTATTTATTCTATGGTCTATATAGTGTGTGGCACTGTAATGAGGTGCTCATTATATAATACCTTAATCACCTGTTTATAGGAAAAAAATCAATCAATATATAAAAGCCATTATGGACTAATATAAATTCTAACATAAATAAGTGAATAATGAAAAAAAATAACAACTACCTACTTATTCTGACAATGAAATCAATATAAATATTAAAGTATTTTAAATTCGTAGGTTTCAATTGGAAACGGCAATGTCACCGTGCCTGCCAGACTAATGGCAGAAATCGATTGGACTTCCCACACTTCAGCGACGAGAAAATTATTGCGAGCCGTCTTTCCTAGAAGGTAATAATTCCGGTTAACATTAAAATATAAATTAATCAAGTGCATTCCTTCTTACATTGTCTTTGTATTATGCTCCATTCTAATTATTCTTAGTTTAATTAATATATATTTTTATAAATATAATTTAATTATTAACGTGATAAAAATATATTATGGTAATAATTTAATAAAATATGGTACGTAAACGAATTGCTGCGGTGGTCAAGTGGCTCGTTTAGTCCGCTGCTGATCCCGACGTCCCAGGGTAGACAATGGCTGACAAACTCGCAATGTACAGATTTTTTAATGCGATCCTATATGGGGAAAAACATAACGATTTGAGACGATACTTAAGACGATCGTCAATTTGCGATTACCTGTCTTCAGAATAAATAAATGAATCTTGAGATGTAAAAAACATTATTCGAAACAGATTAAACATTAATTTAAAAAATGTCCCAAATAAACGAAGTTTATTCTTATACCCGTTTAAATATTCAAGATGTAGGATACAATTAGTGTCACTTTGCCTCGAACTGAAATCTATTCTGCGAAACCAAATGTTAAAAATACGTTAAGTATCTTTGAAAATAGAAATAAAAATAATTAAATTAAAAATAAACCATTTTAGAATTCTAGCCACTCATTCCTTAACTGGAAAGCAGTCACCGGCGTTTGCGAATAAACCACCGAAAAAGCAATTGGACCCCAAATTAGTAGACGACATAGTCAACACTGTCGCGGAAAGGTGCAATGTTCATAAAAGGATTGTTAGGTTGGTATTCATATTTTAATCTTATAGCTTTTGTACCTTTTAACTTTTTAATTTTTAGATATTTTATTAAAAAAATGAAATATTTTTGTATTATAACAACTAACAAAAGTTCAGATGACATGAAACTAATTTTTAGAAGTAATTAAGTAAATGACAAAATATGTTTTTGTAGTCCGGAGACTTAGTGTTAAAAAAATTACAGGAGCTCCATTACGACGAAATGTTGCGATATTATAAAAAATAAATAAATGTAAACATTATTGTCTGTGGGAGAGAATAAATAAATTTATTATTATTATTATTATTATTAATTACAGGAGCTCGATTACAACAAAATGTTGCGACGAAGCAAAGTTATACCGAAATCGTCAACGGTCCAGAAAAAAGCGCGAACAGCAAAACCGAGAGAACGTCCCGCCATCTTCTGCATCATCTCTTTGAGATTAAGGAGACAAAGATCTAATATCAATTATCAATCTAATATGTAATTACTTTAAATGATGTATATTTTATAAATTTCATGACCGTGATTAAATGTAATAAATAGATATGAAAATAAAGCATACATACACGGTATCTTAGTTTTTTTTTTTTATCATAAATATAACAGCATCGAAATAACCCAATGGAAACGTGTAAAGTTTAATCTAAGATCGAGTGTGTGTGTGTGGTATGTGTACCACATTTGAATATTTGTAGTAGCAGGGTCATCAAGTAGGTACCTACCACTTATGGCGGGACGCCATCTTCTGCGTCATCTCTTTGAGATTATGGAAACAAAAATCGAATATTAATTTATACCATTTATTAATCAATAAAAATATTTTATTACTTTAAATAGTGTATATTTTATAAATGTTGCCCCGGTTCCCCTGACCCCAAATAACTAATTCTAATTTTTAGTCTACTATTAATTAGATGAATTTGAGCAATCGGAGTCATAGGAAGAAATATTTTCGGTCTTAACTATTTTGCGCTTCTTCTTATTTTGTTCGCGTGTTCTAAACGTTTTGCTTTCGTCAGCACATTTTGTGGTAATACTGGTTTTAAGCACAAGAAACAAGAAAAATGAATACAAACTTAATATATAATATCAATATATCTTTACTTTAATGAAAGTTAGTTAAACTTTACCTTACTACATGCTCTGTTACAGAACAACTTTCTACACAGTTTGAACAATATCATTTACTAGAGCTGCGTCTTGTTTCTTTTTATCAGAATTGTCAGGAAAAGTCAAAGTCAAAGTCAAAAATCTTTATTCAATTTTAGCTGACCCGGCAAACGTTGCTCTGCTTTATAAATTATATCTACTTAATATTTTGGTTTTTAAATAAAAAGTAACGTACGTATGGTAGTGTGTGGGGATGGGATCTATGACAGACGCTAAGCGGAGCAAAGGAACGCTGTAGACGATAACCGCCGATAAAAACTAAACAACACTAACCATTCATTTTCTTAATTCATTGTATTTCATTAATGTAATGAAAATATTCATTGTTTGATTAAAATTTAAATTTAAAGTAAAAAAAGGAGTATATTTTTATCCTGAAGCAGTTAATTAATTTCGAAGAGCAATTGAGCTTATGATATTTTTTGTCAGTCCGTCTTTAGCCAACACAAATAAGCTCAACGGTTTGCCCACCCGAGAACATGCCACGTATACTTACTTGTCCGTGTGATAAGCATGGTGTGCCCAAATCTAAGACACAAACGGTCATCGTTTTGCCTTGCGACTTATCGATTGTCATTTTACATTATATGTATATATGCATGAAACACCGCCCTGCGAATTTTTGTGTTTGTATTTGGATTAACATACTCTTTTATTTCGTTAACTACGTCTTCTTCTAGGTTAGAATCTAATAATTGTATGGATGTTCGTGTATGATTGTCAAATGGCTGAGTCACCGTGGGTTTTCGCTTAACGTCACTAACAACTGTAAAAGATATTTGCCTGCTAAATTAATTGAGAGGGTCTTATATAATTGGTATATCTAAGATGGGATATTCTTGGTCAGTATGTACGGTGTCGGTCGAAGAGGTTGATCGGGGTGGTACATTTTCAGAGGGGTTACCTAATAGAGAATTTAATTCGTCAATTTCCTTTTAGTTTCCTCCATATGGATTTCTCATCTGTATTCTCTCCGGCATTCCGATTACCCACATACCGTAACAGCCTGTGAATGTCCCAGTGCTGGGCTAAAGGCCTCCTCTCCTCCTCCTTTTGAGGAGAAGGTTTGGAGCTTATTCCACCACGCTGCTCCAATGCGGGTTGGTGGAATACACATGTGGCAGAATTTCAATGAAATTAGACACATGCAGGTTTCCTCACGATGTTTTCCTGCACCGTAAAGCACGAGATGAATTATAAACACTAATTAAGCACATGAAAATTCAGTTGTGCTTGCCCGGGTTTGAACCCACGATCATCGGTTAAGATTCACGCGTTCTAATCACTAGACCAATTCGGCTTTTCAATGAACCAAAATTAAACTTGGTGGCTCGCTTGAAAATTTTTAAAATTATTTATTACAAGTTTTCGCGCGCGTATTCGCGGGAGGGACATAAGTTATAAATACAGTATAGTGTAGTGTCCTTCTTCGGGTTTCAGTTTCATTCGAAATATCGTCAAAAAAGCGTAAGAACCAGACAGACGCAGTTCCATATGCATTTTTAACATTAATATAGAATGGATATACGATAAAATACCTGAAAAGACGACTTTGTATCGACGATATCTAATTTTATTATCGTATAATAACTCAATATTTACATCATTATTACATTATTTTATGATGTTAAAAAAGTATGTTAATTACGATTTGACGTAATTTAATTTATCAAAATAAACGTGAATATTTTTATTCGATTAGTAGACAATGTTTTAACCTGCATGTCTAATAATAATGGACTGTTAAAATTACCTACTGAATCCTATCTACTTCCAATTATCTACCTATATTTGAGAAAACGTAGCTACCATCTTCAAAGACAACATGATCAGCTGTATTGTGTATGCAGAATACTGGGTTAAATAAATATTGATATTCCAAACATTAACATAAACATATTTTTATTCATATGTTTTGTCGAAGTAAGATCGAAGAGCTCAGTACGTGTCAGTATTTTATTAAATATAATTGGTTAAAATTAAAAATAAAACTAATATGTATAATTTAGATCGAGAGACAGATAATAATAATAAGGAATCGATAGGTATCCGATTGGTAAGAAATAAGTCTGTTTTCAATTACAAAATACTTAATTTTGTCTAATAATGTCTAAAGCCTCCTAACCTAAGCCTGTTTTAAGATTATCTCCTTAAACTAACATATGCGATTGAAGATGAAGAAAGTATATTTTAGAATTAGTAACATTTTAAAACTTCAATAAAAAAATTCATTGTATGAGAATTTTAAAGGTTTCTAATTGTCCAGAAAATGTATAAGTCTAAAATAATACAGCAGTAAAGCGCTTAAACATTAATTGTTTCAAAGACAATCAATAACTTAGTCGTAATTTTTATGATCCCTTTTAGGGTACTGGACAAAGAAAGTAGCTAGGAAATTACCTGAAAGCTAAAAAACATTATTTTATAAATGCAAGTTCTTGGTACCTTAAACCGCTGTAAAATAAAATTTCATTCAATATTAAACAAAAGAAGATAACAGAAAGGAGCCGAAAGTACAGCCAGCTTATTTGCCTGATTACGAAACAATGGGAGTCGTATAGTGGTTAAGAAACAGCCCCTCGAGTAAGTTGATTTATTTTAATCGGGTTGCAAATTTTCGTCAGTCTACGTTAAGTAGTTGTGCTAGATAGTTTACGTTTAGCGTAGTGACAGATAGTCTGTGATCGAACTCTGTGATCAAATTGACATTTATTTGACAATATGGGTGAGTATTTATTTATTTATGTAGTGTTTAATGTTATTTAAAATATAATTTATTTATTTAAGCATCTCGAAAATAGCTATGGTGATCCTTAACTATTTTCTTGTATTATTTTATTTTTTACTTTCATATGTATTTAGGACAGACCTAAAATGTTTGGTTCGTTATAAAATTAATAACTGTTTGTGCTTAATCAAAATGTCATAGTAGATTTTTTGAGGAAACAAATGAAAATTTTACCTTATTTGTATAAAAATCCAAAACTCATTTAATATATAATTGTTGCCAATTTTCTATAAAAATATGCTAAACCTATATTGATTCGATTTTAAGGTTCCGTTGTTCTTTCAGTAGAAAACATTTTCGCCTCGCAAGTTTTATTGTACTCATGCGAGTTGATTTAATATTTATTTATATAATTTGTATTTATTGTAAAACAAACTAATATTTATTTAAATTTGATGTTATATTAGTGATTTACTAGACCGTGAAGATATTTAATTGACTATTTTTAACCATAGAAATATGTACAGGGATTAAAAAAGTGGTATGCAATGAGCGTCATTATTTTTAATTTTATTTTGCAAATTATTTAAAAAATAGACTTTAAAATTTAATGGGAACTAACTGAACAGGCATCTGTATTCTCTCCGGCATTCCGATTACCCACATAACATAAAATAATCATGACCTTATAGGCTAGGCCACCCCTTTAAATTTTCTTTTTTAATTAATAAATATTTGCGTTCAATTTTATTGTTAATAGATTTAATGAAAATATTATATCTATTAAACGGATTTTTTCAGATAAAATATTAATACTAAAAAATGAAATTTGTATAATAAGGGTTAACAAACATTTCAGAAAATGATTTTATTTAACTCTATTTGGACTTAATCGGTTATATTGCTTAGTACAACTTTAGTATAATACTTGTTTAAAAAGATACAGGTAGAAACATTAGTTCTAGAAAAGAGCATCCAATAAGATAAGGAAAATAAACAATAGGTTTATTGAGGTTGCCTTGTTATACAAAATAGATTATTAGCCAAAAACATGTACCTTATATTTTATACCTGGAATGGACTACTGAAAGGCACCTTATTCTTCAATCAGGAATCTTATTTGAACTGTAACTACTAAACAAAATCGAATCGATCAATAGTTTTACTGTTTCTTAGTGAGCTTTCATTAAGAAATATTTATTTATTTTAAATTGCAGGAAATTACACCTGCGATGAAATTGACGCTGCGCACGCGCTGCTGCTGCTGCGCAGCAACTGGGGTAAGAACGATATTACTATTAAGTGATAGCTTCTTATTATATATAGGTAACAAAACTGAATAAGGATTAATTTTAATTTATAACGTTTAAATTTTAAATTTTAACAGTCGAAACCAAGATCTATTGGCGTCGAAACGCAGGTAAAGATAAAACTAAAATTTCTTCTATATGTATGTATTTAACTATAAAACTAAAAACAAATGATGAAAAAATAAGAATTTCTTTTTACATTATTTTTTTTTGGGGGGCTCATATGCCCAGAGGATATATATATATATATATATATATATATATATAGCTATCGATATATATAGCTAACGATCACTTTTTTACGCTAATAAACCTTTTTAGTTAAATTTAAATTAACATTTTATGATCTTCAATAACTAAACCAAGTTCGCCTACAAGACATGAAAGATTAAGGATTCTGTGCTAATTTTAGAACAATGTTTAGCATCAACTTTTTTAAAGTCTTGTCTTGATCTTCTTGCATTTGAAATAGTCGGTGATCCTGACTAAATTCAAGTTTTGTGCCTTTGTTGGTTCATAATAATTTCGTCCGGAAGCGTAAGATTTTGGATGAAATTCTCATTTACGTGAGGCTGTATGATCAGAATCAAAATCAAATCACGGGTATTTAGATCAGGCCTGTGATGAGACCAGCAGCGATATTCTTGGACATATTATATACGCAGGTTGTTTGGCTTCAGCAGCAATGCGGCTATTTATAGGTCCTGATCGGTCCGGCAAAATTTGTATGTAAATTCCTAAAGAAGAAGATCTATTTAGAACGTTATTTGAACTAGTACCTTTTAAATAGGGCCCCCAAATAATATTGCCACCTCATTTAGAAACAATGCGTCCAACGTGGCTTCTTTCTACAAGCGGATATACCACCCGTTTTACCCGCTTTTAGTTTTTAATTTCCAGATAACTACAAACAAAAACGTAATAGCCAACTATTTTCGATAAAAAGTACAGTGAATTACTATTTAATAATCATAGAAAAATGATAGACATCCAGCCTACGCCGTTTTGGATTATACTAGTTTTTTTTTTTTTTTTAATATTTTAGTGAAAATGAAATTAAAAAGTTTTTATTTAACCTTGAAAACTTTCAACGCTAGGTGAGCCAGCCAACTGACGATGATTGGTCTGCCGCCGAGGTTCAGTACTGCATTTAAACATTTACAATTATGTCAATAGCTTAAACGGTTATAAAACGGTCGTATATCCGATTTGGGCTACCTTCCCCTATATATTACGTATTCCCTTTTGGCAATTAATTGCAATTGAATGTTCTTTTAAGTGAGTCGTCATGGGTGTACTCTTAAGCCATTTAAGTCATATATAATAAAATATTCTATTAATTTTCAGCTGCTAATCAATCATTACCCATGCCAAGTCAGAGCGCACCAAGTATGATGACTCAATTTGACGATGGAATTAATTCCAGTGACAGCGATATAAACCCAGAGTCAGAGTCGATAATTAATGGCCAAATAAGTCGATTATTAAACGACCAATCGATAATACGTAACCGTAGAGTCAGCAGTGCTCCTCTACCCGATACGAACGTTCAGAATCATAAACAGACATTCAATCAAGGAACGCAGACCGACCCTTTTCTAAATGAACCTTCAAATGAGAATTTAAAAAAAATGCAAATTGAATTAAATTGCTTGTACAGGCAGTTTATGGCCTTGATACCTAATATTGAAATATATGAAAGTCTAGTGGAAAGAAATAGGACATCTGAAGATCGAGGACTAGAAGAGATTTTAGATTTAGCAGAACCGACCATTGATCGTCAAAATTCGTCCAGTGTTGAGCTCGAAATGAATGGTGGCTTAAAAATACGGAGAGCATCAGCGCAGACTCCTAACGCAAATTTGCCATTGTCGGTTAACAATGTTGATATGGTTTGTATATTCATATATTATTCATATGTGTACATAAGTAGTTAAGTATTTAAATTTAATTATCTCTAAAGATTGACGTAAACTTGACCTAATGATCCAAATAACAAGGAATATAATAATATATAATTATAGAATTTTTATGGTCCTAATTTAATTTTTAAATTATTAAATAAAAACAAATTGCAATTATTTTTAAAGAACGCTTGAAATATTGCTTAAAATATTTAAACACATAAACTATAAAGTTATTACGTATTATGAATTACGATACAAAATATTTAATAAATTATTATATTCGCTTATTTATAGACAACGATTTTATTTATTCTATGGTCTATATTGTGTGTGGCGCTGTAATGAGGTGCTCATTATATAATACCTTAATCACCTGTTTATAGGGAAAAAATCAATCAATAAATAAAAGCCATTATGGACTAATATAAATACTAAAATAAATAAGTGAATAATGAAAAAAATTAACAACTACCTACTTATTCTGACAATGAAATCAATATAAATATTAAAGTATTTTAAATTCGTAGGTTTCAATTGGAAACGGCAATGTCACCGTGCCTGCCAGACTAATGGCAGAAATCGATTGGACTTCCCACACTTCAGCGACGAGAAAATTATTGCGAGCCGTCTTTCCTAGAAGGTAATAATTCCGGTTAACATTAAAATATAAATTAATCAAGTGCATTCCTTCTTACATTGTCTTTGTATTATGCTCCATTCTAATTATTCTTAGTTTAATTAATATATATTTTTATAAATATAATTTAATTATTAACATGATAATAAATCAAGTTAATAATTAAATTATATTTAAGAGACCAATATTTGAAAGCATTGTCCGATTTATTTACATTTACATTAAACCTTTTAATAAAATATGGTACGTAAACGAATTGCTGCGGTGGTCAAGTGGCTCGTTTAGTCCGCTGCTGATCCCGACGTCCCAGGGTAGACAATGGCTGACAAACTCGCAATGTACAGTTTTTTTAATGCGATCCTATATGGGGAAAAACATAACGATTTGAGACGATACTTAAGACGATCGTCAATTTGCGATTACCTGTCTACAGAATAAATAAATGAATCTTGAGATGTAAAAAACATTATTCGAAACAGATTAAACATTAATTTAAAAAATGTCCCAAATAAACGAAGTTTATTCTTATACCCGTTTAAATATTCAAGATGTAGGATACAATTAGTGTCACTTTGCCTCGAACTGAAATCTATTCTGCGAAACCAAATGTTAAAAATACGTTAAGTATCTTTGAAAATAGAAATAAAAATAATTAAATTAAAAATAAACCATTTTAGAATTCTAGCCACTCATTCCTTAACTGGAAAGCAGTCACCGGCGTTTGCGAACAAACCACCGAAAAAGCAATTGGACCCCAAATTAGTAGACGACATAGTCAACACTGTCGCGGAAAGGTGCAATGTTCCTAAAAGGATTGTTAGGTTGGTATTCATATTTTAATCTTATAGCTTTTGTACCTTTTAACTTTTTAATTTTTAGATATTTTATTAAAAAAATGAAATATTTTTGTATTATAACAACTAACAAAAGTTCAAATGACATGAAACTAATTTTTAGAAGTAATTAAGTAAATGACAAAATATGTTTTTGTAGTCCGGAGACTTAGTGTTAAAAAAATTACAGGAGCTCCATTACGACGAAATGTTGCGATATTATAAAAAATAAATAAATGTAAACATTATTGTCTGTGGGAGAGAATAAATAAATTTATTATTATTATTATTATTATTATTATTATTAATTACAGGAGCTCGATTACAACAAAATGTTGCGACGAAGCAAAGTTATACCGAAATCGTCAACGGTCCAGAAAAAAGCGCGAACAGCAAAACCGAGAGAACGTCCCGCCATCGTCTGCATCATCTCTTTGAGATTAAGGAGACAAAGATCTAATATCAATTATCAATCTAATATGTAATTACTTTAAATGATGTATATTTTATAAATTTCATGACCGTGATTAAATGTAATAAATAGATATGAAAATAAAGCATACATACACGGTATCTTAGTTTTTTTTTTTGATCATAAATATAACAGCATCGAAATAACCCAATGGAAACGTGTAAAGTTTAATCTAAGATCGAGTGTGTGTGTGTGGTATGTGTACCACATTTAAATATTTGTAGTAGCAGGGTCATCAAGTAGGTACCTACCACTGATGGCGGGACGCCATCTTCTGCGTCATCTCTTTGAGATTATGGAAACAAAAATCGAATATTAATTTATACCATTTATTAATCAATAAAAATATTTTATTACTTTAAATAGTGTATATTTTATAAATGTCTTGTGCCCCGGTTCCCCTGACCCCAAATAACTAATTCTAATTTTTAGTCTACTATTAATTAGATGAATTTGAGCAATCGGAGTCATAGGAAGAAATATTTTCGGTCTTAACTATTTTGCGCTTCTTCTTATTTTGTTCGCGTGTTCTAAACGTTTTGCTTTCGTCAGCACATTTTGTGGTAATACTGGTTTTAAGCACAAGAAACAAGAAAAATGAATACAAACTTAATATATAATATCAATATATCTTTACTTTAATGAAAGTTAGTTAAACTTTACCTTACTACATGCTCTGTTACAGAACAACTTTCTACACAGTTTGAACAATATCATTTACTAGAGCTGCGTCTTGTTTCTTTTTATCAGAATTGTCAGGAAAAGTCAAAGTCAAAGTCAAAAATCTTTATTCAATTTTAGCTGACCCGGCAAACGTTGCTCTGCTTTATAAATTATATCTACTTAATATTTTGGTTTTTAAATAAAAAGTAACGTACGTATGGTAGTGTGTGGGGATGGGATCTATGACAGACGCTAAGCGGAGCAAAGGAACGCTGTAGACGATAACCGCCGATAAAAACTAAACAACACTAACCATTCATTTTCTTAATTCATTGTATTTCATTAATGTAATGAAAATATTCATTGTTTGATTAAAATTTAAATTTAAAGTAAAAAAAGGAGTATATTTTTATCCTGAAGCAGTTAATTAATTTCGAAGAGCAATTGAGCTTATGATATTTTTTGTCAGTCCGTCTTTAGCCAACACAAATAAGCTCAACGGTTTGCCCACCCGAGAACATGCCACGTATACTTACTTGTCCGTGTGATAAGCATGGTGTGCTCAAATCTAAGGCACAAATGGTCATCGTTTTGCCTTGCGACTTATCGATTGTCATTTTACATTATATGTATATATGCATGAAACACCGCCCTGCGAATTTTTGTTTTTGTATTTGGATTAACATACTCTTTTATTTCGTTAACTACGTCTTCTTCTAGGTTAGAATCTAATAATTGTATGGATGTTCGTGTATGATTGTCAAATGGCTTAGTCACCGTGGGTTTTCGCTTAACATCACTAACAACTGTAAAAGATATTTGCCTGCTAAATTAATTGAGAGGGTCTTATGTAATTGGTATATCTAAGATGGGATATTCTTGGTCAGTATGTACGGTGTCGGTCGAAGAGGTTGATCGGGGTGGTACATTTTCAGAGGGGTTACCTAATAGAGAATTTAATTCGTCAATTTCCTTTTAGTTTCCTTCATATGGATTTCAGCTCGCGAGAGGGCATCAGCATTGGTATTTGCTTTACCTTTCTAATATATAACTATAAAGTCGTATTCGCTTAGTCTTAGTCTTCACCTTGTGAGACGAGAACTTGGTTCTTTCAAATTCATCATCCACTGTAGAGGCTTGTGGTCTTTCAGTATTTTAAATGTTCGTCCAAATAAGTACGGTCTAAAATATTTAGTTGCCCAAACTATGGCAAGAAGTTCCTTCTCTATCGTGCTATAATTTATTTCACTCTCATTTAATGTTCGGGATGCATAACATATGGGTCTGTCAGCTCCTATTGGACCTTGTGATAATATGGCCCCAATTGCTAAGTTAGAAGCGTCAGTTGTCAAATTAAAGTCTTACGGGCAAAGTCTGGGATAAATTTACGATAATAACCTAGGAGTCCTAAAAACTGTTTAATTTCTTTAGCTGTCTTTGGAATAGGATATTTTTTAATCGCTGAAATTTTATCTGGGTTTGGCTTTATGCCATCTCTGCTAATAATATGTCCGAGGTAAGCTGTTTCGAGTTTAAGGAACTCAGACTTGTCCAACTGGATCTTAAAATTGGACTCTCGGAGCCTTTGAAAAACCTTTTCTAAATTATTAATATGTTCTTGTAAGGATGTACTGAAAACTATAATATCGTCTAAGTATACGAGACATATCTCGTTTTGTAAGCCTCGAAGCACATTATCCATCACTCTCTGAAAAGTAGAGGGTGAGTTTTTTAGACCCATGGGCATTCGTAGGAACTCGAAATGGCCATGTTCAACGTTAAAAGCTGTTTTAGAAATATCTTGAGGGTCCATCTCTACTTGATAAAACCCACTTGCCAAGTCAAGTGTGCTAAAGTAATGACACTTCCCTAATTGTCAAGAACGTCGTTGATGTTAGGAATTGGGTATTTATCGTCTATGGTCTTCTGATTTAATTTTCTAGTCAACTACCAGACGCCATTTTTGTTTGCCAGAAGCATCTGGTTTTTTCGGTACTACCCATATCGGGGAACTCCAAGTGGAGTCTGATGGTCCAATTATACCTTGATTGTTATTTGTTCCCTATGATTTTTGTTATTTGTTCCCTAACCTCTTGTCGGTGTACGAAGGGGTAACGATAGTTTTTTGCATGTACAGGCACTTCGTCAGTGGTCTTAATTCTGTATTTAATTTTATTATTAAAGGTTAATGCTTCGCCTTCGATATAAAAACATCCGCATATGTAGAATAAAGAGTAATAAGATTAGCCTTGTCTTCGTCATTTAAATGATTCAAACGTAATCGCGATACGACGTCTTGTACGCGTTCATTATATCCAGTGCACATGTACTCGATATTAAATAAATCAGCTTTCGCCGGTCGGTCAAGCGATAAGATTATGTCATTAGGTGTCGGGTTCTCGACTTCTACGTAGCCGCGGTTGTTAGTTACATTAGTAATACATTCATGGATAATGCAATTGCAAATTAATTGTTCGTTAATAAAAAATTCTCCGTCCTGCGAATTTATAGTAATACGAATTAATTTTGAAGTCCCAGCAGGTATTATGTCCTCGTAGAGATTAAGATTACATGAATTATACATACTGATCGGATTTGAAGCGGTACGAGTAATTAAGTTCCCGTTTTTTAAATCAATTTTGGCTTCCCATTTTGTTAATAAGTCTAGTCCTATTAATCCGTCAAAATAGTTATGAAATTTATAGATAAATACCTGGCCGCCAAAAAAATCGACCCACCCGTATTTTTTTACTTACAAAGTTGTTATCTTAACTATGCGACGACCTAGGTGGATTGTTTTACTTATGGGACATACATTTAACATTTTATTACCCACTTGATATTGATTTGGAGGAGTTGTAAGTGTTATTGAGGATATTTGGAATATTTTTAAAGTATTGATAAGAAAACGTTACTTTGTGCACAAAGTGCATGGTTAGTTTATTTCCAGTTCTTAACGCGGAGTCATCTCGGTTCGATGTTTATTATTGATTAAGTGTATGAAACTTTGTTGAAACAATAATTTTAATAAGTTTAAACATAAAAAATGGATACTACTGAAGCAGAAGCTGCTCAAGTCGTAGCTCTTATTCATGAGGGGTTAAGTCAGCGAAATGTGGCTAGAACACTAAAATAAGTCGTTCAGCGGTGCGAAGAGTGTACAAACGCTACTTGGAGACTGGGGAGTATCGCCGGAGACCAGGATCTGGCAGGGGGCGTGTCACGAACCCGACCGATGACCGTTTTATTGGTTTGACGTCTTTAAGAAACCGACATCTTTCGGCTGTTGACGTTCAAGTTAGACTCCGAGAAAGTCGTGGAGTGTCTGTGAGTGAAAATACTGTAAGAAGAAGACTTCGAGAGCAAAACTTAACCCCTCACAAGCCAGCAACAGGACCAAAACTCACAGCATCCCATCGACAAGCAAGACTACAATTTGCTAGGCAGCACGTCGATTGGACACTGGACCAATGGGAGACAGTATTGTTCAGTGATGAAAGCCGAATGTCTCTAGTAGGCTCTGATGGACGACGTAACGTCATGCGAAGGCCAGGAGAACGCTACTCTCAGTGTTGCATTCGAGAAACAGTCCGATTTGGTGGAGGCTCTACAATGTTTTGGGGAGGTATTTCTTTGACGGGACGCACAGAGCTGGTTTTTTTCCGTAATCGTGCTGTTAATGCTGAAACTTACATAACGGACATTCTGGAGCCTCATGTGATGCCTTACGCTGGATATATTGGGGATAATTTCCAACTTATGCACGACAATGCACGACCTCACGTCGCTAGAATTGTTAAAGACTATCTCAGGGAAGTCGAAATTCCAGTTATGCAGTGGTCAGCCAATAGTCCGGACTTAAACCCGATAGAGCACCTCTGGGACCAGCTAAAACGTACGGTTCGAGCACGAAATCTAATTCCAGAAACCCTGAATCAACTGGAAGCTGCCCTAACTGAAGAATGGCAACGGTCCCCACAGTAAGTCATTAAAAAGCTAATCAGGTCACTTAATAGGCGTATGCAGGCAGTGATTACGTCAAAAGGAGGAAACACTCCCTATGAAAGTAAGATTTAGGCACCCAAATTTAAAAACAAACGGCATAATCGTTTTGTACACAAAAAAATAAAATTGCGTAAAATTTTGTGTTTTCGTGTTTTGTCACATATTTACCTAAAAACCTATTTTTTGCGCACTATTTCTGTTTTTGTACAATCCTACAATTGCATTTTTTCATTATCAATCTTAAAAATATAAATATGTGGTAGTTTAAAACCATACGATAGCTTTTTTACAAAAAATGTAGGTGGGTCGATTTTTTTGGAGGCCAGTAATTTTATGTTTTCGGGGTCCATAAATTCTTCAAAACAGGGTAGAGTTATAGAATATTCATTTCTACTTGTCGTGTATACGTTCGTGACTTCAAACGGGTCGTAATTTAGGGGATGATTGTAAAAATATTTCATAACAGCATCAGGGTTAATGAAAGATTGGTTTGCACCAGTGTCAATCAATAATTTTAGTGGAGGATTTTTAATCTGTATATATGGGAGTTGCCTCTGTGTCTGTAAGTTTAATTCTATTTTGGTTTGTGTAATTTCGGATCCAACTGAAAATCCTGATCGGGATTACAAGGGTCGGATTGTGGTTCAATTTCATTAATCGAACGATCATCGTTAGTTTCGTTAACGTAATAGAATTATTACTGTAAAAGTCAGGTCTATAATTAATGTTATAGTCTTCATATTTAATGGTATAGTTATAGTTTTGGTCGTAATAATAGTCAGGGTAATTACAGTACATGTCCTCATAAGGCATACATTCGTTCATGTTCATTTCACGTGCTTTCAAATAATTCGTAGGGGGGTGGATTACCCGATTTACGCCAGTCATGTCCAGTCGTCATTAAGGTATGTGGCAAGGGTTTAGTGTTAAAACTTTGCACTCCACTCATATGTTCTGGCTTAGAATTATGAGATGGATTATTCCTAGGTGGTAAACGAAAGACATTACTACGCGGGTTATAATTAGGGGGTTGTGCACTAAATATTTGTCTAGTTCTCGTTTGCATCGGCCTATTGTGTTGGGGTTAATTATGGTTAAAATTAAATTTAATAGGCTATGGGTTATGGGTTTGTGTAGGGCGTTGTGCTACAGGGGCTGGCCAATTAATTATTGGGGTTTGAAATCCTTGAGCTCGAATGTGTGAAAATGGTAAAGGATTAATTTTAGGAGTTGATTGCTGTTTTAGTCCGTCTGTGCGTTGCTGTAAATATGTAACGTTTAATTCTTCTTGTACATATTCAAGGGCTTTTTCTATTGTTTCGGGGCGCATGCATCGAATTCGTGACCCTAAAGGTTCTTTTAGGCCGCGAACAAATGCCTGCTTAGTTACTTTCTTATAAAGATCGCGTTTAGCTTCTATAGTTGTCTGTATATTCTCATGTAACGTAATATATGTCATTATCGTACTGAAAAGTGTCTGACAATGGCTATAAAATTCTTGGGGTGTCCTATTTCCTTGTACGGCTAGCGAAAGGTCATTGTATAAGGCTGTTTCGTCTCGTTGGTCAGAGAAATTATTTATAAGAGAAGTCCTTATACCGAGCCAACTGTCCGGTATACCATAAGAATTAATAGTAGCAGCGGCAGTTCCCGTGATTTTATTTAGTATCCCGTTTAATAAACATAAGTTAGTTAATTAAACCATTTAAACCATTTTTAAATGGTTTAAATGGTTTAATTCACTACCGGGTGCACTATTTAAATAATCTGTTACTATTTTGTCACAAATATTAATAAATCTCGTAAGTACGTTAGGGTTACCATCGAATTCGGGCACAATCCTAAGGATTTTGTAAATAGTGTCCGGATCATGAGCCATATTTGAATTTATACTATTATTTGAATTTGTTAACTCTAATTTATTTTCTAAAATCCTATTACTATCTAAGCTACGATGACGGGCCTGCTGCGATGCAGATTCCCGATATCTATAAACTCTAGGATAATAAATTTTGGAGTGGGATTACAACTAGGATAGGAGCAACACGAGAATAGTTCAAATGTACTCACATATAATTCATTTCTGGTTTCTCCCCGTGAATCGAAGTTTGGATTCTCCTTCCGGTGCTGCAGCTGGTCCGTAGGTTGAGGATACTAGCGATGACCTAACAGTCCCTATTCTAGTATCCTACCGACTACGCCAGTTACGTTAGCTACAGTCGCAAGGCCGAAAAAAAAAACAAAAACTATTTTAAAACTAATTTAATTAATTAAAACAAATTTTACAATCTAACTTAATGTACAAACTACTCGATGTAAGCTTTACAATATATTGAACGTGAGAAAAATATTAATAAAGAAACTTATTTCTAAACTGCAAGTTAGCATTCCCTATAAATGCTCATTATTGTTTAGTTCGAGGGAAATCTACGTCAGCTATCTTCCTGGAGCAGGTTTGCGTAACTTGCATCAAAACAACTTCATTTGTAATATGGTAAACATTGACTGCAGTGAAATTAAGGGCACTACTCGTAGACAGAGAAACTAAGCTTATCTGTCTACGGTACTACTGTAGTGTGAGTGATATACCATTACAAATTGTGATATGAATATTCATATATATTAAGTTTTACTCCTTACATGACATCTACCGATAGCCTATTCTAACCACTAACATAAATACAGGCGAAATTGTATGAGCTAGCGAGCGACGTTGGGCGATGTGACGTCACGCGTTGATCAGTCGCTCCCGAAAAGAATTTAAGAATTCGTAAATTTTTAAAAATTATAAAAAATGCGTTTCTGCGGATATCGCATAAAAATTTTCGCCAGTATTTTTTATATTTTAAATACGATTTTTATATATCATAAAAAATAACCTCAGCTGCCTAATTTTCAGAATTAATTAAAACAAAATAGATTATTAAACTTTACTTTTTAATATTAATTTTAATTTTCTTTAATTAAATTTTTTTTTTTTTTCGTTATCAATATTATTTCAGTATATTTATATTTTTGTAATTTAAAATCATTGAATTAAATTATTTATAAATCATGTTTGCCACATATATTCTATGTTAACCTCTTGACTTGGAATGCATAACATAATAAATTCAGGAAGAATGTTAAATAATTTTGTCATTAGGAAAGTACAAATAAGAGAAAGAATAAATTAAAATTACATATTTGTAGATAACGAAGCCGTATTTATTTGCTTACATTGTCAACGAGTCGCAATTTTTAATCGAAAATCGGGACATTTTATTAATTGACGCTGCCAGCACTAACATGATAAATAATTATAGGTTATGAATGATAAAAACTAGAAAATCCTATTATCTTCAGGATTTTAATGCGACATAAGGTTCCGTCATGCTATGGCATAAAAAATCATCACTAATAAATTATATTTAGGGACAAATCCGTTATACCTACGCGTGAAAACACGGGCCGGCAATTTTATTTATTTATTTAAAAACTTTTTGCCCACCACATTGAGTAGTATGACAAAAGGCGGACTTAATGCCTAAAAGCATTCTCTACCAGTCAACCTTTAGGCTAAGCGGAAATTCGTAAAGGCGGCAATTAATAATCGATAATATACATACATACAAATATAACAACAACAAAGAAAATAAAAAACAGAGCTATAATATATATATATGACTAATATATATACATTTTCAATGGGATAGAATCGTTTTCTAACATTAAAATAAGCAAAAATGGAACAATAAACACCAATGAACGTACCAACTGTCAAGCTTGTTTCGCTTTTTGAGAAGCCGACCTTGATAAAACTGGTTACGCGATAAGGGACAAAAGATTTGGTAATTCTATCTCTGTCTAAAACATTTACATTTTTCCATAGTGAATATCATAGATTACTCAAGATTTCAACCAATGTTATCGCGTCAATTGATATCGGTGACCAATGATCGGTGTCTTATCTGGGTTCATTTGTTGCTTATTTGAATTTATTCCTTTTGTGGTTGGAATAGGCTTATAAGTAGTACTTCAACGTGAAGTGTGATCCTCAGGTGTCACCGGTAACGGGTTAAGATTTAATAGTTGACAATTTTTACATGGCCAGTAGATATAGCCTCCCATATTTTACTAAAAATAATGAAATGTTTTGGGGTTGGGGTAGAGTGAAAGGAGCGAATGGGCTGACAGCAAGGCGAGCCAAATTGTCAATTTAATATGAAAAACAATTTCCAGTTAAAAATTTTGACGGCGCGGCGCGCGGTATATTTAATAATTACTAAGAAGAAGATAATTATTAAGGATATAATTAAGGATGAAGAATATAATTAAGCACCTTTTTATTTTCATTTTATATTCCTTAAATAATGTAATTTTATTTTATTTATTGTGTAAATAAAAACAAAATTGTAAATATAACATTTCATTATCATGATTTTTATGCCATTTCCATCTTAATTCTTGGTCTTATTATGGTTACTCCCAGTTTCTAGTTTCCAAATGATATTTACTGCGTTATATATATTTTCAAAAGTATTTATGATTAACAATATTTTTATTTAATTTAAATACTATATGCTACAATACTATATATATGCTTCCAAATCTAGGCAGTCATTTGGTCTTCTTATATATACATATACAACAATTCGATGGAATTCGGTTGAACGGCATAGAATTCGATCTTCTGCAACGTCACCTAGTGACGAAGTATAAAAAATCTTCCATGTAAAAAAAATATGTAAATGTGTCAAATTAGATGGAGATGGTCTCATTCTGCGAGTGTCATGCTTGCAGAAAGAGGCCGCGGAACGGGAGGGTGAGGCGAGTACCTTCGCTGAACCGCTCCGCCGAAGAAGACCGCTAAGAGTCACCTATTCGCTATACGCATCTTCTCCCCCAACCATAAGCGCCGCTGGGTCTGGTATGGTACTCTCTACCCCGGGAACCCCCCTAGGAATAAATAAATGGATGAATCGCATGGGAATCTGTTAAGCGACATAGCATTCGATGCTCTGCAACGCCATTTAGCAACGAAGTATAAAAATGCATAATAGAATGGCCTTCTATATAAAAAAAGGAAATGTGTCAAAATTATGCTGATCCATCAATATCAAACAGATATACCACCAACATCCATTTTATATATTTTATGAGATATTGTACAATTCTAATTTCAATATTTTTTGGAAAACTGTATTTTATTTGCAGCACTCGTTTCAACTTTAAATGGAAATATTAATTATTTTGTGATATATTTTAGTATATCTGCTGCTTTTTATTGTATTTATATAACGATGATGTCTGACTATAACTTTAGATTACCGATTCATTGATTATTATTGTAACTTACTGATTGAACATTTTTGCAGCCTCAAAATGTCGCCAATCTATGGAGGGCAAATGTATTGTAAAAATATAGGTAAAATTGTAATGGTATTATTTTATTCATATCGTACTTGTACTAGCGGTACGAATTGCAACACTTTTAAAAGCTTAATTTGTAAATTAATTCAAAAACAATTTAGTTTTATGAAAACTAACTTAAAACAGACGATACTAAAATTACTAATCACTAAATAAATATCCAATGAATGAAGTTTATATGACATGTAACTAAGTACCTAAGTACGTACGACTCTTTTTATAGAGAGAAAGTTTTAAGATTAATCCATCACACTGCTTACAATGGTTGACAGTCACGAACGACTGACACAAATCAAACATGAAAACTCAGTGGTAGGTACCTAGTTGACCCTGCTAATACATGTTAAAATTTAAATTTAATTTAAAATTAAGATACAAATGTTCAAATGTGTACCCTCGATCTTAGATCAAACTTTACATGTTTTCATTGGGTTATTTCGATACTGTTATATTTATGAGCAAAAAAAACTAAGATACCGTGTATGTATGCTTTATTTTCATATCTATATCTACAGTTAACCGCGGCTTTTTGGTCGGGACATTTAAATTTGTACTTGATTCATTATTTTGTCAAAAAATGCTATAAAATATACATTATTTAAAAGTAATTACATATTTTTATTGATTTATATATGGTACAAATTGATATTAGATCTTTGTCTCCTTAATCTCAAACAGAAGACGCAGAAGATGGCGGGACGTTCTCTCGGTTTTGTTGTTCGTGCTTTTTTCTGAACCGTTGACGATTTCTATATAACTTTGCTTCGTCTGAGCATTTCGTCGTAATGGAGCTCCTGTAATTTTTTTAACACTTAGTTTCGGACTACAAAAACATATTTTGTCATTTACTTAAATACTTCCAATAATTAGTTTTATGTTATCTGAACTTCTGTTAGATGCTATGATACAAAAATATTTCATTTTTTTAATAAAATATCTTAAAATTAAAAAGTTAAAAGGTACAAAAGTTGTGGGAATAAAATATGAATACCAACCTAACAATCCTTTTAGGAACATTGCACCTTTCAGCGACGGTGTTGACAATATCGTCTACTAATTTGGGGTCCAATTGCTTTTTCGGTGGTTTGTTCGCAAACGCCGGTGACTGCTTTCCAGTTAAGGAATGAGTGGGTAGAATTCTAAAAAGGTTTATTTTTAATTTAATCATTTTATTAATATTTTCGTAGATACTTAACGTATTAAGACATAGTCCTTTATTTTAACATTTGGTGTCGCAGAATAGATTTCAGTTCGAGGCAAAGTGACACGAATTGTATCCTACTTGAATATTTAAACGGGTATAAGAATAAACTTCGTTTATTTGGGACATTTTTCAAATTAATGTTTGAAGTGTGAGAAGTCCAATCGATTTCTGCCGTTAGTCTGGCAGGCACGGTGACATTGCCGTTATTCATAATAAATAATAACTTTATAGTCTAATGCAATTTATTTTTGTTTAATAATTTAATTTTGAAATTAAATTAGGACCATAGAAATTCTATAATTCAGTTGATTATATGAATCCTATGCGCCGACACATAAATAACTAATTGCATAATTGTTTAATCGTTAACGCTAATCTTGTATTCCTAATAATCGTATACTCGAATACTTAGTCTTTTGTTAAGAGTTATTGATTCCACTGTGTAATAATTCCACGAAAAATGTTAGGTAGGTATTTATAAAAGTAAAATATCAGTCGGTTCATATAAGCCATATTTAACATTTTCAAAGATCTTTACATTGAGCCCATTCTATCTTATTATTCCACTGTGTTTTAGAATTTACCTACTCATTTATATACCTACAAGGTTTCCTGATTTTACTTTCTCATTATGCTAAATATTTAAGCAGAACTATCTATACTTTTTAACAATAAGTTTATTTTTAACAGGCGACCCCCGGTTTCGATATAAGTGTTTTATCCACCATTTACATGTATGCTAAATATAACTAAATATTTGTTTTTTATTTGGCTATTACATCGATTACAGTCAAACAACGATATTTATAAGAAGTAAAGGTGAAATATAAGTAAGGTAAGGTGAGATAGTATTTTTATAATAGCTAAGTTTCGTTTGATATATATGTATATAAAATTACGTAAAATGTTTTTTCTTCAATCAATATAATTTAAACAAATGGACGGGCCAAATCTTATGACCGCCGTCTGTAGTTTCCACCATCTTGGCTTACGCGTAAAGAGGATAATTCGTAGGAGCAAATCGTTTTATAATTGCAGCAAATTGACGGAGGAATTGAGATGTAGTGAATAGATTATATTAACTAAACATACTCATTAATCATTTTATACTACGTAACCTAATTTTGTACCTATTTAATGTACGACCCATTGGAAATAAAGGCAGTATCTATTCAGCAGTCTCGGCTTTCATTCCTCTCTCAGGGCACCACATTACATGGCGACCCTGCCAAAAGTAGATTCACGCGCGCGAGTATTCTGACACCGTCCGCCGCCGCGTCGCCGACCGATTTTACATAAATGGACAGTGATTTATAAACAACGTCTTCTCGTCACAATGCAATCGTCGGATAATAAAAAAAAAAACTATTAAAACTGACGACAGCGGTGCTAGTGTGGTAAAAGTGTGCTTCGAAAATGGGGAAACAGCAGTCTAAAGAAGAGAAGATCGTGATAGCACAAAATGCAGCTGGGGGCACAAATGATGCACCAATCGAGGAGTTCCGATTTCACATGAAAACGTCGAGCGCCCTGTTATGCGTGGTGGTACTTTGCCTAGTTTTGGTAGTCCTGTATGGAGTATTCCGGATGTATCGGAAATGTCATACGAGATGGATACGGCAGGAATTTGAGTTGAACGCGAGTGGCAGCAGGGTGCGACAACTCTCCTTTCGACGGCGCCAGGGTTACCCCGATTTGAAGATCGATGATAGCAAAGTGTAAAAGTGTTCAAAAGCGTATAAAGTGGTATGAGGTGAAGTGCGGTTACATAAATATGTGTATTTCTTTTCGCGTACATCGGAATTTCGGCAAGTTTATGGACATTATTTAGTGGACTGTAGCCTTATTTATCAACGTATAATCAATATTGTTATAATATAATATATATAAAAAAAAAAACTTATTAGTTAAAAATATTATCTAAACTTAGTATAATTAAATATGTATAACTAAATGTATGTAACTAAATATATAATGTATACTCGTGTATTATTATAAATGTTACAATTCTTAATAATATGTGGAGGATCCAGGGTTTCAAACAGGTGTGTTAATATTCTATTATGCATATTAAGTATTTTTAAACTCTATGGCAACATTTTTAAAGAAATTATATGAAGATTTATTAGTAGTGAGACAGTATTTAATTAAAATAGGACCCGCTAGACGACAAGGTAAAATATTGCAGACTAAGTTAGACGAAGCTAAATGTATTATTGCACAATATAATAATTATATAGAAAGTATTGAACTGAAAAGCATTGAAAAGGACGAGCGTCTTATTTTTGAAAAATATCGTACGGATATTAAGAAATTGTTTGATGAAATTACTGAGTTGTGTCGAATTTCAGACGGTTCTAGTATTTTTTCGACAATGGATAAATTCGACCTGAAGGTAGCTTTGAGCTTATTGCCAGTGATGAATGATGAGCTTTCTAATTTACGACAACTTATCGATGGTATTGAGTATTATAGTTCGGTTCTCAATACTGAGTCACAGACGTATTTAATATCTTTTACTTTGAAAAGCAGATTGTCGCAGTCTGCCAAGCTAAAATTAGCAACGAAATACGACACTGTAACTGATCTTGTAGATGATATGAAAAGGTTACTTTTACCGAAAAAATCTACAAATGCCTTGCAAAAACAGTTTTTTAATTGCAGGCAAAATGATGCATCTATAGATGTATTCGGAAAAACCTTATCCGAATTATTCGTTGATCTTACAATTTCTCAATCTGAGGGAAATGTTGAAAAATTTAATATTTTAAAATATATAAACGAGAAACAGGCAATTCGTCAATTTAGCGACGGATTGAGAAATCGTAGGATTGGCACTATTATTACGGCTCAAAAATTTGAAAATTTGAAAGACGCGATTCAGGCCGCAATCGATGAGGACATTTCAGGTTCAAGTTCAACTGCTGAAGTGTTTACACTAACAAGGCATAATAATAATCGTTTCTTTAAAAACACTTCCAGGCCGCCTTCTCATCAGAGCCGGGAGCCTCAATTTCAGCTATAAAACATAAACATGTTTTAGATTTCAACGTTCCAATTAACAAAGAAAACATAACAATAAACGGGATAGGTGGAAAGGTACAGGCTATCGGATACGTATGTTTAAAGTTGTACAGACAGTACACGGGCAGTATATTAGTCATAAGTTTTATGTATTTGACACGTTACCTTGTAAGTCGCATGGTAATTTAGGGCAAGACTTTTTAGGAAAGTATGGAGCGGTGATTGATATGAAACATAATAGTCTGTCTTTATGGATCAGTGAATCTAAACAAATATCTTTGCAATTAATAGACTCGTGTAGTCATTTATTGTCGTTACCTGCCAGATCAGAATCAATTCACTATATTAATACCAGTTTAACAGAGGAATGTGTGGTATGTACAAAAGAAGTATGTGAGGGAGTATTTATAGCGAGTACGTTAGTATATCCAATTAATGGCAAAATACCCGTTCGAATTTTGAATACGACTTCAAAAGATATAACTTTGTCTGAAATTAATCTTAATATAAACGTTTTACATAACAATAAAACGGTTATTATGTGCCGAAAGAAAACACAGCATCGCATTATGAAGAAGCAGTGTCGACTCACCTTTATTGTTGTACTTACTCTCGTGTGTCCTAAGCCGAATCCATAGATGTACATCCTCTACCTTATTTGAAATATCTATGGTCTGTCACCGCAAGGCGGGAACCGTCCTGTCAAAGTCATTGGAGTATTCACCAGGAAGAGCATTCCTGCGATGCTGTGTTTTCTTTCGGCACATAATAACCGTTTTATTGTTATGTAAAACGTTTATATTATGTGCCTTGTCGAAAACACAGCATCGCATTATGAAGACGACGTGTTTGATATCTGCTGGTGACAAACAAACACACGCAATGTTGAATTAGACTTAATGTTGAATCAAACCTTAGAACTAAGAATAAAAAATTTAACAAACTTAAGATCAGTCTAAAATTCTTTATTCTTTAAAAAATAACTTCTATTATAAAAATGAATAAATAATTGCTCTTCTCCTGCAATTGAAATTAAATTGACCAAACAGAAAAGGTCTTATTTCTATACCTATTATTCTAAAATTTGATATATATAAAAGAAAATATTTTATACACTATATTAAAAACCAGAATGGGTTTTACAAAATGCAGCAGAAAATAACAAAATAACTGAATATTATACTGCAATTAGAAATAAAAAACAGAAGTATAAAATATAACATAATAGGCCTCCGAAGCACAATATAAACAAAATAACAAAAAACTTAATAAACTCTTAAATAATTGAAAATAATTATAAATATTAATTATTAACAAACTAATCCTATTCTCTTAATATACAGTATTTATGAGATCAATCTAATCACAATAAAGTCATCACATTAAATTATTTTAAAGTTATCAAACAAACTATAGTCAAATTTGCGTTCCTGTGTATCAATCTCTCGGCAATAATGCTTTCTTAGGGTATCAATGGCCTTCCAGTTACCTCTTTCTAAAATTTCTTCTACAGGTCTATTTTCTAGCCAAGCTAGAGAAGCTACTGCTGATCGACATGAACCAGGTGAGGCATCAATTCCTGCATCCTTTAGAACAGACCGCACCCATCCTCCTATCACAGTCCTAGAAGCTGGTTTTGGAATACCTCTTATTGTGATAAACAGATGATCTATATCTTCTGTCCGTCTACTTTCAGTTGCTTGAATTAAGAGACGTATCCATCGAACTGGACATAAATTAATTTCCTGATTGGGTAGAAGTCTCTAACCAGACTGGCGTCTGGATCCATTATCAGTCTTAGCTCCGAATACAGGCCAAAAACAAATCTCTTGCCCCTTGTCGATGAAGTGATGTTTAGATAATCTTAATAATGTCAAATCATGTAATCTATGCCCTGATGTTAAAAGTAAAATTGTTGCAGTTTTTCTGGCAATTTCGAATAATGAGTCAGCCTTGGGGTCATTTTTTAGCCATTCTATCACTTGTTTAGCATCCCAAATAGGCGGTTTAAATGATGGTGGTTTAGAATTGTTGATGGCCTTCAAAACTTGTTTCACCATAAAGTTAGAAGATATAGTACTACTTTGTCCACAATATGTTGCCACTGCTGATTTATGAACCAACATTGTACCATATGCTAAACCTTCCTTTAAAAAAGTATCCGCAAGAAATTGAGCTATGTCTTCTGGTCTAGGTGATTTCGGGTCTAATCCACTAGTATTACACCAAGCTAACCATCTCCTTATAGCTGGTTCATATGTGTCAAGAGTAGATCGACGCCAACTTCTTTTAATGAGGTCTTTTTCGGCCTGAGACCATGTGGCTATTTTGTCTGCCCACCCCCAATTTTCCAAACCTTCAGAACTAGCTGGTCTATCTGTGGAGGTGGACACCCTGTGGTCAGGTCCACCAAAACCTTGCGTAAGTTGGGCACTGTCATGGGCTCGTCCAGAGCTCGTGCCTGAAGATCTGCCCTCCAAAAGGGTTGATCCCAATTCGGGGTTACTAGTAGGTAGGTGCCTCTCGCCCTGTTCAGATGAGAAAGTACCCTTGGTATTAGGTTTGGGGGAGGAAATATCCATCCCATTCGATAATCCCAGTCTCTTGAAAAAGCGTCTACGAACATCGCGGAACAGTCTCGTGAATCGAGAGTTACGTAATTTGGTACTATAGCCGACCTTTTTGAAGCAAAAAGGTCTACGTCTGGTTTGCCCCATCTTCTGAAAATTTTTGAGATAGCTAGAGGTAGTAGGTGCCACTCCGGTACTGGACGTCTCCTTGACAGTCTGTCTGCTATGGAGTTGTACCTGCCTGGAAGATACTGTGCTGACAGAACTATGTTCCATTTGTCTAGAAGATTCAAGAGTTGAAATGTTAGAGACAGGAGACCTATCGAGTGAGTCCCTCCTTCCTTGCGAATGTACGCAATGATCGTTTTGTTGTCCGTCTGTAAAAGAACATGCGAGTTTCTGAGACTCCTCGTGTGACCTCTCACTGCAGACAGCACTGCGAACATCTCTTTTTTGTTGCAATGCCACTGTTTCTGCTGAGGTGCCCAGGAACCTGACATTGTCATCCTGTCCAGGACCGCACCCCAACCGAAGTCTGAAGCGTCGGTGGTCAGAAAATGGGATACGGGTATCGAGTGAATAGGGGTTGTTAGATAAAAGGCTCCCAGCCACCACTGTAAATCCGTCATCGCCCTCCGCGGGAAGAATAAGTTTGTTTTTGGCAGGTTGTGAGGGAATTGTCTTAAAAAGATCTGTAGGTGCCGACAGTGAAGTCTTCCCCTCGGTATCACGAAGCATGCAAAGTTCAACTGCCCTAGCAGGCATTGTAGTTGTCGTAGATTGCAAGCTTTCTTGGTTAACAGGTTTGTTAAGGCAGTAGAAATTGATGCCTGCTTCTTGGTCAGAAGAGACATGATATTCCGCTCTGTGTCCCAATTTATGCCTAGAAAGTCCAGGGACCTCACTGGAGTCAACGTTGACTTCATGTAATTGATTTTCCATCCTAGGGACTCCAAAAGCTCCACAGCCTCCGCGGCCTGTGATGCCAACTTGGAGGGGTCCTGATGTACCAAGAGAAAATCGTCTAGGTACACCACAACTCGCATCCCTCTCTTGCGTAGAGTCTCCGCGACCCAGCAAGTGACTGCTGAGAAAAGCCGGGGTGCTGATGCTAGGCCGAAGGGCAGTGAGGTCATTTGAAGCATTTCCTGTTTGTAAAACAGGCGCAGAAATGGTCTGTGGGAGGCAGTAATAGGAAGATGGAAGTAAGCCTGTGATATGTCGGCTTTTACCAACCAATCGCCTGGTTGAAGGAAATCTGGTATGGTGGAATGGCTGATAAGTTGAAAATGTTTTGTTTTCACAAATCTGTTTAGCTGGCGTAAGTCGAAGATGGGTCTGAAGCCACCATCGCTTTTCTTTACTAGAAATACCCGGGAGAAGAAACCGGGAGTCAAAGAAACTGGTCTTTCTAAAATTCCAAGTTTCTTTAACTCCTCGATTTGTAAGGTCATTTGTACAGACGGTTTTGTAGCATAACTTTGAGCTACTACTGGCGTAGGGTATACTAAGGGAGGTCTTTGAACAAAGGGTATCCGAGACCCCGATATTACTTTCAGAATAAAAGGTGTTGCTCCGAGCTCCTCCCACCTTTTCCTGAAATCTCTTAATTGCCCCCCTCGGAACCCCTGCTTGATGTCACAGTCTCGGTTGATCAAAGGTACGAAAGGATTTTTTACCTCTACCTTTACCTTTGCCTCTGTTCTTATACTCATTACCTTGAAAATTAGAGTTCCTCCGAGGAGTCTCATATCTAGGTTTCTTTGGGACTGAGCTAGGAAATGAGTTTGGGGCTGAGTGAGAAGGGTTCTTCCTCTTAAATGATGTTGTTGAATTTTTTTCTGTTAACACAAGAGAATTCAACCATTGTTGCGGGCCACCAAAATTCTGAATTAAGGTATTTAATTTAACTTGATCAAATAAACAAGTTTCTGAAGGAGGAATATTTCTAAGTGCAAGCTGTATACACTTGTTAGGTACTTCTTTTATTAGCCTCTCCCTTCTAGTTTCTATACACTCAGCCCGCTTACCACATACAATTTGTAGTATGTCTTCAGAGTTTTAAAAAAATGATGTACCTTTACCAAAAGCAGAGGCAATCTTTTCTAAAAGAGTTGATGCTTTTACTTCTTCCGGAGATTTAAAAGCCCAGTCAACTACTGACTGTAAACCACTACGAAGTAAATCATTACTCTCAAACATTGCATTTGATAAGGCAGCCATAATATTCTCAGTGCCTACTAAATAATCCTTTGTTTTACTAAGGTGGCACAATTCATCATTTATTACTAAGCTAGTAAAGCCAGGTGTGGCAGCAAAAGATTGTAATGACTTAGAGTATCTAACATTACGCCAGGTTGGTAAGTCAAAATTTTGTAGTAACTTTATTTTGTCAACTCTTTCCGGAAGAGCTGGTTTTATTAACTTCGTTGCATCAATATCAATCGCTACCTGGCCTAAATTAAGAAATGTGTCTGCAGCCTGAGGAAGAGATAAAAATGATTGACACCTGTGATTGGTTATTATGAGAGCCACCGAGACTGCATATAGATGTTAGATAAAAATCCTACCTGATTAATAAGTGCTTCCAAGCGAGGGTCCTCTTTAGAATCTCTTATTTTAAAAGAGGGCCTCTCACTCTCCGTCAGAGAAGAACTTTCAGACGAATCTGAGTCCGACCCGTTTTCGTTATTAATCACTACGTTCGGCTCGTTTTCGTTCATCTTATAACTTAAAACTTATTAAAAATTTCAAATCGTACACAACTTGGCGGCGAGTAACACACGCAATGACTTTGACAGGACGGTTCCCGCCTTGCGGTGACAGACCATAGATATTTCAAATAAGGTAGAGGATGTACATCTATGGATTCGGCTTAGGACACACGAGAGTAAGTACAACAATAAAGGTGAGTCGACACTGCTTCTTCATAATGCGATGCTGTGTTTTCGACAAGGCACATAATATAGAAAATTTAAAGGAATATAATATTTGTAACTTTAATAAGATCGAGAAAAATGCATCGCGAGTTAAAACACTCTTGTCAAAATTGAAGTTAAATAATTTAAATAAAGAGGAAAGGATTAACATAGAAAGTTTATGTGCGAAATATCCCGATATCTTTTATTTGGAAGGGGACAAGTTATCAACCACTGATATTTATCAACACTCAATTAAAGTAAAACCGAATATACAACCAATTTTTTCAAAACCTTATCGATTGCCTCATGCTTTAAAAAATGAAATTAAAAACCAAATTGATCAAATGTTGAAAGAAAATATTATTGAACCATGTCAAAGTGAATGGTCCAGTCCAATCTTGTTGGTGCCAAAGAAAAGTGACCAAAATGGAAACAAAAAATGGCGTTTGGTCATAGATTACAGAAAACTTAATAAAAGTATACATGATGACAAATTTCCTCTTCCAAATATAACAGAAATTTTAGATTCGTTATCTGGTTGCATGTATTTTTCTCATTTAGATTTACATCAAGGTTACTATAATGTTAACTTAGACCCAGACAGTCGCAAGTATACTGCTTTTTGTTCCGGAGAGTTTCAGATGACTAGAATGCCTATGGGCTTAAAAACCAGTCCTAGTTTATTTTCGCGTATGATGACTATGGCAATGACAGGGTTAACATACGAAAAATGTCTGGTGTACCAAGACGATTTAGTTTGTTTTAGTAGAGACTTACCTAGTCATATTAAGAATTTACAATCTATTTTTGAAAGATTACGTAAAGTTAATCTAAAGTTAAATCCTCAGAAGTGTATTTTCTTACAGAAGGAACTATTATACTTGGGTCATGTTGTGTCAGCAGAGGGTGTCATACCAGATTCTGATAAAATAGAAGTCGTTAAAGATTACCCAGTTCCTACTAAAGTCGACGAAGTAAAAAGATTCGTTGCGTTTGTAAATTATTACAGGAAATTTATTCCTAATTTTGCAACAAAAGCACATCCATTAAATAATTTGTGTCGAAAAAATGTTATTTTTAAATGGGATGAGGAATGCCAAAAATCATTTGAACTGTTGAAACAAAATTTAATATCCCATCCTGTATTGCAATACCCTGATTTTTCGGAGTCTAATCAATTTATTTTACAAACAGATGCATCAGGATATGGGGTAGGTGCAGTTTTATGCAACAGCGACGGTAGGCCTGTAGCCTATGCCAGTCGTAGTCTTAACAAAGCAGAAAAAAGGTACCCAACGATTGAGAAGGAACTGCTTGCGATTGTATGGGCCGTGAAGCATTTTCGACCATATTTGTATGGTAGGACATTCAAAATTCAGACTGATCATAAGCCGCTTATCTATTTATTTGGAATGCGGGATCCATCTAGCCGTTTAATTAAATTTAGGTTAGCATTAGAAGAATACGATTTTGTACTTGAATACTTAAAAGGGAAGAATAATTCTGCCGCTGACGCATTTTCACGTTTGCATTTAACTTCTGAGGACTTGAAAGAGATGAGTCAAACGGTGATGAATGTAATGACGCGTGGCCAGATGGCTAAGCAACAACGGGATGCTATTATTTCTAAAAACGATGGGACTGATCAACCAAAACTTGTAGAAGTACATAGCAAACCGAAATATTTCACGGAATTACGTTTCATAAGCGCTTATGAATTAAATCGATATCGTAAATTGAGAGAGATAACGCATGAGAAGGGATGTTTGAGTTACGTGCCCTCAATGGATACTATTTTTATTAATTTAGCTTCTCGATCGCAACTATCGCCAGGCGAATTTGTGAGAGAGCTGAAAATATTTTGTGGGAAAATAAATATTAAAGAAGTGTACTTTATTAAGACTGAGAAAAATAATAAATTTGTGGAAAAGTTAATAAATGAAGTAAATAACATATGTAGTTGGTCCGGACCACGTATATGTATTTTAAGGGGAACAAAGAGAATAACTGATAAAGACGATAAGTGTGTAATTTTAAACGATTTTCATATATTACCCACAAGTGGCCATGCCGGCATAAGACGAATGGTAAATAACATAAAGAAATATTATTTTTGGCCAAAATTAGAAGCTGATGTTACAGAATTTATAAAAAGGTGTGACAAATGTCAAAAACAAAAACATTCCTCACATTATACTAAGGAACCTATGACAATTAGTTCGACGGCAACTTCAGCGTTTGAAAAGGTATATTTAGATATAGTAGGGCCGTTAGAGAGAGAGTACAATAATTATGTGTACATTTTAACTATACAATGTGAGTTGAGCAAGTATGTTGAGGCCTACCCATTAATATCAAAAAGGTCAGATGAGGTAGCCAGGAACTTCGTAAACAATTTTATACTCAGATATGGTATTCCGAAGGAGATAGCTACAGACAGGGGAACGGAGTTTTTATCGGACACAATGAAAGAGGTTTGTAAACTTTTGCATATTAACAAGCTGCAGTCTACTGCTTATCATCATCAAAGTATCGGTGCCTTGGAGAATTCTCACAAACATCTAGGTAACTATTTGCGAATACAGACAGACAATCACTCAGAAGCTTGTAGCATGTGGCTTCCATTTTGGTGTTTTTCCTATAACACTGAAGTACATACGGAGACTAAGTTCACTCCCTATGAGTTGGTGTTCGGTAAGAAATGTATTTTACCATCTAATTTGCGATCAGCACAAGTTGATCCTTTGTACAATTTTGATAATTATCCTTTGGAACTCAAATTCAGATTACAAACGTCACAAAAAGAGGCTAGAGAAAATTTAATAGCAAGTAAATTAAAAAGAAAAGATAAGTATGATCGTAATATAAACCCTGTGACTTATGAACAGAATGATTTGATTTTAATAAAAAATGAAACCGGCAGTAAGTTCCAAAACATATATTCAGGTCCATACAAAGTAATAAGGGAATGTTCACCCAATGTAGAAATAATTAAGGATAATAAAAACTATGTTATTCACAAAAACAGAACAAAAATGTATTTTGAACCAATTACCTAACAATTTTGTTAAAAGTTTATGTACTAAATACTTACTTCAAAAGTTTGTAAGGATAGTAATTATAATATGACATTATACTATATGAACATTCGTAATATAAACTAAAATAAAATAAACTATATTGCTTATTTTATTTTTTTATTGCGGTGGAGATGAGATGTAGTGAATAGATTATATTAACTAAACATACTCATTAATCATTATGTACTACGTAACCTAATTTTGTACCTATTTAATGTACGACCCATTGGAAATAAAGGCAGTATCTATTCAGCAGTCTCGGCTTTCATTCCTCTCTCAGGGCACCACATTACAGAATAATAACTACCAATATAAATAATTATTATCTGATTTATCTTCCACTCACCATTGGACCCGTTTTCATCTCTTTTATAGTATTCACTCACAGTGAAAGAAGTTGAAAGTAATGTATAAAGTATTTGAAAATCATAAAATTTATACCTATACATATAATAAAAATGTAACTGATCGCTGTCTATACATGGAAGATATATGAGTAAAACTATTATCGTGGGCCTTTATCAACGAAATAGAAACCAATGCAATGTCAGAATTTTTGTCAACTTGTGCGCGCTAATCTTAGAAACGGCTTAACTGGGTACGACCAATTAGTAATTTAGCCGTTCCAAAAATTAAACTGGACAAACAGACGGAAAGAAAGAATTGCAAATTTAACAACGACATGGATGACGGACAACTGAGCTGTAACTGTAGACAGTGGGCATTATTTTGATTTTAGATTGATGATTATTCTTTTATAATCATTAGTGAATCCCTGAAGTTTCACTAAATATATATTTAATAGTGACTTAAATGGGTTGAAGAAATAATTATTCCATACATGTTTTCCGATTTACGATGTTGTACAAAAATTAACTAAACAGTACAGGTTAGGTGCGGTGCGTGTCAGTACGCAGGTAAAGATAAAATGGCTACAATGGCTTCCATTGAACTGAGGATACCCAAGTACCCGACATTTGGCCCCCAATAAATATCAAACAAAAGATTTCGTTACACATGAGACTATACGCAACCGATGCATTTCTGAAATGTTTTTTTTTTTTTTTTTTTTTATATTTGCCGGGTGGGCAAATGACTCTACTCCACCTGATGTTAAGTGGTAGTAGAGTCCAAACGCGAGGACGGCCAGTACAGTCGGCACTTGGTTCAGCAGCCGTCTCCACTGGACCAACACCCATCGCGGCAATGCTCGCTCGGGCACTGGCTGTACGCTGGCTGACCTCGAAACGCGGCTGCAAGCCACTTCACGAGATTTTCACCATGCGTACGGTGGTAACAAGCCAGGCGGATGTTTATCATCCTACCACCAGATGATATCCCTTAGTCGCCTCTTACGACACCCATGGGAAAGGGGCAGTGAAATGTATTCTTTCTCCGTCACTGCACGGATGATGCATGTTTTAGATTTAATAATAACTGAAGTAAAATATTATTAGAATATTATAACAACGATACTAGCAAAAGTACACAATATTTATTATAAGTAATAAAAATATTAAAACATAAACATAATTACATTTTTTATCTCATAAGGCCTTTTACGACACTTTTAATTTAGAAATGAATATTAATGCTTTTCAATACATTTTGTCAAAGACCATTAAGTAATCAGAATCCCACGCTCGGTAAACTAAATATTTAAATCTCTCGTCTTAAATGAGGTAAAATTTACAACTCGACAAAAAATAACTCATCGGATTCAGTATAACATAATAATATATAATCGGAAGTAAGTTAGAAGTAAGTAAGAAGTAAGTAAGTACATGTTTTATTGGCAACGATGTAATGAGAATAAATGTTATAAGAGTTAGCATTATACGTAACGTAAATCGTCATTACAGTTAATTCTATGAACACTCGTACACTACTATTGATACTAATTGATAAATCAAAGGCCCTACCCGTTAACCAACCAGCTAACTTCGGTTAAGGTTTACGTCTTCTTTCCCGACGATTTAACTTTTTACACACAATCAATGCATGACAAATAAAATATTGTTAACGATTTTGCAGTAGATCGTTTTTTTAATTATTAGCACATCTGTTATATGTCGATATATATGTATGTGGTATACATACTCAATACTTATACAATTTTTTGAAGAACGCACATACTAACTAGTACCTCAGTAGGTATATATTAAACATAGGTAGTCTATTATAGAGCCGAGATGGCCCAGTGGTAAGTGGGTTCATATCCAGGCAAGCACCATTGAATTTTCATGTGCTTAATTTGTGATTATAATTCATCTCGTGCTTTAAGGTGGAAGAAAACATCGTGACAAAACCTGCATGTGTCTAATTTCACTGAAATTCTGTCACATGTGTATTCCACCAACCTGCATTGGAGCGGCGTGGTGGAATAAGCTCCAAACCTTCTCCTCAAAAAGGGAGAGGAGGCCTTTAGCTCATCAGTGGGACATTCACAGGCTATTACGGATACGGATACGAGGATATAGTAAAGATTAAAAAAACCGTATTTATTAATTTGAGATTGCTTTTATCGAAAAATAAATGCTTCAAAAATGTATACTACGACACGATCATTCGATATACGATCTCGATATCGATGTGCGATTTTCTTACAATTTTATAATATTCCTAAAACAAACGAGATTTTATAAATCCTAATAACTAAGTCTGGTCACAATTAAATAAATTTAGGTTTAGAACATATATATAGGTCGTTTTTACACTTATATGATTCACCTACATAAAACTTAGTGGCTCGCTTGAAAATTTTTAAATTATTAATTACAAATTTCGCCCGCGTATTCAAGGGAGGTATATTAGGTATAAATATAGTATAGTACAGCCAGTAATAGAATCGTTGTTATAATATTCTAATGATATTTTACTTCAATTATTATTAGATATAAAACATTTGAGAAACGCGTCGGTTGCGTATTGTCTCATGTGTATTGAAATATTATATATATTAAGTTTCACTCCTTACATGACATCTACCGATAGCCTATTCTAACCACGAAAAAGTATTTTTCATGAGTTCTATTCGTTGAATTAGTACCATAGTACTGTAAAATAAATATATGAGTTTTTTTTTATACTAACCGAAATATAAATAAAATCAAGAATAACGCGAAAATACAGACGAAATTGTATGAGCTAGCGAGCGACGTTGGGCGATGTGACGTCACGCGTCGATCAGTCGCTCCCGAAAAGAATTTAAGAATTCGAAACTTTAAAAAATTTAAAAAACTTTTAAAAATCATTTCTGCAGATATCGCTAATTAATTAATTTTTCGCCAGTATTTTTTATATTTTAAATACGATTTTTATAGATCATAAAAAAATAAGCTCATCTGCCTAATTTTCAGAATTAATTAAAACAAAATAGATTATTAAATTTTACTTTTTAATATTTATTTTAATTTTCTTTAATTATTTAATATGGTACTGAGTTAGCATTCTCCTCAGATGTTTGTAATTTAAAACATTGAATTAAATTATTTATAAATCATGTTTGCCACATATATTCTATGTTAACCTCTTGACTTGGAATGCATAACATAATAAATTCAGGAAGAATGTTAAATAATTTTGTCATTAGGAAAGTACAAATAAGAGAAAGAATAAATTAAAATAACATATTTGTAGATAACGAACGAGGGGGTGTAAGGGGAGTCCACAACAACCTAGGCTCTCCCTACCGTCAACCTCAGCTGCTCGTGGTACATCCTGCTAATAATCGTTGATTCTGGCATCGAGGCTCTAGCGACTGAAATTGTGGCGGTATAACCACACAAATCCACACTTAGGCAAATAATACAGAATACCGAGGAATATAATCAGCCTCTATGCCTAGCATTTGTGGACTACGAAAAAGCCTTCGATACCATCGAGACCTGGGCTGTTCTGGAATCCAGGCAGAGATGCCTAAGTGACTGTCGGTATGTCCAGGTGTTGAAGTGTTTGTACGAAGCCGCAACCATGACCGTCCAAGGACAAGATCAGAGCACATGACCAATCCAATTGCATCGCGGGGTAAGACAGGGAGATGTAATCTCACCTAAACTTTTTACCAATGCATTGGAGGACGTCTTCAAGACGCTCGATTGGCATTAATATCAATGGCTAATACATTACACATCTGTGATTTGCCGACGACATTGTCATCATAGCGGAAACTCTGCAGGAGTTGGAAGAGATGCTAAACAACCTGAGCGATTCCTCAAGACGAGTAGGTCTCGGGATGAACATTAAAAAGAACAAAATCATGGCAAACCAACATATATCCCCGGGACCAGTGGTCGTAAATGGCTCTCCACTTGAAGTTGTGCAGGAATATATCTACCTGGGCAAACTAAACAATTTGGCCGGCACAACTTTGAGAAGGAGGCTAAAAGAGGAATAAGTTTGGGCTGGGCGGCATTCGGGAAATTGCGTCATATTTTTGAATCGTCGATCCCACAGTTGCTTAAGACCAGGGTCTTTAATCAGTGCGTCCTACCTGTAATGACTTACGGTGCTGAAACGTGGACACTCATCGTAGGACTGGTCCACAAATTTAAGGTCGCTCAGCAAGCGATGGAACGCGTGATGCTTGGGGTTTCTCTGGGCGATAGAATCCGAAATGAGGACATTCGCCAGAGAACTAAAGTCACCGACATCGCACGTAGAATTAGCTCGCTGAAGTGGAAGTGGGCTGGTCATGAGCCGACACGTGTTAGAGTGGAGACCACGCTTAGACAAACGTAGTGTAGGACGCCCTGTGACAAGATGGACCGACGATTAAAAAAAGTGGCAGGTAAGGGATGGATGCGGACTGCTCAAGATCGGGATGGTTGGCGTTCTATGGGGGAGGCTTTCGTCCAGCAGTGGACGGCAAAAGGCTTAGCCTTAGGCTTAGGCGTAGCCCTTTAGGCTACTATTTGACTCCGTATTTATTTGCTTACATTGTCAACGAGTCGCAATTTTAATCGAAAATCGGGACATTTTATTAACTGACGCTGCCAGCACTTACATGATAAATAATTATAGGTTATGAATGATAAAAACTAGAAAATCCTTTTATCTTCAGGATTTTAATGCGACATAAGGTTCCGTCATGCTATGGCATAAATAATCAACACTAAGAAATTATATTTATGGACAAAACCGTTGTACTTACGCGTGAAATCATACGCCGGCAATTTTATTTATTTATTTAAAAACTTTTTGCCCACCACATTGAGTAGTATGACAAAAGGCGGACTTAATGCCTTAAGGCATTATTTACCAGTCAACCTTTAGGCTAAGTGGAAATTCGTGAAGGCGGCAATTAATAATCGAGAATATACATACATACAAATATAACAACAACAAAGAAAATAAAAAACAGAGTTATAATATATATATGACTAATATATACATATACACATACATATAATAATACATATGAATGATAATGCATTATATATGTCGAAAGATGAAGAGAACTAGGAGCTTTCGGTCAATTTTCTTTTTGCTTTCGCTTAAACATGAAATAATACACTATTGTATAATCTTCTTCTTTCACTTGGTTAGAATCGTTTTCTAACATAAAAATAAGTAAAAATTGAACAATGAACACAATTAACGCACTTACTATCAAGTTTGTTTCGCTTTTTGAGAAGCCGACCTTGATAAAACTGATTACGCGACAAAAGATTTGATAATTCTGTCTCTGTCTAAAACATTTACATTTTTCCATAGTGATTATCATAGATTACTCAAGATTTCAACCAATGTTATCGCGTCAATTGATATCGGTGACCAATGGTCGGTGTCTTATCTGGGTTCATTTGTTGCTTATTTGAGTTTATTCCTTTTGTGGTTGGAATAGGCTTCAACGTGAAGTGTGATCCTCAGGTGTCACCGGTAACGGGTTAAGATTTAATAGTTGACACTTTTTACATGGCCAGTAGATATAGCCTCCCATATTTTGCTAAAAGTAATGAAAAAAGGCGAGATGGCCTAGTGGTAAGAACGCGTGAATCTTAACCGATGATCGTGGGTTCAAACCCGGGCAAGCACCACTGAATTTTCATGTGCTTAATTTGTGATTATAATTCATCTCGTGCTTTACGGTGAAGGAAAACATCGTGAGGAAACCTGCATGTGTCTAATTTCACTGAAATTCAGCCACATGTGTATTCCACCAACCCGCATTGGAGCAGCGTAGTGGAATAAGCTCCAAAACCTTCTCCTCAAATGGGAGAGGAGGCCTTTAGCCTAGCAGTGGGACATTCACAGGCTGTTACGGTAATGAAATGTTCTGGGGTTGGGGTAGAGTGAAAGGAGCGAACGGGCCAGACAGCAAGGCGAGCCAAAATGTCAATTAATATGAAAAACAATTTCCAGTTAAAAATTACGACGGCGCGTCGCGCGGGATATTTAATAATTACTAGGATGGAGAATATTGCACATTTTTATTTTCATTTTATATTCCTTATATAATGTAATTTCATTTTTTTTATTGTGTAAATATAACAAAATTGTAAATATAAAATTTCACTAGCATGATCCTACTAACTTAGTAGTTTTTTCTTATTATATTTGGAGGATATATTCGTAGGCTTATGACAGACTTTTGATCGTTAATGTTTTTTGTTCTAATTTATGCCATTTCCATCTTAATTCTTGCTCTTATTATAGTTACTCGCAGTTTTTAGTTTCCAAATGATTTTACTGCATTATATAATTTTTTTAATAGTATTTATGATTAACAATATTTTTTTTGTGTTATTATATTTTACGCCATTGTATTTATACATTGATGATTCTCTGACTATAACTTTAGATTACCAATTCGTTGATTATTATTGTAACTTACTGATTATTACATCGAACTTCATAACAAGGTTACTAGATCGTACCGACTAAAAGCAAATCTTAACCAACATTGTTGCAGCCTCAAATATGTCTCCAATCTATGGAAGGCAAATGCATTGTAAAAATATAGGTACTAGCGGACGAATTGCGACAATTTTAAAAGGTTAATTTGTAAATTAATTTAAAAACGATTTAGTTTTATGATAACTAACTTAAAATAGACGATACTAAAATTACTAATCACTAACTAAATATCCAATAAATGAAGTTTATATGACACGAAAATTTTGTATGAATCCATCCATATCAAACAGATATACCACCAACATCCATTTTATATATTTTATGAGATATCGTACGATTCTAATTTCCCTATTTTTTGGAAAACTGTATTTTATTTGCAGAACTTTCGTTTCAACTGTAAATGGAAATATTAATTATTTTGTGATATATTTTAATATATCTGTTGCTTTTTATTACATTACTAGGTAATTTTAATTACCTAGTAATTGTATTTAAATAATGATGATTGTCTGACTATAACTTTAGATTACCGATTCATTGATTATTATTGTAACTTACTGATTGAACATTGTTGCAGCCTCAAAATGTCTCCAATCTATGGAGGGCAAATGTATTGAAAAATATAGGTAAAATTGTAAAGGTATTATTTTATTCATATCGTACTTGTAATAGCGGTACGAATTGCGACAGTTTTAAAAGCTTAATTTGTTAATTAATTCAAAAACGATTTAGTTTTATGATAACTAACTTAAAATAGACGATACTAAAATTACTAATCACTAAGTAAATATCCAATGAATGAAGTATATATGACATGTAAATTCTGAATGAATCGAATTATTTTAATCCTCTCGTTTTTAATATAATTTTAATATTATTTTGAGTTAAGTAGCTAAGTACGTACGATTCTTTTGATAGAGAGAGAGTTTTAAGATTAATCCATCACACTGCTTTACAATGGTTGTCAGTCACGAACGACAGACACAAATTAAACATGAAAACTCAGTGGTAGGTACCTACTTGACCCTGCTACTACAAATGTTCAAATGTCTACCCTCGATCTTAGATTAAACTTCACATATTTTCATAGGGTTATTTCGATGCTGGTATATTTATGACCAAAAAAACATAAGATACCGTTATGCTTTATTTTCATATCTATAGCTACAGTTAATCGCGGGTTTTTGGTCATGACATTTAAATTTGTACTTGATTCATTATTTTGTCAAAAAATAGCTATAAAATATACTTTATTCAGAAGTAGTTACATATTTTTAATTTATTAATAAATGTTCAAGGAACTTGTACTTGTTAAACATTTTCAGAGATCTTCTTCACTTTGAGCCCATTCTACCATATTATTTCCACTGCGTTTTAGATTTTACCTATTCCATTATATACAAGCAAGGTTTTCTGATTTTACTTTCTTATAATATCGACTTCGGTTTCGAAATAAGTGTTTTATCCAACATTTACATGTACGCTTGAAATTTAGCTAAATATTTGTTCTATATTTGGCTATTATCAATTACAGTCAAACAACGATATTTATAATAAGTAAAGGTAAAATGTAAGTAAAGTAAGGTAAGATAGTATATTTATAATAGCTAAGTTCATTAGATTTATATGTATGAAAAAAAATATAGTTTTCTCTTCAAACAATATAATTTTAACAAACGGACGGGACCAACGGCTTTACGTGCTTTCCGAGGCACGGGAGTGAATACATTTCCAACTTCCAGACTCCGGGCTGCTGCTAAGAATTTTTTGATAGAAAGACCGAATAACTTTTTACTGCCCGACCTAGGAATAGAACCCAAGACCTCCGGGTCTGCGGTCTTACATCAAGCCACTAGATCAACGAGGCAGTCTCTCGATTATATCCCTCTTTAAAAATTATTTAAAAAAAAACTTCGTTGTTGTAACAGCTGTGTCAAATACACTTACTTCATAATAATTACTTGAAAAAAGGAGGTATAGAACATGTCGGTAGTTGAAAATCCTATACATATAATAAAAATGTAACTTAACACTGTCTGTACATGAAAAATATTTGAATAAAACTATTATCGTGAGCTTTAAGGTTTACGTCTTCTTTCCCGACAAGCTTACTTTTTACACACAATCAATGCATGACAAAATAATATTGTTAACGATTTCGCAGAAGACCTTTCTTTTAATTTTTTCATCTTAATAACTATAAGCCTGGTCACAGTTAAATAAATTTAGATTTAGAGAATATATATAGGTCGTTTGTACACTTATATGATTCACCTACATTAAACTTGGTGGCTCGCTTGAAAATGTTTAAATTATTTAATACAAATTTCGTCCGCGTATTCAAGGGAGGTATATTAGGTATAAATAAAGTATAGTACAGCCAGTAACAGTATCGTTGTTATAATATTCTAATGATATTTTACTTCAGTTATTATTAGATCTAAAACATTTGAGAAATGCATCGGTTGCGTATTGTCTCATTTGTAATGAAATCTTATGTTAGATATTTATTGGGGGACATACGTGGGTATCCTTAGTTCAATAGAAGCCATTTTAGTTTTATCTTTACCTGCCTTTCGACGCCAATAGATTTTGTTACGACTGTTAAAGTTTAGACGTTATAAATTAAAATTATTCCTTATTCAGATTTGTTATCTATATACATATAATAAGAAGTTATCATTATTATCTTACAAGTATTATCATAAACCCAGGCGGGGTTTTCTCTGCAGGTCTAATAGAGCGTGCGCAGCGTCGATATCTGAAAACTTTGTGTTCGACATTTCTTCAACTGCAATTTAAAAGAAATAAATATTTCTTAATAAAAGCTCGCTAAGAAACAGTAAAACTATTCATCGATTCGATTTTGTTTAGAAATTACAATTCAAATAAGATTCCTATCGCAATTATCATCAGTTACGCAAAATACCGTGCTTTTCAATTGTCCATTCCATGTATAAAATATAAGGTACATGTTTTCGGCTAAACTCGGCCGCTAAGCATTACGTTGTATAACAAAGTAACCTCAATAAACCTATTGTTTATTTTCATTTTCCTATTGGATGTTCTTTTCTAGAACCAATATTTCTACCTGTATCTTTTTAAACTAGTATTACACTAAAATTGTATTAGGCAATATAACCGATTAAGTCCAAATACAGTTAAATGATATCATTTTCTAAATGTTTGTTAGCCCTTATTTTACAAATTTAATTATTTAGTAATTATATTTTGTCTGAAAAAATACTTGTTTAATATAATATTTACATCAAATCTATTAAGAATAAATTTGAACGCAAACATTAATAACTCATAAAAATAAATTTAAGCAGGTGGTTTAGCCGATAAGGTCATGATTATTTTATGTTATGTGGGTAATCGGAATGCCGGAGAGACTTCAGCTAGAGTTCCCATTAAATTTTAAGTCTATTTTTTAAATCATTTTCAGAATAACATTTAAAATAATGGGGTCTTATTGCATACCACTTATTTTAATCCCTGTACATATTCCTATATTTAAAAATAGTGAATTAAATCTTTTTACGGTCTAGTAAATCACTAATATAACATCAAATTTAAATAAATATTAGTTTGTTTTATAATAAATACAAATTATATAAATAAATATTAAATCAACTCGCATGAGTATAATAAAACTTGCGAGGCGAAAATGTTTTCTACGGAACGGACAACGGAACCTTAAAATCGAATCAATATAGGTTTAGCATATTTTTATAGAAAATTGGCAACGATTTATATTAAATGAGTTTTGGATTTTTATACAAATAAGGTAAAATTTTCATTTGTTTCCTAAAAAATTCCACTATGACATTTTGATTAAGCACAAACAGTTATTAATTTTATAACGAACCAAACATTCTAAGTCTGTTCTTAATACATATGAAAGTAAAAAATAAAATAATATAAGAAAATAGTCAAGGATCTCCTTAGTTATTTTCGAGATGCTTAAATAAATAAATAAAATTTTAAATAATAATAAACACTACATAAATAAATAAATACTCACTCATATTTACAATTAACCCTTCGTATACCGCATCACACACCATGAGAAATGCTGTATCTGCCGCCGATTTATCGGCTGAAAGAGAAAGAACATATACCTAAGAAAGAGATAGTTGTTTTCTGTCTCTTTCTTAGGTCGCACGCTATGATTTGGTATAGCCAGGTGTAAACTTTATTTTGACAATATTATCGAAAGTTTTTGTATACTTTTTTATTACTAGCTTCATATTCAGATATTTAAATATTTGTTAAATAAAAGTCTGTGTTTTACTCATTTATTATTTTTACAGTTTATTATTGTTACAGTTGTTACTATTATTATTACAGTTTTTACTTTTTTACAACACAATTTTAATTATATCAATTGTATTAGATTTAACACAAAGTGAACACAAAGTAACATATTCGTAAAATCTAGATTGTGGTTCTATCCACAATCTAGATTTTACGAATAGGGTTAAAGACGTTAAAAAGATTATTGTATAGGATTATGTTATCGCAGACTGGAAGACTTTTTAGGATAATTCTCGGCTATGAACGTGTAATTGGTAAAAAAACCTTCTCTATATATAACAATAGTGCGTTAAATCCTAGTATTTAAATCTTGCATTGTCTGCATTGAACATGTACTATATCTGCCCACTGGCATGAAAGTTTATGAACTTCCTTGAAGCTGAAATAGTATTTTTATTAAATATGTAAGACATTGGCAAGAACAAGATAACGTCATCAGATAAGGTACTTGTATATACAGGAACCTCATCAAAAATTCTTCTGAAACCTATGATAAATTATCTTAATTAAGAGTTGCTAATCTGCTAATCACAATGCAAAGTTGCTAATGTTTACCTTAAATTTGCAGAAGATATATCCACGATAAAAAATAAAATATTGAATGTATAAGTACATTATAACGTAAAGGTCTATCAATGATTATAAACATTAAATGATTATTTTTTATCGATAAAAAAACACTAAGTGACTCCCCTGATATTTGTTGAATGCTTTAGTTTATTAAGACCAAAGCTGGAAGATTTATTGAATTTACTCATAATCTAGGGCTGACATTAGAGTATTTTTGTTACATATATTATAAAGAAAGGTTATGGTGCTTTACATTGTACTTTCATATTGCAAGGTTCATAATTGCGACTGCACTCTCCAAATTAAAATTTATACTGTTTCGCTACTGTAACTTCATAGCAATCCTGAAGACGAGATTCGAGAGGAATCCCTTACTTGCCAACCAAATTCATTGGTATGATGAAATCTTTTCCATTATGCTTTTATCTTCTATCATTATGTCTTAACGCCTTTTCATCATTTATATCACCGCTTTCTCCCTGTAAAATCCTATGAAGGTCTGGTTCGAATATATCTGTTACGACTGAATATTACGAGACCTTTGTAAAATAATTAGATTATTTGCCATGTCTGTTACGTTGTCCTCATATCGTTATTTTTTTAATTATGAAGCCAACATTATATAAAAAATATTTTCTTATTGCTTCTATAAAAATAGTGTAACAAAATATATATCAATTATAGGCTAACTTAACATACAAATATGAATTTTTTTTTTCTATTTTTAGAATTTATTAACTAAAACATTAATTCAATTCAAAATGTATGTGTAAGAGGTATTTTTTTGATTCATAAAAAGTTTACTCTAAAAAGGTGTTATAAATTACTAAATAATATGAACAATATTATTATATCTACAAATCCAAGTACCTACTATCAATACTTACTATTGTAAGTATTGATAGTAGGTACAAGAACAAGATTATTATATCTACAAATCCAAGTGGATTTGTAGATATAATAATCTTGTTCTAGATTCGTCCAGGAGACTATCGTCTCTTGGACGTATATAGTCTGATTTTGTTGTAAGCATCAAAAAAAGACAAGCCTGTTGGCTTCAGATCTTTGTATGTGGATTTGTGTGATATGCAACACTTCTCTAGGTGATCCGGAAAAGGCAAAGTCTAAAATACATTATAAAAAAAATTACATTGAAATTGAGTTATATTTCTTTTTTGTATATTACATATTTGAAAAAAATCTATCTAAATGATAATGATGTCTTTGTTTCGTAATTAACAACACAATTTTATCGTCACAATTTAAGTATATATCGTATATTAGTAGTGAAATTATTAGATTTTTTTTAATAAGTTAAAAATATGACAAGTTAAAACAACAAAATCTGTTAAAACATGAAAAGTAATTTTAGATCTCGCTATAGTGTGTTTATGAAAATTATTATGTATTTTATTCATTTTCTTCTATATGACACAATGAAGTTAAAAAATGAGTTCACCAATAGTAACATAACCTGAAACCGACACCTGAATCTTATCTTATCCGAAATTTTCACAAATATGGCCGCGACCATTCGAAAAAATGATGTTGGCGCGCGAATTTGCGACATGAATTTCGTCGTCACTGATTGGTCGAAATGATAATCTAATAAAAAAGGGAGAGGGCGACAAAAATATATCAATTATTATGCATAAAAAAGAGCTAGGTATATGTTTCTCTAGTGTAGTGTAAAACAAAAAAATATGAACTATGAGATAACGTACGAAGGATTTAGGAAGGATTAAGTGTTATGTACACTATCACTCAACGTAGACGGGCGAAAATTTGCAACCCGATTAAAAAAATCAACTTGCTCGAGGGGCTGTTTCTTAACTACCATACGACTCCCATTGTTTCGTAATCAGGTAAATAAGCTGGCTGCACTTTCAGCTCTTTTCTGATACCTTCTTTTGTTTAATATTGAATGAAATTTTGTCTTACAGCGGATTAAGGTACCAAGAACTTGCATTTATAAAAACATATGAATAAAAATATGTTCAGTTTATTAATGTTTGTAATGCCAATGTTTATTTAACCAAGTAATCTGAATACACAATCACTTAAAATATGTCAAGAATATAATGATGTGTGACAAAGAAACTGAATTTGATTTGTGTTTGCCCGGAAATGAAGAGAACGATAATATTATGAAATAACTTAATGATTTATAGTACTTTTGGAGACTGTGATACAACATTTGCAAAAGAACGCGATGACTTTACAAACAGTAACATGAGAGCTCGTAAAGAAGAGAAAAGATTTTTAAAACTTAGAAATAAGTATAAGTCAAATAACGAAATGGTATGGGTTTTTGACACTTTAGTTTATTTTACATAGATTATATTTAATAATTAATATAAACTTAACGCTTTAGAGACGGAAATCCATCAGTTCCAGCTAGAATTCTCAAGAACATGGACTGGACATCATATACGAATGCCACTTGTAAACTTTTGACAGCTGTCTTTTCAAGAAAGTAGGTTTATGTGACATTCTTGGACATGTTCAGTACTTCAAAGTCGATATTCATATTATTATGGAACAATATTCTTTTCAGGGTATTGGCAACTCATTTGCTGACAGGAAAGCCTTCACCAGCTTTTCCTGACAAACCTGCTAAAGAGAAACTAGACGCAGCTCTAGTAAATGATATTGTTCAAACTGTGGTAGAAAATCGTTCTTTACCAGAGAATGTAGTAAGGTAAAGTTTAACTAACTTTCATTAATGTAAAGATATATTGATTTTATATCCGTTTATATTCATTTTTCTTGTTTCTTGTGTTTAAAACCAGTATTACCACAAAATGTGCTGACGAAAGCAAAATGTTTAGAACACGCGAACAAAATCAGAAGAAGCGCAAAATAGTTAAGACAGAAAATATTTCTTCCTATGACTCCGATTGCTCAAATTCATCTAATTAATAGTAGACTAAAAATTAGAATTAGATATTTGGGGTCAGGGGAACCGGGGCACAAGACATTTATAAAATAAACACTATTTAAAGTAATAAAATATTTTTATTGAATTATAAATGGTACAAATTAATATTAGATTTTTGTCTCCATAATCTCGAAGAAATGACGCAGAAGATGGCGGGACGTTCTCTCGGTTTTGTTGCTAGCACTTTTTTCTGGACCGTTGACGATTTCTATATAACTTTACTTCGTCGCAACATTTTGTTGTAATCGAGCTCCTGTAATTAATAATAATAATAAATTTATTTATTCTGTCCCACAGACAATAATGTTTACATTTATTTATTTTTTATAATATCGCAACATTTCGTCGTAATGGAGCTCCTGTAATTTTTTTAACACTAAGTCTCCGGACTACAAAAACATATTTTGTCATTTACTTAATTACTTCTAAGAATTAGTTTCATGTAATCTGAACTTTTGTTAGTTGTTATAATACAAAAATATTTCATTTTTTTAATAAAATATCTAAAAATTAAAAAGTTAAAAGGTACAAAAGTTATAACATTAAAATATGAATACCAACCTAACAATCCTTTTAGGAACATTGCACCTTTCCGCGACAGTGTTGACTATGTCGTCTACGAATTTGGGGTCCAATTGCTTTTTCGGTGGTTCGCAAACGCCGGTGACTGCTTTCCAGTTAAGGAATGAGTGGCTAGAATTCTAAAAAGGTTTATTTTTAATTTAAATATTTTTATTTCTATTTTCAAAGATACTTAACGTATTTTTAACATTTGGTTTCGCAGAATAGATTTCAGTTCGAGGCAAAGTGACACTAATTGTATCCTACATCTTGAATATTTAAACGGGTATAAGAATAAACTTCGTTTATTTGGGACATTTTTTAAATTAATGTTTAATCTGTTTCGAATAATGTTATTTACATCTCAAGATTCATTTATTTATTCTGTAGACAGGTAATCGCAAATTGACGATCGTCTTAAGTATCGTCTCAAATCGTTATGTTTTTCCCCATATAGGATCGCATTAAAAAATCTGTACATTGCGAGTTTGTCAGCCATTGTCTACCCTGGGACGTCGGGATCAGCAGCGGACTAAACGAGCCACTTGACCACCGCGGCAATTCGTTTACGTACCATATTTTATTAAAAGGTTTAATGTAAATGTAAAGAAATCGGACAATGCTTTCAAATATTAATCTCGGTTATTATCACGTTAATAATTAAATTATATTTATAAAAATATATATTAATTAAACTAAGAATAATTACAATGGAGCATAATACAAAGACAAGGTAAGAAGGAATGCACTTGATTAATTTCTATTTTAATGTTAACCGGAATTATTACCTTCTAGGAAAGACGGCTCGCAATAATTTTCTCGTCGCTGAAGTGTGGGAAGTCCAATCGATTTCTGCCATTAGTCTGGCAAGCACGGTGACATTGCCGTTTCCAATTGAAACCTACGAATTTAAAATACTTTAATAATTATAATGATTTCATTGTCAGCAATTACACACACAGTTAATTTTTTTTATTATTCACTTTTTATGTTAGAATTTATATTAGTCAATAATGGCTTTTATTTGTTGATTAATTTTTTCCCTATAAACAGGTGATTAAGGTATTATATAGTCAGCACCTCATTACAGCGCCACACACATTATAGACCATAGAATAAACAAAATCGCTGTCTATTAATAATCGAGTATAATAATTTATTAAATATTTTGTATCGTAATTCATAATAAATAATAACCTTAAAGTTTAATGTGTTTAAACTTTTTAGCAATACTTCAAGCGCTCTTTAAAAACAATTGCAATTTGTTTTTATTTAATAATTTTAAAATTAAATTAGGACCATAGAAATTCTATAATTATATATTATTATATTCTTTGCTATTTGGATCATTAGGTCAAGTTTACGTCAAACATTGGAGATAATTAAATTTAAATACTTAACTACTTATGTACACATATGAATATACAAACCATATCAACATTGTTAACCGACAATGGCAAACTTGCGTTAGGAGTCTGCGCTGATGCTCTCCGTATTTTTAAGCCACCAGCTATCTTATCCATTTCGAGTTCAACACTTGACGTATTTCGACGATTTTCTAAAATCTCTACATTCTCATCTAGTCTTCGATCTTCAGATGTCCTATCCATTATTGATTGAGTTTCATATATTTCAACATTAGGTATCAAAGCCAGGAACTGCCCGTACAAGCGTTTAATTTGCGTTTCCAGTTTTTTTTAAATTCTCCCTTAAAGGTTGATCGAGAACAGGGTCGGTCTGCGTTCCTTGATCGAATTTCAGTTTAAGATTCTGAGCGTTCGTATCGGGAAGAAGAGTGCTGCTGACAACTGATATACGGTTACGTATTATAGATTGGTCGTTTAATAATCGACTTATTTGGCCATTAATTATCGACTCTGCGCAATTGTTTTGGTTATATGTAAACGTGGATTTAGTAAAATCGAGGTTCGTCTGTAAAAAAAGTTAATAACATACATTTTTTTTAGAATTTTTTAATTCCATTATTTTTTAAGAATGAATTTTTTATTCAATTTGAATTGAATGCAAGTGTTACCTCTTGGTCGATATCGCTGTCACTGGAATTAATTTCAACATCAATTTGAGACTCTGACTCTGGGTTTATATCGCTGTCACTGGAATTAATTCCATCGTCAAATTGAGTCATCATACTTGGTGCGCTCTGACTTGGCATGGGTAATGATTGATTAGCAGCTGAAAATTAATAGAAAATTTTGTTATATATGACTTAAATGGCTTAATAGTAAACCCATGACGACTGGCTTAAAAGAACATTCAATTGCAATTAATTGCCAAAAGGGAATACGTAATATATAGGGGAAGGTAGCCCAAAGCGGATATACGACCGTTTTATAACCGTTTAAGCTATTGACATAATTGTAAATGTTTGAATGCAGTACTGAACCTCGGCGTCCGACCAATCATCGTCAGTTGACTGGCTCGCCTAGCGTTGAAAGTTTTCAAGGTAAAACAAAAAACTATTTAATTTCATTTTCACTAAAATATTTCAAAATTTAAAAAAAAACGTAATATAATCAAAAACGGCGTAAGCTGTCGTAATATCTATCATTATTTATATTATATTAAATAGTAATTCACTGTACTTTTTATCGAAAACAGTTGGCTATTACGTTTTTATTTGTAGGTATCTGGAATTTAAAAACTAAAAGCGGGTAAAGCGGGTGGTATATCCGCTTGTAGAAAGAAGCCACGTTGGACGCATTGTTTCTAAATGAGGTGGCAATATTATTTGGGGGCCCTATTTAAAAGCGACTAGTTCGCACAACGTTCTAAATAGATCTTCTTCCTTAGGAATTTACATACAAATTATGCCGGACCGACCAGGACCTATAAATAGCCGCATTGCTGCTGAAGCCAAACAATCTGCGTATATAATATGTCCAAGAATATCGCAACTGGTCTCATCACAGGCCTGATCTAAATACCCGTGATTTAATTTTGATTCTGATCATACAGCCTCACGTAAATGAGAATTTCGTCTAAAATCCTACACTTCTGGACGAAATTATTATGAACCAACAAAGGCACAAAACTTGAATTTAGTCAGGATCACCGACTATTTCAAATGCAAGAAGATCAAGACAAGACTAAAAAAGTTGATGCTAAAAATTGTTCTAAAATTAGCACAGAATCCTTAATCTTTCGTGAAGTGACATTTCTAAGAAAAGACTGATTAGATTATGTTGGTAGGCGAACTTGGTTTAGTTATTGAAGATTATAAAATGTTAATTTAAATCTAACTAAAAAGGTTTATTAGCGTAAAAAAGTGTTCGTTATCTATATACATGTATTATATAACCTCTGAGCATATGAGCCCCCATAAAAAATAATAATTAGGTTTTTCTTATTTTTTTATCATTTATTTTAAAGTTTGTTTTTAGTTTTATAGTTTAATACATAAATTTAAAATTAAACTAAGTATAAGTTTCGAACTTAGTGTTGTATCCACCTAAATATTTGTTCTATATTTGGCTATTACATCAATTACAGTCAAACAACGAGATTTATAAGAAGTAACGGTAAAATATAAGTAAGGTAAGGTAAGATAGTATTTTTATAATAGCTTAGTTTCGTTTGATTTATATGTATACAAAATTACGTAAAATGTTTCTTCTTCAAATAATATAATTTAAATTAACGGACGGACCAAATGTTAAGGCCGCCTTCTGTAGTGACCACAATCTTGGCTTACGCCTAAAGAGGATAATTCGCAGGAACAAATAGTTTTATAATTGCTGTAAATAAATACAAATTGACGGAGGAATAATAACTACCTATATAAATAATTATTGTCTGTAAAAATTAATAATCTTACACTCACCATTGAACCCGTTTCTTGATGGTTTTCTGATGGATGTAACTCATTGTTGACATCATGTTTACCGTCTGAAAATGTACATAATTATATGAGAACAAGATATAATGATATATATGTCGAAAGGTAAGTTACGTATAGAGAATGTCGGTAGTTGAAAATCATATAATCTATACCTATACTATATATATTGTTAACGATTTCCGGAAGATCTTGTTTTTAATTTTTAAACACATTTGTTATATGTCGATATATATGTATGTGGTTGGTATACATACTTAATGCTTATACAACTTTTTGAAGAACGCAAATACTAACTAGTACCTCGGTAGGTATATATTAAACATAGGTAGTCTATTTATATATTTTATATACGAGGATATAGTAAAGATTAAAAAAACCGTATTGATTAATGTGGGATTACTTCTGTCGAGAAATAAATGCTTCAAAAATGTATACTACGACACGATCATTCGATATACGATCTCGATTTCGATGGACGAATTCTTACATTTTTATTATATTCCTAAAATAAACGAGATTTTATAAATTTTGATAACTAAGCCTGGTCACAGTTAAATAAATTTATGTTTAGAGAATATATATAGGTCGTTTTTACACTTATATGATTCACCTACATTAAACTTAGTGGCTCGCTTGAAATTTTTTAAATTATTTATTACAAATTTCGCCCGCGTATAGTACAGTAATAATATTGTTGTTATTATATTTTAATGATATTTTACTTCAGTTATTATTAGATCTAAAACATTTGAGAAATGCATAGGTTGCGTATTGTCTCATGTGTAATGAAATATTTATTGGGGGACAAACGTCGGGTATCCTTAGTTCAATAGAAGAAATGTCAGTTTTATCTTTACTTGCGTTTCGAAGCCAATACATCTTGGTTTCGACTGTTAAAATTTAAACGTTATAAATTAAAATGAATCATTATTCAGTTTTGTTATCTATATATAATAAGAAGCTATCGCTTACTAGTAATTTCGTGATTCCCCCAGCGAGGGTTGCTGCGCAGCTGCAGCAGCGCGTGCGCAGCCTCTATCTCTCTCGGCTCTCTAGGTGTGACATGAACTGCAATTTAAAATAAATAAATATTTTTTAAAAAAAGCTTACTAAGAAACAGTAAAACTATTGATCGATTCGATTTTGTTTAGTAGTTACAGTTCAAATAAGATTCCGATAGCAATTGTCAGCAGTTATTCAAAGTACCGTGCCTTTCAGTAGTCCATTCCAGGTATAAAATATAAGGTACATGTTTTTGGCTAATAATCTACTTTGTATAACAAGGCAACCTCAATAAATCTATTGTTTATTTTCCTTATCTTATTGGATGTTCTTTTCTAGAACTAATGTTTCTACCTGTATCATTTTAAAATAGTATTACACTAAAGTTTACATAGCAATATAACCGATTAAGTCCAAATACAGTTAAATAAAATCATTTTACTGAAATGTTTGTTAACCCTTATTAAAAAAATTTCATTTTTTAGTATTAATATTTTATCTGAAAAAATCCGTTTAATACATATAATATTTTCATTAAATCTATTAAAATAAAAGTGAACGCAAATATTTATTAATTAAAAAAGAAAATTTAAAGGGGTGGCCGAGCCTATAAGGTCATGATTATTTTATGTTATGTGGGTAATCGGAATGCCGGAGAGAATACAGATGCCTGTTCAGCTAGTTCCAATTAAATTTTAAAGTCTATTTTTTAATAATTTGCAAAATAAAATTAAAAATAATGAGGTCTCATTGCATACCACTTTTTTAATCCCTGTACATATTTCTATGGTTAAAAATAGTCAATTAAATATCTTCAAGGTCTAGTAAATCACTAATATAACATCAAATTTAAATAAATATTAGTTTGTTTTATAATAAATACAAATTATATAAATAAATATTAAATCAACTCGCATGAGTACAATAAAACTTGCGAGGCGAAAATTTTTCTACGGAAAGGACAACGGAACCTTAAAATCGAATCAATATAGGTTTAGCATATTTTTATAGAAAATTGGCAACAATTTATATTAAATGAGTTTTGGATTTTTATACAAATAAGGTAAAATTTTCATTTGTTTCGAACAGTTATTAATTTTATAACGAACCAAATATTTTAGGTCTGTCCTAAGTATATATGAAAGTAAAAAATAAAAGAATATAAGAAAATAGTGAAGGATCTCCTTAGCTATTTTCGAGATGCTTAAATAAATAAATTATATTTTAAATAACATTAAACACTACATAAATAAATAAATACTCACCCATATTGCCAATAAAATGGTACTGAACGTAGACTGACGAAAATTTGCAACCCGATTAAAATAAATCAACTTACTCGAGGGGCTGTTTCTTAACCACTATACGACTCCCATTGTTTCGTAATCAGGCAAATAAGCTGGCTGTACTTTCGGCTCCTTTCTGTTATCTTCTTTTGTTTAATATTGAATGAAATTTTGTTATACAGCAATTTAAGGTACCCAGAACTTGCATTAATAAAATAATGTTTTTTAGCCTTCAGGTAATTTCCTAGCTACTTTCTTTGTCCAGTACCCTAAAAGGGATCATAAAAATTACGACTAAGTTTTTGATTGTCTTTGAAACAATTAATGTTTAAGCGCTTTACTGCTGTATTATTTTAGACTTATCTTATACATTTTCTGAACAATTAGAAACCTTTAAAATCCTAATACAATGAAAAAAAAATATTGAAGTTGTAAAATGTAACTAATTCTAAAATATATTTTCTTCATCTTCAATATGTTCAATATGTCATATGTTAGTTTAATAAAATAATCTTAAAACAGGCTTAGGAGGCTTTAGACATTATTAGACAAATTTAAGTATTTTGTAATTGAATAAAGACTTATTAATCGGATCAACCTATCAATTCCTTATTAAATGATTAATTATTTATAAAGGACCTTACACATATTTCTCTCTCTCGTTCTAAACTATACATGTAAGTTTTTATTTTTTATTTTAACACAAAGATATTTATTAAAATACTGACACGCACTCTTCGATCTCCCTTTTCGATCCGTAGGCGTCCTAAAGACGTCCTCATCGCCCCTGATGACAAGATTACATCGGCCAATATCAACACGATAGGTTACAGAGTAAACGCACACCGACCCCGCCGGCGGGGTCGTGGTCCCTCTTTTATTATAACCCGTCCGCGCTTAGGCGTAGGCCGGGGTCATTGCACACATAGTGTCCTCCTTCCTGACGTCGACGGTGTCCTAAGCCGAGGTTCGGCTTAAGTAGGCCGATTTATTTCCATTTAGATTAAACTTTTAATAAAATATGGTACGTAAACGAATTGCCTCGTTAGTCAAGTGGCTCGTTTAGTCCGATGCTGATCCCGACCTCCCAGGGTATAAAATAAACCTTTTTAGAATTCTAGCCACTCCTTCCTTAACTGGAAAGCAGTCACCGGCGTTTGCGAACAAACCACCGAAAAAGCAATTGGACCCCAAATTAGTAGACGATATTGTCAACACCGTCGCTGAAAGTTACAATGTTCCTAAAAGGTTTGTTAGGTTGGTATTCATTTTTTAATCCCATAACTTTTGTACCTTTTAACTTTTTTTTTAGATATTTTATTAAAAAAATGAAATATTTTTGTATTAAACCCAATGGAAACATGTAAAGTTTAATCTAAGATCGAGGGTACACATTTAAATATTTGTAGTAGCAGGGTCAAGTAGGTACCTACCACTGAGTTTTCATGATTAACTTGTGTCCGTCGTTCGTGACTGTCAACCATTGTAAAGCAGTGTGATGGATTAATCTTAAAACTTTCTCTCTATAAAAAGAGTGGTACGTACTTAGTTACTTAACTCAAAATAATATCCAAATTTAAATAAAGACGAGAGGATTAAAATAATTCGATTCACACATAATTTTCCTGTCATATAAACTTCATTCATTGGATATTTATTTAGTGATTAGTAATTTTAGTATCGTCTATTCTCAGTTATTTATCATAAAACTAAATCGTTTTTGAATTAATTAACATATTAAGCTTTTAAAACTGTCGTAATTCGTACCGCTATTACAAGTACGATATGAATAAAATAATACCTTTACAATTTTACCTATATTTTTCAATACATTTGCCCTCCATAGATTGGAGACATTTTGAGGCTGCAACAATGTTCAATCAGTAAGTTACAATAATAATCAATGAATCGGTAATCTAAAGTTATAGTCAGACAATCATCATTATTTAAATACAATTACTAGGTAATTAAAATTACCTAGTAATGTAATAAAAAGCAACAGATATATTAAAATATATCATAAAATAATTAATATTTCCATTTACAGTTGAAACGAAAGTGCTGCAAATAAAATAGTTTTCCAAAAAATAGGGAAATTAGAATCGTACGATATCTCATAAAATATATAAAATGGATGTTGGTGGTATATCTGTTTGATATGGATGGATCAGCATAATTTTGACACATTTCCTTTTTTTTACATAGAAGGCCATTCTATTATGCTTTTTTTACTTCGTTGCTAAATGGCGTTGCAGAGCATCGAATGCTATGCCGCTTAACCGATTCCCATGCGATTCATCCATTTATTTATTCCTAGGGTGGTTCGCGGGGTAGAGTACCACACCAGACCCAGCGGCGCTTACGGTTGGGGGAGAAGATACGTATAGCGTCGGTGCCTCTCAGCGGTCTTCTTCGGCGGAGCGGTTCAGCGAGGGTACTCGCCTCACCCTCCCGTTCCGCGGCCTTTTTCTGCAAGCATGACACTCGCAGAAAGAGACCATCTCCATCTAATTTGACACATTTACATACTTTTTAACATGGAAGACTTTTTATACTTCGTCACTAGGTGACGTTGCAGAAGATCGAATTCTACGCCGTTCAACCGAATTCCATTGAATTATTGTATATGTATATATATATATAAGAAGAACAAATGACTGTCTAGATTAAGAAGCATAATATTTAAATTAAATAAAAATATTATTAATCATAAATATTTTTGAAAATATATATATATATATATATAACGCAGTAAATATCATTTGGAAACTAGAAACTGGGAGTAACCATAATAAGAGCAAGAATTAAGATGTAAATGGCATAAAACAGAACAAAAAAAATCTACTAAGTTAGTAGGATCATGATAATGAAATGTTATATTTAAAACCAAAACTAAGGCAAAAACCCCCCTATGAGCGACGACACAAATTCACGGCCCCCAATTCCCGGTAATCACACTATTCCTGGCCACGGTACCGGCCATGGTAACGGTGCGATGGGGGGTGCTAAGAATCCCCGGGCTACGGCAGGGTACCACAAACGGCGACTGTTTCTGGCCACGTATAATGGACGCTCTCTGCGGCTGGACGAACACCTGACAGAATTGGAAGTAGAGTTAAGTCGTATTAACTGGGATATAGTAGGTCTATCAGAAATCCGAAGACAGGGCGAGGACACGATGACACTAGATTCCGGTCACTTACTCTACTTCCGAGAAGGACACCAACCATCCCAAGGTGGCGTCGGATTTTTGATCCACAAGTCACTCAGAAGCAATGTCGTGGAGGTTGGCAGTGTGTCGGCAAGGGTGGCATACCTTGTCTTAAAGATAACCGAGAGGTATGCCTTGAAGGTAATACAAGTGTATGCCCCAACGTCTACATACACTGACGAAGAGGTCGAAGCCATGTACGAAGACATAGTGAAAGCTATGTCTCGTACCAGTACCTTCTACACAATTGTTATGGGTGACTTCAATGCCAAAGTGGGAGTACAAGAAGATGGTGAATCGAGGGTAGGAAAATTCGGCTATGGGCACAGGAATCATCGGGGGCAAATGCTGGTAAACTTCCTTGAGGCTCAGGGATTATTTCTGATGAATTCATTTTTCCAGAAAAAGCCCCAAAGGAAGTGGACCTGGCGAAGCCCCGATAACACAGCGATGAATGAGATCGACTTCATTTTATCCAATAAGCGCCAAATATTCAGGGATGTCTCCGTGATCAACAGGGTAAACACTGGAAGTGATCACCGCCTGGTAAGAGGCACCCTGAATATTAACACTAAAATCGAACGATGGCGGTTAATGAAGTCGACTCTTAGACCAACTCAGCCCCAAGTCGAAGCTGGTTGCGAAAGCTTCCAGTTGGAACTACAGAACCGATTTGCCATGTTGGAAACCAGGCAGGACATTGACGACGCCACCAATAGTCTGGTGCGTGTCATCCGCGAAGTGGGCCAAAATTACTTTCGACGAAAGAGCAATGGACGTAAGTCGAAGCTCTCAGGCGAGACTCTGAACGAGATGACGAGGAGACGGGAACAGCAGAATATGACGCCATCTGAGTGTCAGGCACTTAACAGGAAGGTTAAAAAACTAATAAGGCGTGACACAAGACGAGCTAATACCCGGAATATTGAAGATGCCATAACACTCAATAGGGGCTCAAAGGTTCTTGCAAAGTCACATACCTCCTGTTGTCACCTGACAAAACTCAGAACCACACAAGGCACAACCGTCACCTCAAAACCAGAGATTCTCGCTGAAGTCGAAAAGTACTATGGCGATTTATACTCATCACGAGTACCTCCACCTGAGTCCCACAGTGCGGATGACCCACGAGCCAGACTGACACGCCACCTATCAGACGATCTTCCCGACATCGATTTGGGCGAGATTAGGATTGCTCTCGGACAACTTGGAAACAACAAGGCTCCAGGAGATGACGGAATTACCTCAGAGCTTCTTAAAGCAGGAGGCACACCAGTTCTGAGAGAGCTGGCTAACATCTTCAATTCCGTCCTCCATAATGGTACTACACCGAAGACATGGAGCAGAAGTGTGGTGGTTCTGTTTTTCAAGAAGGGTGATAAAGCTCTTCTGAAGAACTACCGCCCTATTTCACTTTTAAGCCATGTTTACAAGTTGTTTTCGAGGGTAATCACGAATCGTCTTGCCCGGAAATTCGATGACTTCCAACCCGTTGAGCAGGCTGGGTTTCGAAAAGGCTTCAGTACCGTAGACCACATACACACACTTAGGCAAATAATACAGAAGACCGAGGAATATAATCAGCCTCTATGCCTAGCGTTTGTGGACTACGAAAAAGCCTTCGATACCATTGAGACCTGGGCTGTTCTGGAATCCATGCAGAGGTGCCTAATTGACTATCGGTATATCCAGGTGTTGAAGTGTTTGTACGAAGCCGCAACCATGACCGTCCAAGTACAAGATCAGAGCACAAGACCAATCCAATTGCATCGCGGGGTAAGACAGGGGGATGTAATCTCCCCGAAACTTTTTACCAATGCATTGGAGGACGTCTTCAAAACGCTCGATTGGAACGGACGCGGCATTAATATCAATGGCCAACACATTACACATCTGCGATTTGCCGACGACATTGTCATCATGGCGGAGACTCTGCAGGATTTGGAAGAGATGCTAAACAGCCTGAGCGATTCTTCGAGACGAGTAGGTCTCGGGATGAACATTGAAAAGACCAAAATTATGGCAAACAATCATGTATCACCGGGACCAGTGGTCGTAAATGGCTCTCCACTTGAAGTTGTGCAGGAATATATCTACCTGGGCCAAACTATACAACTTGGCCGGCACAACTTTGAGAAGGAGGCTAAAAGAAGAATACGTTTGGGCTGGGCGGCATTCGGGAAGTTGCGTCATATTTTTGAATCGTCGATCCCACAGTCGCTTAAGACCAGGGTCTTTAATCAGTGCGTCCTACCTGTAATGACTTACGGTGCCGAAACGTGGACACTCACCGTAGGACTGGTCCACAAATTTAAGGTCGCTCAGCGAGCGATGGAACGCGCGATGCTTGGGGTTTCTCTGGGCGATAGAATCCGAAATGAGGACATTCGCCAGAGAACTAAAGTCACCGACATCGCGCGGAGAATTAGCTCGCTGAAGTGGAAGTGGGCTGGTCATGTCTCCAGACGCATTGATGGCCGATGGAGCCGACACGTGTTAGAGTGGAGACCGCGCTTAGGTAAACGTAGTGTAGGGCGCCCTGTGACAAGATGGACCGACGATTTGAAGAAGGTGGCGGGCACGGGATGGATGCGGACTGCCCAAGATCGGGATGGTTGGCGTTCTATGGGGGAGGCTTTCGTCCAGCAGTGGACGGCAAAAGGCTGAATAATAAAATAATAATAATAATATTTACAATTTTGTTTTTATTTACACAATAAATAAAATGAAATTACATTATTTAAGGAGTATAAAATGAAAATAAAAAGGTGCTTAATTATATTCTTCATCCTTAATTATATCCTTTATAATTATCTTCTTCTTAGTAATTATTAAATATACTGCGCGCCGCGCCGTCGAAATTTATAACTGGAAATTGTTTTTCATATTAAATTGACATTTTGGCTCGCCTTGCTGTCAGCCCGTTCGCTCCTTTCACTCTACCCCAACCCCAAAACATTTCATTATTTTTAGCAAAATGTAATTTTTAGCAAAATGTTATTTTCAGCAAAATGGGAGGCTATATCTACTGGCCATGTAAAAAGTGTCAACTATTAAATCTTAACCCGTTACCGGTGACACCTGAGGATCACACTTCACGTTGAAGTACTACTTATAAGCCTATTCCAACCACAAAAGGAATAAACTCAAATAAGCAACAAATGAACCCAGATAAGACACCGACCATTGGTCACCGATATCAATTGACGCGATAACATTGGTTGAAATCTTGAGTAATCTATGATATTCACTATGGAAAAATGTAAATGTTTTAGACAGAGATAGAATTATCAAATCTTTTGTCCCTTATCGCGTAATCAGTTTTATCAAGGTCGGCTTCTCAAAAAGCGAAACAAGCTTGAAGTGAAATTTTACAAAATAAGTTTAATAAAACAACACTATAAGTTGTCTAAATGAATACAAAATTAATTATATAAATGTAAATATTACCAAAATTTAATTTACCAATCCAAAATAACAAGGTATACTATTACTATTTTTTAATTTTGAATGCCAACTTTTTAAATTTAATATCAAATATATTTAATCAATTACTAATATGAAAGATTGGGAGGAGATGTAACAAGTCATTAGCAACTTAAAAATCATTAAATTGGAGTGTTTTAGATTGCAACATCTGAGGAGAATGCTAATCCAGTACCATATAAAGATGCTGAAGCACTATTGATAACGGAAACAAAAACAAACAATGCAACGGTTTTTGGGTGTAGCTTTTTTTTTTTTTTTTTATATTTGCCGGGTGGGCAAATGACTCTACTCCACCTGATGTTAAGTGGTAGTAGAGTCCAAACGCGAGGACGGCCAGTACAGTCGGGAAGAAGATTCTGCACTAGCCGCCCTCGTCTTGCCGGCCCGCAAGATGCCTCTTCACGCCTCGTAAAGAGACGTGAAGCGAGCGACGTATTGCCACGATAGGGATGGGCAAAGTGTGGAGGCGTGTTTCCCCAAGTGGTTGCCAAAAGGGAAACTACACTGACCCGCCGGACGGAAGGGCCCCCGAACCCCCCCCGGAAGTGGCCGCCGGGACCCCACCTTCCGGTCACCAACCGGCACGACGGTCCACCCCGAGATTATGCGTGGCCTGGTGGGGCAGCCTCGCGTGCTGGTTAGGCACGCTCGAGCCCCTGTACTATGCCACGGGCGGCCAGCGGAATAGCCGTTTCTTCGGGTCTCCCTGTCCGGCAGGGCAATACAGTTTCCCCCGGCATTGGTTCAGCAGCCGTCTCCACTGGACCAACACCCATCGCGGCAATGGTCGCTCGGGCACTGGCTGTACGCTGGCTGACCTCGAAACGCGGCTGCAACCCACTTCACGAGATTTTCACCATGCGTACGGTGGTAACAAGCCAGGCGGATGTTTATCATCCTACCACCAGATGATATCCCTTAGTCGCCTCTTACGACACCCATGGGAAAGGGGCAGTGAAATGTATTCTTTCTCCGTCACTGCAGCTGGGAAACAAAAAAAATATTTTAATTAAAAAATATATGATAAATATTAAAAAGTTAAATTTAGTAACCTCATTTTGTTTTAATTTAATCCTTAAAATTATGTATTTACCAAAACAGGCAATGCAGTTATTATGGCAACATTATAAGCACACATGGACATACTATCTATGTTTCAATCGCGGTTTCACGGCCCCTTGGTGTATTAGTTTCTCTGTCTACGTCAAGAATCTAATGTTTTAGTTTTCCAACTATACTGTTAACCACCCATGGTGGGACAAGGAATGTTGGCATTTTTTATCTGTAATAAGTTAAATGATCATATTTTTAATTTAACTTTTTAGCTTTGATTTGATAGTTCACTCTCACTATAGTAGTACCGTAGAAAGATAAGCTTAGTTTCTCTGTCTACGAGTAGTAGTACCCTTAATTTCATTGTAGTCAATGTTTACCATATTAAAAATGAAGTTGTTTTGATTCATTTTATTAAGAGTTTTGTAAATATCATTTTCTTGACATATTTGACATTAGTTTACCATATATGATTGCTTTATTACGCTTCAACATATCTGATGTTGGGGATGCAGACCGGCTTCCCTCCTTCACCGGCTCACTTAGTAGCTACGGACCCTCCTATATATAAGCCGAGATGGCCCAGTGGTAAGACCGCGTGAATCTTAACCGATGATCGTGGGTTCAAACCCGGGCAAGCACCACTGAATTTTCATGTGCTTAATTTGTGATTATAATTCATCTTGTGCTTTACGGTGAAGGAAAACATCGTGAGGAAACCTGCATGTGTCTAATTTCACTGAAAATTCAGCCACATGTGTATTCCACCAACCCGCATTGGAGCAGCGTGGTGGAATAAGCTCCAAACCTTCTCCTAAAAAAGAGGAGAGGAGGCCTTTAGCCCAGCAGTGGGACATTCACAGGCTGTTACGGTAATAAAAGCTTATCAAGAAACAGTAAAACTATTGATCGATTCGAATTTATTTAGACGTTACATTTCAAATAAGCTTCCGATAGCAATTGTCAGCAGTTATTCAAAGTATCGTGCTTTTCAATTGTTCATTCCAGGTATAAAATATAAGGTTCATGTTGTCGGCTAAACTCGGCCGCTAAGCATTACTTTGTATAAAAAGGCAACCTCAATAAATCTATTGTTTATTTTCCTTATTCTATTGGATACTCTTTTCTGGAAGCAATGTTTCTACCTGTATCTTTTTAAACTAGTATTGTATTAAAGTTGTACTAAGCAATATAACCGATTAAGTCCAAATACAGTCTAATAAAACATTTTCTGAAATGTTTTATTAGCCCTTATTATACAAATTTCATTATAAAGTAATTATATTTTGTCTGAAAAGTACATGTTTAATATAAAATTTTTATTTATTTATTTATTTATTTATTTAACACTTATTGCACAACATATAAATAAGATAAGGAATATGATAGGAAACAACAAAGAAAAAGTAAAATAGTAAATGGTGCGCAAAGGCGGTCTTATCGCTTATAGCGATCTCTCACAGACAACCTTTGGTGATAGATTTTTGTAAGAGAACAGGTAAGTGTATTTAAAGGAGATACTAAATATTTAATGAAATACACATATCTACATCCTACTAAATACATACAATAATTCATACATATAAACATACATACAAATACATATACATATATACACAAATACATACATAAATATATATATATATATACTATATATACATTATATATAATTATAGAGTATAAAATTATATACAGATAATTATAAACTATATACTATTTCATACATACATACCTTATTTAGATATGGACAAATAATAGCTTCTCAAGCGGTATTTAAAAATGCTCAATGAATTCGACTGACGAATATCTGTAGGTAGTGCATTCCATAGTCTGATGGTTTTTGCCGTAAAAGAGTTACTGTAGGTTTGTGTTCGACTGCAGGGGGTAACTAGTTTATTGTCAACTGTAGAACGCAAGTTGTGTGCGCTGTCGCAACCAAGAAATTTAAAGCGTTCTTTAAGGTAAGATGGTGTGTGATCGATATAAAGAACAGAGTAGAGAAGAGATAAGGCGTGCAGATTTCTACGAAGTCTAATTGGCAGCCACTTTAACTGAGACCGATACTGAGAAACATGATCAAACTTTCGCAGATCAAAAATAAATCTTATGGCTATATTTTGCAGCCGTTCTAACTTATTTAGGAGGTCTTCAGTTAAATCCATGTAGCAGACATCAGCATAATCCAGTATTGGTAAGAGGAACGAATTAGCTAAGCTGATTTTAGCCTTGATAGGCAATAGGTTTTTCCATCGTCTTAAATAACCAATGATAGCGTAAATCTTACGACTCATTTCGGCAATTTGAGGTACCCAGGAAAAGGAAGCATCGAGAAGTAGTCCAAGATTTCTAACAGTCTCCTGCATGGGTAATATTTGGCCCTCAAATAAGATTGGAGGTAGATGTTTACCTTGGACCCTCGACAGAAGCTTAAGACTGCCAAATATAGCCACTTGCGACTTTCTCGGGTTCACTTGGAGACCGTAAGATTTACACCAATCGGATATCTTTGCCAAATCTTAATTCAAAGTTGCAACAGCCTCATCGATATTGTCTAAAGGAGCGGTAACGTAAATTTGTAGATCATCAGCATATAGATGATAAGAGGAAGAAATAAGTAAAGAGAGAGTATTAATGAATATTGAAAAGAGGAGAGGAGAGAGCACACCACCTTGCGGGACACCGGAATTAATTTCTAGATAGGATGAAAATTTATTATTAGCCATTATGCATTGCTGTCGGTTAAACAGATAAGAGCGAAACCATTCAATGGCTGTAGAATCTATGTTTAACGATCTTAGGATTGCCAAGCATATGTCATAGTCGATGTTATTAAAGGCGTTTGAAAAGTCAAGGAGAGCTAGTATGGTCACGGATTTGTCATCAATACCCTGGCGTATGTCGTCACATACCTTGACAAGAGCTGTAACTGTACTATGGCCTAATCTAAACCCAGATTGAAAAGGGCACAGGATTTTATTAATAGTGAGGAATTGGTTTAGTTGAGAGTGAACAACACGCTCTAATACCTTTGAAAGAAATGGAAGAACAGAAATAGGTCTAAAATGAGAAGGAAGCAAAGGATTGGAAACTTTGGGAATAGGAATCACAAGAGCTTTACGCCATACTGAAGGGAAGGCACCATTTAATAAGGAATAGTTAAATATATGGCATAAAGTAGGCAAAATACTGTTAAGGGTTAGAAGTATGAGTTTTCGACTGATTCCGTCACAACCAATTGCATCTGATTTGATGCATAGTATGTGTTTCTTTAATTCTCCTATGGTGACAGGACTGAATTGGAAAGGAGGATAGTCAGGGATAGGCAATGAATGGAGATGGTTGAGTGTGATGGATTTGTACTGATTGTTTACAGAGGAAGAGGAAATAAAGTGTTTATTAAGATCGTCGAGATTGAAATTGGCAGGAAAGGTTTCCCGCTGACGCCCTATCCCCAATGTTCTCAAAAACCGCCAAATCCTAGATGTTCCACTATTTTCGATAGCATTAGAAATAAACTTACGCTGAGCATCACGACAAAGCATATTGCAACGATTTCGCAGCTGCTTATATTTTAAAAGATTATCGTTAGTAGCATTTCTTTTGTATCTAGCTTTCGCAGCATTACGCTTTGCCATGAGTGCTTTAATGTCCTGAGTTAACCAAGGAGCCGGTAGGTGCTTAAGCTTGATAGGTCTCAACGGGGCATGTACATCCAATAGATCATTTAATAGGGAATTAAATATACTCATTTTGTCATCTATTGAGCTGGCATTATATATTGCAGTCCAGTCGATATTGTTTAGATCAGCCATAAAATTGGGAGTATTCAAATTTTGGTAATTTCGCCGCATGACTATGGTGGGCTTAGCCCGCGGAGGCCGTATCTTATAGGATAAATAGATTAAGTCATGGTAAGAAAAGGCTTCAGCGGGAAGCTGACCATGCACATCAACATGACTAGGCGAGGAAACAACCATTAAGTCCAACAGCGATGGCAGACAATTCGGAAAAAAATGAGTTGCGTTCGTATGAAGAACATTGAGGTTACAGCTATTTATTATATTTTTAAATCGTTTGGCCCGTTGATCATCTTTCATTAAACAAGTATTAAAATCTCCCATAATGATAGTGTGATCAACAGACGCACTAAATTGTTCCAACAAACTTTCAAACTTATCGAAATAATTAATAGTAAGGGATGGACTATAAAATACGCCCAGTAGTAGTTTGAGATGACCGAATGAGACTTCAATAAAAATATGTTCAGATGACTCACAGTATTGTGAAGGAGATTTATTTAAAATAGTAAAGGGGATATGACTACGGAGATATATTGCCACACCACCGCCACCTTTACCGGTACGATCATTCCGGATCAGATGAAATCCAGGCAAACAGTAAGAAGTTGAAGGTAAGCAGGGTTTCAGAAAAGTTTCGGATACTAGGATGGCATGAATATGTTTACTATCGAAGGAAGACAGGAAATCAGGGTAATGAGAAGGTATACTCTGTGCATTTATATGCACTACTTTAAAGTTTTTAGTAAAACCGGAGAAAGTTGAATCTAATAAAGAGTTTAGAGGAAGGGAAGCACTATGAAAGCTATCATCACTAGAAAGCACTGAGTCACTAAGATACTCACTATTGTCATTCGAGTCGCCTACACTGAGAATGTTTGAGATCATGCTATTAATATTAACAACTAATTATAATATCTATATAAATAATACTAAAATAATAATAAATAATATGAAATATATATAAAAATAGATAAAATAATAAAAATATATATGTATAAAAAAAGAAAATAAGAGAAAAACAAAAAAAATATAAATATAAGTTCTAACCAAGGCATATTCTCTAACCCGCCAGCAGTATGTGAGATAGCATTTTAAGAGTAATAATAATAATGCTAATTAATATAAACAATAAGAGCGAATACAATTTTAAAGATTTAAGTAACACGGTACAAGAAAAAAACAATAAAAAGTATATATATAGCTATTAAATTGTTAAACTAGCTCAAAAAACAAGAAACATTTAAATAATAAAATTAAAAGGGATATAAACATAAAACATAAAAAAGACGTACGTAATTAAAGTAATACAAAAATAAGTGCAAAATATGAAAGCGAACTACATTAATTGTACTAAAAAAACAACGGCCAAAATGCAAGAGTCCAAAGCCATGCAACTACAATTAGCAAGTAACTTGTCAAACGTCTAATTGTTGACATTGTGCCGGCATGTCCATAAACTAAAATTATAAATAATGATAGTAAAAGTGGATCAATAAAGAGTCTAACATAAATACCAAATAGAAATCGAACCAAAACACGAATGTTTAAAAGTATACGAAATTAATTTAAAGTTTCGGTACGTCTAACAAAAAAAAGCTTACTTTTTGACAGTTCTCTTGCTTCGAATAGCTTGAGTGGAAATGGTAGATTTAGCAATTGAGTCGACAGAACCGGTACTGGGAACAGCAGCAGGAATAGTAGTCAAAGGAATATCATTCTGTGTGCAATTGATTGAGTTAAGTTCAGCTGTTGTGACAACACGGTGGCGCTTACCGTCTGACCCAGTAACAATAACGGCTCCATCCTTCGTCCAGCATTTAGATATTCCAAACTTTTGTCTCGCAGCCATGAACAGTTCATGTCTGTCCTTAGTAAGGAATTCCGAGAGAGTCACACCCGTATTTTTGAGAGAAGTTTTCGAGTACCAGATTTTATTTCGGAGCGACGCGTCATGGAATTTGACAAGAATAGCTCGAGGCTTATCTCGGGTGGATTGACCCAATCGCTGGCATCGACTAAGCTTGTCCATGGTAAACTCAGGTAACTTGAGATGTTCTGATAAAACCTTTGACACCACAGTTGGTACATCCTCCTTTACTTTTTCAGGAATTCCATGCAAGAGGAGCATCTTCCTTCTACTACGCATCTCCATTTGATTGTATTGTTTTGACAGGAGTTCAACTTGCTTCTGAAGGCTCTCCAACGCAGTTAAAACAAAGACTCTGAACGTATTAAACTGAGCCGCTATGTTGGTGGTGGTTGGACTTGATGCTGGCATAGAACTCTGAAGAGTCTTTTGAAATTCAGCCATCCGTGTGTTGAAGTGTTCAGTCAGGTCTTGAATTGAGTGCTTGATGGACTCCATAGTGCAAATGAGAATGTATTATATATTTTTACAATGTTTCTGTTTCTAAGTGTTTATATCCGTGTTATGGAGATTTAGCTGGCAGGTAGGGAACACAATCAGCACATGTGTATTAGTGTAATTATTGATCTTGCAATTTATTTAATTAAAATTAACAAGAGCTCTTATAAAAACGTGTTGACTTATTTTTGACACCTACCCGAAATCTATTAACAATAAATTCGAATGCAAATATTTATTAATTAAAAATATAAATTTAAGCGGGTGGCCTAGCCTACAAGGTCATGATTATTTTATGTTATGTGGGTGAGGTTGCCTTGTTATACAAAATAGATTATTAGCCAAAAACATGTACCTTATATTTTATACCTGGAATGGACTACTGAAAGGCACGGTACTTTGAATAATTGCTGACAATTGCTATTGTGTTAGCGTTTAGTTTTTTTGAACGATAACCGGCGGCGAGCTGTCAATGGTTTTTTTTGACGGATAAAACGTCATTCGATCGGGGCGACAGCGAATGAGAGTGTGTCCCGTGTGAATTGTGTCTGTGACATTTTAAAATAAAAACTGTTAATAGATTTGATTGTGTTTTCCTACAATTCATTTGGAAAGTTCGGATTCACTCATTAAATATCTGTTCCTGCTAGTGACTTACAACATCAGAAGTGGTAAGAACGTTCGAGGATACCCACAGGTATGTTTTCTTATTTTATGTACTTATCTATCTGGAGATATTTATGTTCAGCGGTCAGCACTGTGGCGGCCGCGATCTATATTGTAATAATGTATCTAACTATCCACCTCCACCAATAATATATATATCAATGGAAATTAAAGCAAAGTTGTGAGGATGGTAGGTAGGTATACATATTAATATCTCCTTCAATGCATTCCCTTTGTTTGGCCTGGTACAAATAAAGAGGCTATAATGTTGTTGTTAAGTGGTTATTTACCTGGGAACATTTCATCATCAAAATATCTACTGTTGTCATAAATAAACGCCTACTACAATTTAATATCAATTATAATGTTAGTATAAACTTATCCATAAAACTACTGCAAAGTTCATACATAGTTTTCTAGATTTACGTCAAGACCATGTGAATTTCATTAAGAAGCTAGTACAGATTAATGTATATTTAAATAGTTTTTGTTTATAAATACACATCTTGATAAAATGGAAAGCACCGAAACCGTTACAAATATATCGTCGTGATTGTAACGTAAACAATTTGTTTAAGTAACATTTTCAACTCAGTCGCGCGTTCTTTTTAATTATCTACCCTCCAAAGTTGTGACAGTATATAACTAGGTATATATATATGTGTGTGTGTGTGTGTGTGTGTGTGTGTGTGTGTGTGTGTGTGTGTGTGTGTGTGTGTGAATATTTTAAGTTTTAAGTAGTACAAGAATTCTTACGGAACTTGTACAGTATACGTATACATCAATATTTACATACATACATGCCTATTTTCATGTTCGTAATAATTCGTACATGTCTTACCAAAGTTGTTTACTACTGGATACGTGTACGAATTATCTATGCAATCACAATGAACGATTATGTCTCATTCAAGTAATTATGTCTACTTTATTTGGGTAACTTATTTACATAATAATTTTCTATTTCTTCCTATTAATTTTACTTACCACAACTGGCATTTTATATCATAATCACTGTAGCCTGCATTGAATAATCACTGACCTGAAAAGAAAATACCTATAGGGACATTATGTCGGATAGGTCGACGCATACCCCTCCCATTGAGGAAAATATAATTCCTAGACTAAGCAGGCGTTCCAGAAGTAATGTAAGAGCTCAACCAACTACAAGTTATCGCAAGCGGTATCGCAAGTTACGATACCCTTATCAGGGTTGTAGTAGTCTCGAGACATCGGATACGTCGGAAAGTGAAACGCGTGGCTGTTCAAAGGGTCATCGCATAATGTCACGACGCATACGTCGTTATAAAAGACCATCAACAATATCAAGTAGCTCGACTTCGAGTAGCAGTTCCGATGACTCATCTATTTCTGACTCGTCTCGCAATGATCGTGAAACAGATTATCCAAGAAAGTCACGTGACAAGAAGCGTAAATCGAAAAGTAATGAAAGGAGTCGCAGGACGAATACCAAGTTAGGTAGAAAACGAAATCGATCTAGATCTGAAAGTATTGATAGTAATCACAGTTACGTTTTTTTCAAAAAATTCGTAAAATTTCTTGATGGAAAAGCTAAAGCGACTCCTTTTGACGGGGCACAAAATGTAATACCAGAATTTAATCCTGATGCCAATACACAAACTGCTGCCGATTGGATTAAAAAGGTTAATGATACCGCAACCATTTACGGATGGAGTGACAAGCAGAAAATCTATCATGCAATACCCAAACTGGCTGGATATACACGAAGTGGTATCAGGGTCAGACCACTGTCAATATGAGTTGGAAACAGTGGCAGCGAAAGATACTAAGAACTTTTCCAGACGACAGAAACTATGCTGATAGACTCTATGAGATGTTAGAACGAAAGAGTAAAAGTGACTACAGACGTTACGTTTAATGGTCTGAGAGCGATCTCGGTGTATATAGACAACTCGGAATTTAACGGTCCCCTTTTAATTCCTGGGAATATTTGCATGAAACCAGGTGCAGAATACTGCTTACTTCAGGGTATATATGAGTTTCATGAAGGGAGAGGAAGCGTATTCGCCCTAAATTTTTCGAGTAAGCCCATTACAGTAAAGGGCGGTAGCCTCTTATCCCGAGCCATTTTACTACCAAATAACGAAGATTTTAAATCAAAAGTAGATGCTGAGGTAAAAAGAATTTCAACTGAAAATCTAAATGGAGCTTTACAAAATGAACCGATGGAGAGCAAGGCGCCTATTACTCTAGAAATGATAAATATAGGACCAAATGTGGATGCAGGGCAGAGGGATAAACTAGTAGAGCTTTTGAACAGGTATAGGAGTTGCTTTGCGTTTAATATGAAAGAACTCGGATTGACTAATATAACAGACATGACGATACGCTTAAATGACGACGTTCCGGTAACATACAAGCCGTATAGACTTCCTTTCAGCGAGAGAGCCGTAGTCAGATCAATGATTGGAGATTTAATGGCCAATGGCATTGTAAGGGAATCCAACTCACCCTACGCAAGCCCAATTGTACTGGTTCGTAAGAAAAATGGCGAGTATAGGCTGTGTGTTGACTACAGAGCTCTCAATAAAAAGACCGTCAAGGACAGCTATCCCATGCCAGTCATCGATGATCAGCTCGATAGGTTAAGTGGCAAATCCCTGTTTACTAGTTTAGATTTAGCTTCAGGTTATGACCAAATCCCTGTTGCTGAATCATCACGACATCTCACTGCTTTCGTAACTCCGGATGGGCATTACGAGTACACAAGAATGCCCTTTGGTCTGGTTAATGCCCCAGCCGTATTCCAAAACATGATTAATAAAGCCCTAGGTAATAAACGGTTCGACTTAGCTATTCCGTATTTAGATGATCTATTGACTACCGGTAGCACCTTTTCAGAGGCTTTTGGAAAATTAGAGGAAATTCTGAAATTACTATCGCAAGCTAATCTTACATTAAATTTGAAAAAAATGCTCGTTCTTCCAGTCGGAAATAGATTATCTAGGCTACGAAATTTCTGTATCAGGTCTTAGACCAGGTGGTAAAAAGGTTGAAGCTGTAGCAGAATTTCCGACCCCAACAAGTGTGCATCAAGTACGACAATTTGTTGGCCTTGCCAGTTTCTTTCGCCGATTCGTTTATAACTTTGCAACCCTAGCAAGGCCACTGACGAAATTAACAAAGGCTGATGCACTATGGCAATGGGGCCCCGAGCAAGAAGCACCTTTTATGGAAATCAAATCTAAATTGACATCCAGACCCGTTCTCGCATTATATAACCCGGAATATGACACGGAAGTACATTGTGATGCAAGTAAAGTTGGTGTCGGCAGCGTTCTATTACAGCGGTCGGACCAAAATTCTGCTTTGCGCCCTGTAGCGTATTTTAGTCGTCAAACGACTAGAGAAGAGGCAATGTGGCATTCTCACGAACTAGAGACCATGGCGGTTGTAATGTCACTTAAGAAGTTTCAGGTATATTTAATAGGGATTCGGTTTAAGGTGGTCACTGACTGCAATGCGCTACGAACTTCAGAAAGGTACCCAGTTCTCATTGGGGGGAACTGGGTTATGTGGGATTCTTACCCACTAAAACCACTGCGATGGCCGTCCTCGGCACGGATCGGAGAGGCTACGGGATCGTGTTGATATAACGCATCCGCGGCCTCTCCCGTACTGTGCAGCGCCCGATCCTCGGCGGAGCTCTCCTCAGGGGGCGAAGGTTATCTCGCCCCCCCCCCCCCCGCACTCCTCGCTAGTGCGTACGGCAGCGCGAGGCCACCCCGGCTGCCGTCCTCCTCAGGGCCTTCTGAAATAAGACACGCGAGGCCCCCACCTCACGCATCCACGTGGCCCCAGGGTCACGCCCTATCTTTTAAGCCCCGGGCGTCGGGGCTGTGGGAGGGCCGAGACGACGCCGACGTCGTCTCCGCTGAGCAGGATCGGCCCTTTCCCGTTCCCGCTCCGCCGTCTCCTTCCGGACCATGACGGTCTCACAGAAGGAGGCTACGGCCCTCCACGCCGATTCCCTGCGGAGCATCGCCGACACGACTGCTCGCAGGGAGAGGTCTTGTCCGATTTCGCGGACCAGAATCTCCTTCTCCGCATTCCACGCGGGGCATACCTCCAGCGTATGCTGAGCGGTGTCCCGGTCCGCACCGCAGTGGTGGCACATCGCCGTCGATTCGCGTCCGATCTTACACAGGTATTCTCCAAAACAACCGTGACCGGTCATTACCTGCGTAAGTCGGAAGGTGACTCGTCGCTTTCGTCACATCCAGGCTTCGAAGGCTGGCAGGATCGCTCCAACGACGCGTTTGCGCGCGTACCGTTCTTCGCAGAGACGGTCGCGCCACGTCGCAAGAGCCCTCCAGTGTTCCCGCCGCTTCAACGCCTCGAGCGTACTCGGAGGGGGCGCGGTTCCACTATTCTGACGGAGGATGCGGGTCTTGTGATAGACCCTTGCATCCATATCCGCCAGAATATCCAAGGGTGGAAAGCGCGCTAGGATGGTTGCCGCCTCGTAGGATATCGTGCGATATCCCTGCACTATGCGGATGGCCACTCTCCGTTGCGAACTTTGGATCTTAGTCCTGCAGCGGCGGACGCCCGATAGCCTGTGAGACCAAACGGGTGCCCCGTAGAGTGCCATCGATCGCACGACACCGGCATAAAGACGGCGAACTTCCTCCCTCGGTCCCCCGAGATTAGGCAGCAGTCTGTGCATGGCACCCGCTACCTTCTCGATTCGAGGGGCTAGGCGCTCGAAGTGCTCTTCGAAGCCCCAGCGACCGTCCAGGGTTAGGCCCAGGTATTTCATGTACCTGGCCACTTGGACGTTTGAGTCACCAACGCGGATGTGCGAGTCGGGCGGTTCCCTGCTCCTTGGCAGTTTATGGAACCATAGCGCCTCCGTCTTATGGGATGCTATCCGAAGGCCCAACTCGCAGATCTTATCGACGACGATATTCACCCCGAGCTCGGCGAGCTCTTTGGTTCTCTCAAAATTCTCCCCCGACGCCAACACCAACGTGTCGTCTGCATAGCAAACGATGTTGACACCTTCAGGGAGAGGGACACGGAGGACTGCGTCGTAAGCGAGATTTCACAACAGAGGCCCCAAAACTGACCCCTGTGGAACCCCACAGCAAACCGCTCTCCGGGTCCTCGTTCCGTCTTGCTCCGTATACGAAACGTATCTGTCGCGCAAGTAGCCATTGACGATCGCTTGCAGGTAGGAAGGCACACGATGGTGTAAAAGTGCCTCCTTGATGGCGTCCCAGGGCAACGTGTTGAATGCGTTGACGATATCGAGACTTATCGCCAACGCCACGCCACCCCGGGCCACCGCTTGCTCCGACAGAGAACGGACGCGCAAGATCGCGTCGACAGTCGAACGACCCTGTCGGAAGCCGAACTGGCACTCAGCCAGATCGGGGCCGACACACGACAGATGCCCACACAGACGAGAAGCGACAATCCGCTCAAAAAGCTTGCCAGCCTCGTCCAGCAGACATATGGGACGATATGCAGAGAGAGATTCTGCAGCCCTGCCATCCTTTTTCAAGAGAACCAACTTCGCCTCCTTCCAGACTTTGGGGAATGTGCCAGTACGGAGGCAGCTGTCGAACAGCCGCCTTCCTTTTATTCAGTGGCACTTGCGCTACCTCCACTGCCACTGCCTCTAGTGCTGGCTTCCTCCCCAACGGAGGTCTTATGACCCGGTCGGGAAAGATTTTGGCCTCGAAGGCGGCCAGCTTAGCCTCTATTATGGCCTCAAGCCGCTCGGAAAGCCCGGCGTCACTGTGTCGAGACACAGACGAGGCAACAGGACTGGTGTGGACGGGTGAAGCTTTAGAGCCAACTGCCGCTACGCCACGCTTTGCAGCAGAAGCCTGTTTTCTCGAAGAAACAGTTGTCTCATCTGGCTTATGTGTCACGCGTGTTGGCACAGGAGGGCTCTCCCTGGATCGTGTTAATACCAACTCCTGCGTTAGTGCCTCGACACGTTCGCTGAGGTTGGCGTTTTTGGCGCGAAGTTCAGTGATTTCACGCTCCAACCTCAGAAAATCGTCATCAACGACCCGTCGTCGTGTCAGTTCCGCCACTGCAGCAGTCACTCTGCGTGTGGCCACACGTAGACTGCGGACAAGGCTCCCTTCGATATTGCGAGAGCGGTCCGCAACCTTTTCAATCGCCAGGAGGTCGTTGGCAATGCAGGCACTTAGTTCGTCCGATTGACGTGCCTGCATTTCGACTACAAGCTCGTCGGGTCCAGGGAGACTCCTCTTTGCCCTCCTGACAGCTGGCGCCACAGAGGGATCGAAGAGCTCGTCCTCGGTATCCACGTCAGAAGCTGGGTCGTTGGCTTCCAACATCCTTACTGATAGGTGACTCAGACAACTCTGGTCCGAATCCTCACCCATTTTGTCTTCTTCGGCCGTACTAGGATCCAGTGCACCCGGGCGTATAAAACGCCCAGTCTGATCCCGTTGTAGTCTCGCTGGTGGTTTTGCCATGTCGGCATGCGACCTGCCTCTCCCCGCCCGAGCCTTCGGCACCTTTGGAGGTGGCAGTGCGTCGCTTGAAGCCGACTCTGGCCCAGGTGGTTCCCTTCTTTTTTTACTCATACGAGTACGGCCCTCCGATCCCGCTTGTGCACTGTCGGATATTCCCACATTTTCAAGGCTGCGAGAACGTCGCGAGGAGTCTCCTCGACTCTTGTCGCCCGTAAGGGCGTGTGGGTGGCAAATGCTGCCCGCTGGCTGAGCTTGCGCGCACTGCGATGCAGCTACTGCGCACTCAGTATTGCCTCCTTGGCCAACCTCAATTGATTCAATTGATTCTTCGGTGTTTTGGATTATGTTCATATAATTCCCACGAGTGTGGGGGAAAGACAGTCCATCCAGGCGGTGCCCCCTGCACCTGGATAAGCCTAACGTGACTCGCCACAGGTTTCGGCCGGTACCCTGGTGAGGAACGCAGTAGCAACTGAACTTCCCATCAGCCATGCATCCCCTCGCGCTGCGTCGCCACTTGGGATTCGGGGTAATTTTTTATAGAGATTTTCTTTCTCATGGTCCGGCCAGTTAAGGCAAGACCCTCGGTCCCATACGAGGCCGTGAGACATGTCCACGACACCTCAATGCATGGGATTACGATTTGAAGGACGGTGGCATAGCCTACTCGGTGGCAGGGTAAGTGCACACCTTGCCTCCATAACTATGTCTGAGACACTCTCCTGGTTGCCCGGACCGCTCACATAGTCTACTCTGTTGATCAGAGAGGTACCAGGAGCGGCCCGTGTGACACGAAGTCCCTTAGTCGCCTCTTACGACACCCACGGGAAGAGATGGGGGAGTGCTATTCTAAACCCGGCACTCCACGGGGAATGCGCTACGAACTACTCTAACAAAACGGGATTTGTTGCCTTAAGTTGCTAGATGGTGGCTAATGTTACAAGAGTATGATTTCGTTATAGAATACAAACCCGGCCATAACATGCAGCACGTAGATGCATTGAGTCGGAACCCAGTAACCCCAGCAGATGACGCCGAAGAGTTAGAGTAGAGGTTTCACAAATATCCACTGAGGATTGGCTCCACACTGTACAAATGACCGATCCCCACTTGAAACATATAAAGGATATTCTTGACACTAAAGAGTGTGATTTTAAAGATATCCGAAACAATTATGTTTTGCGTAACGGTAGAATATATCGAAAAGTTGGGCGTGGCTTAAAGTGGGTAGTACCAAATAGGGCTCGTTGGCGTATTTGTCAGTTAAACCATGACGAGGCAGGGCATTTTGGTTTCGATAAAACTCTGGAGAAGATAGGCTCGGACTATTGGTTTCCCAAAATGAAAAGGTTTATTAAAAAGTATGTGTCGGCATGTATTAGCTGCGCTTATAATAAAGAGATGACAGGTAAAAAGACCGGGTTCTTAAATCCAATACCCAAGACTCCTTGTATCTTCCATACTATACATATAGACCATCTAGGCCCATTTATAAAAAGTAAACGCGGAAATACATACATTTTAGTTGCAGTAGACGGGTTTAGCAAAATATATTCCTTAGGGCTGTAAGGAACACAAAATCTAAAACATCAATAAAGATTCTTGAGGAAATCTTCGCTAATTTTGGTTGTCCGAATGTACTTATATCTGATCAAGGCAAAAGCTTTACTTCACGGGAATTTAAAGATTTTGTGACATCTAGAGGTATAAAACATGTCCTTAACGCTGTAGCGACTCTCCGGGCAAACGGACAAGTTGAGCGCTATAATCGATCCATTCTAAGCTCCGCTAGCTCATAGCTAGCCGCTATGAACCACGGACTTCATGAAAGGGATTGGGACATTAATATTCATAAATTACAATGGAGTTTTAATAATACTTTAAATAAAGGTATCGGGAAATCTCCAGCAGAAGTAGTTTTTGGTAAACGGACAAATAATCCTGCTGAAAATATTTTAAAGGGGGCTTTAGAGGATGGTCATGAAAGGGAAATCGGAGAAAATAGGGAAAAAGTTAGAGAAAAGGTAGCGGAGAATATAATAGAAAATCAAAAGAAAATGAAAATGACATTTGATAGAACTAGGGCTCCTACAAAACTCTTTAAATGTGGTGACCTAGTTATGATCCCTAACTTCAATCCGGAAAAAAGTAAAAGTAAGAAATTGGCACTAAAGTTTAAAGGCCCGTTTAGAGTAACAACGATTTTAGATAATGATAGATACGAAATTTCTAGTATCGAAGGTCATACCGGCAAAAAGTACAAAAATATATATCCTGCTGATCAACTAAAGCCGTGGGTAACTTTCCAAGTTTCTCCTTCAATAAGCGGGAGTAATGACAGTAGTGGCGAGACTTACAGTGATTAGATTAACCTATCCTATAATATCCTCTCCTTACCATTTACAGTTTAGATCTGATGTCTGAATCGATCAGGGCAAGTGATTACTGAATTAAATATTTCCCGAAATTATTTAAAAAAAAAAGAGACAATCCCATGAAATGAAGAGTAAAATCGAATAGCAGGTCGTGTCCCGATGGCGGCAAACGGTAGCTTCATTATGCGACGTATAAGCAGGCCGTGCTCCGATGGTGACAAACGGTAGCTTCGTTATGTGACGTATGAGCAGGCCGTGTTCCGATGGTGACAAACGGTAGCTTACCTCGACTATGTGCTGTTAATGAGCAGGCCGTGTCCCGAGGGCGGCAAACGGTAGCTCAAGTTCATTAAGCTTGACACAATGTACGTCCAAATAAGAATGAAGTGATATCTAGTTAATTAGTGTAGTGATTACCAGTGAAGTGCGTTATTAGTGTTTCTGACATTAACGGAATAACTATTGATTAATTAAGTGATTGTATCATTTTAAATGTTTCTTAATGTTTGATCAAAACTTAAAATTATCAACCCACCTATCAAGATTGTTATTTAAATAAATGTGTAAACGTAACTATTTGATAGACTTAGAAATTAACTATATTCTATGATTATCATTTAAATAAATGTGTAAAAACTCAAGTACGGTGTACTAGGTATTTACTGTAATATTTACTTTTGATTTTTATTTTTTTTTATATAATTTACTTTTCATTCAATGTAACTCGGGTTTTCTACCCAAATTTATTTAATTAAATATCTTATCTTAAAACTTAATATATAAAATATACATGTACTCTAAAATTTGTCGTATGTGGTCATACTCTAATTCGAATGGCCGAGCATTATTTGGGAATGGGGACATTCCAATAGCAGAATGGCCGTCTGTTAGCGTTTAGTTTTTTGAACGATAACCGGCGGCGAGCTGTCAATGGTTTTTTTTGACGGATAAAACGTCATTCGATCGGGGCGACAGCGAATGAGAGTGTGTCCCGTGCGTAGACAGAGAAACAAATAGACGCAATGACGTTTCCCTTTTCACTTACACAAGAAAGAGAACGAATATTACGTTACAAATGGTTTAGACCGAGACAGAATTATCAAATCTTTTGTCCCTTATCGCGTAACCAGTTTTCGTGTTTGTTTCGCTACTTAGTAGCGAAACAAACTTGACAGTTGGTGCGTTAATTGTGTTTATTGTCCAATTTTTGCTTATTTTTATGTTAGAAAACGATTCAAATCCAGTGAAAAGGCCGAGAAACAATTCTTATATCATATCGAAGGTTATACAATGGTGCATTGTCGTATTATTTCATGTTAAAGTGATTGCAAGAAGAAAATTGGCGGCGTGTGTTTTCACGCGTAAGTACGACTATTTTGTCTCTAAATATAGTTTCTCAGTGATGTTTATTTATGCCATAGCATGACGGAACCTTATATTGCATTAAAACCCTGAAGATAATAGGATTTTCCAGTTTTTATCATTCATAACCTATAATTATTTATCATGTAAGTGCTGCCAGCGTCAGCTAAAAAAATGTCCCGATTGTCGATAAAAAATTAAAAAATATCGACTCGTCGAAAATGTAAACAAATAAATACGGAGTCCAATAATAACCTAAAGTACTTCGTTATATGTAAATATGTTATTTTAATTTAATCGTTCTCCTATTTATAATTTCCTAACGACAACATTATTTAACATGACTTTATTATATTTTTAAATTCCGAGTCAAGAGATTAACATAGAATAATGAAATATATGTGGCAACCATTCTTTATTAATAATTTAATTGAGTGTTTTAGATTTCAACATCTGAGGAGAATACTAATCCAGTACCATATAAAGATACTGAAGAACTATTGATAACGTAAACAAAAACAAACAACGCAACGGTTTTTGGGTGTAGTTGGAAAACAAAAAAATATTTTAATTAAAAAAATATATAATAAGTATTAAAAAGTAAAATTGGATAACCTCATTTTGTTTTAATTAAATCTTGAAAATTATTTATCTCCCAAAACAGGGTATGCAGTTACTATGACAACATTATACGCACACATTGACAAACTATCTCTGTCTCAATCGCGGCTTCACGGCCCCTTGGTCTATTTGTTTCTCTGTCTACGGTCCCGTGTGAATTGTGTCTGTGAAATTTTAAAATAAAAACTGTTAATAGATTTGATTGTGTTTTCCTACAATTCATTTGGAAAGTTCGGATTCACTCATTAAATATCTGTTCCTGCTAGTGACTTACAACAATCGGAATCTTATTTGAACTGTAACTACTAAACAAAATCGAATCGATCAATAGTTTTACTGTTTCTTAGTGAGCTTTCATTAAGAAATATTTATTTATTTTAAATTGCAGGAAATTACACCTGCGATGAAATTGACGCTGCGCACGCGCTGCTACAGCTGCGCAGCAACTGGGGTAAGAACGATACTATTAAGTGATAGCTTCTTATTATATATAGGTAACAAAACTGAATAAGGATTAATTTTAATTTATAACGTTTAAATTTTAAATTTTAACAGTCGAAACCAAGATCTATTGGCGTCGAAGCGCAGGTAAAGATAAAACTAAAATTTCTTCTATATGTATGTATTTAACTATAAAACTAAAAATAATGATGAAAAAATAAGAATTTATTTTTACATTATTTTTTATGGGGGGCTCATATGCCCCGAGGATATATACATATATATATAGCTATCGGTATATATAGCTAACGATCACTTTTTTACGCTAATAAACCTTTTTAGTTAAATTTAAATTAACATTTTATGATCTTCAATAACTAAACCAAGTTCGCCTACAAGACATGAAAGATTAAGGATTCTGTGCTAATATTAGAACAATGTTTAGCATCAACTTTTTTATACTCTTGTCTTGATCTTCTTGCATTTGAAATAGTCGGTGATCCTGACTAAATTCAAGTTTTGTGCCTTTGTTGGTTCATAATAATTTCGTCCGGAAGCGTAAGATTTTGGATGAAATTCTCATTTACGTGAGGCTGTATAATCAGAATCAAAATCAAATCACGGGTATTTAGATCAGGCCTGTGATGAGACCAGCAGCGATATTCTTGGACATATTATATACGCAGGTTGTTTGGCTTCAGCAGCAATGCGGCTATTTATAGGTCCTGGTCGGTCCGGCAAAATTTGTATGTAAATTCCCAAGGAAGAAGATCTATTTAGAACGTTATTTGAACTAGTACCTTTTAAATGTACCCATAATATTGCTACCTCATTTAGAAACAATGCGTCCAACGTGGCTTCTTTCTACAAGCGGATATACCACCCGCTTTACCCGCTTTTAGTTTTTAATTCCCAGATAACTACAAATAAAAACGTAATAGCCAACTATTTTCGATAAAAAGTACAGTGAATTACTATTTAATAATCATAGAAAAATGATAGACATCCAGCCTACGCCGTTTTTTATTATACTAGTTTTTTTTTTTTTGAAATATTTTAGTGAAAATGAAATTAAAAAGTTTTTGTTTTACCTTGAAAACTTTCAACGCTCGGCGAGCCAGCCAACTGACGATGATTGGTCTGCCGCCGAGGTTCAGTACTGCATTCAAACATTTACAATTATGTCAATAGCTTAAACGGTTATAAAACGGTCGTATATCCGCTTTGGGCTACCTTCCCCTATATATTACGTATTCCCTTTTGGCAATTAATTGCAATTGAATGTTCTTTTAAGTGAGTCGTCATGGGTGTACTCTTAAGCCATTTAAGTCATATATAACAAAATATTCTATTAATTTTCAGCTACTAATCAATCATTACCCATGCCAAGTCAGAGCGCACCAAGTATGATGACTCAATTTGACGATGGAATTAATTCCAGTGACAGCGATATAAACCCAGAGTCAGAGTCGATAATTAATGGCCAAATAAGTCGATTATTAAACGACCAATCGACCTCTACTCCTCTACCCGATACGAACGTTCAGACTCTTAAACAGACATGCGATCAAGGAACGCAGACCGACCCTTTTCTAAATGAACCTTCAAATGAGAATTTAAAAAAAATGGAAATGGAATTAAATTGCTTGTACAGGCAGTTTATGGCCTTGATACCTAATATTGAAATATATGAAAGTCTAGTGGAAAGAATATTGAATAGGACATCTGAAGATCGAGGACTAGATGAGAATTTAGAAGAAATTTTAGATTTAGAAGAACCGACCATTGATCGTCAAAATTCGTCCAGTGTTGAGCTCGAAATGAATGGTGGCTTAAAAGTACGGAGAGCATCAGCGCAGACTCCTAACGCAAGTTTGCCATTGTCGGTTAACAATGTTGATATGGTTTGTATATTCATATATTATTCATATGTGTACATAAGTAGTTAAGTATTTAAATTTAATTATCTCTAAAGATTGACGTAAACTTGACCTAATGATCCAAATAACAAAGAATATAATAATATATAATTATAGAATTTCTATGGTCCTAATATAATTTTAAAATTATTAAATAAAAACAAATTGCAATTGTTTTTAAAGAGCGCTTGAAATATTGCTTAAAATATTTAAACACATAAACTATAAAGTTATTACGTATTATGAATTACGATACAAAATATTTAATAAATTATTATATTCGCTTATTTATACAGGGTTACTGGTGAAATAGTATCAATACTTAAGGACGTGATATTTGACGACCATATATGACCAAAAAAAAATACATATAACATAAATATTAATAAACTTCTAAGTAAAGTTAACCAAAAGTTATGTAATTAATTACGCATCATGTGGACACCCTAGCTGCGCTGACGGCACAACACAGTTAGGTACATTTAGTTATCGCGCGGTACTTTACCTACGTCCAAACGCCGCCGCGTGTTAACAGGGTAGTAGGCTACCTTTGATAAACAAGCATGATCCAATCCCCCTTCATACTTTAAACCTGGCTTAGAACAGGCAAAAATACCAAAATATTTCACTCGTTTAAGCAACAAATTTGTTGACTAGGTAAATGATATGAACTTGGGATAAAATTAACTGTTTACCTATCTTGGTATTTCCGGCGTATTTAAAAATGGAATCATACTTATTTACAACGATTATCAATCATTTAACTACCTATTTACCTACATAACTACACTAACCTTAACAAATGTTCAAAGTGAGCTCCTCCTCGTGTGATACACAGTTCGGCACGTTTACGCATATTGTCTTTCACACGCTTTAACACGAATGGGTCACTTTACTACTCACAGTACTCACAGTATTCTGCATTTGTGTATGGATAAGCCATACCTAATTACTAATGACGGGTCACACTCACACACGAAAGATTAGGTATACGCGTAAGATCGATCGCTAGGGGCGCGCGCGCGGGAAGATGGACGAACCTTACGGCGGCGCTCGCCCGACTAATAGCCGCGGGGCAGGGGTTGCGGGTGGCAAACACCACGCCGCACGCGCCGCGGAAATATGTCCACACTTTATTTATTTAAAGTAATTTTTTTGTAAATTTGGTCAAAAATTAAGTACCTATTTTTTTTACATAATTCGAATGAGAATCATGTACCGATTATGCTCCTAAAATATTGATCCTAATTCACCAGTCACCCTGTAGACAGCGATTTTATTTATTCTATGGTCTATATTGTGTGTGGCACTGTAATGAGGTGCTCATTATATAATACCTTAATCACCTGTTTATAGGAAAAAAATCAATCAATAAATCAAAGTCATTATGGACTAATATAAATTCTAACATAAATAAGTGAATAATGAAAAAAATTAACAACTACCTACTTATACTGACAATGAAATCAATATAATTATTAAAGTATTTCAAATTCGTAGGTTTCAATTGGAAACGGCAATGTCACCGTGCCTGCCAGACTAATGGCAGACTTCCCACACTTCAGCGACGAGAAAATTATTGCGAGCCGTCTTTCCTAGAAGGTAATAATTCCGGTTAACATTAAAATAGAAATTAATCAAGTGCATTCCTTCTTACATTGTCTTTGTATTATGCTCCATTCTAATTATTCTTAGTTTAATTAATATATATTTTTATAAATATAATTTAATTATTAACATGATAATAAATCATGTTATTCATCATGTTAATAATTAAATTATATTTATGAGATCAATATTTGAAAGCATTGTCCGATTTATTTACATTTACATTAAACCTTTTAATAAACGTACGTACGGTACGTAAACGAATTGCCGCGGTGGTCAAGTGGCTCGTTTAGTCCGCTGCTGATCCCGACGTCCCAGGCTAGACAATGGCTGACAAACTCGCAATGTACAGTTTTTTTAATGCGGTCCTATATGGGGAAAAACATAACGATTTGATATGATACTTAAGACGATCGTCAATTTGCGATTACCTGTCTACAGAATAAATAAATGAACCTTGAGATGTAAAAAACATTATTCGAAACAGATTAAACATTAATTTAAAAAATGTCCCAAATAAACGAAGTTTATTCTTATACCCGTTTAAATATTCAAGATGTAGGATACAATTAGTGTCACTTTGCCTCGAACTGAAATCTATTCTGCGAAACCAAATGTTAAAAATACGTTAAGTATCTTTGAAAATAGAAATAAAAATAATTAAATTAAAAATAAACCTTTTTAGAATTCTAGCCACTCATTCCTTAACTGGAAAGCAGTCACCGGCGTTTGCGAACAAACCACCGAAAAAGCAATTGGACCCCAAATTAGTAGACGACATAGTCAACACTGTCGCGGAAAGGTGCAATGTTCCTAAAAGGATTGTTAGGTTGGTATTCATATTTTAATCTTATAACTTTTGTACCTTTTAACTTTTTAATTTTTAGATATTTTATTAAAAAAATGAAATATTTTTGTATTATAACAACTAACAAAATTTCAGATGACATAAAACTAATTTTTAGAAGTAATTAAGTAAATGACAAAATATGTTTTTGTAGTCCGGAGACTTAGTGTTAAAAAAATTACAGGATCTCCATTATGACGAAATGTTGCGATATTATAAAAAATAAATAAATGTAAACATTATTGTCTGTGGGAGAGAATAAATAAATTTATTATTGTTATTATTATTAATTACAGGAGCTCGATTACAACAAAATATTGTGACGAAGCAAAGTTATATAGAAATCGTCAACGGTCCAGAAAAAAGCACGAACAGCAAAACCGAGAGAACGTCCCGCCATCTTCTGCGTCATCTCTTTGAGATTATGGAGACAAAAATCGAATATTAATTTATACCATTTATTAATCAATAAAAATATTGTATTACTTCAAATAGTGTATATTTTATAAATGTCTTGTGCCCCGGTTCCCCTGACCCCAAATAACTAATTCTAATTTTTAGTCTACTATTAATTAGATAGAGAGAGAGGGGGTATTCCGATATTCGAAAAGTAAACACATAGTCTAAGCTACTCCGCAACAATTAAATCAAAAACAAATAAAACACGAAAAGCCTCATCATAAAAAGTTTAAAAGTGTATAATAAATAGTGAAAAACTTCTATAACAGTGAAAAAAACAGTGAACACAGACGAATTAAACGATAAAATACGAACTAAACCTGAACCGTAACAAGCTCAAAACTTATTAAAAAAAACCAACATTAGATTGCAAAACCAGTGACATACAGTGCAAAGCGGGACTAAAATAAGAACTACTAAAAAGTGAATGTACATTAATAACAAGTGAAGTGAAACGAAGAAGTGTAATTAACAAGTTACGGGTGAAATTATTTTAATTTTGCTTTGTCACAACGTACACTCAAAGTTGCGAACAGCGACATCTCTACGTCAGACATCGAACTACAACGTCAATTGATATAGCAACTAATTAGTATAAAAAATCATCGACATCTAGTATTGATCTCAGGAACTACTTCAACTTACAACCAGCTCAATACTGTTCGCACTGAGTAGATCATCGTTTAACCGTCTGACGACATATACCGAACACTAAATACAGAGGGCGCTATGATGTCAAACATAGAACAACTCATAAAAGAACTGAGAGTGGACATTAAGAGAGACTCAGAGCAATCCCTACAAAATCTGGAGACAAGAATAACCAAAAACATAAACGAACATATTGACAGTAAATTTAGCCAAATCTACAAGGAAATTGAAAATATTAAAAAAATTGAATCTGATCAAGAAAAACGTATATCTGAGTTAGAGAGACAAATAAGGCATAAAAACATTATCTTTTTCGGCGTAGAAGAAACAGAGAAATCTTACGAGGAGTCGGAAAGAATAATTCTAGACATTATTAATAAAGATATGAATATTAAATGCCATCAAGGTGAACTAGAGATGGTGAAAAGAATGGGTATGAGGACTGAAAATAAAGTCAGACCTATAGTGGTAACTCTTACTACATACGGGAAAAAAATAGTAATACTCAGGAACAAACAAAAATTAAAGGACAAAAATATATATATGAAGGAAGACTATCCCCTAAAAGTATTGGAAACTAGAAAGAAATTACAAGAACAATTACAAAAAGAAAGAAAAGAAGGAAAGATAGCATTCATCCGCTACGACAAACTGATTGTTCACGAGCCATCCACTAGCACTTCCAAAGGAAGAACTAATAAAATGAATATTCATTACAACCAGAAAAAACGAGGTCTTGAAATTACTCCTCCTAATCAGATCACGAGACATTTTACACCAGGAAGCCAGTCGAATGAGTCTTCAAAATACCAAGTAGTAAAGAAAACTAAAGTTAAGAAAAGCACCCCTAAAAAAGTACAACACTCGATGAAAAGCTTCTTCCCTTCAACACAAGCCGACACACCTAATTATGCCACAGCTCTATCTTCGGAAGATTCTATGGAGGAATAGCAACAAAAATCGCCCCTGCATCGCCCTGGAACTATCGCAAAAATCTCGAAACAAAAAACTAAAAATTTTAATATAACTCCCCCAGAACGGCCAGTCACCGCGGGGGCAGTAGACTACCACCCTCCAAATCCTTTGAAATACTACATAGCCACATTTAATGTTCGCTCGCTAGCGAGTGAAATACGAATGATTGAAATGGAACATGCTATCTCCTTTATAAACTGGGACATTATTGGTATCTCAGAAGTTAGAAGATTAGGATACCAAATCGAAGACAGAGGCAACTATATCTTATACTACTATGGAGAAACAAAAGGCGAAAAGGGTGCTTCCTTGTCAAAAAACAACCAACAATAACAGTAAACGACTTTATAGCTATATCTGAAAGGGTCGCCTTATTACACATAAAAATAGAAGATACAAACTATTCGATAGCACAAGCTTATGCGCCTACTGAAATTGCCAACGAATCCGAATTAGTATTATTTTACAATGATATAAACAGAGCTACAAGCAAATGCACGAAAAATATAATATTTATGGGGGATATGAATGCCAAAATTGGATTACCGAAGCCAGAAAGAAGGAATAAAAGAGGTCAACTTTTTATAGATTTCTGCCATCAACATAACTTAAAGATATCCAACACGCTTTTTAAGAAACCGGACAAACTAAAATGGACATGGTTATCGCCAAACGGAAAAATTAAAAACGAAATAGACTTCATAGCAACTAATCTAACTAAGAATATAGAAAACTGTAGCGTTCTTTGTAGACTATTACACCCCAGTGATCATAGAATGGTGAGAATTACTCTAACCACAAGAAGTAAAAAACAATCTAGAGTAAAATATAGACGCAACCCTACACATACAACTGTAGACTTCGAAAAATTTGGAAATCTTATCTCTAAGTACGAACCACCAGTAGAAAACATCTTAAAAACTTATTATGATTATATAGAGCACAACTTAATTATATGTTCCGACAAGTCGAAAAATAGGAAATGTAGTAAGCAGCCAATTATCACACAAGACATCATTGAACTTAAACAACAAAAATATGTATTAAGATGTAAAAAGAACAAATCGAAACAAGAAAAATTAAAACTTAGTAAACTATACAGAGAAATTTATACAAAAATTAGAGAAAACTTGAAGAACTACAGACTTAGAACTTTATACCAATACCTAGAAAAACAGGAGGAGTAAAAAATGCTTTCAAAAAACTCCACAATAGTAAACAGCTCATGACACAATTAAATGTAGCCGGATCTTTGATAACTAATAGAAATGATCTTATGAACATAGCTACACAATTTTTCAAAGATCTATACGCCAATCAACAACTTCAGAACGACACGATCCCAGATCACATGACAGCCAATAAGGACCCAGTACTACCGTTTTTGGAATGCGAGATAGAGCTATCTATTAAGAGGCTAAAAACAGATAAAAGTCCAGGTCCAGATGGCATGACAAACGACTTGATTATCGCTGGTAAAGACCACTTAATACGACCACTTACTACGCTGTTCAATCTTATATTGGAAAAGAAAAAGATTCCGGAACAATGGACGTGCTCAGAAATAGTACTCATATACAAAAAGGAGACCCTAAATTAATTACGAATTACAGACCCATAAGCTTAATATCCTGTCTGTATAAATTATTTAGTTCGACATTGCTCCGGAGAATCTCAGCTTTAATCGATGAGAACCAACCAGTAGAACAGGCGGGATTCAGGAAAAACTATTCTACCATCGACAACATACACACGCTGAAACAAATAATTGAAAAATATACTGAATATGATAAACCTTTATACATTGCTTTTATTGACTACTCCAAAGCATTCGATACCATCTACCACAACTCTATATGGCAAGCTTTGAATGAACAAGGAATAAATAAGGAATACATAGATCTCATTAAGGTAATATACAACAACAGTAAAGCACGAGTAAAGCTGGACACAGTGGGCACATACTTTCAAATAGAGCGAGGAGTAAAACAAGGAGACCCGCTCTCGCCCAAACTGTTCATCGCAGTACTTGAAAGTGTATGCCGAAAAACCGAGTGGGCGCAAATGGGAATCAAGATAGATGGTAAATATCTAACTCACCTTAGATTTGCAGACGACATAGTTGTGTTATCGGAAGAACCTATGCAATTACAACACATGCTTCAATCACTCAGATATCACAGCTCTACTGTGGGTCTCAAGATAAACCAAGAAAAAACAAAGCTCATGACCAACAGAAACAAGATCTCAATTTCGCTTGAATCAGTTCCTATAGAGTATGTGGAAGACTACATCTATCTTGGCCACTTGATATCATTCAAAGAGTGCACCAGTAAAGAGGTAGACAGAAGAATACAAAGCACATGGAATAAATACTGGGCGATGAAGGAGATATTCAAAGGAACACTACCAACGAGACTAAAAACCAAAGCAATGAACATATGCTTAATGCCTTGTCTCAAATACGCCTGCCAGACATGGCCACTAACAAAGAAAAACATGGAAAAAATTAGGATCTGTCAGCGCGCCATTGAACGAAGCTTTATGAACATAAAACTAAGAGATAGAGTAGAGAACAAGAAAATAAGAAAAATTACCAAAGCAAGAGATGTCATTAAGCAAATATTAGAAGTCAAATGGAAATGGGCAGGGCACTTACAAAGACTGGACACTAACAGATGGACTCAAGTGGTGACCAACTGGATACCCAGAGATAAAAAACGAAGGAGAGGTAGGCCCCGGAAAAGATGGAATGACGACATCGTCAAAATAGCGGGGAACCTATGGCCCAGGTTATCAAAGCAGAGAGAGAGATGGAAGGAGTTGGAGGAGGCTTTTACCGCAAGTGGCGGTCCATACACCGACGAGGAGTAAATAACATTACTAATATAGGATTTAAGTACAATAATACTAACCACCTAACAAAACTTTAATTATTGATATCTAAAAGGTCAGTGTTTGGAATAAATAAAAGCTTTATTATTATTATTAATTAGATGAATTTGAGTAATCGGAGTCATAGGAAGAAATATTTTCGGTCTTAACTATTTTGCGCTTCTTCTTATTTTGTTCGCGTGTTCTAAACATTTTGCTTTCGTCAGCACATTTTGTGGTAATACTGGTTTTAAGCACAAGAAACAAGAAAAATGAATACAAACTTAATATATAAAATCAATATATCTTTATTTTAATGAAATTTAGTTAAACTTTACCTTACTACATGCTCTGTTACAGAACAACTTTCTACACAGTTTGAACAATATCATTTACTAGAGCTGCGTCTTGTTTCTTTTTATCAGAATTGTCAGGAAAAGTCAAAGTCAAAGTCAAAAATCTTTATTCAATACTAGCTGACCCGGCAAACGTTGCTCTGCTTTATAAATTATATCTACTTAATATTTTGGTTTTTAAATAAAAAGTAACGAACGTATGGTAGTGTGTGGGGATGGGATCTATAACAGACGCTAAGCGGAGCAAAGGAACGCTGTAGACGATAACCGCCGATAAAAACTAAACAACACTAACCATTCATTTTCTTAATTCATTGTATTTCATTAATGTAATGAAAATATTCATTGTTTGATTAAAATTTAAATTTAAAGTAAAAAAAGGAGTATATTTTTATCCTGAAGCAGTTAATTAATTTCGAAGAGCAATTGAGCTTATGATATTTTTTGTCAGTCCGTCTTTAGCCAACACAAATAAGCTCAACGGTTTGCCCACCCGAGAACATGCCACGTATACTTACTTGTCCGTGTGATAAGCATGGTGTGCCCAAATCTAAGGCACAAACGGTCATCGTTTTGCCTTGCGACTTATCGATTGTCATTTTACATTATATGTATATATGCATGAAACACCGCCCTGCGAATTTTTTCATGCGTTTATTTATTATTGTTTTCTTAGGTTATATCTACGGATTTTGTGTATGAGTGGTGGCTCATCGTACATTCGTCCCACATTATGAGACAGAGCTTTCGAAAAAGGTGGTCCGTTATTTGTTTTCTTTATAATATTGGTAAATGGTCACCCCAACCCATGTACATTAGCACTATAACAATATAAACCATTCCTTGCATCGCGAATGCGCAACCAACCTTGGGAACTAAATTGTCCCTTGTGCCTGTTACACAGTTACACTGGCTTCATCGGCCTTTAAGCCGGAACACAACAATACTAAATTTTGCTGTTTGGCGGTACAATATGGGACAAACATAGTACATACGGATGGAACATAATATTTGCGCTAGCTATTTCGCTGTCGCATTGTTAGCCATCACTGTGATATTGATTTAAATTAATCCTTTTATAATTCCAGTGAGGCAACCGCGTCTGTTTATTGCCTTTCAATCGATTCGGTTATTAGCAACTAACAGTTTCTATTAAAACAGACAAATTAAATTACTGCTAAATATATTTTGAAATATAGTTTAATTTTTTTTTTAAATATAATATACATTTTATTCATTATTAAAGTTTATACAGGTATTTTTTATAAAATACAAAATTAAAATAAAAAGAATATACACATACAAATTTAAATAAAAAACACGCCGTCTAAAAGATTGTCCTGTGGCATTGTACCCAAGACGCTGGCACTATTGCCTCTCTGCACCGCTAGACTCAGCCTTTGGGCTAAATAAGCGCCAGCTCTTGGGTCACCAGAAGTGTGGACCAGTTTCTGAGAAATATCTTTTATGATCCTTTTTGTATCGGACGACCATGGACCCAATGTTTCAAAACCCAGCCCCGCAAATTCATATTCGTTGGATAAAAGTGAATATTTGCGGTGCTTGAGTATTTGAGCAGCTTCAGCGGCTGCACTGGCTTTACGTATTCTTGATATGAGATGCCAGCGTATCTACGCAAGTTGCATCCCACACAAGAACACGTCCTATCGACCATGGCACTAATGTCGCTCCATCGGGTCTCTTGCCATCATCTCTGCATAAACCATTCATTTCCGGTGTAGCAGGAATCGATGCTGTGGCAAAAGCCCGACGAGGTATGTCATTAAGAGACCCATGGCGATATGCACGGCCAGCGCTTTTGCGGCAGCTAAGTCCATGGCGTCCGAAATAATCCACCTGGGTACCACAGGGACATGTGTGAGGCTCGCACACCTTTAAACCTAAGCGAAGGCATACGGCGATGCGTATCGTTGCCCGATCAAGTACTGTCCCTAGATTTTTAGAAGGGAGGGCCTGAAGCCAGTGGCCTGACTCTCTTTCAGATACAGATTGTCCGTGCAGTGACGGAGAAAGAATACATTTCACTGCCCCTTTCCCATGGGTGTCGTAAGAGGCGACTAAGGGATATCTGAGCGACCATCTGCTCATCTGGTGGTAGGATGATAAACATCCGCCTGACTTGTTACCACCGTACGCATGGTGAAAATCTCGTGAAGTGGCTTGCAGCCGCGTTTCGAGGTCAGCCAGCGTACAGCCAGTGCCCGAGCGACCATTGCCGCGATGGGTGTTGGTCCAGTGGAGACGGCTGTTGAACCAATGCCGGGGGAAACTGTATTGCCCTGCCGGACAGGGAGACCCGAAGAAACGGCTATTCCGCTGGCCGCCCGTGGCATAGTACAGGGGCCCAAGCGTGCCTAACCAGCACGCGAGGCTGCCCCACCAGGCCACGCATAATCTCGGGGTGGACCGTCGTGCCGGTTGGTGACCGGAAGGTGGGGTCCCGGCGGCCACTTCCGGGGTGGTTCGGGGGCCCTTCCGTCCGGTGGGTCAGTGTAGTTTCCCTTTTGGCAACCACTTGGGGAAACACGCCTCCACACTTTGCCCATCCCTATCGTGGCAATACGTCGCTCGCTTCACGTCTCTTTTCCACCCTTTTTTTCCCATATGGTAGCGCATCAAAGCAGGAATGACGGTCGTACAGCGGTGCACACCCCCACCATACCCACGCTGTTTGAGGTCGAGTTCACTAACATCCGTGGACTCCACGCTAACCTCAACGCTGTCCACCACCATCTCGAGACAGCACGGCCAGCAATGTTGTTTCTAACGGAGACACAAATACTCCGTCCTGCCGATACCAGCTACCTTAATTATCCCGGCTACATGCTTGAAGAATCCTTCAAAGCGAAAGCCGGAGTATGCTTGTTCGTCAGGACGGATGTTTGCTAGGACCCCTCCTTCTCCATGTTGGTGGTACGTGTGGATCTGGTTCGTCAGAGTCGGGTCTACGTGTGCCTCTACAGATCCCATAATGGTGACTTGGAGACAAGCCGACTATTTGACCATCTTAGTCGGGTGGCAGATGCTGCGCAAGAGCAGTTTCCTAACGCGGAATTGGTGTTTTTGGGGGATTTTAATGCTCACCACGAATCATGGTTGAAATCCCTCAAAACTGACCATGCTGGGAGGACTGCTCATGCTTTTGCTCTCACACATGACTTGACCCAACTGGTTGATCAGCCCACCAGGATCCCAGACATTGATGGGCAAGCGCCTTCTCTACTGGACCTTCTGCTGACTTCTCAACCGGTGGAATATCAGTTTGTGGTTCAAGCTCCACTTGGTTCTTCGGATCACAGCCTCATATCTACCAAAGTGCCACAGGCCAAGCTGCCGCCACCAGCGGTATGCAAACGTCGCGTTTGGCACTACAAGTCGGCAGATTGGGACGGTATGCGCGATTACCTTTGGAAGGAACGTTGCTTCAGTGGGAATGACCCGACAGCTAGTGCCGCTGCTGTTGCTGACGAGATCATGTTGGGAATGAAATACTACATTCCTAGCTCAGATCTCGACAGTAGGGGTGCGCGTAACCGTTGGTTCACTCGCGAATGTGCCGACGCTGTATCATCTAACCAGGCGGCATATCGCGAGTGGATCAATGGCTGCATTAGCGGGGCATCTAACATTGACTCACTGAAAGCAATCTACAATAAAAACTCCAAGTCCTGTAGGAAGGCTTACACGAGAGCGGACGCACAGCGCATTGTACAGATTGGTCATGACCTTATTTCACATTCTCGGGGCTCCCGTAGCTTCTGGCGTCTGACCAAGTCTGTGCAAAACAATTTCTGCCAACCTTCGCTGCCACCGCTCAGAAGTCCGGACGGATCGCTAGCTCACAGTCCGCAAGAGAAAGCTGATCTCCTGGCTAAACTCTTTGCCGACAACTCCGTCATCGATGATTGTAGTGCTCTGCCACCAGTAATACCTTCTTGTGGCCACACGATGCCTGACATCAAAATCAGGCAGCGTGATGTGCGAGCGGAGCTGCAATCACTTGATGTACGGAAAGCTGGCGGTCCCGATGGAATACCAGCCATAGTGCTGAAGAAGTGCGCGGCGGAGCTGTCTCCCGTGTTAACGCGCCTGTTCCAACTTTCTCTTTCTTCGGGATGTGTGCCGGAGGCTTGGAGAAGAGCTAATGTGCAAGCTATTCCTAAAAAAGGGGATCGGTCTGACCCGGCAAATTATCGGCCAATAGCTATCACCTCAGTACTTTGTAAGGTGATGGAACGGATTCTTAACAACCAACTGATCCATTACCTAGAAGATCACTGTTTAATTAATGATCGTCAGTACGGATTTCGACCAAAACGGTCTACAGGTGATCTTCTAGCGTACTTAACACACCTCTGGGGTAAGCTATCGACAAACATGGGGAATCGTTGGCTGTCAGCCTCGATATCTCCAAGGCTTTCGACTGGGTCTGGCACAGAAGTCTTCTCTCTAAGCTGCCGGCTTATGGTCTGCCTGCTCAGCTTTGCACCTGGATTGCCAGCTTCCTACACAAGCGCAGCCTTCGTGTTTTAGTTGATGGTTGCGCTTCACAATTCTATGTAGTGAATGCTGTGCTATCTCCCACTCTGTTTCTTTTGCATATCAATGATATGCTCTCTCTCGGGAACATTCATTGCTATGCAGACGATAGTACAGTGCATGGTGGATACCACGGACGCGCAGTGGCTGGGCGAGCGGAAATTCAGGAGAAGCGGGAGGATCTTTTCATTGAACTCAATAGGACGTTAGAGCTTATCGCCAAATGGGGCTCAGATAATCTTGTTGAGTTTAATGCCAAGAAAACACAGGTATGCGCTCTCACAGCAAAAAAGTCACCATTTTCCCCTCTTCCCTCCCTCTGTGGCACTCCGCTGGTGATACAAAGCAAAATCGCCATGCTGGGGATGGACGTTCGCTGCGACCTTAGTCCAAGGGATTACATCGAGGCTGTGATAAAAACAGCTTCACGGAAACTCGGAGTTCTGAACAAGGTGCGGCGTTTTTTCACGCCACAACAACTGTGCCTGCTGTACAAAACACAGGTACGGTCCTGCGTTGAATATTGCTCGCACCTTTGGGATGGCTCCGCCAAGTACCTACTTGAGGCCTTGGACCGGTTGCAGCGACGTGCGGTCCGCATTATTGGCGACGTAAAGGTCACTAACACCCTCAAGCCTTTACAATTGCGTCGAGAGATAGCTGCGCTGAGCGCTTTCTATCGACTGTATCACGGCGAGTGTTCCGAGGAATTATTTTCCCTAATTCCTGCTTCCCCCTTCCTTCACAAGTCTACGCGTGCTGGCTCTCGATGTCACCGACTAACTGTGACATCAATTCCATCGCGCACAAAGAAATTTGGCAACTCCTTTCTTTGTCGCACTTCCAAGAAATGGAATTCCTTACCAGCTCGCGTATTCCCCTCCTCTTACGACCCGGGTTCCTTCAAACGAGGCGTGAAGAGGCATCTTGCGGGCCGGCAAGGCGAGGGCGGCTAGTGCAGAACCTTCTTCCCGACTGTACTGGCCGTCCTCGCGTTTGGACTCTACTACCACTTAACATCAGGTGGAGTAGAGTCATTTGCCCTCCCGGCAAATATAAAAAAAAAAAAAAATACAGCTAGCAGTCTTGCATGGTCTGTATCTGAAGTACACTGGGACAGGAGCAAATTGTGTGTAAGTTTAATACGGGGTGAATCCCAGTGCTTCTGACAAGCCATATCTGAGGGAAATACTTCATCAGGGCAAGAAACACTCCAAGCTGTCTTAGCCTCAGCAAGATCCTTCACTACAACATCAGTCGAACTTGGAAAGCTTAATATCCGATTGACGAGAGTGATAGAACCATTAGCGGAGGCCAAGAAAGCTGGGAGCGCCAAAGATGACGTAGACCGTATACCTAAGCCACCATATTTGACTGGGAGAGTTGCTTGTGTCCAAGAAAGTGTATCGAATTGTAAATTTAGAATTTTGGCTACGGTGTCTTTAAGCAAGGCATCAATAGCGGCTGTAGTAGAAGGAAATTTCCAAAAAGGGCTACTGCGTAATAAATACATAAACTTTGGGGCAAATATCAAATATAATTGAATGTCTAATAAACGCTTCGAAGTGAGGTTAAGCTTTTCTAATTTTGAATTTATTAAGGGAAGAAATGCATCATCAAATATTGGAGCGCCTACTAAAGTTAAAGAATGCTTAGGGACCGTAATAATATTTGGGATTAAAAGATTTAAATCATTTAAAATTTTGTTTTTCTTTTCTTGTGAAAGAGAAATAGGTTCTGAAAAATATACTTCGCATTTACTGCAATTTAAAATAAATCCTATGCTTTCAAATTTTTTTTAAATTATTTTTAAGTTGCCAATGACTGTTGTTACATCTCCTCCCAAAGAGCCATCATCGAGGTACCATAAATTAAATTTGGAATTTAATAATGAAATTATTGGATGTATAACCAAACTAAATATGGCGGGGCCAAGTGGGTCACCTTGCTGACAACCTACTGATGAATTAATTTCGTGCTCGCCAAACTATAATTTTGTGGGAGAACCATAACATTGCCACATATAGTTTGTGAATTCGCGTCTTCCACCGAGACATAAAAGCTACGGCCTTCCAGGAATGACGCCACTACTCGCAAGAGGCGCCGTGGTGTTCAGGAGCTTATCCAGGAGCCCGGCGTGCCACACCCGGTCGAAGGCCTTCTCCATGTCGAGAAAGACCCCGACGGTGGGACGCCTTTTGTTTCGCTCACTGACTAAGTTGCTGATTACTCTAGTTAGCTGGAGCGTCGTTGAGTGGCTGCCGAACCCGAACTGCTCCTCGCGCAGGGGCAGGTGAGGCGCGAGTCTTCGCAGCAGCAGACGCTCGAACAGCTTGGCGATGTGCGAGAGTAGCGTGATTGGCCGATAGCTTGCCGGAAGCCTGCGATTTTTGCCCGGCTTGGGAAGGACGATGACCTTCCCCATCCTCCATGCCTCGGGGAAGTGTCCGGTTCGGAGTATCCCGTTGAAAGTCTCCGTGAACGCTTCGAAGACTTCACGTGGTAGCTGCATCAACGCGGCGTTGGTGATTCCGTCGGGGCCTGGCGCATTTCGCTTCGGTAGACGAACGACGACAGAAAACACTCCACTTGCTCTTGGATCGCCGCGTGATGACGGACGACATTGGCGTTAGTCATGTCCAGTGGATTGGGAGTAAACTGCCTCTCCAGGTGCTCCGCCAGGATCTCTGCCCTGTCTCTGGCGGAGAATCTCCTATTACCCGCTCGATCTAGTAGCGGGTAAATAGGAGTGTCACTTCTGGTAAGTTTCTAGCAGAGGTGGTACAGCGACGTGTCATGCTCGGCTGCTCGATCGATCTCGACTTCTCATTTGTCGCTCTCGAGAGCTACGAGCGCACGAGACACTTCCTCTGGGCGTAGGTTATAACCATAGGTAAGTTCCGCGGCGCTTACGCCGGTGTCCGTGCGTAGCGCTGCGCGTAAACCTAATAGTACCGTTGGAAGTTCATTGACCCATGTACTCGAGTCGGCTAGTTTCGTGCGTAATCCGGTTTTCAAGGTCCGATGCCAGCGTTCAACTATCCCGTTACTTTGTGGGTGATACGGTGTAGTTCGAGTTTTATTTATTTCCTTTATTTTCATTTATTAAATAATTTACTTTCGAACTGTCGGCCTTGATCGCTTGTCAATGTAGTAGGACATCCGAATCTTGTTATCCAATGATCCTCTGTATTTTATTTTATTTTTTGTCGTTATATTTGTATGTATCTATATTTTTCATAATCAATTACCGCCTTCACGAATTTCCGCTTAGCCTAAAGGTTGACTGGTAGAGAATGCCTTTAGGCATTAAGTCCGCCTTTTGTCATACTACACATTGTGGTGGGCAAAAAAGTTTTAAATAAATAAATAAATAAAATATGATATAAAATTTATGCACAAAAACGCAAAAAAATAATAATAAATATAAACAAAAAGAGTTAATTAATAAACCATTCGTGGCAGTACTTTGACATTAAAATTTAAATATGTAATCCGTCATAATATTCTTTTATTTTAAATTTGTATGCCCCTATGCCATCACCAAACAAATCTAAATCCGCCTCTTTATAAACATTATTATACGTTTTAAGGGCCCTGTTTAAATGTGCTGTTATGCCTATATTTGTTCGTGAAAACCGACATTTAAAAGTCGATATGTTCACAAATCTTGAACTCTGTCTCGGTACAACTAATTTTATTTAACTGAGAAGATCGGGGCAGTCTATTCTGCCTGATATGATTTTATGTAGAAAACACAAATCCATCACATCTCTGCGACTTGCAATATATAGATATAGATTATATACGAGGATAGTAAAAATTAAAAAAACCGTATTGATTAATGTGAGATTGCTTCTGTCAAAAAATAAATGATTCAAAAATGTATACTACGACACGATCAATCGATATCGATGTAAGATTTTCTTACAATTTTATAATATTCATAAAATATACGAGATTTTATAAATCTTAATAATTATAAGCCAGTTAATTAAATTTAGATGTAGAGAATATATATATAGGTCGTTTTTACACTTATATGATTTACCTTGATGAATTTAGTTGAAAATTAGTGTAAGCCCTTTTTGGTTTATTTACATTTTTAATATTCGATTTGATAAAATGCTGTAAATTAATTCCATTAATCCATATATTTGAAAAAAAAAAAAAATTCTAACTGTGGACTGACATTTATAACTGTTTTTTAAAGGTGATTATGAATGGAAGCTAATAAAGGATTTTTTTTCTTAGCCAGCGGTATGATAACATTAAATCGGATAAATTATATAATAATGTAGGAATTGAATTGAGCTTACATGATTTATTTTTTAGATAAAATTTATGGCCCAAATATTTAATACGAATAAATAGAGGTTGTTGTCTGTGTTGAAAGAGAGGTTGTGTGAGGAAAGCTCACTTTCCATTACATGGATAGGATCTACTACTTTTGATAAAACCACCTATAATACGCATAGCCTGATTTTGAGTCCAGTCAAGTTTTTTGAAATTTGACTGAGAACTGTCTCCATAAACAAAGCTCGCTAAGATCTAAGCGACTACGGATCATTGAAATATATATACTACGTAGGTGCTAGGATGAATTCCCCCACCTGAACCAGCCAAAACATTACATATGTGGCGAACGTGACACTTACCAGATCCCTACAACCTATATAACTTATATAAATAAAACATTATATATATAATCATATAATATCTTTTTTTTTTTTTTTATATTTGCCGGGTGGGCAAATGACTCTACTCCACCTGATGTTAAGTGGGAGTAGAGTCCAAACGCGAGGACGGCCAGTACAGTCGGGAAGAAGATTCTGCACTAGCCGCCCTCGCCTTGCCGGCCCGCAAGATGCCTCATCACGCCTCGTAAAGAGACGTGAAGCGAGCGACGTATTGCCACGATAGGGATGGGCAAAGTGTGGAGGCGTGTTTCCCCCGGCATTGGTTCAGCAGCCGTCTCCACTGGACCAACACCTATCGCGGCAATGCTCGCTCGGGCACTGGCTGTACGCTGGCTGACCTCGAAACGCGGCTGCAAGCCACTTCACGAGATTTTCACCATGCGTACGGTGGTAACAAGCCAGGCGGATGTTTATCATCCTACCACCAGATGATATCCCTTAGTCGCCTCTTACGACACCCATGGGAAAGGGGCAGTGAAATGTATTCTTTCTCCGTCACTGCACGGATTAGAATCTTATATATTTTTCATACATAAAATAATAAATGTAACATAAATACATATTATATATTATAACATATACATGTAATACACAATATAAATATTTACACTTTAAAATCATATAAATAATTAAAATATAATATAATAATTTATGTAATGTCGGAAGGCAGTCGCCGCGCGATCGTATAATAGAAATGTCTATTCTAAATAAAATACCGTTACTTTGAACAAAGAAACGTAAGCGCATCGGCTCGGCAGTCGGCCGCCTTCCGCCAGGCAGTCGAATCCTAGATCTCGTACTGAACGCACGTCGCTTCTCGCTTGTAATTTGCTACACGATTTTGCACCTTAAGTCTTTGTTATAAGTCATACTTCCTTCTTGCATCTAAACTTTCCTTCATACTTCGTTCTTCTCATTCTACTCTGTGCTGTGCTGTGCCTATCTTTGTGTTTATTATTTCTACAAGAAATAAATTAGTAGTGGAAGAAACTTTGTTTTAATCAAACCTCATCTACAACATCATTCACAACGCCGCTACATTGGTGACCCCGACGTGATAACAAAGAAGCTGAAAACGAAGAACATTAGTTAGCCAGCACAAGTAAGGAACACTAGATTATTTGGTGGAATAAAATGGAACCACAAAATGGAGGTAACTCGAACGTAAATGCCGAGTCACGACGACCATTTACACCTCACGACACGACCGACATATTTCGAGTCGGAGTGCGACCACCACCGTTCTGGGCAGAAGAACCTGCAGTTTGGTTTTCACAACTGGAAGGCAATTTTGTGTTGTCGAGAATCACTGACGACGATACAAAATTTTATTACGTTACTTCGACATTGGAACACCGTTACGCAGCAGAAGTGAAGGATATAATTATTTCACCACCAAAGACAGGGAAGTACGAACGACTTAAAACTGAATTAATCAAGCGTCTGTCAGCCTCGCGCGAGAAAGAGGTAAAACAATTACTCGTTCACGAAGAGTTAGGAGATCGGAGACCATCTCAGTTTCTCCGGCACCTACAAAGATTGGCAGGTCCATCAGTTCCAGACGATTTTATTAAAACTATTTGGATAAGTCGTCTGCCTACTGATCTTCAACCAATTATTGTGGCTCAGAAGACTTATGACCTTCAAGCTTTGGCTGACTTAGCCGACAGCTTACATGAATTGGTGCCGTGCACACCTCAAGTCGCTTCAACATCTGCTCCCCAGTCAACCATTGATTCAATGGCGAAACAAATAGATGAGCTCACAAAGCAAGTAAAAGCTCTCTCTGCTCGCAGTCACAGAGCAAGATCGAGATCAAGAAGACGACGTAGCCCGACAGTACAAATGCGATCACAGTCTAACTACAGAAAATTTCCATTATGTTGGTATCACAATAAACACGGAAAGAATGCCAATAAATGTGTGAAGCCATGCGATTTTAAGTCGGAAAACTACCAAGGCAATCGGTAATGGCGACATCCGATAGCCATAACGTATCTGGTCGCCTTTTCGTAACGGATCGAAAATCGAAGATGCAGTTTCTCGTTGATACAGGGAGCGATCTCTGCGTCTTCCCTCGCACAGCACTACGTGAAAGAAGATCTCCGACCAATTACCAACTCTATGCCGCGAATGGGACTTCTATTTCAACATACGGCTTTGCTCACCTTGAGCTGAATCTTGGCCTGCGTCGAGACTACACATGGCGATTTATAGTGGCAGATGTCACTAAGGCTATAATTGGCGTCGACTTCTTGTCATATTATGGTCTTATAGTCGACTGCCGTAACCAGCGTCTCATCGATAGCACCACAACCCTGACGACTTCAGCAGAATCAATATCATCATCCAGCACGATTTCTTCAGTGAAGACATTGCTCGGTGATTCAAACTACCATATATTGCTACGTCAATTTCCGGAGATCACACGTCCTGCTGGAAACGAGAAGGTTGTTAACCATAACACTGTCCATCATATCAGGACTACACCTGGACCCCCAGTATCTTGCTAGCCACGTCGCTTGGCTCCAGACAAATTGCTCATAGCCAAGGAAGAGTTTGCAGCAGATATGATTAAAAATGGAACAGCTCGACCATCAGAGAGTCCATGGGCATCACCTTTGCATCTTGCCCCAAAGAAGGAAAGTGGATGGCGTCCATGCGGTGATTATCGGATGCTTAATGCAAGAACAATTCCTGACCGCTATCCGATTCGGAATATTCACGATTTCACGCATAACATATCGGGTTGTCGTGTTTTCTCCAAAATCGATCTCGTGAAAGCATTTAACCAGATTCCAGTATTCTCTGAGGACATTGCAAAGACGGCCATCACAACACCGTTTGGTCTTTATGAGTTCCCATATATGACCTTTGGACTCAGAAACGCCGGCCAGACCTTCCAGCGTTTTGTTGACGAAATGACCAGAGGCTTAGACTTTGTCTACGCATACCTAGACGATTTCCTCATATTTTCCCCTGATGAAGAAACACATCAACATCACTTACGAAGTCTGTTTCAAAAGCTTCGGGAGTATGGGATGGTAATAAATGCGTCTAAATGCGTCTTTGGAGTTTCTGAAGTGTCTTTCTTGGGATATACCGTTTCATCAAATGGCATCAAACCATTGGAATCCAAAGTCGAGGCAATTAAAGAATTTCCTGTGCCTAAGACTGTGAGAGAATTAAGAAGATTCTTAGGCATGCTGAATTTTTACCGCAAATTCATCCCAGGTGCCGCGGAAATTCAACCGCCTCTACACTCTCTTCTCACTGATAAGGTCAAAGGCTCACATCCAGTAGACATCACGGGTGAAGTTTTTAAGGCATTCGAAGAATGCAAAAACAGTCTATGCAGTGCAACACTCTTAGCTCATCCAGACTTGAACACAAAGATCGCACTCGTAACTGATGCTTCAGACAAAGCCATAGGAGCTGCTATACACCAATACAAAAATGATGCTTGGCAACCTCTCGGTTTCTTTTCACGGAAACTAAGTCCTTCGCAAAGTAAATACTCTCCGTATGACAGGGAGCTACTTGCGATATACGAAGGAATCCGTTACTTCCGATACATGCTAGAAGCAAGGCATTTTACCGTTTTCACGGATCACAGACCTTTATGTTACGCCTTTACAACAAGAAAGGATAAATGCTCACCACGACAATTTCGCCACCTCGACTATATCAGACAATTTACTACCGATATACGGCATATATCTGGAAAGGACAATGTCGTGGCAGATACACTATCGAGGATTGAAGAACTGACAAAGCCAATAGACTTGACAGAGCTAGCGCAGTCACAAGCTGACGATCTTGAGCTGAAACGACTGATAGAAGGAGAATCGTCTCTCATGCTACGTAAGACGATCATTCCTGGAACGCAAATACAGCTGTACTGCGATGACAAAAATCAGACTCTAAGACCCTTTGTCACATCACCGTTTCGCTACAGAGTATTCCAAAGCATACATTCACTCAGCCATCCTGGCGCCAATGCCACTGCTAAACTTGTAGCTCAGCGTTTCGTATGGCCCGGCGTACGGAAAGATTGCCGTGAATGGACAAAGAAATGTCAAGCCTGTCAGCGAGCAAAGACTACTCGGAACGTTTCAACCAGTCCTGGGAATTTTCAACTTCCACGTGCCAGATTTACCACCGTCCATATAGATCTAATAGGACCACTGCCAATCTCAAGCGGTTACAAATACTGTCTTACAGCCGTAGATAGATTCACGAGATGGCCAGAAGCTATTCCTATTATGGACATAACAGCAGAGACAGTAGCTAAGGCCTTGATATCCGGCTGGATAGCACGCTTTGGATGCCCTACTGCTATAATCACTGACAGAGGACGACAATTTGAATCTGCCCTTTTCAAGCACCTCTCTGAAATGGTTGGTTTTGAACACAAGAAAACTGCTGCTTATCACCCTGCATGTAATGGCATGGTTGAGAGATTTCACCGCCAATTAAAAGCCGCCATTGTCTGTCATGAAAACTCAAATTGGACAGAATCACTTCCATTGGTGTTGCTTGGAATCCGAAATGCCATTAAAGAAGATATTCAAGCATCTTCGGCAGAAATGGTATATGGCGAGACGCTTAGATTACCTATAGAGCTTTTTCAACCATCCACGAATAAGTCTGATGACATAACCGATTTTATGGCACGACTTCGGATTATTGCGAAGAACCTTCAACCGCAACCAGCTTCCAGGCACTGTAAGAAATCTATCTTCATATTCAAAGATCTTGCAACGACTAGTCATGTGTACCTCAGAGAAGATGCTAACAGAGGAGCACTCCAACTGGCTTATACTGGTCCACATGAAGTACTGGCGAGGAACGACAAAGTCTTCAAAATACTTGTCCGAGGAAAACCTACCTCTGTAACAAAAGAAAGACTGAAGCCTGCATACATGCTTACCGACGACGACGATCCAAGGGATATACCTCTTCCTCCTGCTTCTCCACCTGAAATAAAAAATCATGATGATAAAATTAAAGATAAGGAAAATAATAAGAAAAAGACACGATCGGGCAGAACAGTACACATACCTGATTATTATCGCCCGTAGGACGGTCTCTGGAGGGGAGTGGTGTGGCGAACGCGACACTTACCAGATCCCTACAACCTATATAACTTATATAAATAAAACATTATATATATAATCATATAATATCTTATATATTTTTCATACATAAAATAATAAATGTAACATAAATACAAATATTACTATAACATATGTACATATAACTATACTATATATACTATAATACTTTATATACTTATATAAATTATATAATAAATACATATTATATATTATAACATATACATGTAATACACAATATAAATATTTACACTTTAAAATCATATAAATAATTAAAATATAATATAATAATTTATGTAATGTCGGAAGGCAGTCGCCGCGCGATCGTATAATAGAAATGTCTATTCTAAATAAAATACCGTTACTTTGAACAAAGAAACGTAAGCGCATCGGCTCGGCAGTCGGCCGCCTTCCGCCAGGCAGTCGAATCCTAGATCTCGTACTGAACGCACGTCGCTTCTCGCTTGTAATTTGCTACACGATTTTGCACCTTAAGTCTTTGTAATAAGTCATACTTCCTTCTTGCATCTAAACTTTCCTTCATACTTCGTTCTTCTCATTCTACTCTGTGCTGTGCTGTGCCTATCTTTACTACTAATTTATTTCTACAAGAAATAAATTAGTAGTGGAAGAAACTTTGTTTTAATCAAACCTCATCTACAATATCATTCACAACGCCGCTACACATATATTTAAAAACCTTTATCTTTAATCTCGCTAACATGTTTAACCCATCTAACAGACGGATCACAATTTATTCGCAGATTGTAATATATCATTACCCGTAGTAAATAAAACAAAATCGTCAGCGTATTGCATAATCATTACCGATTCGATCTGTTTGCAAATGTCAACGGAAGCTACATTAAACAGAAGAGGAGACAGAGGATCACATTGAGCGAGGCCTCGACCGCTCGTCCTACCAATGAAGTCATTGCCTACATTAATATAAATATGTCTTTCTATAAGAAAGTTCCAAATGTACGAACATAACTTTGAACCGAACTCCATACGATCCATAGTCCTCGTCAAAGACAATAGGTCAATATTATTGTAGGCGTTATCAGTATCTACAGAGCATCCAATAGTTGAAAAACCTTTTAAAAATACAATTTGAATTAGATAAACCAAGTGACTAAGATTATCTAGGCATGATCTAGACTTTCTGAAACCAAAAGTATTGTCGGGGAGTAATTTATTTTTTTCTACAAACCATTCTATTCTTAATTAAAATATGAAAAATTTTACAAACACAAGAAATTAATGAAATAGGACGAAAAGCACAGTCAGAATGAGGGTTCCGGCCAGGTTTTGAAATCGGAATAATAGTATGTGTCTCCATTACATAATTTTAACAGAAATAATTTAGCAATTTTAGGAAGTTTTTTTAACATGGAGAATGAAATTTCATCTTCTCCGGGGGCTGTATCTTTTGTTTTCATAGAATTATCCGACTCAAAAATTGTAAAAGGATTATCTAAAATAAGCCGAGATGGCCCAGTGGTAAGAACGCGTGATTCTTAACCGATGATCTTGGGTTCAACCACTGAATTTTCATGTGCTTAATTTGTGATTATAATTCATCTCGTGCTTTACGGTGAAGGAAAACATCGTGAGGAACAGGTTTCCTACAGGTTAGCACACATGTGTCTAATTTCACTGAAATTCTGCCACATGTGTATTCCATCAACCCGCATTGGAGCAGTGTAGTGGAATAAGCACCTTCTACTAGTACTACTAGTGGAATAAAACCTTCTTCTCAAAAAAAAAAAGGAAAGGAGGCCTTAGCCCAGCAGCGGGACATTCACAAAGTATCTAAAATAGGGTTGGAAGAACGAAATATTGGGTTCGATGGTGAAACAAAGTCAGGACATAAATTACGTATAAGTCGATTAGCGTGGACTTTATTAATAACTAAGAAGTGTTGTTTTCGTCCTATCATCAAAATTAATTTCTGCCATTAAGCCAACCTATTCCTAACGTTTTGTGACTGTTATTATCGCTAAGCGTTAGTTGTTTACAAGTGTTCGGCGATGCAGTTGCATCGCAAACCGCATTGTAAGTGAATGTGTCGTTGAGAGCAAAAAATATCCTTATCTTTTAGATAAGAATAAACAAAAGCTTGCGTATCGATAGTTGTTGTTTGCATTATGAACCTTATGCGTAATGGAGGATAACTCTAATCTGGATGACGATGTTATGCTGTTCTGCAATTATGTGGACAACTGTGATAATGGAGATCTACTAGCTGAGAAACGAGTTGTAAGAAACGTTGAAGATTATACACAACCGATGAATTTAAATAATAAGGAATTAAGTTCAAATAAATGTAGCCGCTTAGAAGAGAGGGAGAATAATGATGAAGAATGGACACAGGTTTCTCGAAGTAAGGCGAAGAGAAGATCTATTGAGGATATTCAGGTAAGTGTTACTTGCAGATATAAATTTCCGAAACAATTTACTTTGGCTAAATTACTTAAATCGCAAAATATTATTGGCGTTTTGAAAATTAAATATGTTAATTCGTATAAAATTCTTATGAGTTTTAGCACAGAATACTTAGCAGAGAAGTTTATGAACTGCGAAGGACTTCGTAGTATGGGTTGGAGGAGCCAAAAAACTTGGGAGGTAGGAATTTCTTACGGTATTGTTAAGGTTATCGACTCAGATTTATCAGAAGAAGATTTATTAAATTATCTACAAAGTGAAATCGAAATTGTGTCATTTAAGAGGCTGAGCGGTAGAAGCGGCAATGAGTGGACGCCGAGTGAATCTATTAGAGTTGGGTTTAAAGGATCTTCTTTACCGTCTTATATTTTTATACTGGATTTGAGAATCAAAGTTGAACCATTCATATTTCCGGTAACTCAGTGCTCCAAATGTTGGAGATTCGGACATACAAAAACCTTATGCCCTTCTAATAAAATTATATGCCCGAAGTGCGGTGGACATCATGAAAACTGCGAAAGCACCTCATTCAAGTGTGTCAACTGTGGAGAAAACCATTTGGCGTTATCAAAAGCTTGTCGGATTTATAAAAAAGAAAAAAGAATCAGAGAGCTCATGTCAGAATTTAATGTCACATATAGGAAGGTGATGTTATTATATGTACGTGCCCCCTTCTCCATCATTTTGCGATGTGTCACAGTCACACAGTAGATCTTCCACCCAAGGCAACCCTAGCGGTAATGGTAAGATTGTTGAAAAACATAGTTCTCCTGTTTCTTCATCTCCTACTTTTGCTGAGGTAGTTAGTTCAGCCACCACCCGAACAAAAAAAGTGACATTTAAAAAAGAGTGAACGAAGACAAACCCTGAAAAGCAATCCGGGCAAGAAGTTACAGAGGACGCTACTTTAATGGATGTATCTCAAAATTTGAACTCAGAAGAAGAAATGGAATGCCCTTTGCCTTCCGAAGAGACTCGACATGAACCTGAAACTAAGGATCGATCATTATCTTTTATGGAATTGATTTAGAAAATTCGGACGTTTTTTTTTAAAGAAATCCAGTATTTTTTTTTAAATTAAGAACTCGCTGCAAATTGTTATGGACTGGGTTAAAGATTTTGTTTCAAAAAGTATTTCGGATGTATCAGATTTTTTTAAAAGTATGTCATTATTTATAAATGGATAATAGTTATGTAAAAGAGTTAAATTTAAATATATTTCAATGAAATGCTCGTAAAATTAGGCCGAAGTTGTCATCTTTTAAGAATTTGTTGATTCAGGAGAAAATTCATGTGGCAGTTATTACTGAGACGTGGCTGAATCCAGAATGTAAATTGAAAGTTAGCAATTGTAATATATATAGGCTAGATAGGAATGTCCCATATGGATGTGTAGCCCTAATAGTGCATAAATCAATAACGTCACAAATTGTTAATTTTCAAAATAATAACTTGGGTATGGAAATGATTTGGGTTAAGGTCCTTAATTGCGACCAATTGGAAAATATTATATGTGTATATTGCTTGCATGAAGTTAATACGGTACAGGCTAACTGGGATTTCTTATTTAATCTTTCAACTACGAAAACAATTGTTTTAGTGGACTTTAATGGACATCATACGTCGTGGTCTCATAAAACGGACTGTCGTGGTTTACAAATAATGAATGCGGTTTTGAATTCTGACTTCATTGTATTAAATGATAGTTCTCCAACGAGATTTCAGCTGGTCGAGGGCGTCTTACGGAATTCTTCCCCAGATATAACTTTTGTATCATCAGATATTTCCTTGTGTTTTAACTGGCGGGTTTTAAATGAATCACTAGTGAGTGATCATTTATGCATTAAAATAACTTCTAGTATTTCGGTAAACATTTATTATCACAAAAAAAGAAATTTTAAAGCAGCTAATTGGCAGTATTATGCTCTGTATTTAGAAAAATCTTTTACTGATCTCGTTATTCCGGATGATATACAGTCTTCCTACGATCTTTTTATTCATTTAATCAATGAAGCGGCGGATTTATTTATTCCTTATATTAAATTTTGTCAAATACACGAAAGTAAATTCTCACCAAAACCATATTGGAACGCAAACTTATCTAAGGCCGTTGCAATCCGAAGACTTTGTCTTGGTAATTTCAGGAATAATCCTACTCCAGATAACCTTGATACATTCTTAAATGCTGTTAGGGAATCACAAAGGCTTATGAGGTGCGCCGAGAGAAAGGGATGGTCAAACTTTTGTAACTCAATTGATGAAAGGACTCCTTTCAATCGAGTATGAAACGAAAACAACCCTTCGTAATTATTGATAAAGTACAAGCTAATCGACTTTTACGTAATTTATGTCCTGATTTTGTTTCACCATCGAACCCAATATTTCATTCTTCCAATCCTATTTTAGAAACTCCTATTACAATTTTTGAGATGGATAATTGTATGAAAACAAAAGATACAGCACCGGGAGAAGATGAAATATCATACTCTATGTTAAAAAGACTTCCAAAAAATGCTAAATTATTTTTGTTAAAATTATTTAACGGCTTCCTAGAATATGGCTTTGTTCCTTCTCAATAAAGACGCATACGTATTATTCCAATTTCTAAACCTGGCCGGGACCCTCATTCTGACTCTGCTTTTCGTCCTATTTCATTAATATCTTGTGTTTGTAAAATTTTTCATATTTTAATTAAGAATAGAATAGAATGGTTTGTAGAAAAAAATAAATTAATCTCGGACAATACTTTTGGTTTATTTGTTTTATGACCAGCCAGGTATAGGCTCAACTACAACAACTTCCCCTTTTTAAGTAAATTTAAATATAAAACTAAACATAACTTGTCATTAGACTTCGGTATATTTCCAATTATCATTTGTAATTGAGATACAATATTATCATGAACCTCATCACTATAACGTTCTGTTCTAAGAGTGCTGCTCGGGACAACATGTCCACAATAAGCATATACTTTCCAAGAACGTACGTAACAACTAAATCATAGCCCTGTATTCTTAACAGCATACGCTGCAACCTTGCTGGGACAGACCTTAAAGGTTTTTTAAAAATACTTTCTAATGGTTTATGATCAGATTCCACAACTACGTTTTTTTGACCATTAACATATTGATGAAAACGCTCACATGCGAAAACGATCGTTAACATTTCTTTTTCGATTTGTGCATACCTTTTTTGTGCTTCAGTAAGCGTTCGAGAGGCATATTCTACAGGACGACCACCCTGCAGCAGTACAGCTCCTAATAAAATACATGACTCGTCTACTGACATTACAACGGGCTGACATGAGTCATAAAGCGCCAAAACACCAGCACCCGTGACTACCTCTTTTAATCGATCACAGAAAAACGTTCGCTTTCTTCCCAACGCCACTGGTTATCTGTTTTCAAAAGATTAGTCAGAGGAATGGCTAACTCCGAGTGATTGGGAATAAATTTAGATCAATAATTAACTGCACCTAAAAATCTTTCTAAAGCTTTTCTATCTTTTGGTATTTGCATCTCCTTAATCGCTTTGAATTTATCACTATCCGGACTTATGCTATTGGCATTAAAAATGTGTCCTAAATATTTAACTTCGTCCACACAAAATCTACCTTTATCCTTATCAAACTTCAAAATAATTTCCCTAGTTCTCTCTAATAGTGCCTTTAAACGCCTATGGTGAATCTCTCTTGTTTCACCCCAAACAATAACATCATCAATATAACTTTCTACTCCATCAAGATTTTCTAAAAATAGTCTTACCTTACCATGAAAAACTTCTGATGCACAATTGATACCAAACGGAAGACGAAGAAATTGATATCTATCGAAAGGAGTGCTAAATGTTCACAAATCTGCACTCTCATCGTCCAACGCCACATTCCAAAAACCAGAGGTGGCGTCTAGCATGAAGTAAAACCTAGCCCCGTGCAACTTCGAGGCCAATTCGGTTACAGTCGGAAGTTGGAAATAAGAACGCTGCACTGCTTTGTTCAGTTCACGTGGATCTAAGCAAATACGAATACCATTATTTTTCTTTGCTACAAGTACCAACGGATGAACCCATTGAGTGGGGTATTAAACTTTCCTAATAACACCTAACTGAGTCATTTTTTCCAACTCCTTTCTTAATCGATCTTGTAAGCCATGAGGATTTTTTCTCGATGTCGATATGACAGGCGAAACGGATTGATCAACAACTATATGATACTTCCCCGGTAAACATCCTAATCCTTCAAAAACATCATTATAATTCGATATTTCAATTGTTCTTATACGCTTCACTAAGCCTAAAGTCTCACATGATTTCTGACACAGCACGCTATTACATTCCATGTCAGCTATTGGCATAAACAAAGGTATGAAGCCAAAAATTCCTCTAATTGGTATCGTGTTTTGTGTATACGTACTAAAGGTATTTCTTTTTTAATTATAATATTATATTTAAAACCTAACTCTTTAAATCTACGATAAGATATATATTATTATCATCTTCAATTTCATATACATGCTTTACTTTATTATGAGAACTGTTTGAAAAACGATACAACTTACAAATACGTGCAACGTGTCCTTGATTACCGCAAGTAAAACACCGAAGATATCGTGCCGGACACTCACCGTTTACATCACATTGTATATGACCACACCCTGAACAAGGCCTTTTACCCGCATAAATGTTACGTAAACTTTGGCGTCCCGTAACTAAAGTGCTAGCAGTGTTATTAGTCTGCGCTCGAGTCCTTCAATCCGGAACTGCACCTTGACTGCGACCTCTCACTTGACACTATCAACGTACACGGTGCCCCCGACACCACTCTTACTGCTTATTTGACGTACACTTTCCTTTGATATTTCTTCTGCCTGACAAATCTTTATCGCTTTTTCTAAATTTAACTCATCGCATCTCAGTAAAGGATCCCTGACCGTAATTTGATGAACACCTTATACAATTCGATCTTTGCTCAAATCCTCTTCTAATATCAATAATTCACAGCTTTTACTTAGAAGGCGCAGCGCTGTAACGTACTCATGAATCGACTCGCCGATCGGTTTCGTGAAAAAAAATATAATTTTTTTTCTCATCAATGTGATATTTGATTTGACATTAAAATGACTATCAAACTTTTTTAATAACACATTTACATCATCACGATCATTTTCTTGATTAAATGTAAAAGTAATAAAATTGTTGCTTCCATTTTTTCCATGCATTAGCCCAGCTGACAGGACCTCCGCCGTCCTAGTTTAGTTCAGATGGCGGTCGCGCGTGTTCCGTTTTGAAACATTTCCTCGAAAATAAGTAATTGTTTTATTCACGTCTTCTTTTATAAATTTAGTGCACTTCGTACATTTTAAAAATTAATAATGAATATTGAACAAAACCGCTGCCTCCATGTTGTAAATTATAGACATCACCTCTTTGACAACTCCTTCATTTCTTTTATGACCAGCCAGGTATAGACTTATCTACAACACTATGTTAAAAGAATAAATTATGATAACATATGAAGTGTTTTCTATCATTGAGATAGAGTGGGGCTGGGGCCTGCCATAATAAATTTTAATAATTTCATTTAATATGGAAAAAAAATCATGAAAAATCAGATTCAAAACGCCATTTTTCCCGTGCTCCTAATGAATATCATATTTATTTTATATCTCAACCGTAGACAGAGAAACTAGTCTATGATCTCAAGCAATTATATCATGTCAATTGAATGTCAACGTTTATTTATTTGTCTTTACTCCTCTAGTGGTTAGAATAGGCTATCGGTAGATGTAATTTAAGGAGTAAAACTTAATATATATAAATATTCATATCACAATTTGTGATGGTATATCACTCACACTATAGTAGTACCGTAGACAGATAAGCTTAGTTTCTCTGTCTACGAGTAGTGCCCTTAATTTCACTGCAGTCAATGTTTACCATATTACAAATGAAGTTGTTTTGATTCATCTTATTAAGTGTTTTATAAATATTAATGTTTAAGTAAAATAAAACGACAGCATCCTATGTTTTATTGGAAAAATTCAGTTGGATGGCGAAAATATTATTCAATTACAAAATTAAATTTTAATTGTTTATGTTAAAATAATGATATCACACGTTCTCAATATTGCATGCAGCCAACTCTCCTCCTTGTTCCAGGCTTGAGACTGGCACTATGAGTCCCTACTCAGCGGCAGAGCTACGTATCGTCCAGACGTCCATGATTAAGCGGATACTTAATTTTATCTGAAACATTAGTCAACATGGTCGGTATATTAAATTTTCAGAATTTATATTTGTTTTTTTTTTAATATTATTTATTGGAACCCGCAACATTTATGAGAACAGATAAAATAGCCACAAGATAGATTGACAATCTTACAACCAGATATGTAACCTTTGGGAACTTGTGCACCAGTTCCCCTGACCCAAATAACTAATTCTAATTTATAGTTTACTATTAATTAGATGAAATCGGAGGCATAGGGAAAAATATTTTCTTTCTTAACTATTTTACTCTTCTTCTATGCGTGTTCTAAGCGTTTTGTGGTAATACTGGTTCTAAACATAAAAAACAAGAAAAATGAATACAAACTGTTTGAGCGGTTACGGAACAACAGCAATAACATAACGCCAAAATGACAGAGAGAACAACGACTGGTCCTGCAAGAAAAAATTTAAAATCTTAACGACTTTAACTATTAATCGAGTAAAACGCATATCATTGAATACGACTTTTTTTTTAAATTCCGAACGTTAATATTTTGGTCCTTCGACGCCAAATTAAGAAACCACGCAAGCTAAATTGAATATATTGAATATATTGCGAATATTGCGAATATTAACCGCTGAAGCTAGAAGAAGTTCAGGAGCTGCTGGATGTGGAAGACAGGCTGCATGTGCATTTCGGTACGGTCAACCCATCCGCTAACTATCCAACCCTTGTTTTTTTTTGTTTTATATGGTGTCGTATATAATTTCAGCTATCGACTAAGAACCTTGGAATACCGCGCTTAGAACCCGTAGCAGACGCTTGTCGACGTGGTTTGTTCTGCCAAAAACAGTAAGTACTCCTCATTTTACAATCCTCTAGTTAGGACTCACTGATGAGAAGGTAGAATTATTAGTACGTGAATTCATTAAAAATGCGGCATTTTGAAAACTAGGCTAACTAGATTCGGTACTTATACAAGTAATTTTGATATTAAATTAGGTACTGTACAAAATAAAATTGATTTAAAATTTAGAATTAAAGGCGCCACGAACCTGTACCGCGAATTTAATATCATTCAGTCAAAGATCGAAGAAAGTGTTCCTGAGTGTGATTATGACGAGCAACTTCCTCAAAGATAACAGTTCGAAGATTGCTATTATAGCACCCTCTCTCAAGCTGAGTTCTTATTAAATAGTGGTACCAGTGGTAGTAATGGTGAGATCACTACTTGTTCCAAATCATGCTGTAATAGTCAATTACGATCAGTTAAACTACCTACAATAACATTACCTTCCTTTGACGGGGCATACGAACACTGGCTGGAATTTAGGTACGGTCGCGGAATCGGTGATCGATGCACTAGAATTTACTTCCGATAATTATTCGATCGCATGGGACCTACTTAATCGATATAATAATAGTAGATTATCAGTTCATAATCACGTAAAACAATATTCAATATTCAAGCGTTAAGCACGGAGCCTCCTGCATCAATCCGCACTCTCATAAATATTATATTAAAAAATCTACGCTTTCTAAAAATTCTTGGTGAGCCTGTCGATACCTGGGATACATTAATTATATTTATCGTAGTCTCAAAGCTGGATAGAGTCACGTGAGTGGCAGCAATTTAAAGTCGTTTCATTCATCATCATCATCATTCATCAAATAATAATTCAAAAATAAAAGTTGATCATTTAATAAGCTTTCTCAAAAATCAGGTGGACATGCTAGAAACATTGCAAGGTTCACATAATACTACACAAAATATTAAGTTCACAAAAGAATAAAAAAATAACATAAAAACAATCACAATATCACACAAATGCAATGTTTCTACCAGTAAACCGCACGATCATCGTCACTACGCGAGCAAAAAATGTATTATGTGCAATCTTGATCACCGAGTATACGCTTGTGAAAAGTTTATTAATTCTAATTTAGATTTTAAGCTAAAACTTATTCGCGATAATAACCTGTGTGAAAATTGTTTTCGTTATGCTAATCACACAATCGATTTTGTAAATATGGAGGGTGTAGATTTTGTACAAAGAAGCACAACTCGATTATTTGTCCGCAAGCGCCTCAAAACGACTCAAACAACATATCTAACAGTTCCGTTACTCTTCACTCGTCATTCGATAACCAGCAAAAAAGTCTACACTCATACGCAGGCCCTGCGGTTGCATCGATTCCCTCCGCGTACCCCGCATACCCTGCGGATTCAAGTAGCAATACAAATGATGCACACTTATCTAATAGACGCACACATTATTCTTTACGACCGGTTTTATTGTCCACTGCGTTAATCGAAGTACGGAGTCGACAAAATGTTTATATACGTGCGAATGCCCTGCTTGATAATAGTAGTGAACGAAGTTTTACAGTCACAGTCACATTACAGTCCATTCACGAGATTAGGGGTGTAGGTAATTCAGCAACGCAATGTAATAAATCATGCGATATTATTATAAAATCGCGAATTAATCCTTACACAACCAAATTTCAATGTGTCGTAATACCACAGATTTCGTCTACGTTGCCCGCTGTACATTACGAACGTGCTAAATTTTGTATTCCACATAATGTACAGCTGGTCGTCCCACATATATCCCAATCGATAGATACAAAACAACGCCAATTCTGGGAAGTCGAAGAGATGCCTAGGAATCGTGATACGCGTACAGATGCGCGTGATGATGAACGTGCTTGCGATTTGTTCTCTCGTAGTACGACGCGCAATGACGTGGGACGTTTCATCGTTAAGATACCGTTAAAAGCATCACCCGAAGTATTAGGTGAATCATTTACTCAGGCTAAACGGCGCTTCTTATTATTAGAAAAGCGGTTACAACGCGATCCCGCTTATAAAAAATTATACGCAGACTTTTTACACGAATACGAGAGCTTAGGTCATATGACACGCACTGTAACCTATGGCACTCCGCACTATTTCTTACCGCACAGAGGCGTACTTTGCGATAGTGATACGACACGTCTTCGGGTAGTGTTCGACACCAGCGCCATTACCAGCACAGGTCTTAGCTATAATTACATACAGCTGGTAGGTCCGCCTATACAGGGAGATTTAATTTCAATTCTTTTACGCTTCAGATGTCATAAATATGTTGCATGTGCAGACATCGAGAAAATGTATCGACAATGCCTAGTAAATAATGAGCAGCGCGATCTCCAGTTGATTCTCTGGCGAGACGAAACCACGCAGCCGCTTAATATTTATTGCTTAAATACGGTGACCTATGGTACCGCGTCGGCGCCTTTTTAAAGTGTTCGTTGCTTATAATAATTAGCATTCGATTCTACGAACACCGAAGTTCGTAAAATAATAAACAAAGATTTTTATGTTGACGACATGATCACGGGTTCTGACGATAAACTATATTTAATTTATGTACTGACTTTGTTTCACCGTCGAACCCAATATTTCATTCTTCCAACCCTATTTTAGATACTTTGTGAATGTCCCGCTGCTGGGCTATGGCCTCCTCTCCTTTTTTTTTTGAGAAGAAGGTTTGGAGCTTATTCCACCACACTGCTCATATGCAACCCGCATTCACATGTGGCAGAATTTCAGTGAAATTAGACATTTTTTTTTTATATATGCCAGGAGGGCAAATGACTCTACTCCACCTGATGTTAAGTGGTAGTAGAGTCCAAACGCGAGGACGGCCAGTACAGCGACAAAGAAAGGAGTTGCCAAATTTCTTTGTGCGCAATGCAATGGAATTGATGTCACAGTTAGTCGGTGACATCGAGAGCCAGCACGCGTAGACTTGTAAAGGAAGTGGGAAGTAGGAATTAGGGAGAATAATTCCTCGGAACACTCGCCGTGATACAGTTGATAGAAAGCGCTCAGCGCTGCTATCTCTCGACGCAATTGTAAAGGCTTGAGGGTGTTAGTGACCTTTACGTCGCCAATAATGCGGACCGCACGTCGCTGCAACCGGTCCAAGGCCTCAAGTAGGTACTTGGCGGAGCCATCCCAAAGGTGCGAGCAATATTCAACGCAAGACCGTACCTGTGTTTTGTACAGAAGGCACAGTTGTTGTGGCGTGAAAAAACGCCTATTTGATTATCGAAATATTTCGATTATCTGAGCCTTATTTGGCGATAAGCTCTAACGTCCTATTGAGTTCAATGACAAGATTCTCCCGCCTCTCCTTAATTTCCGCTCGCCCAGCCACTGCGCGTCCGTGGTATCCACCATGCACTGTACTATCGTCTGCATAGCAATGAATGTTCCCGAGAGAGAGCATATCATTGATATGCAAAAGAAACAGAGTGAGAGATAGCACAGATCCCTGGGGGACCCCAGCATTCACTACATAGAATTGTGAAGCGCAACCATCAACTAAAACACGAAGGCTGCGCTTGTGTAGGAAGCTGGCAATCCAGGTGCAAAGCTGAGCAGGCAGACCATATGCCGGCAGCTTGGAGAGAAGATTTCTGTGCCAGACCCTGTCGAAAGCCTTGGAGATATCGAGGCTGACAGCCAACGATTCCCCATGTTTGTCGATAGTTTCACCCCAGAGGTGTGTTACGTACGCTATAAGATCACCTGTAGACCGTTTTGGTCGAAATCCGTACTGACGATAATTAATTAAACAGTGATCTTCTAGGTAATGGATCAGTTGGTTGTTAAGAATCCGTTCCCTCACCTTACAAAGTACTGAGGTAATAGCTATTGGCCGATAATTTGTCGGGTCAGACCGATCCCCTTTTTTGGGAACCGCTTGCACATTAGCTCTTCTCCAGGCGCGTTAACACGGGAGACAGCTCCGCCGCGCACTTCTTCAGCGCTATGGCTGGTATTCCATCGGGACCGCTAGCTTTCCGTACATCAAGTGATTGCACCTCCGCACGCACATCACGCTGCCTGATTTTGATGTCAGGCATCGTGTGGCCACAAGAAGGTATTACTGGTGGCAGAGCACTACAATAATCGATGACGGAGTTGTCGGCAAAGAGTTTAGCCAGGAGATCAGCTTTCTCTTGCGGACTGTGAGCTAGCGATCCATCCGGACTTCTGAGCGGTGGCAGCGAAGGTTGGCAGAAATTGTTTTGCACAGACTTGGACAGACGCCAGAAGCTACGGGAGCCCCTAGGATGTGAAAAAAGATCATGACCAATCTGTACAATGCGCTGTGCATCCGCTCTCGTGTAAGCCTTCCTACAGGACTTGGAGTTTTTATTGTATATTGCTTTTAGTGAGTCAATGTTAGATGTCCCGCTAATGCAGCCATTGATCCACTCGCGATATGCCGCCTGCTTAGATGATACAGCGTCGGCACATTCGCGAGTGAACCAACGGTTACGCGTACCCCTACTGCCGAGATCTGAGCTAGGAATGTAGTATTCCATTCCCAACATAATCTCGCCAGCAACAGCAGCGGCACTAGCTGTCGGATCATTCCCACTGAAGCAACGTTCCTTCCAAGGGACTGACGAATAGTAATCGCGCATACCGTCCCAATCTGCCGACTTGTAGTGCGAAACGCGACGTTTCGAAAAAAGAATGGAAAAGAGACGTGAAGCGAGCGACGTATTGCCATGATAGGGATGGGCAAAGTGTGGAGGCGTGTTTCCCCAAGTGGTTGCCAAAAGGGAAACTACACTGACCCGCCGGACGGAAGGGCCCCCGAACCCCCACGGAAGTGGCCGCCGGGACCCCACCTTCCGGTCACCAACCGGCACGACGGTCCACCCCGAGATTATGCGTGGCCTGGTGGGGCAGCCTCGCGTGCTGGTTAGGCACGCTCGGGCCCCTGTACTATGCCACGGGCGGCCAGCGGAATAGCCGTTTCTTCGGGTCTCCCTGTCCAGCAGGGCAATACAGTTTCCATAGACATATGTGTCCTAACCTGTAGGAAACTTGTTCCTCACGATGCTTTCCTTCACCGTCAAGCACGAGATTAGATAATCATAATTAGATTAGATAATCACAAATTAAGCTCATGAAAATTCAGTGGTTCTTGACCGGGTTTGAACCCACGATCATCGGTTAAGAGTCACGCGTTCTTACCACTGGGCCATCTCAGCTTATTTTAGATACTCCTATTACAATTTTTGAGTCGGATAATTCTATGAAAACATACATACAAAGATACAGCCCCCGGAGAAGATGAAATTTTATTGCCCATGTTAAAAAAACTTCAAAAAATGCTATATTATTTTTTATTTAATGGAGACACATACGTATTATTCCGATTTCAAAACCTGGCCAGGACCCTCATTCTGACTGTGCTTTTCGTCACATTAATTTCTTGTGTTTGTAAAATTTTTCACATTTTAATTAAGAATAGAATAGAATGGTATGTAGAAAAAAAAAATTACTCCCTGACAATACTTTTGGTTTCAGAAAGTCTAGATCATGCCTATATAATCTTAGTCGCTTAGTTTCTCTAATTCAAATTGTATTTTTAAAAGGTTTTTCAACTATTGGATGCTCTGTAGATATTGATAACGCCTACAATAATATTGACCTATTGTCTTTGACGAGGACTATGTATCGTATGGAGTTCGGTTCAAAGTTATGTTCGTACATTTGGAACTTTCTTATAGAAAGACATATTTATATTAATGTAGGCAATGATTTCATTGGTAGGACGAGCGGTCGAGGCCTCGCTCAATGTGATCCTCTGTCTTCTCTTCTGTTTAACGTAGCTTCCGTTGACATTTGCAAACAGGTTGAATCGGTAATGATTATGCAATACGCTGACGATTTTGTTTTATTTACTACGGGTATTATATATTACAATCTGCGAATAAATTGTGGAACACGATAAATATTTACGGATATGGCTTGATCGGTCTCTTAGATGGGTTAAACATGTTAGCGAGATTAAAGATAAATGCATTAGGTTTTTAAATATATGTTAAGTTTTGGCCGGTTCAGGTGGGGGAATTCATCCCAGCACCTACGTAGTATATATATTTCAATGATCCGTAGTCGCTAAGAGCTTAGCGAACTTTCTTATGGAGACAGTTCTCAGTCAAATTTAAAAAAACTTGACTGGACTCCAAATCAGGCTATGCGTATTATAGGTGGTTTTATCAAAAGTAGTAGATCCTATCCATGTAATGGAAAGTGAGCTTTCATTACAACCTCTATTTCTTCGTAGAGAATATTTGGGCCATAAATTTTATCTAAAAAATAAATCATGTAAGCTCAATTCAATTACTACATTATTAAATAATTTATCCGATTTAATGTTATCTTACCTCTGGCTAAGAAAAAAAATCCTTTATTAGCTTCCATTCATAATCATCTTAAAAATACAGTTATAAATGTCAGTCCACAATTAGAAATATTTTTTTTCAAATATATGGATTAGTGGAATTGATTTACAGCATTTTATCAAATCGAATATTAAAAATGTAAATAAACCAAAAAGGGATTTGCAACATTTAGCTCGGTGCACCTCGAATTTTCGAGGAATCCCCGTAGCTTATGATATAATAAAGTTAATTTTGGAACTAAACGTCTCACCTAAATGTCTATTTCTACAATAGATCCCATCTCATAGTGGCATAAGGGAGAACGATGATAGATGAGCTTGCAAAACATATATGTACATGTGGCTTAATATTAAAAACAAAACCATTCTATAGCGAGTTTTTATTTATTTCTAAGAATCGTTGTTTGGATTTATAAAAAAATATTTGGATGAAAGGTCCACAACGAAGGGTATTTGGTAAAAGACTATTCAGCCGCAACCGATAAGTTCTCCTTGGATCAACAATAGCTTCAATAGATTAGATATAGTAATAGCTTTAAGAATATGTTCCGGACACATTCCTTTGAACAAGTTTGCTTATATGATGAATAAGATTAATTCCCCTAATTGTGAGGAATGTGATAGGATCGACGATGTATATCATATTGTAATTGAATTTATCCGGAACGAACCATTACGTAATGAAATATTTATGTCTCATGGTGTTATTAGATAAGTCGGTGGATTAAACTGCGTCCTGGCATTTCCTTTGCCCTCGAGTGCCAGGGCTATTTGATACTCAGAACAGTAACTTAAGTTGATGTACTCATTCACAAATTGCCAATATATATTTTTTAATTCAGGTTGTTTTCGAAACCTTTTTTCTAATTTTAAAAATCGTTGTTTCGCTAAATTGTAAGAGTCGTCTAAGCAGTCTGAAGAAGAAATTAGAGGCAGCTTCACAACGAAACGACCTGACTCTAGGCGTGTGGTGTGAGCAATAAAGTGTTGTTCACAAGCTTTCTCTGTTTCACTGAGCAATGAAAAGCGCTCGGGTAGCAGGTTTATTGAACTAGAGTGAGAAGCTAAAAAATTGCATCTTATTAACTTAGGGTATGAGTTTAAAATAATAGGGTCGGAAATAACCCAGCCAAACTGCGAATCCCTAAGAAATGGCTTATTGTAACCGAGAGATGTTTGCTTGTTCTCTATAATATCCCAAAAATATCTGCACCTAATAACAACATGCCTAGCATCATAAAAGCTGAGATCAGCAAGCTTTATATTAATTGGTATATTGAAATGCTTGAGATCGATAATATTGGAAGATTACCAGTTAGTTCGGGTAAAACTGAATACGCCAACGTCACGCTAAAATTGTTACTTTGACTTCAATTGAAGCACGCATCGCTCGTTTGTATAGTGACATGTTGACCCACGCCAATTATTCCTTCGGTCTTTGAGTATTGGCTAGCCTCATACCTGCATCCGTCTCTGAATATTATATGCCTCAGTATCTCAAGATAGCCTACCCACCAAAACCTCAATCTGTTCTTGAATGCTATCGAATTCACTGGACAAAGATTCAAATTTATTACATTTCAATCTCAACTCATTAACTTGAATAGGTGTAAAAGAAGGAATATTTTTTTATTATTTCGATGTAACGAAGATGTTGAAATTTTCTAAGACGTCCTTTCACTGAACAACGTTTAATTTGCAAAGGTTTAATTTCCGCCATTATTAACACAATAAACGTTTACAAAAATGTAACGCAATTGCAAAAAAATTAAAATATAAAATGTGTAACTTTGTTTAAACGATAAATTCCTGTTATTATTAACACGTGTTGCGGTGCGTTTTAAACAAAAGAATGCTCGAAAGCTATGCGCATGACCTTGACGCAGCTGTTCAAGGACCGACCGATAACAATATTGCACTGTGACTAAATGATAATTGTCGACGCGATTTGAACAAGTTTTGAACTATACAGAATGTATTTAAGATATAGGGAATTCGGTTTTGATTTATACAAATAAGGAAAATAAGGATATATAGAAGGACACTTACTTGATTAGACCGGCAGTGCTGCTGATGTGCTGCACGCTGGAAATGTCCTTGCACGCCACGAAGAACTGAGTTGGATGTTGAACTGCTGCTCGGCCAAAGACTTTCTCGGCTAAAGGCTCAGTCTTCAAATTTGCTTGTGTCGTAGACTTCGACTTCGCAGTAGTAATATAATCGCTATTTATAAGCGATATCGGCTCGAAATTTATCACGGTCGCCACTTATGTATTTTTTCTTTCATAATTGATGACTTTCGGTCATTAAAAATAAAACATTCGATGTGAATTATAGTTTTCTTTATTACTAATATTATAATGTATATATTCCTAATGTATTTTATGAGTACGGTCCAGCACGACAACATTATGGTCACATACGTATAAATAATAATAGCTTGTTGCGTTCTGACGGTATGTAGGACGTTGAATTGCTACGACATTTATGGCAGGCGCTAACACTACATTTATACCTATATATCTATATACCTCCCTTGAATACGCGGGCGAAAATTTGTAATAAATAATTTAAAAATTTGCAAGTGAGCCACCAAGTTTAATTAAGGTAAATCATATAAGTGTAAAAACGACCTATATATATTCTCTACACCTAAATTTATTTAACTGGCTTATAATTATTAAGATTTATAAAATCTCGTATATTTTATGAATATTATAAAATTGTAAGAAGATCGTACATCGATATCGACTGATCGTGTCGTAGTATACATTTTTGAATCATTTATTTTTCGACAGAAACAATCTCACGTTAATCAATACGGTTTTTTTAATCTTTACTATCCTCGTATATAATCTATATCCTCGTATATAAAATATATAAATAGACTACCTATGTTTAATACATACCTACCGAGGTACAAGTTAGTATGTGCGTTCTTCAAAAAGTTGTATAAGTATTGAGTATGTATACCACATACATATATAAAACATAAAACAGATGTGCTTTTTTTTATTCTCATTTAAAGAGCTGTGTCACTTGGGTGACTATGTTGCTCTGGTAGGTTACACAAATATTCTTATCCATACATTAATTATAATATATTGTGTAGTTTCGCTTATTTATATTATGTTTACCTATATTATACATAATTTTGTCTAGCTCTGAAGTAGGATTTGCAAGATAATTAACATTTAATAATTTTAAACATAATATCTGTCCCATTGATCTTTCTATTAATTGTGACAAAAGGGGTTCGCTAATACATCCTTTACAGTCCCACAATCGGGACAATTGGGAGACGGTACTTGCCTCATTAAATATCCAAACTTATTTAATGGAATGTGTTCGGAACGCAGTCTCAACGCCATCACAATATCTTCACGTTTCAAATCACATGTTCCCACCCAAGAGTAACTTAAAAGGTTGTGGTTGAATCGTTTTCTACCATATGCCTTTTTCTTTAGATCTCTTATCAAAATATTGTTTCCAAGTTTTTACAAATTTACCTTTTATAAAATAAAGGCAGTCAGTATAGAAGGCAGCAAGTGCAGGCCTGTTTGGCAAACAGATCGACCTTCTCGTTACCAATGATTCCAATATGAGAAGGAATCCACTGCAAAACAACAAATTTTCCGAAGGACTTAATTTTTAGAATAAGTTCAATTATGGTATTGGCTATCGGTGTACCTCGAAAAGTCGAGGTGCAACGAGTCAAATGTTGTAATGAACTTTTTGAGTCAGTGAGAATAATAAATTTATTTAAATTAATTGTCTCGATATAACGTAATGCTTCAGCCAGAGTTATAAGTTCTGCGTACATTATGGAAATTTCATAATTATTTTTAAATCTTATATTCATTTCTGCTTGTGGATCCAAGTAAATTTTTGAAGGCCAAATATTTAAATTAAGCATTTCTAGTTGAATGCTTCTATGAACTGGTATATTTTGAATTTCATTAAATAATATAATTAATAAAGGCTTTTTTTTTCCAAAAAGAATTTTCGAATTGAGGTGCATAGTCACTAAGTAATGAAATAATACTATTGTTTTCTAAAGATTTTGCTTTTAACAAATATTTTCCGCCCAAGTAGCGTCTACGAATAGCTAAAGGTGGTAAGTCTAATTCGCTTTCCATCACTTGTATAGGGGTTGTTCTTATACACCCACCAATCACTCTCATACATTGGTTTTGAATTTGATCTAATTTGGACAAATGTGAGCGCGGACCGTCATCAAACAAAAAACTTGCGTATTCAATTCTACTTCTTAATAACGAAATGTACAGCTTCCTTAAATATCTCGGATGGATGCCCCAGCCAGAACCTGCTAAAACTTTAAATAAATTTAAAAACTTGGACACTTTATCTCTTACATTACTTACATGAGTTCCCCATTTTAATTTCTGATTCAACCACAACCCTAGATACTTTATAATTTCTACTGTTTCTATAGAAACATCCATTTGAAGGTTAATAGATTGGATAACGTGAGCTCTACTAAACACACATTTTTTTACTTTTAGAAGCAGTAATTCGTAAACCTAATTCATCAAGCAACGCAGTAAAAATGCTCAAAGATGATTGTAAATCATTGGCGGCGATAGTCAAGTTCTTATTGGATGTATACAAAACAAAATCATCCGCATATTGTGAAATAAAAACATTTTTGATAGACTGGCATATGTGAGCTGTCGCAATATTAAATACTAAAGGCGATAAAGGATCTCCTTGAACTAAGCCCTGGCTACGACATCTTGTAATCGATACCGTATGTAAATTAATATTTAGAGATCTATAATTAAGAAAATTCCATAAATAATTACAAATTTTTGATTCGACCCCATAATTGTCCATTAAAGTCAAAAGTTTAGATATATCTATATTATTATAGGCTCCATCAATGTCAATGACACAACAAGAGGTAGAATTGCGTAGTCCAAATCCGTTTTGTATGCATAAAATTAGTTTGCTTAAATTGTCTAAACAAAGAATGAGCTTTTTTGAAACCCGTCGTGTCGTCGTCAGAGAAGATACTCAATCTTTCAAAATACCATGCAAGTCTTTTGTTTACGATTGAATGAAAAACTTTACATATACAGGACATTAAAGATATTGGTCTTAAAGATGATATTGAGTGTGGATCACGTCCAGGTTTCAGAAAAGGAATAATAGCAATTTCGCGCCACTGCCTTGGAACTATTCCATATTTGAGAAATTTGTTGGAAAGTGTCAAAAGCCAATCTTTACCACATTCAGTTAAGTTTTTTATCATTGAAAATGAAATCATATCTTTTCCCGGAGCGGTATCTTTAGATTTAATGGATACTTCCAATTCTTTTTTAGAAATTGATGATTCTAAGAGGTAGTTACTCGATCTAAAGGTAGGACAATTATTGACAACATAATCCTAAGCAAGAGTTTGAAGGAGATCCCTAGCGCTATGGCCACCTATACAAGGTTGTTTGGAATATCGCCCTCTTATCCATTTCATTCGAAACCACATTTCATTTATTGAAGACACTTTACGTATACCATTACAGAATTTTTGCCAAGATTTTGATTTCGAATGACGTAATATTTTTTGAGCTTCACTTACTTTATTTTGTAAAATACCAAGGTTATTTGGCGTTTGGTTATCTCTAAATACTACAAGTGCTAATCGGCGTTCAGCTATGGATTTCGAAACAATTATATTCCAAAATGATTTAAGCTAAATTTAATAAAAGGATTATACTTGTCAGCAATACGGTTTATACAATCAAGCAACATATCGTAACCTAATTGCGCAGTTACGGGAATGGTCATAACACGCAATGACGAATCAATTTCAGAACGATATGATTCCCATTTGGCTAATTTGAAGTCCCTCTTTTTTATAAAGTGATTAGCAGATACGGTATAATTTAGAGTTATTTTAATTATTAGATGATCACTTCCTAGGGACTCGTTTGTAACCGACCATTTACAATTTAAGACAATGTCCGATGATATAAAAGATAAATCAGGAGAGGATTTTTGTAAACTATTATTGACTAATTGAATACGGGTTGGTACACTACTATTATTGAGGATTACGTAACTACTATCTAACACCGAATTAAATATTTGGATTCCCCTCTATCTGTTTTATTAGACCAGCTATGATGATGACCATTAAAATCACCTAATATTACAGATCTTTGCGTGCTACTTGAAAAAATTTCATCCCAATTATTTTGCGAGGTTCGTGCGGATGGTGGACAATATATAGCATAAATGCTTTCTAGATTATTGCAATTATGAATTTTGACATGTAAAACTTCAATATCTGAATTTGCTATATTAAATTGGTACACCTCCGTTCTAACAGAATAATGAGTAATAATAGCGACACCTCCATAACCATCAGATCTATCCTTGCGATATATGTTATAACCGGAGATCCGTATATCATCGGTTTCATTTAACAAAGTTTCACTAATCACTGCGATGTGAAATTTTTCATGATTTAATAGAACTTTGTGCATTCCACTACAAAATATTTAGTTTAATATAGCTTCTAGACAATAAATTATCCATATAAAGATTCAAAATATTTTTAAATATTGGTAACTCTAAAACTTTGCTCTTGCATAAAGAAATTAGCCACTCCCATATAATTATGAATGCTTCTATAATTTTCTCCTTTAGAGATATTCTTCTTATAAATATAATGTTTTTCAGTTTTTGTACAAGTTGTTTAAATGGTATATGATATGGTATATGATCACTGCTATTATTTTGTCCTTTCTGTGGACGTTTTGGCGTTACCTCAATATTAGTTTCTGAATCCGAATTTGTTGACATGTCCCAGTCCATAATGGTTCGTGACTGAATTTTCTTTTCTTTCGATATATTTTTATTATATATTTTTTTACTTTTCTTTTGATTTTCTTCACTATTTATTTTCCTAGCAGACTTTACTTTTTCTGAATAGATTTGTGTTTGACTCGTAACTGTGGTAGGCTCCTGATATGAAGTAAGTGTGGGGAAATGTTCATTTATATCCAGATTATTTTCTTTCTCTGGTTGGGGAGATGGGGAAACATTCATCATAGTCGCTTTTCTGAAAGTACAGTTAAACTCTGCCATTAACTGTCTAATTCTTTTTTCTTTAAGAAATATCGGACATGTTCGCACTAGCGACATATGTTGCCCACCACAGTTAATACATTTAAATTGGTTTGTTTCGCAATTACTATGGTTCTTTGTGCACTTGGGGTGCATGTCAGTCACCTCCACGTGGTGCACCCTGGGCAACGGGGCTGACTTTACTTTTTCTGAATAGATTTGTGTTTGACTCGTAACTGTGGTAGGCTCCTGATATGAAGTAAGTGTGGGGAAATGTTCATTTATGTCCAGATTATTTTCTTTCTCTGGTTGGGGAGATGGGGAAACATTCATCATAGTCGCTTTTCTGAAAGTACAGTTAAACTCTGCCATTAACTGTCTAATTCTTTTTTCTTTAAGAAATATCGGACATGTTCGCACTAGCGACATATGTTGCCCACCACAGTTAATACATTTAAATTGGTTTGTTTCGCAATTACTATGGTTCTTTGTGCACTTGGGGTGCATGTCAGTCACCTCCACGTGGTGCACCCTGGGCAACGGGGTCGACCAGCGATCCGACGTTTTTTCCGGAATGCTTGTCGACCGCGGCTGAGACTGACGCGGCGGAAATGTCACGGGCAGCTCCTGGTACTTCTCTGATCAGCAGAGTGGACTGTGCGAGCGGTTTCGTGGCAAGTAGTAGATGGGAAGAAGAAAGTGTCTTCGTTTGCTTTCTTCCTTTTCTTTTATTTTGTTTCTGTTTCGTTTTGTTTTCTTTTCTTTTGGTTTATTTTGTTTAATGTTGTTATTGTCTTATTCTGTTCTCGTTTTATTTTGTTTTGCTTTGTTTTTCTTTTATTTTATGGGCAGGCCCCGACTCTGAGGTCTCGCGATTGTTTCGGCGACAGTAGTTGCCAGGTCTCCGGGGTCTTTTTGGGCTGCCGGAGAAAAAAGGTGGGAGAGGCGGGTTCGCTCAGTGTTGGTACCGATGCTGGGTGGACAGACTATGGTCACCGCCTCTCAAACTAGTTTCCCCATCCGGGTGTTGTGGACACGTCTCGCAGCCCGTGGTGGGACCGAGGGTCTTGCCGGCCGGGCCAAGAGGAGACAACCTCAATAAAAAACATTAGTATTAGATCCCGTGATACCACCCGACCTCACGGTGTACATAGGGTTACCAAGGTACAGGGGGCACTGCCTTGGTGGACTTTTTATTTCCCCCATACTCGTGGGATTAGTTATGAAACCAATATCAAATAAAAAAACAAACAACGAACTTGGCGATGGAATGGATTCTGGCGATATGGCGGTGGAGGCGGGCGCCCCGATGGCGCGCGCTGAAACCTACGACCTTGGCGCGAAAAAGGAGTTGGTGGTCCGGCTGGACGGCTGGACGGCTCTCAGAGTCGGACTCGTCGGTCACCAGCATCGTGACGGGCTCGTAGAGAGACTCTGCCGGACTTCGGCGAAAATTGGAAAAGCGGCTCCGTCCTGGGGAGAGCTGCTCGGGCTCCGAGAGCGACGCGCAAAACGGAGACTCGGAGTCGGCCATCGTCAAATGGTTGAAGCCTTCCCCAAAAAGGGGGCGTGGCCGAACGCCCACGACGGGCCAGTATGTCGGCCTCGGGCGCTCCCGGGAGGAGCTGAAGGCCGCTAAGCGGCGCTTCGAGGCGGAAGATGCACTGGCCGCGTACAGTGCGGCGGCCAAGGTGGCCACGGAAAGAGGGCGGCCCGTGTTCGGAAGCGCCAACCCGGCGGGACCGAGGACGTGCCGCAGACGTCTGCCGCACTGGGCGCGGCGGTGCAGGAGGCGCTCGACGTGGTCCTGCACGTTGCCGATAAGCCGGGCAACCTGAAGGGTACGTTCTTTCCGGCCCTGAAGACTGCCGCCGACACCATCAAAGGTGCGGTGGCGGATCTAAGGGCCCTCACAGTGACGGAGGAGGTGGCGCGTTTGGAGGCGGCTAACGCGCAACTTTCCGGCCAACTGGCTGAGTTATGCCGGGAAGTTGCGGAAATGCGTAAGCAATGCGTGGCGGCGGTCGCGGAGCAGGGAAAGTGCTCGGCCGGAGCGATAAAGTCCGGAGTCATCGTTCGGGGCTCGAGTGGCTCTGGCTCGCTTTGTCTGAGCTGCCCTGTACCGGCCGCGAAGAAGGTCGTCGAGGCAGGCCGCATAAGGGTCGGGTGGGTATCGGCACGAGTGATGCTGCTCGACCCCAGACCACTGCACTGCTTCAGGTGCCTCGAGCGGGGGCACATGGGTGCGAAATGTGACCGGGTCGTGCCGTGTCGACCGAAGCCGTCTGTGCTTCCGCTGCGGTCAGCCCGGTCACAAGGCTCGAGAGTGCTTCGCCACCGAGGCGAGCTGCGTGGTCTGCACGGTGGCCGGCAAGCCAGCTGCCCACGCCGCCTGCAGCAAGTCGTGCCAGGGCGGGAAGGGCGCTGCACCCGCGAAGAAGAAGAAAGACGGAAAAGCGACAACGAAAGGCCCGGTAGCCGCGTCGTCGAGCACCGAGGAGGAGCCGATGGAGACCGCGCAGTGATGGCCCTGCGCTGTCTCCAGGCCAACATCAACCACTGTGCCAGGGCTCAGGACCTCGTTGTCCAAAGCATGGCAGAGTGGCAGATCAACGTGGCGGTGGTATCGGAGCCCAACTTCGTTCCCTCGCGGGACGACTGGGTCTCCGACCACGAACGGGTCGTGGCCATCGTCGCCCCTGCGGTCGCTGGCGCTCCAGCCATCGAGGGTGTGGCCAGGGGCAGGGGGTGCGTGCTGGCCGTCGTCGGCGGTATCAAGGTCGTCGCCGTCTACGCCTCGCCCAGTCGGAGTCTCGCCGAGTTTGAGCAGCTGCTGGTGGAGGTCGGGGCTCTGATCGGGCAAACAGCGCGACCTGTTTTGGTCGCGGGGGACTTCAACTCAACGGCTTGGGGTTCTCGTGTGGCTGATGCCCGGGGTGAGGTGTTGGAGGAGTGGGCGGTCTCGCTAGGGCTGGCGGTCCTCAACAGTGGGTCGGAGAGCACGTGCGTGCGGTGGCAGGGCGAATCGATCGTTGTCGTTACGTTCGCGTCCAACGGCGTGAGGGCCCTGGCCGAGGAGGAGGTGTCTCGGGGTGGGGTTGTGTTGGTAGTCTCGCTGGACATTTCCAATGCCTTCAACACCCTGCCCTGGGCGACCGTGATGGAGGCCCTGCGGAACAGTGGCCGATTATTTCGCTGGCCCAGCGGTAGCCTACACGACGCGGGAGGGCTGGAGCCGGAAGACGTTGTCGTGCGGTGTTCCGCAGGGGTTGGTACTAGGACCACTCCTGTGGAGCATCGGCTACGACTGGGTGCTGCGCGGGGCCACGTTGCGGGGGGTCAGCGTCACGTGCTACGCTGACGACACTCTCGTGTCGGTCCGCGGAAGCACCTACCGGGAGGCGGCCTATCGCGCAACGGCTGGGGTGGCGCACGTGGTCCACTGCATCCGCGCGTTGGGCCTAGAGGTGGTCCTACACAAATCCGAGGCCCTCGTTTTTCATGGGCCTCGGAACGCGCCACCACCGGGGGCGTCCATCACGGTGGGGGGAACTTCCATCACCGTCGGGTCGACGATGAAGTACCTGGGACTCGTCCTCGACGGCAGGTGGAAGTTCGAAGAGCTCTTCCGGCGCTTGGCCCCAAAGCTGGTGGCTACAGCCGGAGTGCTAGGGAGGATCCTGCCGAACGTGGGTGGGCCAGGAGGCTCCTGCAGGCGCCTGTACACCGGCGTCGTGCGCTCGACGGCGCTCTACGGGGCGCCGATATAGGCGGACGCTCTGAGCGCTCGTAACGTCGCGTCGCGATGGCGCTCAGGGCGGCTCGAGCGTACCGCACGGTGTCCTACACCGCGGCGTGCCTGCTCGCCGGAAGTCCGCCATGGGACCTCGAGGCCGAGGCTAACTCGAGGTCTATTGGCGGATCAAGGCGGCGAAAGCGGAGGAGGAAAACCGGCCTCACCCACTTGAGGTTCGACAATGGCGGGCGGAGGCCCGAGAAAGACTCTTCGCCGAATGGGCGGAGAGACTAGGTGTTCCGGGTGCTAGCCGAGACCTCGTTGCGGCCATTCGGCCGGTGTTGAAGGAGTGGGTCGAGCGCAAGCACGGCCACCCACGTTTCACCTCACACAGCTTTTGACCGGCCTCGGTTGCTTTGGCTGGTACCTGTGTGAGGTGGTAGGAAGGGAGCCTTCAACGGTTTGCCACCATTGTGGCGGAAGAGCCGTGGATACGGCCGAACACACGCGCGCAGAGTGCCCGGCTTGGGCGGAGCCTATCCACGGCTGTAGGAGGGGATTTGTCGCTTCCGGCCCTCGTCGAAAAGATGGCCGGAAGCGAAGAGATCTGGGCGGCAGTGACCCGATTCAGCGTATGCGACATGTCGCAAAAGGAGGCGGCAGAGCGGGAGCGGGAGGACGACGTGGACTCGCTCCCGCAAAGAAGAAGGAGACCGGGTCGGCGGCGACGTGCCTTTGTAGGCCGGACGCTGCCGCAGAGCTAAGGTGTGGTTGGCGGCGGAGCCAGTTATGTCTTGATCCGCCGCGGGGCGTCGAGCCAGCCCAGCCCAGCCTCCAGTGGCGGACTCGGGGGCGTCCGTCACGGTACGGGACGGAGGCACAGAGAAGGAGGGAGGCGCGCACTAACATCATGGCGCGCTCTCTAGGTGGGTCGCCTTATAGCGAAGACCGCTGGCAGGGTTGCGGTTGTAAGCCACAGCGTTCCCGTGACCACGCCGCCTTGCGGAGAGGCGGAATTCCGGGAAGGTTTTAATGGGTAGGACGGGGCCTTCTGCCCCGTGAGTCCCACATACTCGTCCCGATCCCCCGACCGGGCGGCAGGCGTAAACGCCTTTCCTCCCCGAAAAAAAAAAAAAAAAGGACAATATTTTTGGGTGTGGCCAAATCTCCAACATTTCGGACATTAGGTCACTGGAAATATGTATGGTTCAACCTTTACCTTTAAGCCAAATATGGAAACATGTGATGGTAAGGAGGAGCCTTTAAAGAAAAGGCGAATTGTCTCACTTTCAGTCCAACCAGCGATTTCATCATTTCTACGGAATAATCTTTTAACCGATATTATTTCTAAATCCGACGAAATGCTCACTTGTATATCTTTCACCGGTAGATCTAAGTCAATATTTCTGATATACCATAGGAAAATCCAACTTCACTTGCTTTGTAACATTTATAGCCTTTATCCTGACACGTTGTAGAAGTAAACAATTTATCTGCATCGCCTTCTTCTTCAAATAAAACAAAAATTTTATAAGGTGTTGCATATTTAACTCTTGTTATATTTGATATATTATGTTCTTTCAAAAACCTCGCTAGTTCTAACTGCTAAGGATTTTTTTTTTTCCAAGTAATAAAAACTTCTATTTTATCATCTATTTCTTCTAACCTTTTTTCCGACTCATTTCTACGATACCTTCTTTTGTTATTTCTAGACACTAAAGTCCACATCTCTCCATCATCCTAATCACGATACCTTTTTTTTTGTATATAGGTTAGTGTTTTTTCGGCCTCCTCCACTAATACTTAATTTTCATTATGTTGTTCTACTTCGCTCCTATTCTCCATTCTATCTTGCACGGGCAACGTGCTATTTGCGATATTATTCATTAAAAGTATAATGCATTATATTGTTTACGCGATCTGTCCACAAGAATGGCCCGATGGAGCAGATGCACAGGGCTTGCGATCAAACCGGTTTCTTATCTCAACGCTTAGTACAATAAGTTATAAATTGTAAAAACTAGACCGTGCCGCAACAGGTCTTCCTCGCAACTCTAAGATTTGCTTAAAAATAAATTAAAAAAAAACGAACTTCTGCGAAATCTTTAACAATATTATTTTGTCATGCATTGATTGTGTGTAAAGAGTTGGATCGTCGGGAAAGAAGACGTAAAACTTAACCGAATATAGCTGGTTGGTTAACGGGTAGGGCCATTGATTTATCAATTAGTATCAATAGTAGTGTAGGAGTGTTCATAGAATTAAGTGTAATGCTATACAACATTTACTATCACAACATTTATTCTCATTACATCGTTGCCAATAAATCGTGTACCTTACTACCGAGTATATATTATTATGCTATACTGATTCTGATCAGTTATTTTTTGTCGAGTTGTAATTTTTACCTCATTTAAGACCAGAGATTTAAATATTTAGTTTACCGAGCGTGGCATTCTGATTTAATGATCTTTGACAAAATGTATTGAAAAGCTAAAATATTCATTTCTACATTTAATGTGTCGTAAATGGCCTTTTGAGATAAAAAATGTAATGATGTTTATGTTTTAATATTTTTATTACTTATAATAAATGTTGTGATCTTTTGCTAGTATCGTTGTTATAATATTCTAATTATATTTTACTTCAGTTATTATTAGATCTAAAACATTTGAGAAATGCATCGGTTGCGTATGTCTCATGCCTCATGTGTAACAACATCTTTTGTTTGATATTTATTGGGGACGAATGTCGGGTACTTGGGTATCCTTAGTTCAATAGAAGCCATTGTAGCCATTTTATCTTTACCTGCGTACTGACACGCACCGCACCTAACCTATACTGTTCAGTTAATTTTTGTACAGCATCGTGTTAGGAAGAAACTGCATATTACATTTTATTATACTAGATAAATATTGACTACGTTGTGTAGATTGAAAATTAATTGAACATGGATCAAAAGTTATGGCTTCTCGTCGAATGGGTAGACGAACAAAACATATTTTCTAATTACAGCGTCGTTAACAATCGGTGTTTAATGAAAAACGAGACAGATCTTCATACTGGCAAAGTGGTTTTACTTCGTGACAAGCGTAACAATGGCGCCCGCAAGGCGCGAATTCTTCGAGTTTCTGGTGAGTCACTTTCGTTATTTAAATGTTAATTTTCAATGGAAAATATTATAATTGTTAACTGCAGGTAGTCGGTATTATTTATATTTTAGATTGATGATTATTCTTTTATAATCATTAGTGAATCCCTGAAGTTTCACTAAATATATATTTAATAGTGACTTAAATAGTTTGAAGAAAAAATTATCCCATACATGTCTTCCGATCTACGATGCTGTAGCTCAGTTGTCCTTCATCCGTGTCGTTGTTAAATATGCAATTATTTTTAAAAAAAAATCTGTCAGTCCGTCTGTTTAATTTTTGATACGGCTAAATTACTAATTGACCGTACCCAAATCAGTTAAGCCGTTTCTAAGATTAAGGCGTACAAGTAGACAAAAATTCTAACAATCATTGATTTGGGTTGTATTGCATTGATAAAGGCCCTCGATAATAGTTTAACTCATATATCTTCCATGTACAGACAGCAATCAGTTTCATTTTTCCACGTAATTATTATGAAATATATGTATTTGACACAGCTGTTACGACAAGGAAGTTTTTTTTTAGATATTATTTAGATAGAAGTTCAACGTCTACTTAAATACAGGAGACGAATCATTGAGAGATAAAACATATCGAATTAATTTTTATGTTCATTATATCTTGTTCTCATATAACTATGTACATTTCCAGATAACAAACATTATGTCAAAGAGTTGAAAGTGATGTTGGAAAGACAAGAACAACAAGTGAAAACTGTTCTTTCACTGTGTGTGAATACTATAAAAGAGATAAAAACGGGTCCAATGGTGAGTGGAAGATTAATCATTTTTCACAGATAATAATTATTTATATAGGTAGTTATTATTCCTCCGTCAATTTGCTGCAATTATAAAACGATTTGCTCCTACGAATTATCCTCTTTACGCGTAAGCCAAGATGGTGGACACTACAGACGGCGGTCATAAGATTTGGCCCGTCCATTTGTTTAAATTATATTGATTGAAGAAAAAACATTTTACGTAATTTTATATACATATAAATCAAACGAAACTTAGCTATTATAAAAATACTATCTCACCTTACCTTACTTATATTTCACCTTTACTTCTTATAAATATCGTTGTTTGACTGTAATCGATGTAATAGCCAAATATAGAACAAATATTTAGTTATATTTAGCATACATGTAAATGGTGGATGAAACACTTATATCGAAACCGAGGGTCGCCTGTTAAAAATAAACTTTTATTGTTGAAAAGATTAGATAGTTCTTATATATATTTAGCATTATAAGTAAGTAAAATCAGGGAAGCTTGTATGTATATAATGGAATAAGTAAATTCTAAAATGCAGTGGAATAATATGGTAATAATAATAATGTCCTCCAGACCGATTTCGGCCATGGCGGCCAATCTCAAGAGAGATTTGCCATCTGCGCAGGAGATATTATAGTGCACAAGTGTTTGCGCAAACACAGGTGCACTCTCTATTCCCTAACTCTCATAATCCGATGGGACGGCAATTCGACACGACCGGAAAGAGTTCAGGCGCAGGACCAACGGCTTTACGTGCTTTCCGAGGCACGGGAGTGAACACACTTCCAACTTCCAGACTCCGGGCTGCTACTGAGAATTTTCTGACAGAAAAACCCAATAACGTTTTTTTGGCCCGACCTGGGAATTGAACCCAGGACCTCCGAGTCTGCGGCCTTATATCAAGCCACTAGACCAACGAGGCAGTCAATAATATGGAATAATATGGTAGAATGGGCTCAAAGTGAAGAAGATCTTTGAAAATGTTTAATATGACTTATATGAACCGACTGATATTTTACTTTTATAAATACCTACCTAACATTTTTCGTGGAATTATTACACATTGGAATAAATAAATCTTAACAAAAGACTAAGTGTTCGAGTATACGATGATTAGGAATACAAGATTAGCGTTAACGATTAAACAATTATGCAATTAGTTATTGATGTGTCGGCGCATAAAATAAGTCGATAACATTATCAGCTGTCTTATCCGTGTGAGTCATCCAAAAGGAAATGAGATAATATTCAAGAAACCTGTCTAATTTAAAAAAAATAACATAAAATAATTTATAGAATTACAGTTGTTCTCAACAATTTATTCTATATCTAGAAAATATTTTTTATCAACAACCTACCTGTGAAATATTTTGATGGTAGGGGAAGGTAGCAAAAAACGTTAACATTTGTAGTATAATAAAAACGACTATCTAACAAATACACATTTTAATTTTATATGTATGTATTAAACTATAAAACTAAAAACAAACTGAAGCAAATCATAAAAAATGAGAAAAATCTAATACTTATTTTTATTTAATATTATATAATACATATATATAGCGATTATTCACTTTATTAGGCTAATAAACCCTTTTAGTTAGATTTAAATTAACATTTTATAATCTTTAATAACTAAACTAAGTTCGTCTACCAAAATAGCATAGTCAGTCTCTTTGTAGGATTGACATGAAAATATAGTATATAGCGTTTTATTTAAATTTTGAGATAGCTACCCAAAAATGCAAATAAAAACTATATGGCCAACTATTTGAAAAAAAAGTACAGTGAATTACTATTTAATAATCATAGAATAATAATAGACATTCAGCATACGCAGTTTTCGACTATACGATTTTTAATAATTTTCAAATTTTTATTTTTTATTTTTTTATAGAACAGGAAGGCGGACGAGCATATGGGCCACCTGAAGGTAAGTGGTCACCAAACGCCCTTGGACATTGGTACTGTAAGAAATGTTAACCATCACTTACATCGCCAATGCGCCACCAACCTTGGGACCTAAGATTTTATGTCCCTTGTGCCTGTAATTACACTGGCTTACTCACCCTTCAAACCGGAACACAACAATACCAAGTACTGCTGTTTTGCGGTAGAATATCTGATGAGTGGGTGGTACCTACCCAGACGAGCTTGCACAAAGCTCTACCACCAGTAAAATATTTTATATAATATTTTAGTAAACTTGAAATTAAATAGTTTTTTATTTTACCTTGAAAAACTTTCAACGCTAGGCGAGCGAGACAACTCACGGTCGGCCGGCGAGGTTCAGTAATGCATTCAAACATTTACAATTATATCAATAGCTTACGGTTAAAAGTAGTATCGCTTCCCCTATTAATTGCCAAAAGGGTATACGAAGTATACGTATACCCTTTTGGCAATTAATTGAAATTGAATATTCTGTTCAGCCAGGCGTCATGGGTTTACTCTTAAACCATTTAAATCATATATGACAAAATTTTCTATTAGCTTTTAGCTGCAAATCAATCATTACCCATGCCAAGTCAGAGCGCACCAAGTATAACTCAAATTGATGATGAAATTAATTCCAGTGACAGCGATACCGACCAAGAGGTAATACTTGCATTCAATGCAAAATTGAATATAAAATTCATTCTTAAAAAATAATGAAATTGAAAAATTCTAAAAAAAATGTATGTAATTGACTTTTTTTACAGATGAACCTCGATTTTACTAAATCCACGATTACATATAATGAAAACAATTGCGCAGAGTCGATAATTAATGGCCAAATAAGTCGATTATTAAACGACCAATCGATAATACGTAACCGTAGATCAGTTGTCAGCAGCACACCTCTACCCGATACGAACGCTCAGAATTTTAAACTGACATTCGATCAAGGAACGCAGACCGACCCTTTTCTAAATGAACCTTCAAATGAGAATTTAAAAAAAATGGAAATGCAATTAAAACGCTTGTACGGGCAGTTTATTGCCTTGATACCTAATATTGAAATATATGAAACTCAAACGATAATGGATAGGACATCTGAAGATCGAAGACTAGATGAGAATGAAGAGATTTTAGAAAATCGTCGAAATACGTCCAGTGTTGAAATCGAAATGGATAAGATAGCTGGTGGCTTAAAAATACGGAGAGCATCAGCGCAGACTACTAACGCAAGTTTGCCATTGTCGGTTAACAATGTTGATGTGGTTTGTATATTCATATGTATACATAAGTAGTTAAGTATATAGAATTTATTACCTCTAAAGTTGGACGTAAACTTGACCTAATAATCCAAATAGACTTTAACATTAACACAGAATATATAATGTGTCACTCTATTCCTTCACTGGCGTCCAATGGGTAAAAGTAATTTACTGAAAGAAACCAGGCGCTGATCCAAAGGCTTTAGTGCTTTCCGAGGCAAGGGTGTTAAAACTGCTAACTTCGGAAGTCCTAGCTGCTACTGACAATTTTTTTTTTAAAAATCCAGCAACATTATTATTGGTCCCATCCGGGATCTTTTAATATGTGCTTTCACAACTTAAAGGCTGAAACGTATTTATATTACATAGGACTCATATAATCAACTGAATTATAGAATTTCTATGGTCCTAATTACATTTCAAAATTATTAAATAAAAGTAAATTGAATTACACTATAAAGTTATTATTTATTATGAATAAATATAAATATATTGACAGCGATTTTATTTATTCTATGGTCTATATTGTGTGTGGCGCTGTAATGAGGTGCTCACTATATAATACCTTAATCACCTGTTTATAGGGAAAAAATAAATCAATAAATAAAAGTCATTATTGACTACTATAAATTCTAACATAAATAAGTGAATAATGAAAAAAATTAACAACTACCTACGTATTATAACAATGAAATCAATATAATTATTAAAGTATTTTAAATTCGTAGGTTACAATTGGAAACGGCAATGTCACCGTGCCTGCCAGACTAATGGCAGAAATCGATTGGACTTCCCACACTTCAGCGACAAGACAATTATTGCAAGCCGTCTTTCCTAGAAGGTAAATACTAATTTCGGTTAACATTTAAACAGAAATTAATCAAGTGAATTTATTCCTACATTTTCCTTGTATTATGCTCCGTTCTAATTATTCTTAGTTTAATTAATTTATATTTTTATAAATATAATTTAATTATTAACGTAAAAATAATCGAGATTAATATCTGAAAGCATAGTCCGATTTATGTCCATTTAGATTAAACCTTTAATAAAATATGGTACGAATTGCCTCGGTGGTCAAGTGGCTCGTTTAGTCCGCTGTTGATCCCGACGGCCCAGTGTCGACAATGACTGACAAACTCGCAATGCACAGTTTTTTTTAATCCGATCCTATATGGGGAAAAATATAACGATATGAGACGATACTTAAGACGATCGTCGATTTGCGGTTACCTGTGTATCTTGAGATGTAAAAAAAATATTCGAAACAGATTAAACATTAATTTAAAAAATTACGCAAATAAACGAAGTTGATTCTTATACCCGTTTAAATATTCAAGATGTAGGATACAACTAGCGTCACTTTGCCTCAAACTGAAATCTATTCTGCGACACCAAATGTTTAAATGAAAGACTACGTCTTAATACGTTAAGTATCTTTGAAAATATTAATAAAAATGATTAAATTTTTAATAAACCTTTTTAGAATTCTAGCCACTCATTCCTTAACTGGAAAGCCGTCACCGGCGTTTGCGAACAAACCACCGAAAAAGCAATTGGACCCCAAATTAGTAGACGATATTGTCAACACTGTCGCTGAAAGGTGCAATGTTCCTAAAAGGATTGTTAGGTTGGTATTCATATTTTAATCCCATAACTTGTGTACATTTCAACTTTTTAATTTATAGGTATTTTATTAAAAAATTGGAATATTTTTGTATTATACCATCTATCAAAAGTTCAGATAACATAAAACTAATAATAAGAAGTAAGTTAAGTAAATGACAAAATATGTTTTTGTAGTACGGAGACTTAGTGTTAAAAAAAATTACAGGAGCTCGATTACCACGAAGTGTTGCGACGAAGCAAAATTATATAGAAATCGTCAACGGTTCAGAAAAAAGCGCCAACAACAAAACCGAGAGAACGTCCCGCCATCTTCATCATCTGCGTCATCTCTTTGAGATTAAGGAGACAAAGATCTAATAACAATGTACAATTTATTAATCACTAAGAATTATGTAATTACTTTTAAATAAAGTATATTTTATAGCTTTTTTTGACAAAATAATGAATCAAGTACAAATTTAAATGTCATGACCAAAAAACCGCGGTTAACTGTAGCTATATATATGAAAATAAAGCATAACGGTATCTTAGGTTTTTTTCTTTGCTCATAAATATAATGGCATCGAAATAACCCAATGAAAACATGTAAAGTTTAATCTAAGATCGAGGGTACACATTTGAACACCTGTAGTAGCAGGGTCAAGTAGGTACCTACCACTGAGTTTTCATGATTAACTTGTGTCTGTCGTTCGCGACTGTCAACCATTGTAAAGCAGTGTGATGGATTAATCTTAAAACTTTCTCACTATAAAAAAAGTCGTACCTACTTAGTTACTTAACTCAAAATAATATCAAAATTTTAATAAAGACGAGAGAATTAAAATAATTCGATTTATACAGAATTTTCATGTCATATAAACTTCATTCATTGGATATTTATTTAGTGATTAGTAATTTTAGTATCGTCTATTTTAAGTTAGTTATCATAAAGCGAAATCGTTTTTGAATTAATTTACAAATGAAGCTTTTAAAATTGCCGCAATTCGTATCGCTAGTACAGGTACGAAACGAATAAAATAATACCTTTGCAATTTTACCTATATTTTTACAATACATTTGCCCTCCATAGATTGGAGACATATTTGAGGCTGCAACAATGTTGATTAAGATTTGCTTTTAGTAGGTACGCCCTAGTAAGCCTGTTATGAAGTTCGATGAAATAATCAGTAAGTTACAATTATAATCAATGAATCGGTCATCTAAAGTTATAGTCAGCTATAATCATTATTATATAAATACAATGAATGTAATAAAAAACAACAGATATATTAAAATATATCCGTAACAGCCTGTGAAAGTCCCACTGCTGGGCTTAAGGTCTCCACTCCCTTTTTGAGGAGAAGGTTTGGAGCTTGTTCCTTGTTGTTGGTGGAATAAACATGTGGCAGAATTTCAGTGAAATTGGACACATGCAGGTTTCCTCACGATGTTTTCCTTCACCGTAAAGCACGAGATGACGATTATAATCACAAATTACGCACATGAAAATTCAGTGGTGCTTGCCCGGGTTTGAACCCATAATGCATAAATTTGACACATTTCCTTTTTTTACATACAAGGCCATTCTATTATGCATTTTTCTATACTTCGTCACTAGATGGCGTTGAATTCTATGCCGTTTAACCGATTCGCATGCGATCCATCCATTTATTTATTCCTAGGGGGGTTCCCTGGGTAGAGAGTACCATCCCAGACCCAGCGAAGCTTACGGTTGGGGGAGAAGATGCGTATAGCGTCGGTGCCTCTCCCCGGTCTTCTTCGGCAAACCGGTTCAGCGGAGGCACTCGCCTCAACCCCCGTTCCACGGCCTCCTTCTGCAAGCATGACACTCGCAGAAGAGACCAGCCCCATCCAATTTGACACATTTACATACTTTTTTTACTTTTATACTTATTATTATTATACTCTTTTATATATTAATATATATATATATATATATATATATATATATATATATATATATATATATATATATATATAATTTTATGCCGTTCAATCGAATTCCATCGAATTATTGTAAGAAGACCAAACGACTGCCAAGATTTGGTAGCATAATATTTAAATTAAAAAAAAATGTTTATCATAAATACTATTAAAAACATATATATAACGCAGTAAAAATCATTTGGAAACAAGAAACTGTGAGTAACTATAATAAGGGAAGAATTAAGATGGAAATGGCATTAAAACAGAACGAAAAAACAATAACGATCAAAAGTGTGTCATAACTGCCTACGAATATATCCTCCAAATATAAAAAGAAAAAACTACTAATTAGTCGGACCATGATAATGAAAGTTGCGATCGTATACCATTTTACGAGTACAAGTTCTACCGTGGCACTAGTGCTGCAGAAACAGCTCGAAATAATAATGATGTGTACGGCGCTGGGGTCGCCGGAAATGAAGGCACGGTATGTTTTTGGTTTTAACGGTTTAACTTTGTTTAAAATAGAATTCATCACAAAGCACTTCAGAGATAGCTGCAGGTTTCGGGATAAGTGTTTTTTTTTTTTTTTTATATTTGCCGGGAGGGCAAATGACTCTACTCCACCTGATGTTAAGTGGTAGTAGAGTCCAAACGCGAGGACGGCCAGTACAGTCGGGAAGAAGGTTCCGCACTAGCCGCCCTCGCCTTGCCGGCCCGCAAGATGCCTCTTCACGCCTCGTTTAAAGGAACCCGGGTCGTAAGAGGAGGGGAATACGTGAGCTGGTAAGGAATTCCATTTCTTGGAAGTGCGACAAAGAAAGGAGTTGCCAAATTTCTTTGTGCGCGATGGAATTGATGGCACAGTTAGTCGGTGACATCGAGAGCCAGCACGCGTAGACTTGTGAAGGAAGGGGGAAGCAGGAATTAGGGAAAATAATTCCTCGGAACACTCGCCGTGATACAGTCGATAGAAAGCGCTCAACGCTGCTATCTCTCGACGCAATTGTAAAGGCTCGAGGGTGTTAGTGACCTTTACGTCGCCAATAATGCGGACTGCACGTCGCTGCAACCGGTCCAAGGCCTCAAGTAAGTACTTAGCGGAGCCATCCCAAAGGTGCGAGCAATATTCAACGCAAGACCGTACCTGTGTTTTGTACAGCAGGCACAGTTGTTGTGGCGTGAAAAAACGCCGCACCTTGTTCAGAACTCCGAGTTTCCGTGAAGCTGTTTTTATCACAGCCTCGATGTAATCCCTTGGACTAAGGTCGCAGCGAACGTCCACCCCCAGCATGGCGATTTTGCTTTGTATCACCAGCGGAGTGCCACAGAGGGAGGGAAGAGGGGAAAATGGTGACTTTTTTGCTGTGAGAGCGCATACCTGTGTTTTCTTGGCATTAAACTCAACAAGATTATCTGAGCCCCATTTGGCGATAAGTTCTAACGTCCTATTGAGTTCAATGACAAGATCCTCCCGCCTCTCCTGAATTTCCGCTCGCCCAGCCACTGCGCGTCCGTGGTATCCACCATGCACTGTACTATCGTCTGCATAGCAATGGATGTTCCCGAGAGAGAGCATATCATTGATATGCAAAAGAAACAGAGTGGGAGATAGCACAGATCCCTGGGGGACCCCAGCATTCACTACATAGAATTGTGAAGCGCAACCATCAACTAAAATACGAAGGCTGCGCTTGTGTAGGAAGCTGGCAATCCAGGTGCAAAGCTGAGCAGGCAGACCATATGCCGGCAGCTTGGAGAGAAGACTTCTGTGCCAGACCCTGTCGAAAGCCTTGAAGATATCGAGGCTGACAGCCAACGAATCCCCATGCTTGTCGAAAGCTTCACCCCAGAGGTGTGTTAAGTACGCTAGAAGATCACCTGTAGACCGTTTTGGTCGAAATCCATACTGACGATCATTAATTAAACAGTTATCTTCTAGGTAATAGATCAGTTGGTTGTTAAGAATCCGTTCCATCACCTTACAAAGTACTGAGGTGATAGCTATTGGCCGATAATTTGCCGGGTCAGACCGATCCCCTTTTTTGGGAACCGCTTGCACATTAGCTCTTCTCCAAGCCTCCGGCACACAACCCGAAGAAAGAGAAAGTTGGAACAGGCGCGTTAACACGGGAGACAGCTCCGCCGCACACTTCTTCAGCACTATGGCTGGTATTCCATCGGGACCGCTAGCTTTCCGTACATCAAGTGATTGCAGCTCCGCTCGCACATCACGCTGCCTGATTTTGATGTCAGGCATCGTGTGTCCACAAGAAGGTATTACTGGTGGCAGAGCACTACAATCATCGATGACGGAGTTGTCGGCAAAGAGTTTAGCCAGGAGATCAGCTTTCTCTTGCGGACTGTGAGCTAGCGATCCGTCCGGACTTCTGAGCGGTGGCAGCGAAGGTTGGCAGAAATTGTTTTGTACAGACTTGGTCAGACGCCAGAAGCTACGGGAGCCCCTAGGATGTGAAATAAGGTCATGACCAATCTGTACAATGCGCTGTGCATCCGCTCTCGTGTAAGCCTTCCTACAGGACTTGGAATTTTTATTGTAGATTGCTTTCAGTGAGTCAATGTTAGATGACCCGCTAATGCAGCCATTGATCCACTCGCGATATGCCGCCTGCTTAGATGATACAGCGTCGGCACATTCGCGAGTGAACCAACAGTTACGCGCACCCCTACTGTCGAGATCTGAGCTAGGAATGTAGTATTCCATTCCCAACATGATCTCGCCAGCAACAGCAGCGGCACTAGCTGTCGGGTCATTCCCACTGAAGCAACGTTCCTTCCAAGGGACTGACGCATAGTAATCGCGCATACCGTCCCAATCTGCCGACTTGTAGTGCCAAACACGACGTTTGCATACCGCTGGTGGCGGCAGCTTGGCCTGTGGCACTTTGGTAGATATGAGGCTGTGATCCGAAGAACCAAGTGGAGTTTGAACCACAACCTGAAATTCCACCGGGTGAGAAGTTAGCAGAAGGTCCAGTAGAGAAGGCGCTTGCCCATCAATGTCCCAGACATTCTGGTGGGCTGATCAACCAGTTGGGTCCAGTCATGTGTGAGAGCAAAAGCATGATCAGTTCTCCCAGCATGGTCAGTTTTGAGGGATTTCAACCATGATTCGTGGTGAGCATTAAAATCCCCCAAAAACACCAATTCCGCGTTAGAAAACTGCTCTTGCGCAGCATCTGCCACCCGACTAAGATGGTCGAATAATCGGCTTGTCTCCAAGTCACCATTGTGGGATCTGTAGAGGCACACGTAGACCCGACTCTGACGAACCAGATCCACACGTACCACCAACATGGAGAAGGAGGGGTCCTCCAAGCAGCGCAGTCGGTGACAGCAAACATCCGTCCTGACGAACAAGCATACTCCGGTTTTCGCTTTGAAGGATTCTTCAAGCATGTAGCCGGGATAATTAAGGTAGCTGGTATCGGCAGGACGGAGTATTTGTGTCTCCGTTAGAAACAACATTGCTGGCCGTGCTGTCTCGAGATGGTGGTGGACAGCGTTGAGGTTAGCGTGGAGTCCACGGATGTTAGTGAACTCGACCTCAAACAGCATGGGTATGGTGGGGGTGTGCGGTACGACCGTCATTCCTGCTTTGATGCGCTACCATATGGGAAAAAAAGAGTGGAAAAGAGACGTGAAGCGAGCGACGTATTGCCACGATAGGGATGGGCAAAGTGTGGAGGCGTGTTTCCCCAAGTGGTTGCCAAAAGGGAAACTACACTGACCCACCGGACGGAAGGGCCCCCGAACCCCCCCGGAAGTGGCCGCCGGGACCCCACCTTCCGGTCACCATCCGGCACGACGGTCCACCCCGAGATTATGCGTGGCCTGGTGGGGCAGCCTCGCGTGCTGGTTAGGCACGCTTGGGCCCCTGTACTATGCCACGGGCGGCCAGCGGAATAGCCGTTTCTTCGGGTCTCCCTGTCCGGCAGGGCAATACAGTTTCCCCCGGCATTGGTTCAGCAGCCGTCTCCACTGGACCAACACCCATCGCGGCAATGCTCGCTCGGGCACTGGCTGTACGCTGGCTGACCTCGAAACGCGGCTGCAAGCCACTTCACGAGATTTTCACCATGCGTACGGTGGTAACAAGCCAGGCGGATGTTTATCATCCTACCACCAGATGAGCAGATGGTCGCTCAGATATCCCTTAGTCGCCTCTTACGACACCCATGGGAAAGGGGCAGCGAAATGTATTCTTTCTCCGTCACTGCACGGATAAAACTGTATTAATCCACTTGAAGCAAATCGGGAGAGTAAAAAAACTTGAACGATGGGTACCTCATGAATTGAGTGAATCGAACTTGCAAACACAAACCGACACAATAATGAAGGGATTTTAAATCAAATCACTACTTTTCATTAAGTGGATACTGTACGATAATCAGAAGCGCTCGTAGCAATCAATGGCTGGAGACCCGACCAAATCCTGCCCTAAACGAAAATTGACTCAGAAAAAGTTACTTGTGAGTGTTTGGTGTACTAGCGCCGGTGTCGTTTACTACAGCTTTCTAAAATCTGGCCAAACGATTACGGCAGATATCTTATGTCAGCAACTGCAAACCATAAAGGAAGAACTAGCTGCTAAACAACCGAGATCGGTCAATCGCTCTTGGCCACTGCTGCTTCACAACAACGCAAGACCACACTCCACTACAAACAACCACTAAGTTAGATGAGCTACAATTGGATTGTCTGCGACATCCACTGTACTCCCGTGACCTTGCTCCAACAGATAACCATTTTTTTCCGGAATTTGGACAACTTCTTACAAGGAAAAAAATTCAACTCCGATGCGGCAGTCCAAACCGCCTTCAAAGAGTTTATTGATTCTTGCCCCCATGGTTTTTTTAGTAAAGGGATCAATGAACTACCTATGAGATGGCAAAAGTGCATAGATAACAACGGTGCATACTTTGATTAATTAAATATATTTTACAAAAAAAAAAATTGTTTTTATATTCCTCCCATACAAAACGTAAATTTCATATGTAAGGACCTATAATAATCTATAAATTTAAGAAGATGGCGTTAATTAAGACACAGACAGAAAAAACTTCATTTGAAATTTAGTTTGTCAGTTAACTTTCATCAAGACGATAACACATTGTTAAAAAAAAAATACGCTGTGTGTTTTGTGTGATGTTATTCGGATCTGTGCACAGATCCGAATAACATCACCTGCAGGTTAGTACATAACCTGCAGGTTAGTACATTAGTTTACAATTTTATAAAACAATTTCTTTATCTAATAATTATCTCAAAGTGGAATTAAAGTCATATTTTAAGAAATTACTTCTCATGATACAATTATAGCCTCTAAGTAAATTAGTGCTTAAGTCCGTCTAGTTGTTAGAGGCAAAGACCGGTATATGCCGATCTTCGCCGTATCCAGATATCGTAAACCGTTTCCGACTAAGCAAGGTTTTTATTAGTAACTGATGGCCAAACCCTATTGTACAATGAGTGCTTTTATTTGACTTTAGCTAACTAAATACCATCAGGTATGCAATTTATTTAAATTGGCGAAATAAGGCCATGTGGTTTACTTGAAATAAATGACCTTTTTATTTTTGTTTAATTACTGTTAAATAAATACTATTATGAATGAAATTAAATTTTCATTGATTGAATTTGAGTTTAAATATAGTAACTCTTCACCGAATCGTTTGCCCAGCTTCGCGTTAAAGTCCCCCATTACGACAGTGAAATGAGTCTTATTGGTATGTATGGCTCTAGATAAATCCTCATACATGACCTCAACTTCATCGTCGGAGTGTGTCGAAGTCGGCGCGTATATCTGTATGACCTTCAAAGAAATTTTAATAAAGAGATTTTAATCTTTCTACTCATGTTGCTATAATTATGTGTTAATGTATTTTTAAAACAAATATTGTAATTGTTGTGGCTACTTTAAAAAGCTTCACATGTTAGCTATTTTCACTTAATTGTTTTACATTTGTCATTAAAAAATGTAGTAGCTACTAGTGGTCCTTAAATAAAAAAAAAAAAAAAAAAAAAAAAAAAAAAAAAAAAAAAAAAAAAAAAAGAGAATACCGTTTGGTAATTCTGAGTATAAGGTACGCCACCCTAGTCGACACGCTCTCGATTTTCACAACACTGTTAACGAGGGACTTGTGGACTATGAACCCGACACCACCTTGGGACAGTTGATCACCCTCCCGGAAATAGAGGAGGTTACCAGATTTCAGGATTATCGTATCCTCCCCCTGTCGTCGGACTTCGGATAATCTTATGATATCCCAGTGTAACCTGCTCAGTTCTTCCTCCAGTTCGGTAATCTTCTCGTCAGTCCGCAGTGTACGCGTATTATATGTTGCCAGGGCCAGAGGTCGTCGGTGTTGGTAACACGAAATCTGCCGGGGATTCTTAGCACCCCCTGCCCATAGCAGGGCTGCCGGGGACTAGGGGCCGTGGTTTGTTTGTAACTATCATTGGGGGGATATGCCATAATCGCCACGCTTGGCAGACGGGTTGGCGGCGATCGCAGTAAGTTGGTCATAGTACTCAGAGAAACGCTGCTGCCCGTTCTCTGGTGTATATTCCCTCGGGTCGACTTCTACGCCCCCCACGGGATGAAATGGGGTGGTGATATTCGTTACCGTCACCACCCGGCTGAGTAGACAAATATTCAATGACGTCTCTGTGATCAATGCAGTCAAAACCGGGAGTGATCACAAACTAGTAAGAGGCTCATTGAATCTCAATGTCAAACTCCAAAGATCCCGACTAATGAAGTCTACGCTCCGACCAACATCTCTCCAAATCCGAAATCCCGAAGCCTTTCAGATCGAACTCCATAACCGATTCGATTGCCTAGCAGACTGCGAGGAAGTGGACGCATACAACGACAGGTTTGTGGAAGCTGTCCATATGGCTGGGTCTAAGATCTTCAAGACCAGCTGTACAAAAGGAACCAAAAAGATCTCAGCCTCTACCTTACGGCTTATGGAGGAAAGACGGAAAATGGTTCTGACGTCCCCAGCTGATGCTGCCAGTTTTCGGCTGCTCAACAGACGGATTTCAAAGTCTCTGACTCGCGACACTCGGCAATTTAATACAATGCGCATTAAAGAGGCCATCGAGCGGAATAAAGGCTCTAAAGTGTTCGCCAGAGATCTTTCTGTGGGGCAGAGTCAACTGGCGAGGCTGAAGACTGAGGATGGTAGAATAGTCACGTCAAGATCTGAGCTATTGAAAGAGGTTGAGAAGTTCTTCGGTCAGTTGTACACGACAACGCAATCACCTGTCAGTAGTCAAGCTGCAGATCCCAGAGCAAGACTAACCCGACATTACACCGAAGATTTCCAAGACGTCAGTCTTTCCGAGATTAGAATGGCTCTCGAGCAACTCAAAAACAACAAGGCACCTGGTGATAATGGTATCACAGCTGAGCTTCTGAAGACGGGTGGTACACCGATCCTCAGGGCCCTTCAGAGGCTATTTAACTACGTCATAGCCAAAGGTCAAACGCCAAAGGCATGGCACAGAGGTGTGGTGGTGCTTTTCTTTAAGAAGGGTGATAAAACCCTTCTAAAGAATTACAGACCCATCTCATTGCTGAGCCATGTTTACAAGTTGTTTTCGAGAGTCATTACGAATCGTCTCGAGCGAAGGCTTGACGACTTCCAGCCACCCGAACAAGCCGGTTTCCGAAAAGGCTTTAGCACCATAGACCACATACATACGCTGCGGCAAGTTATACAGAAGACCGAGGAGTATAACCAGCCACTTTGCTTAGCGTTTGTGGACCATAGTCATAAGAAAGACTTTGATTCGATCGAAACCTGGGCCGTGCTGAGGTCCCATCAAAGGTGCCAAATCGATTACCGGTATATCAAGGTGTTAAAGTGCTTGTACGAGAACGCCACCATGTCAATCCGACTCCAGGACCAGAACTCAAAACCTATCCAATTGCAGAGAGGCGTAAGACAGGGAGACGTTATATCTCCGAAACTGTTTACCGCTGCATTGGAAGATGTTTTCAAGCTTCTGGACTGGAACGGAGTTGGCATTAATATCAACGGCGAGTACATCACTCATCTTCGATTCGCCGACGACATCGTGATTATGGCTGAGACCTTGGAAGACCTTGGCACTATGCTCGATGACCTCAGCAGGATCTCCCAACAAGTGGGTCTTAAAATGAACATGGACAAGACGAAAATCATGTCGAACATTCATGTTGCACCCACTCAAGTCAAGGTTGGAAATTCTGCACTCGAAGTTGTAGACAACTATGTTTACCTAGGTCAGACCATCCAACTAGGTAGGTCCAACTTCGAGAAAGAGGTCAATCGTCGAATCCATCTCGGCTGGGCAGCGTTCGGGAAGCTAAACGATATCTTCTCATCCAAAATACCGCAGTGTCTCAAGTCGAAAGTCTTCGACCAGTGTGTGTTGCCAGTGATGACTTACGGATCAGAGACGTGGGCGCTCACTATGGGCCTAATAAGAAGGTCACCCAAAGAGCAATGGAGAGGGCTATGCTCGGAGTTTCTCTGCGTGATCGAATCAGAAATGATGAAATCCGCAGGCGAACCAAAGTAACCGACATAGCCCAAAGAATTGCTAAATTGAAGTGGCAGTGGGCGGGGCACATCGCTCGTAGAACTGACGGCCGCTGGGGCAGAAAGGTTCTTGAGTGGCGACCACGAACCGGAAGACGCAGCGTGGGCAGGCCCCCTACAAGGTGGACCGACGATATCAAAAGAGTCGCGGGAAGCCGTTGGATGCGGGCAGCGCAAGACCGGCCAAAATGGGAATCCTTGGGGGAGGCCTTTGTCCAGCAGTGGACGTCTTTCGGCTGAAATGATTATGATGATGAATTAATTTAGTTAGTCCACAATGGGAAAGTATAACAGAAAATCCAACAGAGGATCGTATTCTAAGGAAAAATTAAGAGAAGTTGTTTGTTGTTGAAGAACACTACTTTTTGTAAATTGTGATGAGAATTCAATATACTTTTAAATTAATACATTATCTATTTAAATAAAAATATAAATTTTGTCTATTTTTTTATTTTTTATTGTTGTCTTAATTACTTAAGAAATATTAAGAGCTGATTTTGTAAATAAACTTTTAATTTTTTGATTAATGAAAGTGTTTTTTACCTCTGAATGGCGATGTGTGCCGGACTTCCGACAAACGTTTCATTGAGGTAAAAGCCGCCAGGAACGATTTATTAAAAAAATTACGGAAAATTTTGAACAAATGTTTATATGATTAAGAACAGTACGTCTCAAAATAAGTTTAAGGCACAATGCAAGCAATGGCTTCTATCTATGCAAAAGACGCAATGTGTCTGGACAAATGTGTGTAAATAAACTTAATATACTTAATTATTATTTTGATTGTAATTTATTAAAATATATATCTCTATTTATTTATACATTTTAAATATTATTATTTTTATTCAATATGAAATATTTTCCTTTTACTAGAATTAAAAAAAAGCAAACCTCTCTGTTTTAGTAATGCTTGCATGTTTTTTATTTTAGCCTATTGGGCGTGTTATAAATTGTATTCACTATTTAGTAATTATATCTTCGTTTACCTTTTACTGCAATAACTGTAACGTTTGTGTTGGCAGCATATGTACAAGGCGTAGACTGAAAAGCAGCCTAGCTGAGACTACGACCTTTTCACCAAATCATCAAATATCATATTGTTAACTCTTTTTTATGGTTTTGTACCTTAATTTTGTCTTTGTATCTTTTTGGTGAATAAAGTTACTTATTATTATTAAATACACACACATAGACAATGTGTACAATCATGTAAACTGTCTATAGATTTTTTTACATTATACGGTCTTACCCAACGTGTCAAAAAATCCGTCAATTTGATTGTTTTTTAAAAGTTATGTTATTGGCACAAACAAATGATTTTTAAGTAATTTTGACTGTTTAATTTAATAGTCAACTAAACTATTTAATCATACTGTAGTAAAATTTGTCTGAAATGTCGTAAAGGTAGCCTATTATGATCAATAAACTAAGTTTTTAATAAAGTACGCCGAAGTGACCTTATTCTAATTAAATTTACTAAGTAACTGTTTCGCAGTATTATTGTAACTAGTATACCATAGACAGACCATAATTTATTTAAATTTTGTTAAAGTTTAAATGTTATTAAGGTATTCTATTGTCAAATCTATACACATAAATAAAATTGAAGTGTCTGTCTGTGATTTCAAAATAACTGTCTCTTTTTAAGTTAATATGGCTATTTGCGATTTACCATAACAATCTTTAATTTATGTCTGTCAATCTGTCTGTTTGTCCTTTTGTTTCAAGCTGGAAAGCGGAACGGATTCATAGCAGGGTTGCCCGAGGCGCGTGACTTCGCGTTTTTAGTCGCCGACAACCAGAGTAGGTTTCGGCTGCTGGCAGGCTGCGGTTAGGGAAGAAATACGTTCCCACAACTACGTACTCTCCCTACCTAGCCACTACGTAGCTCAACCCCCTATCAATGGGAGGGCAGGATCTGTTCCATTCCGAAAGAGGACCGCCACGGTTTCGTCTAAATCCCCTGCCCAATGAGGTAGGAGAGGGACATATTAAGGCTCGCAGGCCACGGCCAGGTCAATCTCCCACTCCGCCATGGACTGCAGTAGTAGATCCTGAGCCCCGGCGCAGTGGTTTATATTCGTCTGAAGGAAGCTGTGTTCAGCGCTCATGTCGACATTGCAGCTTTCTTCTCGGCCTAGAACCGTCCGACATTGGTGACCACCACCAAGTGTGCCTAAGACCACCTTACCCTTAGTGATGGGTAGGTTGCACTCCCTGTCAGTTTGTCCTGGCTCATCTTTGAAACGGCTAAAAATTACAAATTGAAATAACTGAATTATAAGAAGCATTTCAAGGTTTCGTTAGTTCGTTTAGTCTTTATTTCATCGCAATTAATTAAGTCTGTCAAAAGTTATAAAAACATACGTATTTTTGTTGTTATATCTATACACATGACTTTTTCTGACTGATTCATCAACGCAGAGACTAAACCACAGGGGTTAGAAATATCTATGAATATCTGCTAGGAAGGTGTAAGTAATTCCTTTTTTTTTAAACGAACTTTACTATGTTAGTGATGTTTGTATAAAGAAAACGTATTCCATTATTGCCATGTTCACCACTTAATTGATTGTTTCGAAGCTGTACCTCAACATGACTCTCAATTCCTACAGATTAATTTTAGAATATGCTCGATGAAAAGTAGTTTTCATTCCAAGAATACCATCCATGACAATATATTATTTGTGTTATACAATCAAAAGTCTCATTGCCTGTCGTTGAACATGGCCGGCACTGATTTTAGTGAGAACCGTTATCGCATGGACAGTTTTTATGTTACATACTTCTGAGTGAGCTCTGCGAGTAACTAAGTAATTTTTACCCCAAAAGCAAATACCGCAAACGTCGTTTTTTGTTATAAACAATATGTACCTATGTATATAAATTGTAATATCAGAATCGCTGACTGATATTAAAATTTATATCGGTGCTTACGTAAAAACCTAGATTTAGATAAAACTGCCAGCTAAAATTGTGTACATGTTTTTGTAAATAAAATTTATGATTGTTATTATTTATGTTATAGATAGCCGGACGGACAAATGGGCCACCTGATGTTAAATGATCACCACTGTCCTTAGACATTGGCTATGTAAGAAATATTAACCATTCCTCCTCTTGGGGACGAAAATGTTCCTCCTCCTCTAGGCCCTTGTTCTCTGCCTACCCGCCTCCAGCTCTATAAAAACACTCTAGGGGTAAGACAGACTCGTACCAGATGGAGTCGGAGTCAATTAATTCAATTCTTTGACATAAGTTGTATTATTACTATGACAATACAAAATGGCGTCAGTTTTGCGTTTTGTTCCACATGCCAGCAAAAGGCGGTAAACACTACACATTTTAATTTTAATATCTCGTAATTATAAATAATGCTGTAATTTACTTTACATTAACTGTTAAATAAATGTGTGCACGAAAACTAGTGAAATGTGTAGTAAAGTATTTTCTAAAATTTATATAAAATAAAATGTTTCCGAACGTGTTAACATAACCGTAGATAAAACGAAACGTTATAATCTGTCAAAGTTACTACCGGATTGACATGAATATTGCAAAATAATTGATTTTCAATAATTTTTTCCTCAAAAACTACACGTCTCCGCATGTTGAAACCTTGCGTGTGTGCTTATAATAATGTAAGCTTTCTGTAAAAATTTCAACCCCCAACTCGACGGTAGTTAATCTAAAGCTCAGCCCATCTGACTTCGCTAGAATATGCACATCCTTTCTATTCTATACTGTGTGTTGTTTCACCCTTTTACTCCTCTCTCATCACTTGATATTCATTAGAAGATGACAGTGACGACGACGGCTCAGTGCTTTTATTTAAGTGCTTTGTGTTTTGTTGCGCGATGACTGTTGTAAAAATCTTTGACGTATGTGCGAGCTACTCGAGCACATATTTGGTATAAATATATCACTCTTTTAATTCAACGGAATCACATTTTAAGCTTTTCTAGATTCTTGATAGTTGTTTATATCTTCGTGTTCTTATGAGAAATGCATGTCTGTCCATAGTTGTTAAATTTATTAATGAGGTCTTCTAAAGTGATTTCTGTTTTTACAATGTTGAATTAATTGAATATGTAATCTTTTCCACCATTCGAGTGTAATAAAATTGCGAATTTTCTCTTTTCACACTCCTTATCTAAGCCATTGGCTAATAAATATATTTAGTACATTTCTAAATATATTATAGCCTATAAATAGTATAGCCACAGTAGTTATTCCACATTCAATTGTTATTTATTTCGTTATTTATAAGCAACTTCGGTAGGTAAGACGTTGAATTTTTAACCGCCATTTTTAAATTTATGACAGGAGCCACGAAACTAAATTTAAAGTTTTATTATGTTAAATACCAAGTTAATGTTCACAGCACGCACTTCTAAAACCATGTATTATTATTATAATTGATCTTTTAGGCTTTGATTACACCTTTATAACATTTACGTGTTAATAGTCACTGAATTAACAGATCTTGCTCACACGCAGCCTCGAGGTTATGAATGATATAAGATGTTATCATAAAGATACAGACAATACGTATGCAATATTAGTTTTATGTAAAAACTACACAAAAAAAACACTGAAAACTCAAAATTGTTAACAAAACTTTTTGATTGTGACCACAGCGTTTGACAGTGCGCGCGCGGTTCCTACAGATAATAGTTTATTGATTTTTAGTTGTGAAGTAAAACTTTTAATAAATAATGAAAGAAATGCCAGAATAAATATATTATAACGCACAAAAATCTATTAGATAAGTTATAGGATAAATCATAATCAAAAGAGTTTATTAAATGATCAAATATTAATTTCATTTCAGTTTGATCAAAGACTAAACATTCCAAGAGGAATGATGAATGGAACGCGTGTGTATACACGCATCCAATGCGTAATTGCGTATTTGAATGTGTTGTAGCGTGTGTAATGTTTTATTTTATTAATTTAAGGTATTTCTAATGCACATTTTACAAAAAAATCAACTTTCTGCACTCCTCCTCTATCTAAACTTTAACTGTGCAAAATTTCATGCTTCTATGTCCACGCAATTGGCGGTAAAAGGGGTACAAAGAGGGGTGCTTCACGTATTTATATTATAGATTAGCTTTTATTACAAACAAAACAAAAAATCATATGCCTATCTATGTAATTCAAACATGTAATTTAAATAAACTAAGCACAAAAAAAACTTCCAATACATATCTTTTACGTTACATACAGGTATAGTGCGTCTTTAACAAATCGCTAAGGCCTTGAACATCGCAAAACAGATACCACCATCAACGACGTCTGTCCTCACGTGTCTCTCCGCGTTCGGGTCGCACTCACATTGTCATCGTCATAACTTTCAAAATATTTGTCCAAGTGACATTGTGTAACAGACAAAGTCTATCGTATTTAAATATCAAGGGATAAAAGTATTTGTTTCAATAAGAATCAATTTGTTAATACAAAATGTGCATTTTGGGAATAAATTTCAAATTTTATTGTATTTTCGATTTACTATTTTTGCGATAATGGGTTACACATAAAAGATAGGTATATGCTGTCACGGATTTTTTTTGTAGAACTATTTAAGTGATACATTTCCACTAAACATTACATTTGTATAACTCTTACGAGTTTTGCAACGCACGCCAGAATAGCTCGCAAATATAAGAATTTTTTCCGACTTACGTGACACTTATTGTTACAATTTGGCCAATTTAATCAATAGCTGTATAAATTATAACCTATATGTTATTCTGATGTATGAGCTATATTATTGTAAAGTTTCATTAAAATCCATTCAGTAGTTTTTTCGTGAAAGAGTAACAAACATCCATACAAACATTCGCGTTTATAATATTAGTAGAATTACAGACAAGACAATTTTATTTATTTGTTTAGATTATCCATAATTATTAAATGCGTTGCGGGCCATAGACCCTAGCAAGGCTGCGAATGATTGGCTAAATTGCTTACCTGACTAGGGTATCTTTACCTAGATAATTGACAATGACAGGTATAGGATCTGAAGTATCGAGAAACTTCGGGGCTATAAAGTCTTTACAGGTTTGGTTGCTGCAAATTCTGACAGTGCCAATAATTTTGATTAACAACTTGAAACTAAAGACCTTTTTGACCTACTACAAAGCTAACCTTGTTTTCTCTGATTGCGGGAGCAATCATTGTTTCAGGACGGCCGAATGTTACGTCACACCGCCTCAGCCAATGACAGCGTGCCATACAACCGCGGAGCCAAGCCAGCCAAACGGAAAGCCTCCGGTAAGGGGAATAAAGCATATATTGCCCTGCCAGCTCATTTGGAGTCAGTATTCTACTACTACCTGCATCGTGAGCCGAACCTCAGTCCGGTTGTGTACACTGTAGGCGGCTGTTGTCATATCTATAGCTACAGTTAACCGCGGTTTTTTGGTCATGACAAATAAATTGTGTACTTGATCCATTATTTTGCCAAAAAATATACATATAAAATATACATTATTTAAAAGTAATTACATATTTTAATTGATTAATTAACCGGAAGACGCAGCGTGGGCAGGCCCCCTTCAAGGTGGACCGACGATATTGAAAGAGTCGCGGGAAGCCGTTGGATGCGGGCAGCGCAAGACCGGCCAAAATGGAAATCCTTGGGGGAGACCTTTGTCCAGCAGTGGACGTCTTTCGGCTGAGATGATGATGATGAATTGATTAATAAATGGTACAAATTGATATTAGATCTTTGTCTCCTTAATCTCAAACAGAAGACGCAGAAGATGGCGGGACGTTCTCTCCGTTTTGATGTTCGTGCTTTTTTCTGAACCGTTGACGATTTCTATATAATTTTGCTTCATCCGCGCATTTCGTCGTAATGGAGCTCCTGTAATTTTTTCAACACTAAGTCTCCGGACTACAAAAACATATTATGTCATTTACTTAATTACTTCGAAGAATTAGTTTTATGTTATCTGAACTTTTGTTAGATGTTATAATACAAAAATATTTCATTTTTTTTTAAATAAAATATCTAAAAATTAAAAAGTTTAAATGTAAACAAGTTATGGGATTAAAATATGTATACCAACCTTTTACTAATTCTTTTTTTAAATGTATTGAGCGTACAAGAAAACATGTCCACGTCATTAAATTTCATATTGTAGCTCTTACAAAAGCGATATCTAAATTCGTTTTTTGCATATTGGTTCGAGTGGAGGGTAAGTGGAATAAAGCACTATTACGTGTATTCACTTTTTTACACCTAAAGTAAATTTTGCTTAAAAGATATGGACTATCATTCAAGTTATGCATTAGTTTAAATAAAAAACTTTGATCTCGCAGTGTACGACGATCCAATAAGGACATAATTTCAGGCGGATTTTGATTTAGAGTGAAACATTTGGAATTAAGATATTTAACGAATTTATGTTGAATTTTTTCTATTGTATCAATATAAATTTTATATTGTGGATATTTGGGGTCCAATTGCTTTTTCGGTGGTTTGTTCGCAAACGCCAGTGGCTGCTTTCCAGGTAAGGAATGTGTGGGTAGAATCCTAAAAAGGTTTATTTTTAATTGAATCATTTTTATTAATATTTTCAAAGATACTTAACGTATTAAGACGTAGTCTTTTATTTAAACATTTGGTGTCGCAGAATAGATTTCAGTTTGAGGCAAAGTGACACTAATTGTATCCTACATCTTGAATATTTAAACGTGTATAAGTACCAACTTCGTTTATTAGGGACATTTTTTAAATTAATGTTTGGATTATACATTAATTTAAAATAGTTCGAATAATGTTCTTATATCTCTTATTTATTCTGTAGATAGGAAATCGCAAATCAACGATCGTCTTAAGTATCGTCTCAAATCATTATATTTTTTCCCATATAGGATCGCATTAAAAAACTGTACATAGCGAGTTTGTCAGCCATTGTCTACCCTGGGACGTCGGGATCAGCAGCGGACTAAACGAGCCACTTGACTACCGAGGCAATTCGTTTACGTACCATATTTTATTAAAGGTTTAATCTAAATGGAAATAAATCGGACAAAGCTTTCAAATATTAATCTCGGTTATTATCACGTTAATAATTAAATTATATTTATTAAAAATATATATTAATTAAACTAAGAATAATTAGAATGGAGCATAATACAAAGACAATGTAAGAAGGAATGCACTTGATTAATTTCTATTTTAATGTTAACCGGAATTATTACCTTCTAGGAAAGACAGCTCGCAATAATTTTCTCGTCGCTGAAGTGTGGGAAGTCCAATCGATTTCTGCCATTAGTCTGGCAGGCACGGTGACATTGCCGTTTCCAATTGAAACCTACGAATTTGAAATACTTTAATATTTATATTGATTTCATTGTCAGAATAAGTAGGTAGTTGTTAATTTTTTTCATTATTCACTTATTTATGTTAGTATTTATAGTAGTCAAATCAAATCAAATACTCTTTATTGTACACCAGTAAATAAATCACATATACACGGTTAGATGAAAGATGTACAAGAGGTGGCCTTATCGCTAACACAGCGATCTCTTCCAGGCAACCTTAAGGTAGAGGAAAACAGATATAGAAAGAGGTAGGGGTGTACAGAGAAGATATAAACATAATAAATAAATACAGTGTAATATTAATATATTAAGAAATAAATAAATAAATAAAATAATGTACAGTACCTGATTTCTAAAATGCATACATATATGTATCTATCTAATTAAATTCAAATTATAATATACAAAAATTAAATTAATGTCGTATGTAGTAGTCCATAATGGCTTTTATTTGTTGATTGATTTTTCCTTATAAACAGGTGATTAAGGTATTATATAGTGAGCACCTCATTACAGCGCCACACACAATATAGACCACAGAATAAATAAAATCGCTGTCTATAAATAAGCGAGTATAATAATTTATTAAATATTTTGTATCGTAATTCATGATAAGTAATAACTTTTTAGCAATACTTCAAGCGTTCTTTAAAAAACAATTGAAATTTATTTTTATTTAATAATTTTGAAATTTAATTAAGACCATAGAAATTCTATAATTCAGTTGATTATATGAGTCCTATCTAATATAAATACGTTTACAGCCTTTAAGTTGTGAAAGCACATATTTAAAGATCCCGGATGGGACCAATAATAATGTTGCTGTTTTTTTTTAAGAAATTGTCAGTAGCAGCTCGGACTTCCGATGTTTGCAGTTTTAACACAATTGCCACAGAAAGCACTGAAGCCTTTGGATCTGCACCTGATCTCTTTCAGTAAATTACTTTTACCCATTGGACACCAGTGAAGGAATAAAGAGATACAATATATATTTTGTGCTAAATTATTTTTTTTGTGCTAAGATAAAGTATTTGGATCATTAGGTCAAGTTTACGTCAAACTTTCGAGGTAATTAAATTTTATATACTTAACTATATAGTATATATAAATATACTAACCATATCACCATTGTTAAACGACAATGGCAAACTTGCGTTAGTAGTCTACGCTGATGCACTCCGTATTTTTAATCCACCAGCTATCTTATCCATTTCGAGTTCAAAACTTGACGTATTTTGATGATCGGTTCTTTTAATTCTAAAACCTCTATATTGTCATCTAGTCTTCGATCTTCAGATGTCCTATCCATTATTGATTGACTATCGTTTATTTCAACATTAGATATCAAGGCCATAAACTGCCCGTACAAGCGTTTTAATTGCATTTCCAGTTTTTCTAAATTCTCCTTTGAAGGTTAATCTAGAACAGGGTCGGTCTGCGTTCCTTGATCGAATGTCAGTTTAAGATTCTGAGCGTTCGTATCGGGTAAAGGAGTACTGCTGACAACTGATCTACGGTTACGTATTATAGATTGGTTGTTCAATAATTGACTTATTTTTCCATTAATTATCGACTCTGCGCATTTGTTCTGGTTATATTTACTCGTGAATTTAGTTAAATCGAGGTTCATCTAAAAAAAGTTAATTACATACATTTTTTTAGAATTTTATAATTTTTTAAGAATGAATTTCATATTCAATTTTGAATATAAAATTATTACTTATTGGTCTATATCGCTGTAACTTGAATTAATTTCATCGTCAATGTAAGTTATCATACTTGGTGCGCTCTGACTTGGCATGGGTAATGATTGATTTGCAACTGAAAATTAATAGAATATTTTGTTATATATGACTTAAATAGCTTAAGAGTAAACCCATGACGACTGGCTTAAAAGACAATAGATTGCAATTAATTGCCAAAAGGGAATACGTAATATATAGGGGATGGTAACCCAAAGAGGATATACCACTTGTGATCCTAAGCTATTGACATAATTGTAAATGTTTGAATGCAGTACTGAACCTCGGCGGCCGACCAATCATCGTCAGTTGACTGGCTCGCCTAGCATTGAAAGTTTTCAAGGTAAAACAAAAAGCTTTTTAATTTCATTTTCACTAAAATATTTCAAAATTATAAAAAAACGTAATATAATCAAAAACGGCGTCTAAGCTGTCGTAATGTCTATCATTATTTATATTATATTAAATAGTAATTCACTGTACTTGTTATCGAAAATAATTGGCTATTACGTTTTTATTTGTAGTAATTAAAAACTAAAAGCGGGTAAAGCGTTTCTAAATGAGCTGGCAATATTATTTGGGGGCCCTATTTAATAGCGACTAGTTCGCACAACGTTCTAAATAGATCTTCTTCCTTGGGAATTTACATAAAAATTTTGACGGACCGACCAGGACCTATAAATAGCCGCATTGCTGCTGAAGCCAAACAACCTGCGTATATAATATGTCCAAGAATATCGCCGCTGGTCTCATCACAGGCCTGATCTAAGTTTCCGTGATTTGATTGATTCTGATCATCCAGCCTCACGTAAATGAGAATTTCTTGAATGGCTTAAATCCTACGCTTCTGGACGATATTATTATGAAGCAACTGAGGCACAAAACTTGAATTTAGTCAGGATCACACAGATCACGACTATTTCAAATGCAAGAAGATCAAGACAAGACTAAAAAAGTTGATGCTAAAAATTGTTCTAAAATTAGCACAGAATCCTTAATCTTTCATGTTACTTCTAAGAAGACACTGATTAGATTATGTTGGTAGGCGAACTTGGTTTAGTTATTGAAGATTATAAAATGTTAATTCAAATCTAACTAAAAAGGTTTATTAGCGTAAAAAAGTGATAGTAAGCTATATATATGTATTATATAACCTCTGGGCATATGAGCCCCCATAAAAAATAACCATTAGGTTTTTTTTATTTTTTCATCATTTGTTTTAAAGTTTGTTTTTAGGTTTATAGTTAAATACATACATATAAAATTTAAATGTGTATTTGTTAGATAGTAAATCACTAATATAACATCAAATTTAAATAATTATTTGTTTGTTTTACAATAAATACAAATTATATAAATAAATATTAAATCATCTCGCATGAGTACATATAAAACTTGCGAGGCGAAAACGTTTTCTACGGAAAGGACAACGGAACCTTAAAATCGAATCAATATAGGTTTAGCATATTTTTGTAGAAAATTGGCAACAGTTTATATTAAGTATGTTTTGGTTTTATATACAATAAAGTTAAAATTTGCCTCCTCAAAAAATCCACTATGGCATTTTGATTAAGCACGAACAGTTATTATTTTAATGTATCCAAACATTTTAGGTCTGTCCTAAATACATTATTATTCAGCCTTTTGCCGTCCACTGCTGGACGAAAGCCTCCCCCATAGAACGCCAACCATCCCGATCTTGGGCAGTCCGCATCCATCCCGTGCCTGCCACCTTCTTCAAATCGTCGGTCCATCTTGTCACAGGGCGCCCTACACTACGTTTGCCTAAGCGCGGTCTCCACTCTAACACGTGTCGGCTCCATCGGCCATCAATGCGTCTGGAGACATGACCAGCCCACTTCCACTTCAGCGAGCTAATTCTCCGCGCGATGTCGGTGACTTTAGTTCTCTGGCGAATGTCCTCATTTCGGATTCTGTCGCCCAGAGAAACCCCAAGCATCGCGCGTTCCATCGCTCGCTGAGCGACCTTAAATTTGTGGACCAGTCCTACGGTGAGTGTCCACGTTTCGGCACCGTAAGTCATCACAGGTAGGACGCACTGATTAAAGACCCTGGTCTTAAGCGACTGTGGGATCGACGATTCAAAAATATGACGCAACTTCCCGAATGCCGCCCAGCCCAAACGTATTCTTCTTTTAGCCTCCTTCTCAAAGTTGTGCCGGCCAAGTTGTATAGTTTGGCCCAGGTAGATATATTCCTGCACAACTTCAAGTGGAGAGCCATTTACGACCACTGGTCCCGGGGATACATGATTGTTTGCCATAATTTTGGTCTTTTCAATGTTCATCCCGAGACCTACTCGTCTCGAAGAATCGCTCAGGTTGTTTAGCATCTCTTCCAAATCCTGCAGAGTCTCCGCCATGATGACAATGTCGTCGGCAAATCGCAGATGTGTAATGTGTTGGCCATTGATATTAATGCCGCGTCCGTTCCAATCGAGCGTTTTGAAGACGTCCTCCAATGCATTGGTAAAAAGTTTCGGGGAGATTACATCCCCCTGTCTTACCCCGCGATGCAATTGGATTGGTCTTGTGCTCTGATCTTGTACTTGGACGGTCATAGTTGCGGCTTCGTACAAACACTTCAACACCTGGATATACCGATAGTCAATTAGGCACCTCTGCATGGATTCCAGAACAGCCCAGGTCTCAATGGTATCGAAGGCTTTTTCGTAGTCCACAAACGCTAGGCATAGAGGCTGATTATATTCCTCGGTCTTCTGTATTATTTGCCTAAGTGTGTGTATGTGGTCTACGGTACTGAAGCCTTTTCGAAACCCAGCCTGCTCAACGGGTTGGAAGTCATCGAATTTCCGGGCAAGACGATTCGTGATTACCCTCGAAAACAACTTGTAAACATGGCTTAAAAGTGAAATGGGGCGGTAGTTCTTCAGAAGAGCTTTATCACCCTTCTTGAAAAACAGAACCACCACACTTCTGCTCCATGTCTTCGGTGTAGTACCATTATGGAGGACGGAATTGAAGATGTTAGCCAGCTCTCTCAGAACTGGTGTGCCTCCTGCTTTAAGAAGCTCTGAGGTAATTCCGTCATCTCCTGGAGCCTTGTTGTTTCCAAGTTGTCCGAGAGCAATCCTAATCTCGCCCAAATCGATGTCGGGAAGATCGTCTGATAGGTGGCGTGTCAGTCTGGCTCGTGGGTCATCCGCACTGTGGGACTCAGGTGGAGGTACTCGTGATGAGTATAAATCGCCATAATACTTTTCGACTTCAGCGAGAATCTCTGGTTTTGAGGTGACGGTTGTGCCTTGTGTGGTTCTGAGTTTTGTCAGGTGACAACAGGAGGTATGTGACTTTGCAAGAACCTTTGAGCCCCTATTGAGTGCTATGGCATCTTCAATATTCCGGGTATTAGCTCGTCTTGTGTCACGCCTTATTAGTTTTTTAACCTTCCTGTTAAGTGCCTGACACTCAGATGGCGTCATATTCTGATGTTCTCGTCTTCTCGTCATCTCGTTCAGAGTCTCGCCTGAGAGCTTCGACTTACGTCCATTGCTCTTTTGTCGAAAGTAATTTTGGCCCACTTCGCGGATGACACGCACCAGACTATTGGTGGCGTCGTCAATGTCCTGCCTGGTTTCCAACATGGCAAATCGGTTCTGTAGTTCCAACTGGAAGCTTTCGCAACCAGCTTCGACTTGGGGCTGAGTTGGTCTAAGAGTCGACTTCATTAACCGCGATCGTTCTATTTTAGTGTTAATATTCAGGGTGCCTCTTACCAGGCGGTGATCACTTCCAGTGTTTACCCTGTTGATCACGGAGACATCCCTGAATATTTGGCGCTTATTGGATAAAATGAAGTCGATCTCATTCATCGCTGTGTTATCGGGGCTTCGCCAGGTCCACTTCCTTTGGGGCTTTTTCTGGAAAAATGAATTCATCAGAAATAATCCCTGAGCCTCAAGGAAGTTTACCAGCATTTGCCCCCGATGATTCCTGTGCCCATAGCCGAATTTTCCTACCCTCGATTCACCATCTTCTTGTACTCCCACTTTGGCATTGAAGTCACCCATAACAATTGTGTAGAAGGTACTGGTACGAGACATAGCTTTCACTATGTCTTCGTACATGGCTTCGACCTCTTCGTCAGTGTATGTAGACGTTGGGGCATACACTTGTATTACCTTCAAGGCATACCTCTCGGTTATCTTTAAGACAAGGTATGCCACCCTTGCCGACACACTGCCAACCTCCACGACATTGCTTCTGAGTGACTTGTGGATCAAAAAGCCGACGCCACCTTGGGATGGTTGGTGTCCTTCTCGGAAGTAGAGTAAGTGACCGGAATCTAGTGTCATCGTGTCCTCACCCTGTCTTCGGATTTCTGATAGACCTACTATATCCCAGTTAATACGACTTAACTCTACTTCCAATTCTGTCAGGTGTTCGTCCAGCCGTAGAGAGCGTCCATTATACGTGGCCAGAAACAGTCGCCGTTTGTGGTACCCTGCTGTAGCCCGGGGATTCTTAGCACCCCCCATCGCACCGTTACCATGGCCGGTACCGTGGCCAGGAATAGTGCGATTACCGGGAATTGGGGGCCGTGAATTTGAGTCGTCGCTCATAGGGGGGTTTTTGCCTTAGTCACCGCGCTTGGCAGGCGGGTTGGTGACCGCAGTGGCTGAAATCTTTCACTAATAGCGCTGCTGCCCGCTATCAGGATTAGCAAATTCCTAAATACATATGAAAGTAAAATATAAAATAATATAAGAAAATAGTTAAGGATCTCCTTAACTCGACACTACAGATCGACACTATAGATGGCGGCCATAAGACTTGGTCCGTCCGTTTGTTTAGTTTATATTGTTTAAAGAAAAAACATTTTACGTAATTTTATATACACATAAATCAAACGAAACTTAGGTATTATAAAAATACTATCTCACCTATTGTTAAAAAGTTTATATAGTTCTTCTAATATATTTAGCATTATACGAAAGTTACGCCCCATCATTAAACGTTAGATTAAAACAAAAAAGGATCAAAGCTAAGACTAATTCAGTTTGAGAGAATAACTAACAAATTCATATACTTTAATTGCCGAAATACTCGAAGGTTTACTAAGAATGGAATTAAAAACACCAAAATTCATAAAATTTAAATTTAGTTCATATATTTGTGTTTCTCTCAAATTATAGTTATGAACACATTTCAATAATAAGTGTGAAACATCATCTAATACACTACATACTTGATAATTGGGAGTATCACTTTTCCTCATTAGATGTTTAAACTTGCCTAGTGGCATGTGTCCGGATCTAAGTCTAAATGCTATAACTAACTTACTTCTATTAATGTTACTATTTATTTATTTAAATATGTGCTTTCTCAACTTAAAGGCTGCAAACGTATTTATATTACATAGGACTCATGTAATCAACTGAATTATAGAATTTCTATGGTCCTAATTAAATTTCAAAATATTAAATAAAAATAAATTGCAGTTGTTTTTAAGAACGCTTGAAGTATTGCTAAATAGTTTAAACACATTAAACTTTAAAGTTATTATTTATTATGAATTACGATACAAAATATTTAATAAATTATTATACTCGATTATTTATAGACAGCGATTTTATTTATTCTATGATCTATATTGTGTGTGGCGCTGTAATGAGGTGCTGACTATATAATACCTTAATCACCTGTTTATAGGGAAAAAATCAATCAACAAATCAAAGCCATTATTGACTAATATAAATTCTAACATAAATAAGTGAATAATAAAAAAAATTAATTGTGTGTGTAATTGCTGACAATGAAATCATTATAATTATTAAAGTATTTTAAATTCGTAGGTTTCAATTGGAAACGGCAATGTCACCGTGCCTGCCAGACTAACGGCAGAAATCGATTGGACTTCCCACAATTCAGCTACGAGACAATTATTGCGAGCCGTCTTTACTAGAAGGTAATTACTAATTCCGGTTAACATTTAAACAGAAATTAATCAAGTGCATTCCTTCTTACATTGTCCTTGTATTATGCTGCATTCTAATTAATCTTAGTTTAATTAATATATGTTTTTATAAATATAACTTAATTATTAAAGTGATAATAACCGAGATTAATATTTGAAAGCATTGTCCGATTTATTTCCATTTAGATTAAACCTTTTAATAAAATATGGTACGTAAACGAATTGCCTCGGTGGTCAAGTGGCTCTTTTAGTCTGCTGCTCCCGACGTCGTCGACGATCGTCAATTTGCGGTTACCTATCTACAGAATAAATAAATGTACCTTGAGATGTAAAAACATTAATCGAAACAGATTAAACATTAATTAAAAAAAATTCCCAAATAAATGAAGTTGATTCTTATACCCGTTTAAATATTCAAGATAATATTTGAAAATGTTTGAAATAATATATGAAAATATTAATAAAAATGATTAAATTAAAAATAAACCTTTTTAGAGATCTAGTCACTCATTCCTCAACTGGAAAGCAGTCCGGCCGGCGTTTGCGAACGAAACCACCGAAAAAGCAATTGGACCCCAAATTAGTAGACGATATTGTCAACACCGTCGCTGAAAGGTGCAATGTTCCTAAAAGGATTGTTAGGTTGGTATTCATATTTTAATCCCATAACTTTTGTACCTTTTAACTTTTTAATTTTTAGATATTTTATTTAAAAAATGAAATATTTTTGTATCATAGCATCTAATAGAAGTTCAGATAACATAAAACTAATTATTGGAAGTAATTAAGTAAATGACAAAATATGTTTTTGTAGTCCGGAAACTAAGTGTTAAAAAAATTACAGGAGCTCCATTACGACGAAATGCTCAGACGAAGCAAAGTTATATAGAAATCGTCAACGGTTCAGAAAAAATCACGAACAACAAAACCGAGAGAACGTCCCGCCATCTTCTGCGTCTTCTGTTTGAGATTAAGGAGACAAAGATCTTATATCAATTTGTATCATTTATTAATCAATAAAAATATGTAATTACTTTTAAATAATGTATATTTTATAGCTTTTTTTTGACAAAATAATGAATCAAGTACAAATTTAAAATTAAAATGAACCTTAATTTAAACCAAAAAGCCGCTGTTAACTGTAGCTATAGATATGAAAATAAAGCATACATACACGGTATCTTAGTTTTTTTTTCTCATAAATATAACAGCATCGAAATAACCCAATGAAAACATGTAAAGTTTAATCTAAGATCGAGGGTACACATTTGAACATTTGTATTTTAATTTTAAATTAAATTTAAATTTTAACATGTAGTAGCAGGGTCAAGTAGGTACATACCACTGAGTTTTCATGTTTAATTTGTGTCAGTCGTTCGTGACTGTCAACCATTGTAAGCAGTGTGATGGATTAATCTTAAAACTTTCTCTCTACAAAAAGAGTCGTACGTACTTAGTTACTTAACTCAAAATAATATCCAAATTTTAATAAAGACGAGAGGATTCAAAGAATTCGATTCATACAAAATTTTCATGTCATATAAACTTCATTCATTGGATATTTATTTTGTGATTAGTAATTTTAGTATCGTCTATTTTAAGTTAGTTATCATAAAACTAAATCGTTTTTGAATTAATTTACAAATTTTAGCTTTTAAAATTGTTGCAGTTCGTACCGCAAGTACAAGTACAATATGAATAAAATTATACCTTTACAATTTTACCTATATTTTTACATTTGCCCTCCATAGATTGGCGACATTTTGAGGCTGCAAAAATGTTCAATTAGTAAGTTACAATAATAATCAATGAATCGGTAATCTAAAGTTATAGTCAGACATCATCATTATATAAATACAATAAAAAGCAACAGATATATTAAAATATATCACAAAATAATTAATATTTCCATTTACAGTTGAAACGAGTGCTGCAAATAAAATACAGTTTTCCAAAAAATAGGGAAATTAGAATTGTACAATATCTCATAAAATATATAAAATGGATGTTGGTGGTATATCTGTTTGATATTGATGGATCAGCATAATTTTGACACATTTCCTTTTTTTACATAGAAGGCCATTCTATTATGCATTTTTATACTTCTTTGCTAAATGGCGTTGCAGAGCATCGAATGCTATGCCACTTAACCGATTCCCATGCGATTCATCCATTTATTTATTCCTAGGGGGGTTCCCGGGGTATAGAGTACCATACCAGACCCAGCGGCGCTTACGGTTGTGGGAGAAGATGCGTATAGCTTATAGGTGCCTCTCAGCGGTCTTCTTCGGCGGAACGGTTCAGCGAAGGTACTCGCCTCACCCTCCCGTTCCGCGGCCTCTTTCTGCAAGCATGACACTCGCAGAATGAGACCATCTCCATCTAATTTGACACATTTACGTACTTTTTTTACATGGAAGATTTTTTATACTTCGTCACTAGATGACGTTGCAGAAGATCGAATTCTACGCCGTTCAACCGAATTCCATCGAATTATTGTATATGTATATATATAAGAAGACCAAATGACTGCCTAGATTTGGAAGCTTAATATTTAAGTTAAATAAAAATATTGTTAATCATAAATACTGTGAAAAAAAATAATATATATACAGGGTTACAGGGTAATATGTCACGATCCTTTTAAAGGGTTATAGTTCAGGACAATAGCTATCAAATGACCCCCAAAATGCTTATGCAAAAGTGTATCGTTTTCGAGTTATTAATTTTTTAATATTTTTTTTATTTAAAGGATGTTTAAGATTCTAAAATTCAATAAAAAAAAAAATCAACGTATTTTCCCTATTTTTTTTTTGTATTTCTTGCTAGGGTACATCCTAGTTAATAATAACAAGTTATAAAACAAAAACAATCTTCAAGCATTTTTAAATTACAGATCCAAAACTGTACAACTTTTCGATTTTTAATTTTGATTCTTTAAGTTACTCGCATTTTTTTTTTAAAAATCACTACGGCTCTTATCGTGCGGATCATTTTAAAAACATCTGCGTTTCCTTAGCTATCCATCAGTACATAAAAAGTAAAGTAACAATCATAAACTCAGGAGAAAATTAGATAACAAAGAGACCAGGTAGGAAATTCTAAGAAATGCTATTGTTAAGAAATTAAATCTGGATCAAAGACAAAAGGACCTCAATGCAAAGTAGTTAAAGATTATTTTTAATTCGCTCCCTTTACTCTACCCCAACCCCAGAACATTTCATTATTTTTAGCAAAATATGGGAGGCTATATCTACTGGCCATGTAAAGTGTCAACTATTAAATCTTAACCCGTTACCGGTGACTCCTGAGGATAACACTTCACGTTGAAGAACTACTTATAAGCCTATTCCAACCACAAAAGGAATAAACTCAAATAAGCAACAAATGAACCCAGATAAGACACCGACCATTGGTCACCGATATCAATTGACGCGATAACATTGGTTTAAATCTTGAGTAATCTATGATATTCACTATGGAAAAATGTAAATGTTTTAGACAGAGATAGAATTATCAAATCTTTTGTCCCTTATCGCGTAATCAGTTTTATCAAGGTCGGCTTCTCAAAAAGCGAAACAAACTTGATAGTTGGTGCGTTAATTGTGTTCATTGTTCAATTTTTACTTATTTTTTTGTTAGAAAACGATTCTAACCAAGTGAAAGAAAAAGATAATACAATAGTGTATTATTTCATGTTAAAGCGATAGCAAAAAGAAAATTGTCAGAAAGCTCCTAGTTCTCTTCATCTTTGACATCTATAATGCATTATCATTCATATGTATTGTTATATGTATGTGTATATGTATATATTAGTCATACATATATATACTACTCAATGTGGTGGGCAAAAAGTTTTTAAATAAATAAATAAATAAAATTGCCGGCGTATGATTTCACGCGTAAGTACAACGGTTTTGTCCATAAATATAATTTCTTAGTGATGATTATTTATGCCATAGCATGACGGAACCTTATGTCGCATCAAAATCCTGAAGATAAAAGGATTTTCTAGTTTTTATCATTCATAATAATTATTATTATTTATCCGTGCAGTGACGGAGAAAGAATACATTTCACTGCCCCTTTCCCATGGGTGTCGTAAGAGGCGACTAAGGGATATCTGAGCGACCATCTGCTCATCTGGTGGTAGGATGATAAACATCCGCCTGGCTTGTTACCACCGTACGCATGGTGAAAATCTCGTGAAGTGGCTTGCAGCCGCGTTTCGAGGTCAGCCAGCGTACAGCCAGTGCCCGAGCGAGCATTGCCGCGATGGGTGTTGGTCCAGCGGAGACGGCTGCTGAACCAATGCCGGGGGAAACTGTATTGCCCTGCCGGACAGGGAGACCCGAAGAAACGGCTATTCCGCTGGCCGCCCGTGGCATAGTACAGGGGCCCGAGCGTGCCTAACCAGCACGCGAGGCTGCCCCACCAGGCCACGCATAATCTCGGGGTGGACCGTCGTGCCGGTTGGTGACCGGAAAGTGGGGTCCCGGCGGCCACTTACGGGGGGGCTCGGGGGCCCTTCTGTTCGGCGGGTCAGTGTAGTTTCCCTTTTGGCAACCACTTGGGGAAACACCCCTTCCAAACTTTGCCCATCTCTATCGTGGTAATACGTCGCTCGCTTCACGTCTCTTTTCCACTCTTTTTTCCCATATGGTAGGGCATCAAAACAGGAATAACGGTCGTACAGCGGTGCACACCCCCACCATACCCACGCTTTTTGAGGTCGAGTTTACTAACATCCGTGGACTCCACGCTAACCTCAACGCTGTCCAACACCATCTCGAGACAGCACGGCCAGCAATGTTGTTTCTAACGGAGACACAAATACTCCGTCCTGCCGATACCAGCTACCTTAATTATCCCGGCTACATGCTTGAAGAAGCCTTCAAAGCGAAAGCCGGGGTATGCTTGTTCGTCAGGACGGATGTTTGCTGTCACCGACTGCGCTGCTTGGAGGACCCCTCCTTCTCCATGTTGGTGGTACGTGTGGATCTGATTCGTCAGAGTCGGGTCTACGTGTGCCTCTACAGATCCCACAATGATGACTGGGAGACAAGCCGGTTATTTGACCATCTTAGTCGGGTGGCAGATGCTGCGCAAGAGCAGTTTCCTAACGCGGAATTGGTGTTTTTGGGGGATTTTAATGCTCACCATGAATCATGGTTGAAATCCCGCAAAACTGACCACTGACTGGACCTGTGACTGGAAGGACTGCTCATGCTTTTGCTCTCACACATGACTTGACCCAACTGGTTGGTCCAATTCCATCGCGCACAAAGAAATTTGGCAACTCCTTTCTTTGTCACACTTCCAAGAAATGGAATTCCTTACCAGCTCGCGTATTCCCCTCCTCTTACGACCCGGGTTCCTTCAAACGAGGCGTGAAGAGGCATCTTGCGGGCCGGCAAGGCGAGGGCGGCTAGTGCAGAACCTTCTTCCCGACTATACTGGCCGTCCTCGCGTTTGGACTCTACTACCACTTAACATCAGGTGGAGTAGAGTCATTTGCCTTCCCGGCAAATATAAAAAAAAAAAAAGCCTACCAGGATCCCAGACATTGATGGGCAAGCGCCTTCTCTACTGGACCTTCTGCTGACTTCTCACGCGGTGGAATATCAGGTTGTGGTTCAAGCTCCACTTGGTTCTTCGGATCACAGCCTCATTTCTACCAAAGTGCCACAGGCCAAGCTGCCGCCACCAACGGTAGGTAAACGTCGCGTTTGGCACTACAAGTCGGCAGATTGGGACGGTATGCGCGATTACTATGCGTCAGTCCCTTGGAAGGAACGTTGCTTCAGTGGGAATGACCCGACAGCTAGTGCCGCTGCTGTTGCTGGCGACATCATGTTGGGAATGGAATACTACATTCCTAGCTCAGATCTCGACAGTAGGGGTGCGCGTAACTGTTAGTTCACTGCAAGCAGGCGGCATATCGCGAGTGGATCAATGGCTGCATTAGCGGGTCATCTAACATTGACTCACTGAAAGACACACGACACACGATGCCTGACATCAAAATCAGGCAGCGTGATGTGCGTGCGGAGCTGCAATCACTTGATGTACGGAAAGCTAGCGGTCCCGATGGAATACCAGCCATAGCGCTGAAGAAGTGCGCGGCGGAGCTGTCTCCCGTGTTAACGCGCCTGAAGAAGAGCTAATGTGCAAGCGGTTCCCAAAAAAGGGGATCGGTCTGACCCGACAAATTATCGGCCAATAGCTATTACCTCAGTACTTTGTAAGGTGAGGGAACGGATTCTTAACAACCAACTGATCCATTACCTAGAAGATCACTGTTTAATTAATGATCGTCAGTACGGATTTCGACCAAAACGGTCTACAGGTGATCTTATAGCGTACGTAACACACCTCTGGGGTGAAACTATCGACAAGCATGGGGAATCGTTGGCTGTCAGCCTCGATATCTCCAAGGCTTTCGACAGGGTCTGGCACAGAAATCTTCTCTCCAAGCTGCCGGCATATGGTCTGCCTGCTCAGCTTTGCACCTGGATTGCCAGCTTCCTACACAAGCGCAGCCTTCGTGTTTTACTTGATGGTTGCGCCTCACAATTCCATGTAGTGAATGCTGGGGTCCCCCAGGGATCTGTGCTATCTCCCACTCTCTTTCTTTTGCATATCAATAATATGCTCTCTCTCGGGAACATTCATTGCTATGCAGACGATAGTACAGTGCATGGTGGATACCACGGACGCGCAGTGGCTGGGCGAGCGGAAATTAAGGAGAGGCGGGAGGATCTTGTCATTGAACTCAAAAGGACGTTAGAGCTTATCGCCAAATGGGGCTCAGATAATCTTGTTGAGTTTAATGCCAAGAAAACACAGGTATGCGCTCTCACAGCAAAAAAGTCACCATTTTCCCCTCTTCCCTCCCTCTGTGGCACTCTGCTGGTGATACAAAGCAAAATCGCCATGCTGGGGATGGACGTTCGCTGCGACCTTAGTCCAAGGGATTACATCGAGGCTGTGATAAAAACAGCTTCACGGAAACTCGGAGTTCTGAACAAGGTGCGGCGTTTTTTCACGCCACAACAACTGTGCCTGCTGTACAAAATACAGGTACGGTCTTGCGTTGAATATTGCTCGCACCTTTGGGATGGCTCCGCTAAGTATCTACTTGAGGCCTTGGATCGGTTGCAGCGACGTGCGGTCCGCATTATTGGCGACGTAAAGGTCACTAACACCCTCGAGCCTTTACAATTGCGTCGAGAGATAGCAGCGTTGAGCGCTTTCTATCGACTGTATCACGGCGAGTGTTCCGAGGAATTATTCTCCCTAATTCCTACTTCCCCCTTCCTTCACAAGTCTACGCGTGCTGGTTTTCGATGTCACCGACTAACTGTGACATCAATTCCATCGCGCACAAAGAAATTTGGCAACTCCTTTCTTTGTCGCACCTCAAAAAAATGGCATTCCTTACCAGCTCACGTATTCCCCTCCGCTTACGACCCGGGTTCCTTCAAACGCGGCGTGAAGAGGCATCTTGCGGGCCGGCAAGGCGAGGGAGGCTAGTGCAGAACCTTCTTCCCGACTGTACTGGCCGTCCTCGCATTTGGACTCTACTACCACTTAACATCAGGTGGAGTAGAGTCATTTGCCCTCCCGGCAAATATTAAAAAAAAAATGTAAGTGCTGGCAGCGTCAGTTAATAAAATGTCCCGATTTTCGATTAAAATTGCGACTCGTTGACAATGTAAGCAAATAATTACGGAGTCAAATAGTAGCCTAAAGGGCTTCGTTATCTCAATTTCAGCCTTTTACCGTCCACTGCTGGACGAAAGCCTCCCCCATAGAACGCCAACCATCCCGATCTTGGGCAGTCCGCATCCATCCCGTGCCCGCCACCTTCTTCAAATCGTCGGTCCATCTTGTCACAGGGCGCCCTACACTACGTTTGCCTAAGCGCGGTCTCCACTCTAACACGTGTCGGCTCCATCGGCCATCAAGGGAGACATGACCAGCCCACTTCCACTTCAGCGAGCTAATTCTACGCGCGATGTCGGTGACTTAAGCTCTCTGGCGAATGTCCTTATTTCGGATTCTATCGCCCAGAGAAACCCCAAGCATCGCGCGTTCCATCGCTCGCTGAGCGACCTTAAATTTCTCTGCAGGAATTGGAAGAGATGCTAAACAACCTGAGCGATTCTTCAAGACGAGTAGGTCTCGGGATGAACATTAAAAAGACCAAAATCATGGCAAACCAACATATATCCCCGGGACCAGTGGTCGTAAATGGCTCTCCACTTGAAGTTGTGCAGGGATATATCTACCTGCGCAAACTAAACAACTTGGCCGGCACAACTTTGAAAAGGAGGCTAAAAGAGGAATACGTTTGGGCTGGGCGGCATTCGGGAAATTGCGTCATATTTTTGAATCGTCGATCCCACAGTCGCTTAAGACCAGGGTCTTTAATCGTCCGTCCGTCCTACCTGTAATGACTACGGTGCTGAAACGTGGACACTCATCGTAGGACTGGTCCACAAATTTAAGGTCGCTCAGCGAGCGATGGAACGCGCGATGCTTGGGGTTTCTCTGGGCGATAGAATCCGAAATGAGGACATTCGCCAGAGAACTAAAGTCACCGACATCGCGCGGAGAATTAGCTCGCTGAAGTGGAAGTGGGCTGGTCATGTCTCCAGACGCATTGATGGCCGATGGAGCCGACACGTGTTAGAGTGGAGACCGCGCTTAGGCAAATGTAGTGTAGGGCGCCCTGTGACAAGATGGACCGACGATTTGAAGAAGGTGGCGGGCACGGGATGGATGCGGACTGCCCAAGATCGGGATGGTTGGCGTTCTATGGGGGAGGCTTTCGTCCAGCAGTGGACGGCAAAAGGCTGAATATAAGTGTGGATTTGTATGGTTATACCGCCACAATTTCAATCGCCAGAGCCTCGTTCGTTGATTAGCAGGATGTACCACGAGCAGGTGAGGTTGACGGTAGGGAGCCTAGGTTGCCAATATTATTTAACATTCTTCCTGAATTTATTATATTATGCATTCCAAGTCAAGAGGTTAACATAGAATATATGTGGCAAACATGATTTATAAATAATTTAATTCAATGTTTTAAATTACAAACATCTGAGGAGAATGCTAATTCAGTACCATATAAATATGTTGAAATAATATTGATAACGAAAAGAAAAAAAAAATTAATTAAAGAAAATAAAAATAAATATTAAAAAGTAAAATTTAATAATCTATTTTGTTTTAATTAATTCTAAAATTAGGCAGATGAGCTTATTTTTTTATGATCTATAAAACGGCAAAAATTAATTAATTAGTGGTATCTGCAGAAATGATTTTTAAAAGTTTTTTCAATTTTTTAAAGTTTCGAATTCTTAAATTCTTTTCGGGAGCGACTGATCGACGCGTGACGTCACATCGCCCAACGTCGCTCGCTAGCTCATATAATTTCGTCTGTATTTTCGCGTTATTCTTGATTTTATTTATGTTTCGGTTAGTATAAAAAAAAACTCATATATTTATTTTACAGTACTATGGTATTAATTCAACGAATAGAACTCATGAATACTTTTTCGTGGTTAGAATAGGCTATCGGTAGATGGGGTGCATGTCAGTCACCTCCACGTGGTGCACCCTGGGCAACGGGGTCGACCAGCAATCCGACGTTTTTTCCGGAATGCTTGTCGACCGCGGATGAGACTGACGCGGCGGAAGTGTCACGGGCTGCTCCTGGTACTTCTCTGTCGCAGCAGAGTGGACTAGCGAGCGGCTTCGTGGCAATTAGGTGGACTCCGGGGTCCTTTGGACTGCCGGAGCGAGGAGGAGTTGGTCTCCGGTGTCCTTTCGGGCAGCCGGAGACAGGAGTAGAGTAAAAGGAGGAGGGAGAGGCGGGTTCGCCCAGTTTCAGTGTCGTTGCTGGGTGGACAGACCGTAAAAAGTCACCGCCTCTCAAACTCGTTTCCCCATCCAGTCGTCAGCCTGCGGTGGGACCGAGGGTCTGGCCTTCACCGGCTGGGCCAAGAGGAGACAACCTCAATAAAAAACACCCGGTGGGTCGCTAACCCATAGCGACGGCCGCTGGCGGGGTCGCGGTGGTGAGCTAACGCGTTCCCGTAACCCCGCCGCCTGCGGTGAGACGGAAACGGGGAGGTTTTAGTGGGTAGGACGGTGGCCTTCTGCCCCGTGAGTCCCACATAACCGTCCCGGTCGTGGACCGGGCGGTAGTGTAAGAAGTGAAACTTAATATATATAATATTTCATTACACATGATGAAACACATGAGACAATACGCAACCGACGCGTTTCTCAAATGTTTTATATCTAATAATAATTGAAGTAAAATATCATTAGAATATTATAACAACGATTCTATTACTGGCTGTACTATACTATATTTATACCTAATATTCAAGCGAGCCACTAAGTTTTATGTAGGTGAATCATATAAGTGTAAAAACGACCTATATATGTTCTCTAAGCCTAAATTTATTTAACTGTGACAAGACTTAGTTATTAAGATTTATAAAATCTCGTATATTTTAGGAATATTATAAAATTGTAAGAAAATCGTACATCGATATCGAGATCGTATATCGAATGATCGTGTCGTAGTCGTGCATTTTTGAAGCATTTATTTTTCGGCAGAAGTTATCTCACATTAATCAATACGGTTTTTTTAATCTTCGCTATATCCTCGTATATAAAATATATAAATAGACTACCTATGTTTAATATATACCTACCAATATAAAGTTGTATAAGTATTAAGTATGTATACTACATACATATATATCGACATATAACAAATGAGCTTAAAAATTAAAAGAAAGATTTTCTGCGAAATCGTTAACAATATTATTTAGTCATGCATTGATTGTGTGTAAAAAGTTAGCTCGCCGGGAAAGAAAACGTAAACCTTAAAGCCCACGATAATAGTTTTACACATACACCTTCCATGTACAGACAGCGATATAGTATAGGTATAGATTATATGATTTTCAACTACCGACATGCTCTATACGTAACTAACCTTTCGATATTTATATATATATATATATATTACAAGATATATGTTTTGATTGATTATAAAATGAGCTGCACTACCGCCATCGATTCATTGTGATTTCGGTGGTCGTTGCGGCAAGCAGGAAGTGCGTTGATTCATTGTTCGTAAAAGTGCTTTATCGTTGTTTTTTTTTTTTTTTTATATTTCCCGGGTGGGCAAATGACTCTACTCCACCTGATGTTAAGTGGTAGTAGAGTCCAAACGCGAGGACGGCCAGTACAGTCGGGAAGAAGATTCTGCACTAGCCGCCCTCGCCTTGCCGGCCCGCAAGATGCCTCTTCACGCCTCGTAAAGAGACGTGAAGCGAGCGACGTATTGCCACGATAGGGATGGGCAAAGTGTGGAGGCGTGTTTCCCCCGGCATTGGTTCAGCAGCCGTCTCCACTGGACCAACACCCATCGCGGCAATGCTCGCTCGGGCACTGGCTGTACGCTGGCTGACCTCGAAACGCGGCTGCAAGCCACTTCACGAGATTTTCACCATGCGTACGGTGGTAACAAGCCAGGCGGATGTTTATCATCCTACCACCAGATGATATCCCTTAGTCGCCTCTTACGACACCCATGGGAAAGGGGCAGTGAAATGTATTCTTTCTCCGTCACTGCACGGATATTGTTGTAATTAGTCTTTATATGAATATATGTGATTTGAAGTGTAAATGAAGTGATAATTTACAAGAGTAAGTTATTTTTGTTTCAAGTAAGAATAAATAAATGTAATTACGTAGGGTACTCGTATTTTTTTTTTTCTTTATTTTCATTTTTGAACCTAAATTCAGAAGTGGGATAAAGAACTAGTTTTGTGATTGTTTGTTTAATTACATTGACAATGCCTCGCGATAGCAATGAATCGTCGCACCGTTCTCGCGGTAGTTTATGGCGTGTAATAACTCCATACGACAAACGCGATAGGTCACGTCATCGTAATCGCAGTGCTACTCTGATCGTAACAACCGCCGCTGGCGACGTCGTCGTCAGACGCGTTCACGTTCTCGCGAACGCCGAAATCACGATTCGCACTCACCCGCATATTCTCGTTCTGTCCGTAACGATAGATTGCAACTTACGCTCGATGCTATTTTAAGAAAGTTAAGTCCCACCGATAATAATGAACCTCGCGATCTACCTAATAATACGAGTGGTAATCTGGTCAATCATACTAATACGTTACCGAATAACTCTAATGTGATTAATGTTAATATTGACAAAGAAATCGATCAGGCTATAAATAACCAAAGTGCCGCGTATCCGTCCGTTCTCGTTACGCCTCGTAGCAATGTTTCACACCAAGCACGTTTGGTGGAGGGCTCATCAAGTCACGGCGATAACGTTCGTAGTCGGGAAGTCGGTTCGTCGGAGCTAATAGAGGCCCTAAAGATGTTACAACCCGTTAGGTCAAACAATTATTTTATATCTAATTTTGATCCCACCGTCAACAATATTGACATATGGTGCGATGAAGTAGACCGCGCTTGTCTCGCTAACGGTTTTTCGGACGGTGAGTGCCTCTCGAGAGTAACTTCATGTCTTAAAGGGGACGCGCGTGTATGGCTTTCGGAATGGATAACGAATGATCGTACATGGTCAAATTTTAAAAAGGAACTTAGACCTCTCTGTCCGCAGCGCTTAGATTACGCAAACATCCTTTATGACGTTATGAGCTTAAAATCTGGTCAATATGTAACCTATGCTGAATATGCGCGAAGAACCCTACTTCGATTACGTGTAATTAATGGTTTGAGCGATGAGTTGCGTACGTCAATTGTTATACGCGGAATAGAAGATGCCCAAGTACGGGCGGCAGCTACAAATGCACACTTAACAGTCGATAATATAGTGTCGTTTTTATCTATATATGTAAAGACGGTTAAAAATAAATCAGATGCGCGAAACAGTAACGGTCATCCGCTCAAACGATTGAATTCAAACGTTAATAGGCAAGGCGTTGCTAGGTGTTTTAAGTGCGGATTACGTGGTCATTTTGAACGCTCGTGTAGACGCGCAAATGTAGACGCGAGTCAAGTATCAAGTGGGAATTTTAGAGATCGAGTACTTAGGACGTTTAATTAGTGAGGGTCAGGTTAAGCCGAGACCCCGTAAGGTAGAAGCACTTACGAGATCTTCCCCTCCTCAGAATGTTAAGCAAGTCAGACAGCTTCTTGGCCTTGCAGGATATTTCCGCAAGTATATAAGGAATTACGCAACTAAAACGGCTAGTCTTACACATTTAATTAAAAAGGGTGTTAAATTTAATTGGGGACCAGAACAGGAACAGGTACGATTAGATTTGATTCAAGCACTTACTAACGCTCCCGTCCTAGCCATTTTTAATCCCAAGTTCAAAACTGAAGTCCATACCGACGCTAGTAGTGCAGGCTATGGGGCTATTCTTTTACAAATTCACGCTGATGATAGTAGGCACGTCGTAGAATACTTTAGTAAGGTTACACAAAACGCTGAGTCCAGATATCATTCCTATGAGCTGGAAACCCTAGCAGTCGTGAAAGCTTTACAGCACTTTCGACACTATCTCATCGGTTTGCAATTCAAGTTGGTCACTGACTGCAATGCTCTCAAGTCTACGGAGCGAAAGAAAGACTTGCTGCCTCGTGTGGCTCGATGGTGGTTATACCTCCAAGATTTCGATTTTGTAATAGAGTATAGGCAGGGTGTGATGATGACACACGTCGATTATTTGAGCCGCAACCCTCCAGCTGTTGTTAACCAAATATCACGTCCTCAGAATTTGGCACAAATCTCTCAGTCCGCTGATAATGAGGTTCAAACTTTGATGGTAAAGCTGCAGGAAGGAAGGTTGGATTCTAACCGGTATGTAGTTCGAAAGGGGTTGCTTTGCTACAGACATAGTCAGACGGGTGAGGAGGCTAGGTTCTTGTGCTTTATTCCTAAGGGCCATAGGTTGAGCCTACTTAGTCTATTTCACGACGAACATCAGCATATAAATGCCGAAAAAACCTTGGATCTAACACAAAGACATTTTTGTTTCCCTGGTATGCGCAGCTTTGTACGAAAGTACATAGCCCACTGTATAATATGTGTTTCAAAGAAACGTATACCCCGTCAACCACTACAACAAATAACCTCGTGGCAAAAACCGTCGGAACCTTTTGATACGATTCACATTGATGCTTTAGGCCCTTTACCGATTTCAAAAAATTACAAGTTTATATTAATTGTTGTGGACGCATTTACAAAGTTTTGTCTGCTCTATCCTATTCAGCGCCAAGATGCGCTGGAACTGAAGGCATGTCTTACTAATACAATTGCTCTTTTTGGGGCTCCGAAATTATTGATCACAGATCGAGGACGCATGTTCGAGTCCCGTGAATTTTCAAGTTGGATACTGCAGCTGGGCTCATCAATACACTACATCACCCCAGAAATGCATCACGCGAATGGCCAGGTTGAGAGGTATGTCTCCTCAACATGTTACGCGTGGAAGCGGACCTCAACCCAGCCTGGTCAGATACCTTGTGGAGACTTCAATTAACGTTGAACATTACGCGTCAGAAAACCACGCAGTCATCTCCCCTGAAACTGCTGGTAGGTATGGAAGGAGCAACACCTTTAATACGCTCTGTTGTTCGCGATTTAGCTATCGATGGTACGCGACCAAATAGAGAATCGTGGCGAGACATGTGTAGAGCTAGAGCTAGTGAGTTATTGGATAGCAACCAACAGAGGCAAGATGACCGTGTTAATCAGAATCGACAGTAATTCGGATGACGTGTATTATTTGTGTGGTACCTGAATTACGATGTAATTCGAATGACGTGTATAATTTTTGTGATACCTGAATTACGATGTAATTTGGAAGACATGAATTATTTCTGTGATACCCGAATTACGATGTAATTCGGATGACATGTATTATGTTTCTGATACCTGAATCAATGTTTAATTCGGAAGACATGTTTTTATGTATGTGTAACTCGGAACATGTGTAAAGCATAATGACTTCCGAGTTAACTCATACAACGGATATAAAGTATACGGTCGCGATATTTGTATGGCATACAATGGCGCCTTGTGTGTCGTGCGGGTATCGGGACGGTATATGTCACTAAAATATTTAAGTAACATAAAAGATTTTTATATGATTCATAATCCGCAGATGACGATGATGATGAGGGAGAACAGGACAATTCAACGCCTGGAACTAGCCAAGGTTTGTCAATGCCACAACTTGACTGTGAGGATGTTGATATGCCACAAGACAACTCGGAAGGGTGTTCATCAAACGTCATCGAGGACGACTCCACGTCAGGAGAGGCCGTATAAGATATGTTTTGATTGACTATAAAATGAGCTGCACTACCGCCATCGATTCATTGTGATTTCGGTGGTCGTTGCGGCAAGTAGGAAGTGCGTTGATTCATTATTCGTAAAAGTGCTTTATCGTTGTAATTAGTCTTTATATGAATATATGTGATTTGAAGTATAAATGAAGTGATAATTTATAAGAGTAAGTTATTTTTGTTTCAAGTAAGAATAAATAAATGTAATTACGTAGGGTACTCGTATAATTTTTTTTATTTTTCTTTATTTTCATTTTTGAATATATATATATATATATATATATATATCTTGTTCTCATATGATTACGTACATTTTCAGACAAAAAACATGATGTTCAAGAGTTGGGAGTGATGTTGGAAAGACAAGACCATCAAGTCAAAACGGGTTCAATGGTGAGTGTAAGATTATTAATTTTTACAGGGAATAATTATTTATATATGTAGTTATTATTTCTCCGTCAGTTTGTATTTATTTACATTAATTATAAAACTATTTGCTCCTACGAATTATCCTCTTTAGGCGTAAGCCAAGATAGTGGTCACTTCAGACGGCGGCCATAAGATTTGATCCGTCTGTTTGTTTAAATTATATTGTTTGAAGAAAAATATTTTACGTAATTTTGTATACATATAAATCAAACAAAACTTAGCTAATTTAAAAATACTATCTTACCTTACATTACTTATATTTTACCTTTACTTCTTATAAATCTCGTTGTTTGAATGTAATTGATGTAATAGCCAAATATAGAACAAATATTTAGCTATATTTCAAGCATACATATGGATAAAACACTTAGTTCGAAATTTATACTTTGTTTAATTTTATATGTAACTATAAAACTAAAACCAAACCTCAAAACAAATGATAAAAAAATAAGAATTTATTTTTACATTATTTTTATGAGGGCTCATATGCCCAGAGGTTATATATAGCTAACGATCACTTTTTTACGCTAATAAACCTTTTTAGTTAAATTTAAATTAACATTTTATGATCTTCAATAACTAAACCAAGTTCGCCTACATGACATAAGTGACATGAAAGATTAAGGATTCCGTGCTAATTTTAGAACAATGTTTAGCATTGCAGTTGAAAAGTCGATGATCCTGACTAAATTCAAGTTTTGCGCTTTTGTTGGTTCATAATAATTTAATCCAAAAGCGTAGATTTTGGACGAAATTCTCATTTACGTGAGGCTGTATGATCAGAATTAATTAAATCACGAGTATTTAGATCAGGCCTGTTATGAGACCAGCAGCAATCTTCTTGGACATATTATATACGCAGGTTGTTTGGTTTCAGCAGCAATGCGGCTATTTATAGGTCCTGGTCGGTCCGGCAAAATTTGTATGTAAATTCCCAAGGAAGAAGATCGTTGATATTTATTTATATTTAGAACGTTGTGCGAACTAGTCGCTTTTAAACAGGGCCCCCAAATAATATTGTCACCTCATTTAGAAACAATGCGTCCAACGTGGCTTCTTTCTACAAGCGGATATACTACCCGCTTTACCCGCTTTTAGTTTTTAATTTCCAGATACCTGCAAATAAAAATGTAATAGCCAACTATTTTCGATATAAAGTACAGTGAATTACGATTTAATATAATAATGATAAACATTACGACAGCTTACGCTGTTTTGGATTATATTGCGTTTTTTTTATAATTTTGAAATATTTTAGTGAAAATGAAATTAAAAAGTTTTTTGTTTTACCTTGAAAACTTTCATCGCTAGGCGAGCCAGCCAACTGACGATGATTGGTCTGCCGCCGAGGTTCAGTACTGCATTCAAACATTTACAATTATGTCAATAGCTTAAACGGTTATAAAACGGTCGTATATCCGCTTTGGGCTACCTTCCCCTATATATTACGTATTCCCCTTTGGCAATTAATTGCAATTGAATGTTCTTACGTGACTTAAGTCAGTCGTCATGGGTTTACTCTTAAGCCATTTAAGTCATATATAACAAAATATTCTATTAATTTTCAGCTGCTAATCAATCATTACCCATGCCAAGTCGGAGCGCACCAAGTATGTTAACTCAATTTGACGATGAAATTAATTCCAGTGACAGCTATACCAACCAAGAGGTAATACACACTTGCATTTAATGTAAAATTGAATATGAAATTCATTCTTAAAAAATAATGAAATTAAAACATTTAAAAAAAATGTATGAAATTAACTTTTTTTTTACAGATGAACCTCGATTTTACTAAATCCACGAGTAAATATAACCAGAACAAATGCGCAGAGTCGATAATTAATGGCCAAATAAGTCAATTATCGAACAACCAATCTGTAATACGTAACCGTAGATCAGTTGTCAGCAGTACTCCTCTACCCGGTACGAACGCTCAGAATCCTAAAATGAAATTCGATCAAGGGACGCAGATCGACCCTGTTCTCGATCAACCTTCAATGAAGAATTCAGTAAAACTGGAAACGCAAATTAAACGCTTGTACGGGCAGTTCCTGGCTTTGATATCTAATGTTGAAATAAATGAAAGTCAATCAATAATGGATAGGACATCTGAAGATCGAAGACTAGATGAGAATGTAGAGATTTTAGAAAATCGTCAAAATACGTCAAGTGATTGATGATTCATGTTAATCTTTGAAAATATTAATAAAAATGATTAAATTAAAAATAAACCTTTTTAGAAATCTAGCCACTAATTCCTTAACTGGAAAGCAGTCACCGAAGTTTGCGAGCAAACCACCGAAAAAGCAATTGGACCACAAAATAATAGACGATATTGTCAACACCGTCGCTACCGATATTGTCAAAGGTGCAATGTGCCTAAAAGAATTATTAGGTTGGTATTCATATTTTAATCCCATAACTTTTGTGCCTTTTAACTTTTTAATATTTAGATATTTTATTAAAAAAATTAAATATTTTTGCATTATTACATCCAACAAAAGTTCAGATAACATGAAACTAATTCTTAGAAGTAATTAAGTAAATGACAAAATATGTTTTTGTAGTCCGGAGACTTAGTGTTAAAAAAATTACAGGAGCTCCATTACGACGAAATGTTGCGACGAAGCAAAATTATATAGAAATCGTCAACGGTTCAGAAAAAAAGCGCGGACAACAAAACCGAGAGAACGTCCCGCCATCTTCTGCGTCATGTCTTTGAGATTAAGGAGACAAAAAACTAATATCAATTTGAACCATTTATAAATCAATAAAAATATGTAATTACTTTAAATAATGCATACTTTATAAATGACATGACCAAAAAACCGCGGTTAAATGTAATAAATAGATATGAAAATAAAGCATACATACACGGTATCCTAGTTTTTTTTTTTGCTCATAAATATAACAGCATCGAAATAACCCAATGGAAACATGTAAAGTTTAATCTAAGATCGAGGGTACACATTTGAACATTTGTAGTAGCAGGGTCAAGTAGGTACCTACCACTGAGTTTTCATGTTTAATTAGTGTCTGTCGTTTGCGACTGTCAACCATTGTAAAGCAGTGTGATGGATTAATCTTAAAACTTTCTCTCTATATAAAAAGTCGTACGTTAATTAACTCAAAGTAATATCAAAATTTTAATAAAGACGAGAGAGGATTAAAATAATTTGATTCATACAGAATTTACATGTCATATAAACTTCATTCATTGGATATTTATTTAGTGATTACTAATTTTAGAATCGTCTATTATATGTTAGTTATTATAAAACTAAATCTTATTTAATTTAATATAATTAATTTAATTTTTCACAATTCGTAACACTGACACAAGTATGATACGAATAAAATAATACCTTTACAATTTTAATTATATTTTTACAATACATTTTTTGCCCTCCATAGATTGGACACATATTTGAGGCCATAACAATGTTGGTTAAGATTTGCTTTTAGTAGGTACGCCCTAGTAAGCCTGTTATGAAGTTCGATGTAATAATCAGTAAGTTACAATAATAATCAATGCATCGGTAATCTAAAGTTATAGTCAGACGATCATCATTGTATAAATACAATTACTAGGTAATTAAATTTAAAATTACCTCGTGATGTAATAAAAAGCAAACTTAACAGAAACAAACTTAACAGTTGGTCTGTTTATTGTGTTCATTGTTCAATTTTTGCTTATTTTTTTGTTAGTAAACGATTCCAACCCAGTGAAAAGTCAGAGAAACAATCCTTATATCATATTAAAGATTATACAATGGTGCATTGTCGTTTTATTTCATGTTAAAGCGATAGCAAGTAGAAAATTGCCGGCGTGTGTTTTCATGCGTAAGAACGACGGTTTTATCCCTACATATAGAAACTCAGAGATGATTATTTATGCCATAGCATGACGTAACCTTATATTGCACTTAAATCCTGAAGATAATACGTTTTTCCAGTTTTTAACATTCATAACCTATAATTATTTATCATGTAAGTGCTGGCAGCTGGTAATACTGTTTTTAAGCAAGAAACAAGAAAAATGAATACAAATTGATATAAAATCAATATATCTTTACTTTAATGAAAGTTAGTTAACTTTACCTTACTACATTCTCTGTTACAGAACAACCTTCTCCACATCTTCAACCAGTTTGAACAGTGTCATTTACTAGAGCTGCGTCTAGTTTCTTTTTATCAGGTATGTCAGGAAAAGTCAAAGCCAAAGTCTTTATTCAATACTAGCTGACCCGGCAAACGTTGTTCTGCCATATAAATTATATCGACTGAATATTTTAGTTTTTAAATAAAAAGTAGCGAACGTATGGCAGTGTGTGGGGATGGGATCTATGACAGATAAAGGATAGGAGCGCTGTAGACGATAACCGCCGATAAAAACTAAACAACACCAACCATTCGTTTTCTTAATTCAATGTATTTCATTAATGTAATGGAAATGTTCATTGTTTGATTAAAAGTTAAATGTAAAATAAAAAAAGGAATATATTTATATCTTAAAGCAGTTAATTAATTTTGAAGAGCAATTGAGTTTACGATATTTTTTGTCAGTCCGTCTTTAGCCAACACAAATAAGCTTAATTGTTTGCCCACTCGAGAACATGCAACGTATACTTGTCCGTGTGATAAGCATGATTTGCCCAAATCTAAGGCACAAACGGACATCGTTTTGCCTTGCGACTTATCGATTGGCATTTTACATTATATGTATATATGCATGAAACACCGCCCTGCGAATTTTTCCATTCGTTTGTTTATTATTGTTTTCTTAGGTTATGTCTACGGATTTTGTGTGTGAGTGGTGGCTCATCGTACATTCGTCCCACATTATGAGACAGAGCTTTCAAAAAGGTGGTCCTTTATTTGTTTTCTTTATAAAATTGGTAAATGATCACCCCCATCCATATACATTGGCACTATAAAAATATTAACCATTCCTTGCATCGCGAATGCGCCACCAACCAACCTTGGGAACTAAATTGTCCCTTGTGCCGGTTACACAGTTACACTGGCTTCATCGGCCTTTAAGCCGGAACACAACAATACTAAATTTTGCTGTTTGGTAGTAGAATATTGGACAAACGTAGTACATACGGATGGAACATAATATTTGCGCTGGCTTTTTCGCTGTCGCATTGTTAGCCATCACTGTGATATTAATTTAAATTAATCCTTTTATAATTCCAGTGAGGCAACCGCGTCTTTTTATTGCCTTTCAATCGATTCGGTTATTAGCAACTAACAATTTCTATTAAAACAGACAAATTAAATTACTGCTAAATATATTTTTAAATATAGTTTAATATTTTACTCAAATCGAGTTGATTTATTTCTCACAAACTATTTAAACAAACATAGTATATTCAAAGGTGACGCTGCTAACAGAATTCAAATGGAATTAAGTTTTACTTATTGCTTTAAATAATTAAATTTGATTCAGAATAATGATATTATTTCTAAAGGATTTTATTTTGAATATTGTCAAAGTAATTTAAACCCTTTAACAAAAAATTAACCATCAAACATGTCTTTAAAAGTTTCAAGCTATCAGAACAGTCTACTATAAATTAAATATTGTAATAATTTCTCGATAAATAATGGTATTTAATTTTCTTTTTTTTTCTTTCGATAGTTCAAGATAGAAAGAAAGATAGAAATACATTATGTATTTTTATTGTTTAGTTTATCTTCTCATCAATAGATGGCGTTACATGTGTTTTACATCGCACTATATGAATGTTTTTTTTCAAAGTACTAAGTAAGTTTTATAAATTCATAATGAGAGAGAACAATTACACTAGCTGATATCTAATGTATACTTGAATTAATTTAAATGATTTATTATTTTATTTTTCAAGATTGCATTATTTACACTTGTTACAATTTCGGTTTCTTGACTCTCCTCCATAAAATTGCGATGAAGACACGATGTAAGTCCCGTGTAAATTAAAACAACAACAAAAAAAATGTACGATTGGGAAAGAAGAGACCCGGAGAGGAACGAAGTCTTTTGCGATATTTTTTCGTGTGCGAATGGACTTCAGGAACATCCTTGCTACTACGGATACGTGCCGATGAGCAAACCGTTCAATGGTGACATGCTAACACGCACATTTTCGTTATTTTGTTGGATTTGTTCGTCTTTTCTTTCTGCTCTATTATTACGCATACTTGATGCTTTATTAGTTTGACGGCCCAAATGTGCCCCCTTGCGTCTTGCTAGCATATATCAATGTTACACACACACACAGACACACAAATAGACCTAATTGTTATATTTACTGATAAAAACGGTATACCGATAATGTATTTGATCTTTTAGTATTTTATCTACCTTTTCAATATTATTAAACACGTTTATATATCTTATCAATGAAATATATCGTTAAATATTTTGAAAATTTTTAAATATTAAAGTGGCGCGAATGTCGCTTTCATGAATGACGTAGACGTAAGTTCGATGAGGTTCACTTTAAGTAATTATTTTGATATTGTTCATACAAAAATACTAAAATCGTGAGTACAAAATGGGATGATGGTTTAGGATTGTGAAAATTTGGGGCTATATATATTTTTTGATGCTTAATCCAAATAATGTACAAATTTAAAAAAAATGTCTAAAAAATGGAAAATAAAATCTGGATATGGATACCCTTATCAGCTAGCGGTATGAAATATACTTTACGACCTATTCTCATACCTCCCAAATATACATAACAAATTTCATAAAAATTGGTCGAGCCGTTTCTGAGGAGTTCGGCCACAAACACCGTGACACGAGATTTTTTTATATTAGATAGATTGTAAGAAGATCGCACATCGATATCGAGATCGTATATCGAATAATCGTGTTGTAGTATACATTTTTGAAGCATTTATTTTTCGACAAAAGCAATCTCAAATTAATAAATACGGTTTTTTTAATCTTTACTATATCCTCGTATCCGTATCATAAACAGCCTGTGAATGTCCCACTGCTGGGCTAAAGGCCTCCTCTCCCTTTTTTGAGGAGAAGGTTTGGAGATTATTCCACCACACTGCTCCAATGTAGGTTGGTGGAATACACATGTGACAGAATTTCTGTGAAATTAGACACAGGCAGGTTGCAGGTTTTGTTACGATGTTTTCTTCCACCGTAAAGCACGAGATGAATTATAATCACAAATTAAGCACATGAAAATTCAGTAGTGCTTGCCCGGATTTGAACCCACTTACCACTGGGCCATCTCGACTCTATAATAGACTACCTATGTTTAATATATACCTACCGAGGTACTGGTTAGTATGTGCGTTATTCAAAAAGTTGTATAAGTATTGAGTATGTATACCAAATACATATATATCGACATATAACAGATGTGCTTAAATAATTAAAAAAACAATTTACTGCGAAATCGTTAACAATATTTTTTTGTCATGCATTGATTATGTGTAAAAAGTTAACTCGTCGGGAAAGAAGACGTAAACCTTAACCGAAGATAGCTGGTTGGTTAACGGGTAGGGCCTTTGATTTATCAATTAGTATCAATAGTAATGTACGAGTGTTTATAGAATTAACTGTAATGACGATTTACGTTTTATATAATGCAAACTCTTATAACATTTATTCTCATTACATCGTTGCCAATAAAACATGTACCTTACTTCCGATTATATATTATTATGTTATACTGAATCCGATGAGTTATTTTTTGTCGAGTTGTAAATTTTACCTCATTTAAGACGAGAGATTTTAATATTTAGTTTACCGAGCGTGGGATTCTGATTACTTAATGGTCTTTGACAAAATGTATTGAAAAGCATTAATATTCATTTCTAAATTAAAAGTGTCGTAAAAGGCCTTATGAGATAAAAAATGTAATTGTGTTTATGTTTTAATATTTTTGTTACTTATAATAAATATTGTGAACTTTTGCTAGTATCGTTATTATAATATTCTAATAATATTTTACTTCAGTTATTATTAAATCTAAAACATTTCAGAAATGCATCGGTTGCGTATAGTCTCATGTGTAACGAAATCTTTTGTTTGATATTTATTGGGGGCCAAATGTCGGGTACTTGGGTATCCTCAGTTCAATAGAAGCCATTGTAGCCATTTTATCTTTACCTGCGTACTGACACGCACCGCACCTAACCTGTACTGTTTAGTTAATTTTTGTACAACATCGTAGATCGGAAGACATGTATGGAATAATTGTTTCTTCAACCCATTTAAGTCACTATTAAATATATATTTAGTGAAACTTCAGGGATTCACTAATGATTATAAAAGAATAATCATCAATCTAAAATCAAAATAATGCCCACTGTCTACAGTTACAGCTCAGTTGTCCGTCATCCATGTCGTTGTTAAATTTGCAATTCTTTCTTTCCGTCTGTTTGTCCAGTTTAATTTTTGGAACGGCTAAATTACTAATTGATCGTACCCAAATCAGTTAAGCCGTTTCTAAGATTAGCGCGCACAAGTTGACAAAAATTCTGACATTGCATTGGTTTCTATTGCGTTAATAAAGGCCCACGATAACAGTTTTACTCATATATCTTCCATGTATAGACAGCGATCAGTTACATTTTTATTATATGTATAGGTATAAATTTTATGATTTTCAAATACTTCATACATTACTTTCACCTTCTTTCACTGTGAGTGAATACTATAAAAGAGATGAAAACGGGTCCAATGGTGAGTGGAAGATAAATCAGATAATAATTATTTATATTGGTAGTTATTATTCCTCCGTCAATTTGCTGCAATTATAAAACGATTTGCTCCTACGAATTATCCTCTTTACGCGTAAGCCAAGATGGTGGAAACTACAGACGGCGGTCATAAGATTTGGCCCGTCCATTTGTTTAAATTATATTGATTGAAAAAAAAACATTTTACGTAATTCTATATACATATAAATCAAACTAAACTTAGCTATTATAAAAATACTATCTCACCTTACCTTACTTATATTTCACCTTTACTTCTTATAAATATCGTTGTTTGACTGTAATCGATGTAATAGCCAAATAAAGAACAAATATTTAGTTATATTTAGCATACATGTAAATGGTGGATAAAACACTTATATCGAAACCGGCGGTCGCCTGTTAAAAATAAACTTATTGTTAAAAAGTTTAGATAATTCTGCTTTAATATTTAGCATAATAAGAAAGTAAAATCAGGAAACCTTGTAGGTATATAAATGAGTAGGTAAATTCTAAAACACAGTGGAATAATAAGGTAGAATGGGCTCAAAGTAAAGATCTTTTAAAGATAATTTTATAAATATAAAGATGCATTTTAGATATCAGGTACTGTACATTATTTTATTTATTTTTTAATATATTAATATTACACTGTATTTATTTATTATGTTTATATCTTCTCTGTACACCCCTACCTCTTTCTATATCTGTTTTCCTCTACCTTAAGGTTGCCTGGAAGAGATCGCTGTGTTAGCGATAAAGCCGCCTCTTGTACATCTTTCATCTAACCGTGTATATGTGATTTATTTACTGGTGTACAATAAAGAGTATTTTGATTTGATTTTGATTTTTGATCTTTGAAAATGTTAAATATGTCTTATATGAACCGACTGATATTTTACTTTTATAAATACCTACCTAACATTTTCGTGGAATTATTACACATTGGAATAAATAAATCTTAAGAAAAGACTAAGTGTTTGAGTATACGATTATTAGAAATAAAAGATTAGCGTTAACGATTAAACAATAGGCATGACGACTGATTTTGAAATAACCTTCTATAATGTAGGTACACGTCTACTATTACTGAAAATAATTTTATTTCAGTATTAAAGTAACTGCTTACGCAAATAATTGCATTTTCATTTATCTATTTTGAATTTCGCTCGAAAACACCCGCAGGTGTCATGGCGCCTGACGTGACGTCACGTCTCAGAAAACGCCAGTACACGTTGTATTATTAGTGTTATCATAGGTTTTTTTTCTGTTAGCTATATAGTATTACTCGCATATGAAGAGCCCTAATATTTTCACCAGTAAGAACTTTTAAGACAATATTTCATTTAGCTCCACTAGTACTGAATTTGTGAATTTACATATTTACGAATACTTCAATAAATCTAAATATATAACAAATCTTTATTAATCTCTGCCTAAATATTCAATTTCTTCAAATTGTTCTGTAACCATACTTTCTTTTAATTGCTTTTCACATTCTTCAAGAACCATCATCTTACGTTTCTTACTTATTCTTACTATATGGTCGTTCTGCTTCTGTAGATTGTTCTTCGATCTGGTTGGCATTCGAATGTATTTTTACACAGATAGACCGCACACCACTTTTTGAAGAAGCTTTGGAATTCATTTTTAACCTTAGGAGATACGCAATACTTTCTGCCTTTCTTCGTTGAGTATAGACACAATACGTTTACAATAAGTTAATTCTTAAATTTACATATATAATTCTAAATAAATATAGAATAATCTAACTTGACTTGAATCTGGAACGTATCGTAATAGGCATGATGACTGATTTTGAAATAACCTTCTATAATGTAGGTACACGTCTACTATTACTGAAAATTATATACTAATAATAATAATAATAATAATAATAATAATAATACTTATTTTTTATTTCAGTAATAAACTAACTATTTACGCAAATAATTGCATTTTCATTTACCTATTTTGAATTTCGCTCGAAAACACCCGCAGGTGTCATGGCGCCTGACGTGACGTCACGTCTCAGAAAACGACAGTACACGTTGTATTGTTTCTGTACCCAACGAAAAAAGGCAGAAAGTATTAAGTATTTCCTAAGGTTAAACATTAATTCCAAATTTTAACAACATGCAATACGATGCAAAATTAATTTTGAAACGCGTAAACACAACAACTGTTTAAGAGAGATGGTTATAAATAAAAGGGCGTGACGTCATTCGCTCTGATTAGCGTTTCAAATAAAATGGCCGATTGCAGAATTTTATACTTTTATTTTATTAAAAATCTTATTAATCCCAATGTGTATATTAAAATGGGATCATTTTTTAAAATCCTTTTAAAGTAGTTTCTTCTCTAAAATCATTTATTTTTTAATTCTTTAATACTGTCATCATGCCTATTATGCAATTAGTTATTTATGTGTCGGCGCATAAAATAAGTCGATAACATTATCAGCTGCCTTATCCGCGTGAGTCATCCAAAAGGAAATGAGATAATATTCAAGAAACCTTTTTTTTTGCTGTCGAGGAGGAAAGGCATTTACGCCTACCGCCCGGTCCACGACCGGGACGGTTATGTGGGACTCACGGGGCAGCAGGCCACCGTCCTACCCACTAAAACCTCCCCGTACCCTTTCCGTCTTAACGAGGAGCGCCACGGGATCGCTTTCGCATGCTACCGTGGAATATTCAAGAAACCTGTCCAACTTAAAAAAAAAAAAATATAGAATTATAGTTGTTCTCAACATTTAACATTTATTCTATATCTAGAAAATATTTTTTATCAACAACCTACCTGTGAAATATTTTATGGTAGGGGAATGTAGCAAAAAAAAAAGTAAACATTTGTAGTATTATACTATCTAACAAATACACATTTTAATTTTATATGTATTTATTAAACTATAAAACTAAAAACAAACTGAAACGAATCATAAAAAAAAATGAGAAAAATCTAATACTTATTTTTTATTTAATATTATATAAACCATATATATAGCGATCAATCACTTTTTTAGGCTAATAAACCTTTTTAGTTAGATTTAAATTAACATTTTATAATCTTCAATAACTAAACTAAGTTCGCCTACTAATATAATATAGTCAGTCTCTTTGTAGGATTGACATGAAAGTACCCTACCCGCTTTGCCCAACCGCGTTTTCTTTAAATTTTGAGATAGCTACCCAAAAATGCAAATAACAACTATATGGCCAACTATTTGAAAAAAAGTACAGTGAATTACTATTTAATAATCATAGAATAATAATAGACATTCAGCATACGCAGTTTTCGACTATACGATTTTTAATAATTTTCAAAAATTAACTGAAAATGAAATTAAAAAGTTTTTTATTTTACCTTGAAAAACTATCAACGCTAGGCGAGCGAGACAAATCACGATTATTGGTCGTCCGCCGAGGTTCGGTAATGCATTCAAACATTTACAATTATATCAATAGCTTACGGTTAAAAGTAGTATCGCTTCCCCTATATATTTCGTATACCCTTTTGGCAATTAATTGAAATTGAATATTCTATTCAGCCAGGCGTCATGAGTTTACTCTTAAACTATTTAAATCATATATGACAAAACTTTCTATTAGTTATTAGCTTTTAGCTGATATGACAAAAATTTTTATTAGCTTTTAGCTGCAAATCAATCATTACCCATGCCAAATCAGAGCGCACCAAGTATAACTCAAATTGATGATGAAATTAATTCCAGTGACAGCGATACCGACCAAGATACTTGCATTCAATGCAAAATTGAATATGTAATTCATTCTTAAAAAAATAATAAAATTAAAAAATTCTAAAAAATCTCTATTAAAAATCTAATTTCCTTTTTTTACTGATGAACCTCGATTTTACTAAATCCATGATTACATATAACCAAAACAATTACTAAACGACCAATCTATAATAAGTAACCGTAGATCAGTTGTCAGCAGTACTCCTCTACCCGATACGAACGCTCAGAATCTTAAGCTGACATTCGATCAAGGATCGCAGACCGACCCTGTTCTAGATCAACCTTCAAAGGAGAATTTAGAAAAACTGGAAATGCAATTAAAACGCTTGTACGGGCAGTTTATGGCCTTGATATCTAATGTTTAAATAAATGAAAGTCAATCAATAATGGATAGGACATCTGAAGATCGAAGACTAGATGAGAATGTAGAGATTTTAGAAAATCGTCGAAATACGTCAAGTGTTGAACTAGAAATGGATAAGATAGCGATAGAGGTGGCTTAAAAATACGGAGAGCATCAGCGCAGACTACTAAAGCAAGTTTGCCACTGTCGGTTAAAAATGTTGATATGGTTTGTATATTCATATATTATTCATATGTATACATAAGTAGTTAAGTACATAAAATTTAATTACCTATAAAGTTGGACGTAAACTTGACCTAATGATCCAAATAGACCATTAGCACAGAATATATAATGTATCACTCTATTCCTTCACTGGCGTCCAATGGGTAAAAGTAATTTACTGAAAGAGACCAGGCGCTGATCTCAAGGCTTTAGTGCTTTCCGAGGCAAGGGTATTAAAACTGCTAACTTCGGAAGTCCTAGCTACTACTGACAATTTCTTTAAAAAATAATAATAATCCAGCAACATTATTATTGGTCCCATCCGGGATCTTTTAATATGTGCTTACACAACTCAAAGGCTGAAACGTATTTATATTACATAGGACTCATATAATCAACTGAATTATATAATTTATATGGTCCTAATTAAATTTCAAAATTATTAAATTAAAGTAAATTGCATTAGACTATAAAGTTATTATTTATTATGAATAAATATAAATATATTGACAGCGATTTTATTTATTCTATGGTCTATATTGTGTGTGGCGCTGTAATGAGGTGCTGACTATATAATACCTTAATCACCTGTTTATAGGGAAAAAATAAATCAATAAATAAAAGTCATTATTGACTACTATAAATTCTAACATAAATAAGTGAATAATGAAAAAAAATAATTACAACTACCTACGTATTGTAACAATGAAATCAATATAATTATTAAAGTATTTTAAATTCGTAGGTTTCAATTGGAAACGGCAATGTCACCGTGCCTGCCAGACTAATGGCAGAAATCGATTGGACTTCCCACACTTCAGCGACGAGACAATTGTTACAAACCGTCTTTCCTAGAAGTTAATTACTAATTTCGGTTAACATTTAAACAGAAATTAATCAAGTGAATTTATTCCTACATTGTCATATGAATAAAATATCGTACGAATTGCCTCGGTGGTCAAGTGGCTCGTTTAGTCCGCTGCTGATCCCGACGTCCCAGGGTAGACAATGGCTGACAAACTCGCAATGTACAGTTTTTTTAATACGATGCGATGGGGAAAAACATAAAGATTTGAGACGATACTTAAGACGATCGTCGATTTGCGATTACCTATCTACGGAATAAATAAGAGATATAAGAACATTATTCGAAATATTTCAAATTAATGTATATTCCATACATTAATTTAAAAAATGTCCCTAATAAACGAAGTTGGTACTTATACACGTTTAAATATTCAATATTTAGGATACAATTAGTGTCACTTTGCCTCAAACTAAAATCTATTCTGCGACACCAAATGTTTAAATGAAAGACTACGTCTTAATACGTTAAGTATCTTTGAAAATATTAATAAAAATGATTCAATTAAAAATAAACCTTTTTAGGATTCTACCCACTCATTCCTTAACTGGAAAGCAGTCACCGGCGTTTGCGAACAAACCACCGAAAAAGCAATTGGACCCCAAATTAGTAAACGATATTGTCAACACCGTCGCTGAAAGGTGCAATGTTCCTAAAAGGATTGTTAGGTTGGTATTCATATTTTAATCCCATAACTTGTATACATTTTAACTTTTTAATTTTTAGATATTTTATTAAAAAAAATGAAATATTTTTGTATTATAACATCTAACAAAAGTTCAGATAACATAAAACTAATTCTTCGAAGTAATTAAGTAAATGACATAATATGTTTTTGTAGTCCGGAGACATAGTGTTGAAAAAATTACCGGAGCTCCATTACGACGAAATGCGCGGATGAAGCAACATTATATAGAAATCGTCAACGGTTCAGAAAAAAGCACGAACAACAAAACCGAGAGAACGTCCCGCCATCTTCTGCGTCTTCTGTTTGAGATTAAGGAGACAAAGATCTAATATCAATTAGTACCATTTATTAATCAATTCATCATCATCATCATCATCATCTCAGCCGAAAGACGTCCACTGCTGGACAAAGACCTCCCCCAAGGATTTCCATTTTGGCCGGTCTTGCGCTACCCGCATCCAACGGCTTCCCGCGACTCTTTCAATATCGTCGGTCCACCTTGTAGGGGGTCTGCCCACGCTGCGTCTTCCGGCTAATTAATCAATTAAAAATATGTAATTACTTTGAAATAATGTATATTCTATATGTATATTTTTTTTGATAAAATAATGAATCAAGTACAAATTTATTTGTCATGACCAAAAAACCGCAGTTAACTGCAGCTATAGATACGAAAATAAAGAATAACGGTATATTAGTTTTTTTTTGCTCATAAATATAACAGCATCGAAATAACCCAATGGAAACATGTAAAGCTTAATCTAAGATCGAGGGTACACATTTGAACATTTGTAGTAGGGTCAAGTAGGTACCTACCACTGAGTTTTCATGTTTAATTTGTGTCTGTCGTTCGCGACTATCAACCATTGTAAAGCAGTGTGATGGATTAATATTAAAACTTTCTCTCTAAAACAGTGGATATAAATGAAAAGGCAGGACGGTATAATCACACTTAATCTATGTTATAAATTACACTTATTCATTTCATGGTCACAGATTTTGCACTCAATCTACTAAACTATCCTACTGTGTACACAACCGTACTGAGGTTCGGCTCACGATGCAGGTAGTAGTAGAATACTGACTCCAAATGAGCTGGAAGGGCAATATATGCTTTATTCCCCTTACCGGAGGCTTTCGGTTCGGCTGGCTTGGCTCCGAGGTTGTATGACACGCTGTCATTGGCTGAGGCGTTGTGACGTAACATTCGGCCGTCCTGAAACAATGATTGCTCCCGCAATCAGAGAAAACAAGGTTAGCTCTGTAGTAGGTCAAGAAGGTCTATAGTTTTAAGTTGTTAATCAAAATTATTGGCACTGTCAGAATTTGCAGCAACCAAACCTGTAAAAACTTTATAGCCTCGAAGTCTCTCGATACTTCGGATCCTATACCTGTCATTGTCAATTATCTAGGTAAAGATACCCTAGTCAGGTAAGCAATTTAGCCAATTATTCGCGGCCTTGCTAGGGTCTATGGATTCCGCATTCCATTTAATAATTATGGATAATCTAAACAATAAAATAAAACTGTCTTGTCTGTAATTCTACTAATATTATAAACGCGAATGTTTGTATGGATGTTTGTTACTCTTTCACGCAAAAACTACTGAATGGATTTTAATGAAACTTTACAATAATATAGCTCATACATCAGAATAACTTATAGATTATAATTTATACAGCTATTGATTAAATTGGCCAAAATATAACAATAAGTGTCACGTAAGTCGGAAAAAAATCTTCTATTTGCGAGCCATTCTGGCGTGCGTTGCAAAACCCGTAAGAGTTATACGAATGTAATGTAATGCGGAAATGTATCTCTTAAATAGTTCTACAAAAAAATCCGTGACAGCATATATCTATCTTTTATATTTAAGCCATTATCGCTAAAATAGTAAATCGAAAATACAATAAAATTTGATATTTATTTCCAAAATGCACATTTTGTATTAACAAATTGATTCTTATTGAAACAAATACTTTTGTAGCAGTACGCCGCTAGATAGCAACAAGAACAAACACGCCACGCATGCCGCAATAAATGACATCATCGTTTGAGACAACGAATAGCTCTTAAAAGAACTGTTTTTATATTTAATATTCTTTATCTTCATATAATAATCTTCGCTTCAATTGATTCCACAATATTCCATCGTTTATACTGTACTCAAGAAGTTTTACTAGTGCTACAACGTTTACCTCTTAAAGTGGTGACCCCGAGCACGCACGCCTTCTGATGACCTCAAGCAAGCACGCCGTCTGAAGAACCCAAGGAACGCCGATGAAATCCTGAGCAAGACCCAACGAAGCCAGTCCATCAGAGCCGAAAAAGCCTGTTGAACTGCTCGTAATCTCTGCTAGTCTACACCGTGGAATCTCTTCCCATTTACTCACAAAATGGAAGATGAACATACTCAATTTCTTATCAGCGAACTAAAGAAATTATCGCAAGAAATCGCCGAACTAAAAGCAAGACTTCAACACAGCCACCTTCGTAAGCAATTTCGATCTCATCAACGCAGCTCGTCACGACATCATTCTCGCACACGTACATCATCATCGTCACTCTGCTTCTACCACCGTAAATTCGAAAGCCAAGCAAGACGCTGTACTACTCCGTGCAGTTACAAAAACACAAACGTCGAGAAACCAGATCGAACCGTGGCTGAGGCTATACCCGGCGCTACATTCAAATCATACCGCCTATTCGTCACTGACAAGAAAACTAGACTATCTTTCTTGGTAGACACAGGGGCTAATATATCCGTCCTACCAAGAAAACCAGGTCAAAAAGCTACGCCGCTACCATTCAAACTATACGCAGCAAACAACACAACGATAGCTACATACGGCGAGAAAACACTCGAACTCGATCTTAACCTACGCCACCCGTATAAATGGAAGTTCATCGTTGCCGACGTTTCATAACCAATACTGGGCGCAAATTTTTTAAATCATCATCAACTCATTGTCGACATGAAAAATAGAAGGTTAATTGACGCCGTAACAAGCTTAAAAACCAACGCTTCAATCATGTCAACAAACACACCAACCGTTCGCAGTATCGATATACACAACTCATATCACGCAATACTAGCGGAATTCCCCGGTATAACAAGACTCGCCGCGATAAAACTTCAACCGCAAATCAACGTCGAACATTATATCGAAACTCAAGGGCAACCAATACACTGCCGCGCTCGACCTATACCGCCACATCGATATGAAAAAGTAGAAAAAGAATTTGAAAATATGATGCAACAAGGACTCTGCAGACCAAGTAAAGGCCCATGGTCATCACCACTACACATAGTACCAAAGAAGAATGGCGATATAAGAGTTTGTGGTGACTATCGACGACTAAACGCTATTACAAAACCCGATCGCTATCCAGTTCCGCGAGTCAAGGACTTTACACATCAATTATCTGAAAAAAGTATATTTTCAACTATCGATTTAAACCGAGCATATCAACAACTTAGCGTCCGAGATGAAGACATAGAAAAAACCGCTATTATAACTCCAATGGGTTTATTCGAATTTCCACGCATGTGTCCCGGTTTAAAAAACGCTGGACAAACATATCAACGTTTCTTACATGAAGTACTCCGAGGACTAGACTACGTGTTCCCATTCATCGACGATGTTCTTATTGCCTCATCCAACGAGACCGAACATCGCGAACACTTAAGAACCGTTTTAAAAAGACTACAGGACAACGGCATCACTATTAACCCAGCCAAATGCAACCTAGGCCAGCCAGAAGTCAAATTACTTGGTTATATCGTATCTAAAGAAGGTATTAAGCCACCCGAAGAAAAAATTAAAACTATAATCGAGTATCCACAACCAAAAACCATAGAAGAGTTAAGAAGATTTCTCGGTATGTTAAACTTTTACCGCGACCACATACCGCACGCCGCAACTATACAAGCTCCGTTAAACGCACATCTACATAACGTCAAGAAGCGAGATTAAACAATAATACAGTGGAACAACGAATCACTGCAAGCATTCGAAGCGTGTAAAGCAAGCATCTCTAAGGCGACTTTACTCGCTCACCCATCTCATCAAGCTACACTCGCGATATTCAGCGACGCCTCTGACAACTCAGCTGGAGCTGTATTACAACAATACATAAATGAAACATGGCAACCATTATTCAACATACGATCGTGAATTATTAACTATATATATGGCAGTAAAACACTTCCGTAAAATATTCGAAGGACGACAAATAATAATATTTACCGACCACAAGCCACTTACATTCGCAATGAATAAGACGCCATCATCAAACGAAACACCGCGACGCACAAGACAATTATTATTCATTAGCGAATTTACAACCGACATACGTCACGTAGTCGGCAAGGACAACATAGTCGCCGACGCATTAAGCCGCATAGAAACAATAAATTGCCCAACTACAATAAATTACGAAGAAATAGCAAACGCACAAGAAAGAGATAGCAATATACAACAATTAACTTAACAAAATAATTTATCATTCAAAAAGATTAATATACCGAACACAGACATCGAATTATATTGCGAAATTTCAACTCCTTATATACGTCCGTATATACGTATCGACTATCGCCGCGAAGTATATAACAGCATACATAATATCAGTCATCCCGGAACACGAACAACACGCAAGCTGATATGTAAGAAATACTTGTGGCCTTCAATGAATACAGACATTGCGCAATGGACAAAGACTTGTATTAATTGCCAGAAAAGCAAAATACAACGTCACACATTCAGCAAGATTCATTCATTCCCACCAACCGAACGTTTTTTTTAATTCTTTATTAATTTTAAAGAGGGTTTTTTCTAACAAGAAAATGTCACCCTCATAGTTCTACACATTTTTCTATTGCTATACAATTTAAAGAAATAATTAAAATAACTATTATTATATCCCTATATATCAGATTTTGTTATCTACATTTAATACATTTAGTTACTATTTTAAGTAATGCTTTAGATGCGTCCGAAGACGGAGCTGAAAGTACACTATTATAAAAACCTACTTCATACGTAAAATTAAACTTATGCAGAAATTCTAACCTTTCGGTTTCATTCCGAACACACTCCCTGATTACAAGTACAGCATCTTCAACTACACCGCATTAATCGCAATTTGGTGATGTTGTCTTACCCATCATATAAGCGAATTTATTTAACGGGATGTGTCCCGACCGAAGTCGAAGGGCTGTTACAATATCACACCTGCTCATTTTGGCTCCATCTATCCAAGTATACCCTGAAGGTTCTGGTTGGATTGTTTTATACCAGATGCCTTTAGTCAGAGAACGCTCGTCAAAAAACTCTTTCCATAGATGTTTGCATCGAAGTTTAGTTTCATATAGAATGTCTGTAAAATGAGGGTCATAATCAGCTAAAATCCCTTCGATGGTTGCTTGTTTGGCTAATGTATCAACAATTTCATTTCCAGGTAGACCAATATGAGCAGGTATCCATTGCAAGATTATGTTCTTACTCTTATTTTTCAATTTAAAGATAGAATCCATTACAGCAAAGGCTATCGGTGTACCTCGATAAGTCGAGGTGCATCGAGCCAAATGCTGCAAGGCACTTTTAGAATCAGACAAAATTACGAAGTTATTTTTGTTAACAGAATTAATATAAGATAAGGACTCCAAAATGGCTATAAGTTCTAAGTGCATAATAGACATAACCTTACAGTTATTTTTTAATTGGATGCTATTTTTTGTCTGATAATCAAAAAATGCCGCACCTGCCCCATGCACATCTTTAGATCCATCTGTATAAATTTTGTAAAAGGCCGAATAATTTTTACATAAAAAAATTTCACACTTTTCAAGTAGATTTAACTGATGACAATTTCGTTTAGCTCTATCCACACCATCTATGCTAACTTTAACGTGTTGAGATAAATCCATATTGCTTACCCATGTTTCTAAAGAAAATGTTTCTAATTCTTTACTTCTATAAATTGGAACATCCTCGAGGTGACCGTGAACATGTACAAGAAGGGGTAGTTTTTTATTGCGCCAATAATTATTATTCTGACATAATGCATGTAGTTCAGTTAAGAGATTTATAGTTTTGTTGTTTTTAAATGATTTACATTTTAACCAAAACTTTTCAGCTAAAAAAAATCTTCGAACAAATAAGGGTGGTAAATTAAGTTCGCTTTGCATAACGTGGATAGGAGTTGACTTTATAAAGCCACCAATCAGACCCAAACACAAGTTTTGAGTTCTATCTAAGTTTTTTAATTGAGTGTTACTACAATTATCGTACAAAAAGCATGCATAATCCAATCGACTTCGTATGAGTGAAATATACAAACGTCTCAATTGAGAGGGATGAATTCCCCAACCTGGTCCAACTAAGATTTTAAATATGTTTGTATATTTCATTACTTTTTCACTAATTTCTTTTATGTGTCTAGTCCATATGAGAGTCTTGTCTAACCATACTCCTAGATATTGAATATTGTTAACTACTTGCAAAAGGATACTGTTTAGTTTTATTTCAATCAATTCGTTTTTACGATATCTTTTGAATATACAAATTTTGCTGTTGCTATATTAAATAAAAGAGGTGACAGTGGATCTCCTTGAGCTATGCCATTACTCGTATATCTAGAAATATATATATCGCCCAACTGCATTAGTAATTTTCTGTCATTTAAAACATTCCAAAGGTACGAACATAACTTAAACCCCACCCCCATCCGATCCATTATGTAAAGCAATGTTGTGATATCTAAATTGTTATAGGCATTGTCAATGTCAATAAAACACGCAAGAGTACACTGTTTTTTAGAATATCCAATTAAAATTTTGTTCACTAAATTTCCCAAGTTGTTGTACGTGGAGTGTGCTTTTCTAAAACCAGTAGTGTTATTTGAAAATAAATGATTTTAACCGAACGTTTTCAACATGTACACGTCGATATAGTCGGACCGCTTCCTACAACCGCTCAAGGTTATCGCTATCTAATAACAATGATAGACCAACACACACGAAGGCCCGAAGCTATACCTACTGCCGACATCTCAGCTGAAACAGTAACAGAAATAATATATAATCATTGGATAACAAGATTCGGATGTCCTACTACATTGACAAGCGATCAAGGCCGACAGTTCGAAAGTAAATTATTTAATAACCTAATGAAAATAATGGGAATAAATAAAACTCGAACTACACCAAAGTAACGGCATAGTTGAACGCTGGCATCGGACCTTGAAAACCGGCTTACGCACGAAACTAGCCGACTCGAGTACATGGGTCAATGAACTTCCAACGGTACTATTAGGTTTACGCGCAGCGCTACGCATGGACACCGGCGTAAGCGCCGCGGAACTTACCTATGGTTATAACCTATACGCCCAGAGGAAGTGTCACGTGCGCTCGTAGCTCTCGAGAGCGACAAATGGGAAGTCGAGATCGATCGAGCAGCCGAGCATGACACGTCGCTGTACCACCTCTGCAAGAAACTTACCAGAAGTGACACTCCTATTTACCCGCTACTAGATCGAGCGGGTAATAGGAGATACTCCGCCAGAGACAGGGCAGAGATCCTGGTGGAGCACCTGGAGAGGCAGTTTAGTCCCAATCCACTGGACATGATCGCCATCTCTCGCACATCGCCAAGCTGTTCGAGCTTCTGCTGCTTCGAAGACTCGCGCCTCACCTGCCCCTGCGCGAGGAGCAGTTCGGGTTCCGAAGCAGCCACTCAACGACGCTCCAGCTAACGAGAGTAATCAGCCACTTAGTCAGTGAGCGAAACAAAAGGCGTCCCATCGTCGGGGTCTTTCCCGACATGGAGAAGGCCTTCGACCGGGTGTGGCACGCCGGGCTCCTGGCTAAGCTCCTGAACACCACGGCGCCTCTTGCGAGTAGTGGCGTCATTACTGGAAGGCCGTAGCTTTTATGTCTCGGTGGAAGACGCGAATTCACAATCGCGGCCCATCCGAGCCGGAGTACCCCAGGGTAGCTTTCTGTCGCCGCGTCTATACGCGGTGTACACGGACGACATTGGCCCTGTATGCGGACGACAGTGCGTTCCTATCGTCGTCCAATCACCAAATCGTCGCTGCAAATAAAATGCAGCGCTTGCTGGATCTGCTTCCGGAGTGGCTAGACAAGTGGACGATGGCCGCCAATGTCGGTAAGACGGCCGCTCTGCTTGTCGGTGCCGACAAGCCGATGCGTCAGCTCACCCTCCGAGGCCAGGACGTGGAGTGGCAGAACTCAGTTTGCTACTTGGGGTGTCACATTGACCGTAGGCTGCGCATGATACCCACCGTCAACAAGGCGGTGAATCATGCCGCGGCTGCGCGGTCAAAGTTGTACACCCTCTTCGCATCCCGCCTACCACAGAAGACCAAACTGAGGATCTACGTAGCCTACGTCCGCTCGCGCCTGACGTATGCGGCCCCCGTCTGGTATGTGCTATGCTCAGCGCACCAGAAGCGGAGGTTGCAGATCCAACAAAATCGATGCCTGCGAATGATAGTAGGAGCCCCGAGGTACGTCAGAAATGACGTCATTTATTTTATTTATTTTATTTATTTATTTGTAATCAACAGCGTATACAGATTATATTTGTACAGTTTTTTAAATTTCATGATAACTATAGCCACAAAGATTACAATATAAAGTGTTTAATATAATATATTTAACAAAGTGGATAACAAAAAGAAAGTAGGTCTAAAGAAAATTGTTGACGTTTGTGACAATAGAATATTCGCAAGTGTATGGGTATTTGTATGTGTGTTTGTGCATGCGTGTGTGTGTGTGTGTGTGTGTGTGTGTGTGTGTGTGTGTGTGTGTGTGTGTGTGAGTGTTTGTGTGTGTGTGTGTGTGCGTGTGTGTATGTGTGTGCGTGTTTATTTTTGGCGGTAAGATAGTGTTATTTGCTTCCTCAGTCGTTTTTTGGATAAGTGAAACAGGTCTAAATGAGAAAATAATTTGTTGTATGTTCGTGCTAGACGTACACTTGTAGAGCTTTTTGCATAGTTTGTGTTACATTTTGGAACAACTAGTAGGTGGGGGTTACGCGATCTAAATGAGGAGGCATTTAGAGAGAATGCTGACACCAAACTGGGGCAATCCCTCATTCCAGTTAAAATTGCTTGTAGTAGCAGCATATCCTTTTGATGTCGTCTTTGCTCTAGCGAATCTAGTTTATAATAAATACAGGCTTCTTCATAACTGTCAAATTTTTTAAAATCTTTGTACGCTAAGTATTTGAGAAATTTATATTGTATAGATTCGAGTCTCTGAATATGATTTTTATATAGAGGTGACCATATACTACTTGCATATTCCAAGACACTTCGAACGTATGCAATGTAGAGTATTTTTATGCATTCAATATTATTAAATGATTGCGTGGCTCGCTTAATAAAACCAAGTTGTTTATACGCCCTATTTGTTACTGCGTCAATGTGTTCAATCATTGAAACTTTAGTGTCAATTTTAATGCCTAGATCTGTAACGGTGGATTTTTTAGCAATGGTCGCGTCATTGATTTTATAGTCGAAATTAATTTTTGTTTTTTTACGTGTCAGAGTTATATGATGACATTTCTTAACGTTTACTGTAATTCTGTTTTTCGCGTAGTATTTTGTCAGGGCATTTAAATCATCTTGTAATTTAAGGCAATCCTCGAATGATCTTATATTAAAGTAGACTTTTTTATCGTCAGCGAACATCAAATAGTGTGAATGTTTGAAACAATTGCCAATGTCAAAAAGATATGCATTGTATAGAAGGGGCCCCAAAATGGATCCTTGAGGGACCCCTGATGATATGAATACAAAATCACTTCTTGCACTGCCTGTTACTACTGCCTGCATACGATTTTTTATATAAGATGTCAACCATCGAAGCAAGTTTCCGTTTATCCCAAGAGTATTAAGTTTATGAAGTAATATCACGTGATCTATGCGGTCGAACGCTTTTTCAAAATCTGTGTAGATGACATCTACTTGGCATCTTTCATCCATACTTTGCAGTATAAAGTCTGTGAAGACGGCCAAATTGGAGACCGTTGAGCGATTCTTCATAAAACCGTGTTGTTCGTAGGGAATGGACCTTGCAATAATGGGGCATATTTGTCTGTAAACCACTTTTTCGAACAGCTTGCTTATTGCGTTCAGGATAGAAATCGGTCGGTAATTTTCAGTTTTTGTTTTAGAACCACTTTTGTGGATTAGTACTATAAGAGCTTCTTTCCATACGTCGGGAAAAGTACAAAACACATTAACTGAAAGGTTAAAAATAATTGAAAGTGGTTTAGCTAGGTTTTTAGCACACTTGGATAGAAAGAATGGTGGAATGCCGTCACTACCTGGCCCTTTATCAGTCCTAAGCGTTTTATTGGTTGATTTTAATATTGACCTTTTAAATAGTAGTTCAAACGACACAAAAGAATTTTTAAGGTCCTTAGATCAACAAAATTACACACAGTTAGTTCAGGAGCCTACGAGAATAACTATGACATCAGCAACACTTTTAGATTTAATAATAACAGACACCCCAATGCTGTGTACAAAAATTGAAGTAATTCACAATCCTTGCTTAAGTGACCATGCCTTAATACTAGCAGACTTTGACATAAAAAAACAAAAAGATGGGGTAAAATCAATTACCAAAAGATGTTTTAATGATATAGACGAGGAATAATTTGGGGAAGATTTGAGAAATATTTCATGGAATAAAATCAAAGAATCTGAAAGCATTAATTATATGGTAGCAAAGTTCAATTGTAAAATATTAAATTTATTTGATAAACACGCACCGGTCAAAGTCATAAAAATAAAAAACAATTCTTATCCATGGATTACCGAGGTTATTAAAATAATGATGGAAAAAAGGGATGAGGCGCTAAAAAAAGCCCATAATAGTAAAAATGATGCAAGTTGGTCATATTATAAAATGTTCAAAAATTTTACCAATGCAAGTATAAAAAGAGAAAAAAAAGCTTATATAAATTTCTATGTGAATAAAAATGCCAATAGACCAATTCTAATGTGGCAACATTTTAAAAAAAATTCTCCCTTAGGCAAGGGCAATTCAGATTGTATACCACCTCATTTGCAAGAACCAGACAAAATTAACGATTTTTTTATGACATTGCCAGGCAATGAAATCACAAATTTAAAGACACTAGCCCAATTCACAACGAATCGAGACTCGAACACCGAATTTTTCATAAAAGAATGCTCGAAAGAGCAAGTACTTAACATAATAAACAACATCTCTTCAAATGCAATTGGGCATGATAACATTTCAATAACTATGATAAAATTAACCTTGCCTGTTACGCTTGATATTATTACCTATATCATTAATCAATCTATCAAAACACACACGTTTCCAGACTCATGGAAAATATCAAAAGTAATACCTTTACCAAAAATCACATCAGTAGAAAACTATAAAGATCTAAGACCCATCAGCATTCTTCCGGTTATGTCAAAAATTATAGAAAAAATCGTATGTATGCAACTAACAACCTACTTAGAAACACATAACATACTTCCAGAACATCAATCTGGCTTTAGAAAAGCTCATGGAACGGCCGCTGCGTTATCAGCAGTAACAGATGATATTCTTTCGGCATCAGATAATGGTATCGGAAGTATACTCGTTTTATTAGATTTTTCAAGAGCTTTTGATTGTATAAATATTGAACTTATGTTGGCAAAATTATATTACTATGGAATATCACACAATGCTTGTAAATGGTTCATGTCTTTTTTAAAGGGAAGAAAACAGTATGTTTCTATAGAAAGTTCTGAACAAAAGGAACCGCTGATTTCGCACATTAAATCTAACACACGTGGAACCCCCCAAGGATCAAGTCTAAGCCCAATCCTTTTTATCATATATACAGTGGATTTAAGTCGCGAGTTAAATAGCTGTAAGATACATCAGTACGCAGATGATACTCAGGTATATCTAAACTTTGATCCAAAAAATACAAACATTTCAGTAAATTTTATAAATAATAATTTAGAACATATATCTCAGTGGTCGGAAAAAAATAATTTAGTTCTTAATGCGAATAAATCAAAATATATGGTACTGGGCAGCAAACATCAACGTGAATGCATTAAGGGACACAACTTACAGATCAAAATAGGCAATGAATCTTTAGAACAAGTAAAAGTTGCAAAGAATCTTGGTCTATACGTTGACGAAAATCTCAGATTTATAGAACATCTAAATCTGAAAATAAAAAATGCTTTTTATAAATTAAAAGTTCTATATAGCTTGAGACCTTTCATGTCGGAGAAAGTGAGAGTTACCCTGGTTGAGTCACTTATTTTATCGATTTTTAATTACTGTGACACAGTGTATGGTCCCAGATTATTGAAAAAGACCGAAAAAGCTATACAAAGAGTTCAAAATGCTTGCACTAGGTTTTGTTTTGACGTTCCTAAGAGATCACATGTAGCTCCTTTCATTAATTGTCACAATATTTTAAACATGAAATCACGTAGGAAGCTTCATCTAGCAGTATCTTTACATAAAATTGTACGGAGCAAAAAGCCAAATTACTTATATCAAAAGCTTGACTGGCTAGAGAATAGAAAAGATAGGAGTGTCCGAGAAAATGAGAAGATTAAACTACTAATTCCTAAACATAAGACAGTAGGATTTAAAGGTTCTTTCAAATATGCTGCAGCAAAAATTTGGAATAACCTACCACCTCCCTTACGTGAATGTCATTTTTCAATTGTAATATTAAAAAAATACCTTAAAGAATATTACCTTCGTCTACAAGTAGAAGTGGCTACGTAACAAAAACTTTACAAATTAATGCGAATGAAGCAAAATATGAAAGAATAGAATCCTAAAAACTTAGACTTCTCTTTATTTTTATTTAATCATAGTTTCAATTGTCCTAGCCATGACGTACACATAGAGTTATGGTTGTTATGATGCGAAGATGTGCATGCGTGTATTAAGTTTTTGTCGTTCTATTAATGTTCAGCTTTAAAATGTAGTTATTGATCTGGAGAAATTGCTTATTTACTTCTTTTTGTGCTATATAATTATGTCACCGGTTTCTCTTTTACTTGCTTTTATATCAGTTTTTGTTTTTTTTTATTTTTTGTTTTATCATTTTCATTATACTTTATGATACGGAATGATACGGTATGATACGGAATGAATATGATACGGAACGGTGCTGCGCTCTCAACTAAATCAATATAATATAGAAGGAGCAAGCTGAAAATCAGCGCTGGGCATAGCACAGCACATAGCTGAGCTTGCAACCAATTGCGATACGGTCGTCAATGAAAAAGAGTGGTAAATTAGAAAAAATGTGTCCAGTATGAATAATTTGTATCTCATAAAAAATATGTATGTTTTTCTTAAGACTTACTTTGTAATGTACGACCTATCTGAAGCAATAAATTTTTATTATTATTATTATTATCATATTTATATTTCTCAGCTCATGGCTGGTTTTAGCTACATTTACGGGCGCTAACCAAGTAAATGCAGCATGTGGTGTGTTAATTTGGTAGAGGACTGTCATTTTCTTCTATTTGCATGAATTTTCTCACGATTCTACAAGTATTTAAAATAGCTGCTTTTTGTAGTGGTATGTATGTAGATTTTTTCAGATTCAATAATTTTAGGCTGTGATGGAGGTGACTAGGAATAACACCGGTGGTTGAAAGGACTATGGGTACGATATATACTTTTTCTTGTCTCCAGATTCGTGCGATTTCTTCTCTAAGTTCTGTGTATTTGTTTATTTTTTCAGTTATTGTTTTTTGTATATTATGTGTGTTAGGAACTGCTATGTCTATTATGTAAGTCGACTTGTTTTTTTTATCCTGTAAAATTATATCGGGTCTATTGTAGTGAATAGTCTTGTCGGGGAGTATGGCGCGGTCGTCATAGAGTTTGTGTGATGTATTTTCAAGAATTGTTTGGGGCGTGTATTTGTAGTAAAGAGTGTTCGTGTTTTGTATTAGTGAATGTGTAAGTGCCAACTTTAGGTGAATAATATTAACTACTTGGTTGTGCCTGTGAGTGTAATCAGTCTGTGTAAGGGTTATGCAAGCTCCTGTGATATGTTGTATAGTCTCCGGGTGTTTATGACATTTGCGACATTTATCGTTTTTCACAGTAGGGTCTTTAATTATATATTTCCTGTAATTTCTTGTGTTAATGATTTGGTCTTGTATTGCTATTATAAATCCTTCAGTTTCCGGGAGTAAATTACCAATTTGCAGCCATTTATTTGATGCTATTGCATCAAGTTTTCTTTCCAACTTTTCCAGTTGTCTATTTTTTGTTTTTGCGGGTCATTATTACTATTATTTTCTATTTTATTCTGTTCGCTTAAGTTAAGTGGAGTAAAGTTCTGATCAGTCACATTTATAGCTTGGTGTATGTGGCTGGAATGAGATTTTAAATCGAAAAATATTTTAAGTTTATTGATTTGTTTTTGCCATAATTTTTGGATATCTATTAAACCTCTACCACCGTTTTGTCTTTTAATAGTCAGTCTTTCTATTGCTGATTTAGGATTTAGGTTATTGTATTTTGTAAGTGTGGTACGTGTGAATCGTTCTATGTTTTCTAAATCTGTTTTTGACCATTTTATTATTCCAAATGAGTACGTTAAAATGGGAATAGCGTAGGTATTTAAGGCTTTTATTAAATTCTTTCCATAAAGTTGTGTTTGGCATACAGCATTTATTCTTTTTTTGTATTCCGTTGTAATTGTCTGTTTAATTATTGTGTGATCTAGTCCTTTACTTTGTTTGTAGCCTAAGTATTTATAAAAATAAATTGGTTCCATAGCTGTTATTATTTCATTATCATTAACTGCATAGTTGCCAGGCTTAATCTTACCCTTAATTATATGTATAGTTTTGCATTTGTCTAATCCAAATTCCATATTTATATCTTTGCTAAATTCTGTTGTAATGTCTATTAGTATTTTCATGTCTTTTTCGGTTTTTGAATATAATTTAATATCGTCCATATAAATGAGATGTGAGATAATTGTTTCTTTTGCTGACTGTTTAATGGAGTATCCAGCTTGGCAATTGTGCAGTAAGTGGGATAGAGGATTCAGAGCCAGACAGAACCATACAGGACTTAAGGAATCACCTTGAAAGATATACTTCTTAATAGCTATTTGTCTAGTTATAATAGTTTTGTTTTGGCTGTTTAATTGTAAAGTTGTCTTCCATCGTTTTATAATAGTGCTTAAAAAGTTTATTATAGTTGGGTTAATTTTATATATCTCTAATACTTGTATTAGCCAGGAGTGAGGAATACAATCAAAAGGTTTTTTATAATCTATATAAGTACAATGTAAATTTCTGTTTTTGGTAGTGGCATGTTTGTGAATTATTGAGTCTATGATTAACTGTTCCTTGCATCCCATATGGCCCCGCCTACATCCTTTTTGGTTCCTCTGCAGTTATATTGTGTTTTTCAATGTGTTTATTTATTTTTGAAGCTATTACTGATGTAAGGATCTTATGTATTGTGGGTAGGCATGTAATTGGTCTGTATTGTGAAGGTTGTGATGAATGTGTAGTTTTTGGTAACAAATAAGATATTCCTGTTGATAGGAACTCAGGTATATTTTGTTTCTCTAAGATAATTTCTGTTAAATTATTAGCTATTGATTCATGTAGTGTTACTAATTTTTTATACCAGTAATTATGTATTTTATCTATTCCCGGTGATTTCCAATTATGTAGCTTAGATGTGATGTATGTTATATCGGTCGCTGTAATTTCAACAAATTCCATTTCTTCTATTAGGCTCCATCTATTTTTCTCTTTATCTATCCAATCTGCTTTATCGTTGTGTTGTGTGTGTTTTTCCCATATATCACACCAAAATGTCTCTAATTCTTCTTGTGTTGGTGTTTTGACATTTTCTCTAGAAACAGTTCGAGTTTGTGGTTTTAATAAGTTTCTGTAAAATAATTTTTCATTTGTAATGAATGTGATGTTATCATTTTTGCGTTGTTGTGCTTTTTTATATCTTCTTAGTCTGTGAACCTTAAGTGCTAGTTTCTGTTTTAACGTATCTAAATATTCTTCAGGTGTCCTATTGTTATTTTCGTGCTTTGTATGTAATTTTGTACTTTTAAATATTACTTCAACCCTCTTCACAACTTTTTTCGATCTGTTATTGTTGATATATTGTGTTAGTCTACCACAATCTGCTCTTAGTTTTTCTATGTCTTTTTCTAGTCTAATTTGCCACGGGGGCTTATAATCAAGTCGTGGTCTCCTATTTCCTGTGTATTCTGTTATTTTATATTTGAGTTCTTCAGATATTACTAACGCTGTACAATAAATGAGAGTTTGTATGTCTATGAGCTTTGTGTCCTTAGATATAAACAGGTTCAGTATTTTTTGATTAAATAAATTAGTAAGTTGAGAGAGTTGAGGGCTGTATTTGAGTTTTGGTAATTTTGGTCGAGCGGCTGGGTCCATCCCAGAATACTGTGTTAAAGCTGCCCTAAATTTATCATGTATTTCTTGGGTATGTGTTTCAGTTATAGTGTTGTGAAGGTCTAATGTCTCGCTATCATTTTCTAGTGTTAAAGCTATAGACTCAGTTTGGGTGGATGAACATGATGTCTGAGTGCCTTGGCTGTATGATTGACTTTGAATGTGAGTTTGAATTTGTATTTCAGGAAGTGTTTGTGTGTGATATATCGGTTGTATATTATTCTGTAACTCTTTTTCTAATTGTGTTCGTGCTTCTTCTTTTAGTCTATCTAATACTTCCTGGGTTAATAATTTGTTTCTGATTATTGTTCTTCTCTGGTCAGCAATTCTTTGTTCACTAACAATTATTTCTGGGTATTTTCTGGAGAAATGTTCATGCAATTGTTGTCTATAGGTAGTCATATCGGTTTCTAATCTGGTTATATAGTAATAGGCACGCATGATAAACATGTTTACTGTTGCGCTCCATTTCATACGTACTCTAGTTTTCCAGCTTTGGTGGACGCGGGTAACCAGGCATTAACCTCCCGCGCAACATCCAAAGTTGGGATGGGTGGAATTTCATGTGATATGGATATTGACGATGAAATTGAAGGTGATGACGGATTTGAGGGTATGTAGGAGATAGTGCTAGGGCTAATCGTCCTGTCTGTATCAGTGGTTTCGGCTGTAGCATCTTTGTCGGTGGGAGCCCGCCTGCTCAACTCTTCACCGCTGACGGTTCGCATGCTGAAACACCCAGCGCCAGCTCCAGGTGTGCCCCGGCGATCACCCCCGGGTAGCGACTCTATACGTTTTCTTTTTGCCCGTGTCTCCATGTTAATGGGTTACCATTGCCCTGTTAGCCGTGTAAGTTTATATATAGTATACATACTATATTACACGTCCGCCCCCCACGTGGACTAGATGTTCAGCCCGGACGTAAGGTTGGATTTTGGGGGGCTTATTATTATTATTATTATTATTATATTACATAGGACTCATATAATCAACTGAATTATAGAATTTCTATGGTCCTAATTAAATTTCAAAATTATTAAATAAAAATAAATTGCAATTGTTTTTAAAGAACGCTTGAAGTATTGCTAAAAAGTTATTACTTATTATGAATTACGATACAAAATATTTAATAAATTATTATACTCGCTTATTTATAGACAGCGATTTTATTTATTCTATGGTCTATATTGTGTGTGGCGCTGTAATGAGATGCGGACTATATAATACCTTAATCACCTGTTTATAGGGAATAAATAAATCAATAAATAAAAGCCATTATGGACTAATATAAATTATAACATAAATAAGTGAATAATGAAAAAATTAAATCAAAATTCGTATTCGTATTCGTCGTTTCAATTGGAAATGGCAATGTCACCGTGCCTGCCTGCCGTTTTTGACTTATGGCAAAAATCGATTGGACTTCCCACACTTTAGCGACGAGAATATTATTGTAAGCCGTCTTTCCTAGAAGATAATTACTAATTCCGGTTAACATTTAAATAGAAATTAATCAAGTGCATTTCTTATTACATTGTCCTTGTATTATGCTCCGTTCCGTAACCTTTAATAAAATATGGTACGTAAACAAATTGCCTCGGTAGTCAAGTGGCTCGTTTAGTCCGCTGCTGATCCCGACATCCCAGTTTAGACAATGGCTAACAAACTCGCAATGTACCGTTTTTTTTTAAATCCGATTCTATATGGGAAAAAATATAATGATTTGAGACGATACTTAAGACGATCGTCGATATGCGATTACCTATCTACAGAATAAATAAGAGACATAAAAACATTATTCGAACTATTTTAAATTAATGTATTATCCATACATTAATTTAAAAAATGTCCATAATAAACGAAGTTGGTACTTATACACGTTTAAATATTCAATATTTAGGATACAATTAGTGTCACTTTGCCTCGAACTGAAATCAATTCTGCGACACCAAATGTTTAAATGAAAGACTATGTCTTAATACGTTAAGTATCTTTAAAAATATTAATAAAAATGATTAAATTAAAAATAAACCTTTTTAGGATTCTACCCACTCATTCCTTAACTGGAAAGCAGTCACTGGCGTTTGCGAACAAACCACCGAAAAAGCAATTGGACCCCAAATTAGTAAACGATATTGTCAACACCGTCGCTGAAAGGTTGTTCAATGTTCCTCAAAGGATCGTTAGGTTGGCTAGGATTCATATTTTAATCCCATAACTTGTGTACATTTTAACTTTTTAATTTTTAGATATTTTATTTAAAAAATGAAATATTTTTGTATTGTAACATCTAACAAAAGTTCAGATAACATAAACCTAATTCTTCGAAGTAATTAAGTAAATGCAAAATATGATTTTTAGTCCGGAGACTTAGTGTTGAAAAAATTGCAGGAGCTCCATTACGACGAAATGCGCGGATGAAGCAAAGTTATATAGAAATTTTTAACGGCTCAGAAAAAAGCGCAAACAACAAAACCGAGAAAACGTCCCGCCATCTTCTGCGTCTTTTGTTTGAGATTAAGAAGACAAAGATCTAATATCAATTTGTACCATTTATTAATCAATTCATCATCATCATCATCTCAGCCGAAAGACGTCCACTGCTGGACAAAGACCTCCCCCAAGGATTTTCATTTTGGCCGATCTTGCCCTGCCCGCATCCAACGGCTTCTCGCGACTCTTTCAATATCGTCGGTCCACCTTGAAGGGGGCCTGCCCACGCTGCGTCTTCCGGTTAATTAATCAATTAAAATTTGTAATTACTTTTAAATAATTTATATTTTATATTTTAAGTACACAATTTATTTGTCATGACCAAAAAACCGCGGTTAACTGTAGCTATAGATATGAAAATAAAGCATAACGTTATCTTAGTTTTTATTTTTGCTCATAAATATAACAGCATCGAAATAACCCAATGGAAACATGTAAAGCTTAATCTAAGATCGAGGGTACACATTTGAACATTTGTAGTAGCAGGGTGAAGTAGGTACCTACCACTGAGTTTTCATGTTTAATTTATGTCTGTCGTTCGCGACTATCAACCATTGTAAAGCAGTGTGATGGATTAATATTAAAACTTTCTCTCTAAAACAGTGGATATAAATGAAAAGGCAGGACGGTATAATCACACTTAATCTATATTATGAATTACTCTTATTCATTTCATGGTGACAGATTTTGCACTCAATCTACTAAACTATCCTACTGTGTACACAACCGGACTGAGGTTCGGCTCACGATGCAGGTAGTAATAGAATACTGACTCCAAATGAGCTGGCAGGGCAATATAGGTTTAATCCCCTTTACCGGAGGCTTTCGGTTCGGCTGGCTTGGCTCCGCGGTTGTATGACACGCTGTCATTGGCTGAGGCGGTGTGACGTAACATTCGGCCGTCCTGAAACAATGATTGCAATGAGGTCAAGAAGGTCTTTAGTTTTAAGATGTTAATCAAAATTATTGGCACTGTCAGAATTTGCAGCAACCAAACCTGTAAAAACTTTATAGCCTCGAAGTCTCTCGATACTTCGGATCCTATACCTGTCATTGTCAATTATCTAGGTAAAGATACCCTAGTCAGGTAAGCAATTTAGCCAATTATTCGCAGCCTTGGATCTATGGCCCGCAACTCATTTAATAATTATGGATAATCTAAACAAATAAATAAAATTGTCTTATCTCTAATTCTACTAATATTATAAACGCGAATGTGTGTATGGATGTTTGTTACTCTTTCACGCAAAAACTACTGAATGGATTTTAATGAAACTTTACAATAATATAGCTTATACATCAGAATAACATATAGGTTATAATTTATACAACTATTGATTAAATTGGCCAAATTATAACAATAAGTGTCACGTAAGTCGGAAAAAAATCTTCTATTTGCGAGCCATTCTGGCGTGCGTTGTAAAAACTCGTAAGAGTTATACGAATGTAATGTAAAGTGGAAATGTATCTCTTGAATAGTTCTACAAAAACATGATTGACAGCATATATCTATCTTTTATGTGTAAGCCATTATCGCTAAAATAGTAAATCGAAAATACAATAAAATTAGATATTTATTTCCAAAATGCACATTTTGTATTAACAAATTGATTCTTATTGAAACAAATACTTTTATCACTTGATATTTAAAGAAGATAAACTTTGTCTTTTACACAATGTCGTTTGGACAAATATATTGAAAGTTATGACGATGACAATGTGAGTGCGACCCGAACGCGGACAGACTCGTGAGGACAGACGTCGTTGATGGTGGTGTCTGTTTTGCGATGTTCAAGGCCCTAGGGATTTGTTAAAGACGCACTATACCTGTATGTAATGTAAAAGATATGTATTGGAAGTTTTTTTTGTGGTTTGTTTATAAGGATGGGACTTAGACACAATAAAACATCTGCAATGATGATCGAATACTGAGTATATTTAGTCTCTCAAACATTATTATAAGTACGCACCCAAGCATACATATGTACTACATATATACTACATCACACCTCCCCCGGCAAAATAAGGACAAAAAAATATTTTTTTTTTTGATTTAAAGATAAATTTATAAGTTTAAAATTAAATTTTAAACCTGTGTTAAATATCGTTATGTAAGCAATGATTGCTTGTTTTGTAAACAATAATCGGCGAGTAACTCGATATTCGTAAGTCATTAGCATCTACAATCTAAAATTAAATGACATTATAAGCACTTACTTTTCTACTTATACATACGAGTGAGTAGTGCAATATAGGATTTTTATTAGAATAAGTTTAATAAACATTAGCTTAGAGATATAAGATCTAAAACTATCGATGAGTACATAATATAGTTTATACATAATTAGTCATAGTACAATTTCGTACGATTCTTATGGACTAAATCTAATTTACCGCTTATATTCACTTCCACATTCGGTGACAAATCTCGGATTATCTTGTAAGGTCCCGTATAAAGGTTTGTGAGCTTATTACCAGTTTCATTTTTAATTAATAAAGTATCACCTTGTTTATATTTAGTAGGGCTTACTATGTGGTACTTACAACACTTATGTGGTGATCATATTTGTCTTTCCTTTGCAATTTACTTTTGATTAAATTATTCCTCACTACTCTTTGTGACATCTGTAATCGATACTTGAGCTCGTTGGGATAGTTATCATAATTGTATAGTGGCTCTACAGTTTTCGTGAGTTTACTTGGCAAATTACATATCTTTCCATAAACTAGTTCGAATGGCGTAAATTTAGTTGAAGTGTGTACCGTCGTGTTATATGAAAAACACCAAAATGGGAGCCAAGTGCTCCATGAACCTGGTTTATTTTCTGCTTGTATTCTTAAAAATGCCCCTAAATTTTTGTGTGAGTTCTCTAAAGCCCCGATACTTTCGTGGTGATATGCTGTTGAATTTAACTTGGAGATATTAAGAATTTTACATACCTCTTTAAAGATGTCGGACATAAATTCCGCGCCTCGATCGGTAGCAACCTCTCTTGGAACGCCGTGCTGTAGAATGAAATTGTTCACGAACACCCGTGCGACTTCTTCTGATGTTTTAGTAACCAAAGGGAACGCGCATACATATTTTGACAGCTCACATTGAAGTGTTAGGATATACGAATGGTTATAAGAATCCCTATCGAACGGTCCCATTAAATCCAAATATATTTTTTCAAAGGTAGTATGAGACGTAGAAGTGAGGGTCATTGGTTCTTTAACAAATGTCGTATATTTTTGTTGTTGACATTTTGGACATTTTTTAACAAAATTAATAACATCATTTTCGAGTCCCGGCCAGAAGTAATATTTTTTTATGCTATTGAACATGCGTCTAATACCTGCATGTCCGTTTGTAGGTAATAGATGGAAGTCATTTAAAATAACTCTCTTATCGTCTTTATTTTCGATTCTCTCTACATCTTTTATAATAATTATAGTTGGCCCTCTCCAGTCAGAACACTTTTTTATCTCATTTGTAAACTTGTTGTGTAATGATTCTATTGTCCTTGTTTTTCTTTAAAAATATTTTATTTATTTTAATTGTATCACAAAATTTACACATCTTTTTTATTAACTCTGCAGGCGTCAGCCGAGATTGTGCTGACGGATTTATAAATAACGTTAGTTGATGTCTATCGTACAAAAAAAAATATTTTCATATGTAACCTTATTCTCGATTCGTAGCCTATTTAAATACTTCCTGTCGGTAAACCTAAGTTCAACCGAATTTTCCGGAACCATGTTAGATTCTACTAGCCTTGGCTCGTTATGCCAACTCTTCATGCTCTGAGTGTTTTGATTAAAACCATTTTAAACCATTTAAACCATTTAAACCATTTATTTTGCTACACACATACATTACATAGATTATACAGAAGAAAAAAATTAAATTTAAAGAATACAGTGTAGGTAGCAAGGGGTTCATCTGTTAACCGGAATATTAGTTTCTAATCTTTTCTTTTGGGCTCGCGTCATGACGCAAATACATTTGTTAAATTCTTTTAGCTCCTCGGATGACATTGTAATACGAGATGTGAAATTTGTTCATCTAATTCTAAAGATTCATTCTCCTTTAATTTAGGTCTCAACGTATTTAACTTTTCCAAACTACAATTAAACTGACTAACTAAATTATCAGCTTCTTTTAATTTTTTCAATACAATTTCACCTTGACGCCTACCTGGTTCGATTTTCACCAAATATATTCTTACTTTATTTAGCTCAATACTTAAATTATTTAAATGTTCATACATTACGGTCCATTATATAACATATTTATATAGTTTAAATATGCTTATTCATATATATTACCACGCATACACCAATTCACTATGAAAGCACTTTGACATAATATTTTTAATCACACTATCACTCAAAATCTTCTAGCCTCGGTCATCGGGTTCCAGCATAGGTATGCACAATTATCCACTCATTACTTCACTGGGTTTTCCTTGCAGGAATTGGTAGCTCTACAATTACAATCTTCGCATATAACCTTAGAATTCCGGTATTGATTAGATAGTCTGGGTTGATTAGAACGTCTTAGCACATGTCGCGTTAACTGGTCTCTCATCCAAGATTGATGGCATTTCTTATATAATCTGTAGCCAATATATAATAATCCAAGGAAAAATATTGTACATATAATCATTAAGACTATGCTTATTGTTGATAGATGAAATTTGATTTCTTCCACTGAAGCTGAATTTTTTCCTCCACCGGCACTGTTTTGGTTTACAAAGATTTCCTCGTTGTTCACCTTAGATTGGCACATGACGATGATTGTCTTTGAATATAATAATATTTGTAACTTTACGACTTTTCCACAGATTGAAACAGTCCAGACTAAAAGTAAACATTTTTAATTTAACTTTGATTAACTTGATCCCCGCTCAAGTGGCAGGGTCGCCATATAAGGATGGGACTTAGACACAATAAAACATCTGCAATGATGATCGAATACTGAGTATATTTAGTCTCTCAAACATTATTATAAGTACGCACCCAAGCATACATATGAACTACATATATACTACATCACAAGTTTATTCAAATTACATGTTTGAATTACATAGATAGGCATATGATTTTTTGTTTTGTTTGTAATAAAAGCTAATCTATAATATAAATACGTGAAGCACCCCTCTTTGTACCACTTTTACCGCCAATTGCGTGGACATAGAAGAATGAAATTTTGCACAGTTAAAGTTTAGATAGAGGAGGAGTGCAGAAAGTTGATTTTTTTGTGAAATGTGCATTAGAAATACCTTAAATTAATAAAATAAAACATTACACACATTACAACACACACACATACGCAATTACGCATTGGATGCGTGTATACACACGCGTTCCATTCATCATTCCTCTTGGAATGTTTATAGTCTTTGATCAAACTGAAATGAAATTAATATTTGATCATTTAATAAACTCTTTTGCTTATGATTTATCCTATAACTTATCTAATAGATATTTGTGGGTTATAATATATTTATTTTGGCATTTCTTTCATTATTTATTAAAAGTTTTACTTCACAACTAAAAATACGAATACGTATTATCTGTATCTTTATGATAACATCTTATATCATTCATAACCTCAAGGCTGCGTGTGAGCAAGATCTCTTAATTCAGTGACTATTAATACGTGAATGTTATAAAGGTGTAATCAAAGCCTAAAAGATCAATTATAATAATAATACATGGTTTTAGAAGTGCGTGCTGTGAACATTAACTTGGTATTTAACATAATAAAACTTTAAATTTAGTTTCGTGGCTCCTGTCATAAATTTAAAAATGGCGGTTAAAAATCAACGTCTTACCTACCGAAGTTGCTTATAAACAACGAAATAAATAACAATTGAATGTGGAAAAACTACTGTGGCTATACTACATTTCTAAATATATTTATTAGCCAATGGCTTAGATAAGGAGTGTGAAAAGAGAAAATTCGCAATTTTATTACACTCGAATGGTGGAAAAGATTACATATTCAATTAATTCAACATTGTAAAAACAGAAATTACTTTAGAAGATCTCATTAATAAATTTAACAACTATTGACAGACATGCATTTTTCATAAGAACACGAAGATATAAACAACTATCACGAATCTAGAAAAGCTTAAAATGTGATTCCGTTGAATTAAAAGAGTGATATATTTATACCAAATATGTGCTCGAGTAGCTCGCATATACGTCAAAGATTTTTACAACAGTCATCGCGCAACAAAACACAAAGCACTTAAATAAAAGCACTGAGTCGTCGTCGTCACTGTCGTCTTCTAGTGAATATCAAGTGATGAAAGAGGAGTAAAAGGGTGAAACAACACACAGTATAGAATAGAAAGGATGTGCATATTCTAGCGAAGTCAGATGGGCTGAGCTTTAGATTAACTACCGTCGAGTTGGGGGTTGAAATTTTTACAGAAAGCTTACATTATTATAAGCACACACGCAAAGTTTCAACATGCGGAGACGTGTAGTTTTTGAGGAAAAAATTATTGAAAATCAATTATTTTGCAATATTTATGTCAATCCGGTAGTAACTTTGACAGATTATAACGTTTCGTTTTACCTACGGTTATGTTAACACGTTCGGAAACATTTTATTTTATATAAATTTTAGTAAATACTTATATTTTGTACACATTTCACTAGTTTTCGTGCACACATTTATTTAACAGTTAATGTAAAGTAAATTACAGCATTATTTAGCATTACGAGATATTAAAATTAAAATGTGTAGTGTTTACCGTCTTTTGCTGGCATGTGGAACAAAACGCAAAACTGACGCCATTTTGTATTGTCATAGTAATAATATTATTTTAACAGTACACATAGGGTAATAACAAATAAAACAGGTTAGGTTCAACTTATGTCAAAGAATTGAATTAATTGACTCCGAGTCCATCTGGTACGAGTCTGTCTTACCCCTAGAGTGTTTTTTATAGAGCTGGAGGCGAGTAGGGAGAGAGCAAGGGCCGAGAGGCTGCTTTGCCGAAGTCTGTGTAAAATTATGAACCATGAAAATCATTCTGGTTAGAAAAAAGTAAGGTTAGGGGTTTTTTTTATTTATAGATTGATGATTACTCTTTTAATAGTCATCAATGAATTTCCTGTGAATCCCTGTTTCACTTAATATATTTTATAGTGGAAATCTTTCGATCTCCGATATTATATGATTATGTTGCTTAAATACCCGGGGTATACATCTATCCAAGCCGTTGGATATAGTTAGTACTGTAAATGAGCAAGCATACCAATATTTTTTTTAATTCTATTCTATCAAACTCAGGTGTAACAAAACTATCCAACTCACTGAAAACTTTATTTATAATTAATAATCGAAGCACCTCTTTGTAAACGCTGGTAGGGCTTTGTGCAAGCCCGTCTCGGTAGGTACCACCCACTCATCAGATATTCTACAGCTAAACAACAACGCTTATGAAGGTTGCGTTTTGGTTGGAAGCATAATTAAGCCAGTGGAACTACAATAATACACAAAGGACATAACATTTTCGTCCCCAAGAGGAGAAATGGTTAATATTTCTTACATAGCCAATGTCTAAGGACAGTGGTGATCATTTAACATCAGGTGGCCCATTTGTCCGTCCGGCTATCTATAACATAAATAATAACAATCATAAATTTTATTTACAAAAACATGTACACAATTTTAGCTGGCAGTTTTATCTAAATCTAGGTTTTTACGTAAGCACCGATATAAATTTTAATATCAGTCAGCGATTCTGATATTACAATTTATATACATAGGTACATATTGTTTATAACAAAAAACGACGTTTGCGGTATTTTCTTTTGGGTTAAAATTACATAGTTACTCGCAGAGCTCACTCAGGAGTATGTAACATAAAAACTGTCCATGTGATAACGGTTCTCACTAAAATCAGTGCCGGCCATGTTCAACGACAGGCAATGAGACTTTTGATTGTATAACACAAATAATATATTGTCATGGATGGTATTCTTGGAATGAAAACTATCCTTTATCGAGCATATTCTAAAATTAATCTGTAGGAATTGAGAGTCATGTTGAGGTACAGCTTCGAAACAATCAATTAAGTGGTGAACATGGCAATAATGGAATACGTTTTCTTTATACAAACATCACTAACATAGTAAAGTTCGTTTAAAAAAAAGGAATTACTTACACCTTCCTAGCAGATATTGATAGATATTTCTAACCCCTGTGGTTTAGGCTCTGCGTTGATGAATCAGTCAGAAAAAGTCATGTGTATAGATATAACAACAAAAATACGTATGTTTTTATAACTTTTGACAGACTTAACTAATTGCGATGAAATAAAGACTAAACGAAACCTTGAAATGCTTCTTATAATTCAGTTATTTCAATTTGTAATTTTTAGCCGTTTCAAAGATGAGCCAGGACAAACTGACAGGGAGTGCAACCTACCCATCACTAAGGGTGAGGTGGTCTTAGGCAAACAGACCACCACCAATGTCAGACGGTTCTAGGCCGAGAAGAAAGCTGCAATGTCGACATGAGCGCTGAACACACCTTCCTTCAGACGAATATAAACCACTGCGCCGGGGCTCAGGATCTACTACTGCAGTCCATGGCGGAGTGGGAGATTGACCTGGCCGTGGCCTGCGAGCCTTAATATGTACCTCATTGGGCAGGGGATTTAGACGACACCGTGGCGGTCCTCTTTCGGAATGGAACAGATCCTGCCCTCTCATTGATAGGGGGTTGAGCTACATAGTGGCGAGGTGGGGAGAGTACGTAGTTGTGGGAACGTATTTCTTCCCTAACCGCAGCCTGCCAGCAGCCGAAACCTACTCTGGTTGTCGGCGACTTAAACGCGAAGTCACGCGCCTCGGGCAACCCTGCTATGAATCCGTTCCGCTTTCCAGCTTGAAACAAAAGGACAAACAGACAGATTGACAGACATAAATTAAAGATTGTTATGGTAAATCGTAAAAATAGAATACCTTAATAACATTTAAACTTTAACAAAATTTAAATAAATTATGGTCTGTCTATGGTATACTAGTTACAATTATACTGCGAAACAGTTACTTAGTAAATTTGTTTAGAATAAGGTCACTTTGGCGAAGACCGGCATACTTTATTAAAAACTTAGTTTATTGATCATAATAGGCTACCTTTACGACATTTCAGACAAATTTTACTACAGTATGATTAAATAGTTTAGTTGACTATTAAATTAAACAGTCAAAATTACTTAAAAATCAACCAATTTGTGCCAATAACATAACTTTTAAAAAACAATCAAATTGACGGATTTTTTGACACGTCGGGTAAGACCGTATAATGTAAAAAAATCTATAGACAGTTTACATGATTGTACACATTATCTATGTGTGTGTATTTAAACATTTGTTCAAAATTTTCCGTCATTTTTTTAATAAATCGTTCCTGGCGGCTTTTACCTCAATGAAACGTTTGTCGGAAGTCCGGCACACATCGCCATTCAGAGGTAAAAAACACTTTCATTTTTTTCATCAAAAAATTAAAAGTTTATTTACGAGATCAGCTTTTAATATTTCTTAAGTAATTAAGACAACAATAAAAAATAAAAAATAGACAAAATTGATATTTTTATTTAAATATATAATGTATTAATTTAAAAGTATATTAAATTCTCATCACAATTTACAAAAAGTAGTGTTCTTCAACAACAAACAACTTCTCTTAATTTTTCCTTAGAATACGATCCTCTGTTGGATTTTCTGTTATACTTTCCCATTGTGGACTAACTAAATTAATTACCAGAAAATAATAT